>OZ007567.1:51689961-52344941 GCA_963931925.1 Onchidella celtica | reverse complement strand
GGATCAATCTTTTTGGAAGGAACATGGATTTCTAATCAAGGTAGGTCTGGGCCTGGGCCCTTAGACTTAGATCTAGCCTACTGATTTTTTTGAGACGTCAGTGTACAGTGATGGCGCCAGTACAATCGAATGATAGATAAGATGATGCTAAGCAGGTCAGCACTAAGAGATCGCAGCATCAAAAGTTCTGTGGAAGAGTTCCGTACGTCCTGACCATCTGGTCAAGGTACTAAGAGAGGGAATATTTAAAAAATAAAGTGTTTAGCCTATCCGCCGAGGCCTACTGTCGGATAAAATTTCCCCTAGAATTTTTTTTATCCGCCAGCACAAATTCTGTATAATTTGCAAGTGATCTCCCCTGATTCAAATCATTCAAATCCCTCCTCCGTCTTCCTCCCTTGTTCCGTTCATCCCGATCAACATTTCATTTGTAGGCAATTGCGCATGTGTTGAAAATAATGGCATGATTGAAATTGGAGAGGCTTTTCATTTCAGTTTCTGAATAAAAATGGAATTCTGTTGACTAAATGGATACGTACGAAGGTTCAGGTCTTATCCGTAGAAATGAGTTTCTTGGTTTAGACATGCTTATTTAGCAAGAATTCCCTCACAACTGCACAAGGCTCTCAGTAGTATTGACGATTGAGTAGCAATGTGGTTAGCATCTTTTTTTTTTTATCCAAGAACAATAAAAATTAGTAGATCCAGGGAATAAATCCAGGTGTTTTTTTATTTTTTTGTATTTTCACCTGTAAATCGGGGGACCGTGGTTGGATTCTCAGCAGGGTAGTTTTTTTTTCTTAAATTCTTATATTTTAAGCCTTTTTTATTATTAGCAATCAATATGTTTAACGTTTGTTGTTTTTTTTAATTCAACAAAAATACTGCTGTCTTACAAGTAAATGTCACATATCGGAAAAACTACATTTTACATGAGAGGTGATAAACCTGAACTGTTTGGTTGTTTAGTAACTTTATTTTTTAAACACAATTTGAATGTTTTTGCATACTCATAGAAATGAATAATTTGGATGAAGCTTTGTTTTGGGCATACACATTGCCTGTGCAAAACTAATTAACAGTGACGCAATAATTGAAAAGCCTTTTTGCCATAATCCCACCCAATATTAAATCACGAACGTTTATGACAAAAGGAAGCATATATGTTATATGTGATATTATATGTAAGCGTCCTGGGTGAATTTTGGTAATTCAGCTGTTTCTGGCAAAGAGACGCATATATTATATACATTATGCATCCTTCTATCGTCCACCATATGGCAGGTCTCAGAAAATTGCGGGTTCAGACTTTCCTAGCCAGGCTCTTCCGTCAGTCAAGACATGTGACCATCGCACCTAAGCATGGGTAGGGCATTAGAAAAAGTCTCCTAAAAGTATTAAAACCACATGGTTTGACTTTTTGTTGAAACCCTTAATCGTACTGGGAGAAGCTGCCGATTACACGGATACGGTAAACGCGTTAAAATCTATCGGTAATAGGTCTTCGGTTCGCGAGTTTTTCGACCTGCATCAGCAATTGCAAAATCACTGTTGCAAATTGTTTTGACAGACATTTTTAATGAAAAAAAACTGACAAATAGAAAGGAGTAAAAAACACAGCACTTATCTGTTTTGTTTCGCAGATGCAAACAGATTTTGTGTCTCCCGGAAGTGAATCTGGTTGGTGTTCAATAAAAATAGAACGGAACAGGAAAGATTGCGTGCGATGGTCATGTAACTTTGACTGACACGTGCCTCGTGAGATTTACTGTTGGATTTCACACTTTTTTTAAAGAAAAACTAATTTTTTTTTCTTTCATACCATTTTAAAGGTTTGTTTTATTATTGACTGTGAAAATTGGGACAAACTTATTTTTAAAGCAATTTAGATACCGTCTGAAGTAGATCAATTTTTTGTCAGACACGTTGCGCAACATTTGGCAAAATGTAAACCTTAGGACTTACTTTCTTTACTTTTGCTTCACATTGTTGCATATTATGTATATAATAACACAAAACAATCTATTACATTACAAAAATATTCCTCAGGCATGAAGGAGGAGTAAGAGTTTGCATGGATCGTCCCTTTCCAGCATTTGATGCAGTTTCTGGTCATGAGTTGGCTGCACTTCTTCAAGCCAGTGGAAATTTTTCTTCCAGTCCGATCAGCCTGCAGCAACAGGCCTATGGTCAGCACACACCAATGGGCAGTGTCACACAAATGGATTTCTGCAGTCCATCCTCCTATACCTCGTCAGCTAGGATGCCACAGGGGATTAACGCAAATTTTGATTTCACAGATGGGCGCAATGTTCAAACTTATAGAAATCAGCAGAGGTATCCGCATGGCCAGTTTTATCGTCCAAGGTGTAACCCACCAAACTTCCAGCAAAAGCAGCAGTATCCATACAGTTTGCCAATGCAAAACTTAAACCCATCATCATTCAATACACAACATAATGCTCAACTGTCCTCTGTACCAAGAATGCATCATCAGAATTCTATTTTGCTGTCACCTGGGCAAACAGGCCATTTACAACATTCTCGTTTACCGCCATCACAAGGAGGTCAGACACAAATACCTTCAATGTTTAGCAATTCTCAACCAAGCTCTCAACAGCTGAATGAATCTGCTGTGCGTCATTCACAATACAATTCGAGAGTTATCAGCTCCAACACTCAGTGCTCATATCGGAATGACCCACCTTTAGGTAACATGCATACAATGCATTCAAAGACTACCAACATGGACGAAGTCAGGCAGTTTCCCTCTTCACGACAAATGACCTCAAATACTTATCAGCCTAGTGGACCAATGTTTGATAATAAAATGAATGGAAATGCCCATAATGCATACAATATGAACTGTGTGGAAGATCAACGAAGAGGAAACAGATTAGCATCAGGTATTGAGCAAGGACAATCCAAATCTGCTGTCTCACCACATCAGCCCCAGCGTAATACGGTGACAATCTTATTAAATTCAAACAGGTATCCACAGTTTAGAAATGCACATAATAATTCTCAGGGATCACAGCCATCAGGTCAGCCATCTTTGGAAAATGTATATAACGGTTGCCAGCAGCAGCAAACTCCCAGTCTGGGGAATTCATCTTTTTACAATCATGCCATTGAAAAGAACAGCCAACAGTACCCCCACCATCCATCCTTCTCAAATTCATCAAGTATCATAGATTCATCATCAAGCATTGACAACAGATCTAGAAGTACGCATGGTGCAAGTCAGCAGTCTGTCAGAGATGTGACTAAATTTCATGATAATCGAAGAAGCAATGCAGAAAGTTCTGTTCCTACTCTCTTCAGGTCTGAAAAAACACAGGACAGCCAAAATCAAAGTACAGTAACTGCTGCTAATTGTTTTTCCGTATTTAGCGCACGTCCAAGTGCTGGAAATGTTGGGGGAATAAAAACTGGAGAGAAAGCACAGGTCCCTCGGGATGATAGGATAGGTGGTGGAAAAAGAGTTACAGAAGAGATACTTAGGAACCCAAATGAAACCGTTAAAAGCACAAGTCTTTCACAGTGGTTTAAGTCACCTAAATCTTCCTTGGCCTCATCATTTCAGTCTGATGTTGAAGCAATGCGTGCAGACTTAGCAGAATACACGGCTGGTACTGAGACAGTTGGAAATCAGAAATCAGCTCCCACTTCTGTTCCAGAATGTCAGAAACAACAATCTACAACAAGGAATTCACAGTCTTCCAGGCAGAGTCATTTCAAGCAGAATGTGAGTGGTAGTGCATCAAAAGAGGCAGCATTGGCAGTGATTCAGAGCCAACAAGAAATGATTGATAACTTAAATAAATCCAAATCATTCTGTGCAGTTCCAGTAACTAAAGAGGCAGCTGCTCTGAGTGCATCATTGGAGACTCAAGTTATCTCAAAGGAACCTGCTCCTCCACCTTCAACAGGTATTATTTCAGCTGGGACAGTAGGCATGGAAAGAAGAAAAACTTGTGATAATTTATATGTGAAGGAAAAGCCAAAATCCACAAATGGCATCCATAGACAGTCGTCAGTGGAAACTGACACACAGAGGAATAATTTGCAGCAGAGTAGACAGTTAACAACCAACTTGATGACATTACCCTCTGTTTCCATGAGTGGGAAAAATGTGGCCCAGATTCCAGAGGGCAGAGGAATTCTTCCTAAGGATCACATATCAGTATTAACAGTGAATAAACCGCCATTTCAAAATGAAAATAAAGTGCAAGTAGATAATCTTATAAACAATGCCCATCATGAGAAAAAGAAAGAAACACACACCCACAATATTAACAGAAGCCAAACCAAGTTGTCGTCAAGAACAGCTGTACCTCTAAGCATTTATAGTAATAAGAAACCAAGTTGCCAAAGACCAAAGATGTCTGTTGACTCAAAAACCACATCTGCCCGAGAGAAAGTATTTGATATGTGGAGAGCTGGTCAAGTTGTGGGCAGGAGTCCAGCCAGAGTCAGGGTAAGGAGCAGAGGAGGTGCTAGAGTTGTGCACACGCCAAGGAACAACATATATAGTACTTTAGTTGTGGATTGCAGTGTCAGTAACATGGAGAAAGCTCCACATAATGAAAATAATGGTGTGAAACAAACACAACATACTGCCTCACAGAATGCAGCGACACTAATAGTGGAAGATACCAGCACAATAAAAAAATCAATGGAACCCAATAAATCAAGCAAAAGTTTGATCTATGTAATGTTTCATGGTCACAAATTGATCTGTTTGAGGTCCCTTCATGAAGCACAACTTCTGCTTTGTCAGTTCCAGTTTGAGTGTTTCCCTAACAAAGGTATAGGTAGCGTAAATAATTGTATTGATCGTGCATTACGCATTAAGAAAAAAGGATTGGATCATCCCAAGAGAGGCAAAATCTTAAATTTTCTTAAAGCAAATGGATACCGCGTAGAAAATATCGTGCAGACAATCAATGTAGAGGATGCCAGACGAGTTTATCATCACATGTATGGGATCACTAAATGCTCAAATGCCACTTGTGTAGTAGAGTTGTCTCATAAACCAGTTGACCTTGATCTACTCATATCACCATCAAAAAAGAGTACTCTAACACGAGAAATTATGATGAGGGTTAAGAAAGAGAAAATGCAGGACGATATGGATACTGGAACACAGCAGTCAACATCCACTGCTCGGCCACATTTACGTAGCTCCACTAGCAATGAACATTCACGGGAAGATATTTCGACTACTGCTACAGATATGGGAGTAAAATCACAGTTTTCTCCCAAAGTACCGTCACAACTACAAAATGTCGATATCAGTAGCCCACGAAGTGATCACACCGTGGCATATGGTGGAGATTGTGATTCTGAAACCAGTGACATATTTGTTGTACATACTTCTGAAGATCCTCATATTATTCGACAGTCTGGTGATGGACCAATGACTGGAGGCTTGTGTAATACTATAGTTGGACAGTTGCGATCTTACAGGCACAATGAAGAGAATTATTTAGTAGTTGATGACTTGTGTAACTTACTAGGCCCTTCAGAGTTTCATGATGGTGTTGAGAAAGAGAACATTATCTTGTACTCATGTTGCCAAGAAATAGCAAATTTTTTGAATGCAATAAATGTTGATTTTGCACCACTTCAGTCACTGCAACATACTCTTGTAAAAGAGAAAGATATTGGTGTTCACATAACAGACAACAACTATGTACCTGTTCATGATGAAGCTGGTCTTTCAAATCCTCAGACTTCAGATATGTCACGGAAAAGATTTAAGCTCAAGCAGGAAATCATGGATGATCATTATTGTTTTCCCAAAAGAGCTAAACGTGAAACAGCAGAAGTTGAAACACCTGGAGAGGCAGACCTGTCTGAAAGAGAAGTAGTTCCAATGGAGAATGGTCAGACAAGTGATGAAAATACAGCTGGTTTCACTAGGCATGAGTCCCCAAATTTAGGTTCACATAAAAGGAAAACAAGTGCAGAAGAAATGGCAAGTCATTCCAAACAGAGTAACCCTGTGATGTTGAATCCAATGAGAAGTGAGAATGAATTTAGTTCATATTCCAGTTCCCAAAACAATTTAGATGAAAGTATAAATGACGAGACACCTGACAGGCACAAGACATCTGATCAGCAAGCTTTGATTGGCACTATGGATGATAGTAGGACAAAGAGGAATTCAAACATTTCTCCAGATCTTGACAAAAACACAGATGGCAGTGGAAAGGACACATCATATTGTGGTTTAAATAGGGAGTTGAAATCAAATTCAAATTCAGTCAAACCCTTCATTGGAAACAACACAGCCTTGTCACAAGAGACTGATGATGTTGGGTTTGGAAGACCAAACTCTGCATCAACTCCAGAGTCTTATAAATCAAGTGCTTCACAAGAAATTGAACCATCTCCGTCCATATTTAGTGATCCAAATCTCCCAACTGCGACATCTGTCCCATCATTGGCAGTATGCACTTTACCCTGCGATCCTATAAACAATAAGACAGACAGTGGGACAGGATTGGATCTGGAGCCTAGGTCAAGGACTTCAGAAACTGCAGGATGTGAACCTCCTGCTCTTGCAAATTCATCACAAGAGAATACATCCAGTACCTCATCTGATGGAGAGTGTTTGCTCATTGACCTAGAATGCTCAGGAGATTCATCTAAGGAGTCACCCCATCCCAACAAGCAGATCTTAACAGCACTTACTGGAGAAAATAGTAGTGATCAGAATTTATTGCCAGATCTTAGTGAAGAAGCAAGTACTCCTCCTGGTGATAAACATCTGAAAGTTTCAGGATGCAAGTTGAGAAACATGTTGTTGAAAACCAAAAGATGTCAAGATTTGACGACAGATATTGTTCATCATGATAAAAATTCTAATCTGTGCGCATCTGATGAGCATTTGCCAGAGATTGAGTCTGTCCGGCAAACAAACAACGACCTCAATGATCTTTCCAGAGAAATTGGTTCTAGTATTCCATCTGAGAAAGAAAATGTATTGCCTGAAGATGCAGGAACTGAGGATGTGAACAGACATAACATTGGAAACACAGAAATGTGCCAGTCTGGTGATGTAGAAGAAATTTGTAGACGATCAAATAATTCCACCCCAGACAGTGATATTATTGAAATTTGGATTGATAACACAGTGGATAAATCAGTCAGCAAGCAAAGTAATACCCCGGGGCTGATTATATCAAATGTTTTGAGGGATGAGACACTGAAAGAAGAAACAGAAGATCCAATTTACAAGAAAGCTATGGAGCCATGTCAGAGTTTGGATAAGGACGTATCTTCATTATTATCATCATCAGCTTCCTATGTGCCTCAGCCGGTGACAAGTCGAACGGAATCTGCTTCATCTGAAATTGTTTGTTCATCTAATTCCACCACCTCATTATCAGCACAATCAGTACTGATGAGAGAGAAAAGACTATCGCATGATGACTTGGAGGTCATGAACACTAGCAGCACTTGTCCCATAGGTGAGACAGTGAGATTACTTTGGGCTTGTTTACTATTCGTTCCATAAGTCACCAAAAGTACATTTTTAAAAAAATATATATATTGATCATTTTTCGACTACAAGCATTCTTGGTTGCTTGAACATTACTTTTTACCTTCATGGCTGTAACATAATCGCAAGGTTAGAAATCTGATTTAAAGATGTTAATGTTCCAGATTTCGCTTCTTGTAAGTGAAAGGGTAAAAGAAGCAAAAAATATATATAATATTATACATGTAGGAAGACTGGCGCAGGAATTCAATGTGGGCATTGGCAAGCTTTTCTCAAAACATTGTACATGTACATGTGATAAGAAACCATGGCAATGTCTTGCTAGCTAATAAATCTTTAGCTTTTAGCCATTGACTTCAAATAATTTTTTTTTTAAACTGTTGATAATGATTTGATCAGTTGCTGAGTTCTCAATATATATATATACTACAAAATGTATATTATCTTTCAGTGGTTCCACCATTAGATGCCAATCACACTCGCCAGTTTCTTTCAAATGCCTATGAGAAGTTGTGCACACAAAACAAAGCTCTTATCAGTAAGTGTTTGACTCTTGTAAATGTGTTGCTAACTCTCAGAAGTCAGAGATGTGTGCTTTGAGCTGATAAATGATTAATATTATAATTGATTTGAAACTGTTGGAGTGGAAATGCATGTATTGCAAAGAGGGTGCTTGAAAAAAGTACCAAACATAATGATGAAATTTATTGGGTTTGTCAAAAACATCCCAAAGTTCAGTGAGTGCCTGCTGTTGCAGTCACAGCCAAATGAGTAACATAGGGTGTTTATAAATTCACCATTTAGTATCAACGAAAGGTTTAGAATTATTTTAAACTATTAGTAATCCTATTTCAGCTCCATCCATCTTAGGGCAATTGTTATGAACTGAAGACGAAATCTGGGAGTATGGGTAACCTGTGGACTTGATTTAAAATTTTGGATAAAAATCAGCATTTTGAAACAACTGTACATACATCCCTGAGGATAGCCATATGATGGGTTTGGTTATGTCACTAGATAATTGTAGAAATGAAAAAAATTACTCTGTATTTGGGTGAGTCATTGGATCATTTATCTGGCAAGGTCTTCTTTCATCTATCAATGAAATTGTTGGTTTGTAGGTTTTCTTAACTCCACCATTCACTGTAAATCATTTTGTGGTTTTATCTCTGTAACACATTTATCTGCAGGTTAAAAATGCCAGATTTTGACTTCGATTTGTAACATTTTCATTAAATTTATCTTAATGTCATGGCTAAAATCACTTTGTAAAATTCACTAAGATTAGTTCATTAAAATCAGTCTAATTCATCTTCCCCAGGGCGAACAAATTATCACCACAGTTTACAAGTGCTGTGTCCTTTCTTTTTTTATGCAACTTAACCCCAGTATCCTTCCAGAACAGCTTTCCCAAACCTCATTCAGGCAATAACGAGTGTCAAGTTATTCCAGGATTATCAAGAGTCTAATAACTAATAATTAGGGCTTTTATCTATCTCCAGAATAAAAAGAAGCCTTCTTATTAATTACTCTTTCAACACATTGACAACCAGCATTCAGGGTCCTCTGTTTATGTCCAGAATATAGCTCTCCTAATTTTAATTTCTCCTTTAACACTTTGAAAGCCTTTATAGTTTGTCACCCTGAGTTCAATTATCTTAGTGTCAGGAGAACTGTGTCAGAATTGAAATTAAATATCTTTTACTTTTTATGTCATTTAGTCTGAACCACAGTTTTGCTCAGCAAAGCACACTGGAAATGTAGAAATATAATGAATGATAAAGCAATTCAATTTTCACTAACTCTTCCTTCTGTTTAGATGTTGTCCACATTCTGAGGAAAGAGTTGTCAACGTCTAAAATGGAAAAGGAAAAAGCAGAAAGGGAAAAGGAAAAGGCAGAAAGGATGTCCAAGCATTATGAAGGTATTTTTTTTTTAAAAATCAAGTTCACGCTATTTTCTTGTTTTTTTAATTCGGTAATTTTTATTTACAAAATGTTATGGAGAATGAAGGAAAACTGGCACATATTGTGGTGTACTGTATGTTTTGATCCCTCTAGATTCAACACAAGACTGGAGTGGAAAAAATGGAACCATAATGCATGTTTTCACAAATCATTTGACACATTTGGTACAAATAAGGGATATAAATCACAAAAAATGTCTATTATCCTCTTCACCTGTGACCTAAAATTTTTGTCAGGAAAATGCCCCAGTTTTGAAATTATGATTCAGAAATAACACTTTACATTTTGACACATTAAGTAAGATTTATTAATTTAGAAACATGTTATTTGTTAGTCCAACTTTATCAATTTTATTATATTGAAAAAGTTGGTCCGAAATATTAACACTGTCACATTTGTCATTCCTCCTTGTTTAAACTTACAAGTATTCTTGTAACTGTCACGTTACATGTAAATGTAAGCAAAGGAAATTCTGTTAAGAGATTAGTGAAGATAGTTGATACTGATGGTTTGCAAAATAGTGACTGATAAATTTACAAGTGGTTTACAAATGCAAGAGGTAATGTTGGTAGGCTGGACAGTGATCTCTCAGCTTTTGAGAAAGATATGGCTTTGCAGCAATTTGTGAATGTGATAATGGGACCAGAATCCCAGTCTGGACTTACAACATTGTGCACAGAGCAGATTGGGCACTGGAAACTTGTCATCGACACAGGGATGAGCATCACTCTGTTGTGCCATTTTCATGGAAACCTGTGCAGGTGTGAGTTTAAAGAGGTAGAGTTGTTGCACAGAGACAGTCTCACAATTTCAGCTTCAGAGGAAGAGGTACATTTACGATTACTGTCAAGATTTGGCTAATGGCAGTGACTGCATAACTGTATATCAATCTTATAATTGTACACCAAGCATGATTGTTTGCCTTTATGGTTGTCTGTTTTTTTTTTCCCAGGTGTGATACATGACATACTTTCCACATTCAAGAATGGGGATGAAGAGGCTCCCATTGTAATAGACAGTGATGACCCTTAAACCAATGTTGAGGCAAGAGCTTTGAGGCGGTTTTACTGTTTGCATATATCCTTTTTGTCTTTGTTTTGTGCAATTCATGTTTATGTTTCATTCTTTGTCCGGACAAACGGTGATTGCAAAGAGGCTCAAATGATGGGATAAATAACTATTGGTTGCAGAGTATCCCAGTTTCTCAGAATAATTAATGATGTCTTTATCTTTTGTCTCTCTGTTTTTGCTGATGGAATTTGCAGGCATGAAAGTGTGATTTGGTATGTGACACTGATAGCTCATCAGTCACTAGCTTCAAATATTTCATTTCCAACAAGTGACAGTGTGCAATGGAATTATCTTAGGAGAATCATGCATCTGCACAGCGGAGGAAGCTGTTTACAAATTTCAGAATTCATTGAAGAAGTGAAAAAGCTGCAAGATTTTTGAGAAACTGTTCTTCTTTTCAACAGCATCTGGAAAAATATAAATTTTAAACTAATATGTAGAGAATCCATTCTTCTGTATAATGTGCGATAAAATTCACAGTGTGTTTTTCGTTTCGTGGACATAAATTTTTGTGACCATTATACAATGTACATAACTGGGAATAATTTAATCACTTATGCTAATTATGTTAATTAATTGTGTTTTCTAATAATTATTATTGAAAGGATTTGAATTTGCTGTTTTAATTTGGGGGGCATAAATAGCTATCGTTAAGAAAGGTGCTTCTCACTCCTTTCTCTGAGTGTTGCACACAATACACTAAGTTTAACCCAGCTTCCTCTCACGTTTGATACATAGTTACAATGTGTGACTGTTTCTAAGTACTCCATAACATCTTGGACTGGCTGCCAAAGTGCTGCTGGGAAAGATTGAAATAATTGTCAGTCTTAGACACTGTTGTCTTTTTCACTAAACTTATGTATGTGTAAGAAATCATCTGTGCGGAACTATTATGTAATAGAGTATGCCTTTCCCAAATTCATAAAAAAAATGACCACTGTATAACTTTAACTTTCATGATATCCTGCTTATTGATGATCATCTTCACAATGCCGTCAATTGAAATTCATCCAAGCATTTAGATTTTGTGAAAATAAGTGGAGTCCAAGTGTGATTTCTTTTGGTGTTAACATATTCTCAACTTAAATCTTGAAACTTGCAGATATTCGTTATCAGGAGGAGCACTTTTTTCTTAGCTAATACTTCGGAACAAATTCCGATCATTACTCATTTACTGTCATATACTTCAGGAAAGTTATTTGCGGTTAAGATCTTTTCGTGGGGATTTGATGCCTGCTTAGATATAAAATATTTTCCACCCATTACCGCAGCTGCATGTGCTAAAAACGCAATTTTGAAGGCAGTCGGACTTCATGTTCATTTAAACAGGTTGCTGCAATTTTTGTGGCCACTTGCTGGCTTTTGCCTTCATTTCACTTTTAAAAACGCTGTGGTCGAAAGGATGAATTGGAGGAGCTCGGAAATGGTTTAGAATGAGAGGAGGTAGCTAGTT
Organism: Onchidella celtica; assembly: GCA_963931925.1. NCBI lineage: Eukaryota > Metazoa > Mollusca > Gastropoda > Systellommatophora > Onchidiidae > Onchidella > Onchidella celtica. The sequence continues at coordinate 52,332,937 of OZ007567.1, read as the reverse complement.
AGGTAGGTAGGTAGGTAGGCTTATTTGTTCTTAGGTACAAAGACATAGCCAGACATTCTTGTAAAGGGGACATGTTGGTCTAGAGGCAAGGTGCTTGCCTGTCATGCCGAAGGCACCGGGTTCAACTCTCGGTCGATGCAGGCATGTTGGAATTTTGGGGGAAAATTTGTATCCCTGATCCTATGAAAGGTGGGTTTGAGTGCCTAGTCTTCTTGGATTAGGATGAAAAATTTGGAGGGCCCTTGTGCATATTGCGCATGTTAAAGATACCTTAGCAGTTGGAATTCTTGGAATTTGAGTAGAGCAGGCCTAACAATACCACTGCCTAAGCAAAATTTAAAAAAGAAAAAAGCAATGCCAAAATTAATCTCTTCCACAAAAACATTAACAAGAAAAGTGAGGTGTAAATGCCAAGAGCAGTGCACCTCCCAAAATTAAAGGCCTAAATCTTGCAAACGTTACCTAATATCAAGTTGCTGGTGCTTTATAATTATAAATTGTTATGTACTTGATGCATTTTTCATGATTTGTGTTGATTCGGTTAATGGAGGTTATATTGTGATTGGTAATTTGTACTCACATGCACAGTAGTTAAGTAGGTTTTCAGAAGATAGAGATTTTGTGACAATGTCTGTGAGTATGGTGATTTCATTGCATAATTTTTGTATCATGTCCTGTACAGCATCATTTTTACAAGTTGCATTGATTCAATGCTAAACATTTGTATTGTTGCAGATATTGGCACAAGATCAGAATGTTCATGGTTCAATTATCAATTAAGAACAAAAGGTTTCCAAGGGCTAATTTGTGGGTATATGATGAGCTTGGAATTTTTGTGATGCCATTTTTGTGTATGTTTGTTACGACAGTTGCAGACTTCATGAATATGGTAAGCTGGCCATTGTATGTCCCAGCCTGAAGATGCAATACTATGCGGACTTGCAAAACTTTTATGGAGGTGCTGCTGATATCAACAGAAAATGCTGTCTGAAAAATAAACCCAGCATATTCCTGGGGTTTACTTAAGATGTTTTGTGCATAATTAATTATTTTACAGTTTACCTACCTGTAGATATATATTCAGTTCTTTAAAAAAAGACAATGATGGATTTGATAACGGTTGGCTCTTTTCAGCTATGTAGAGATGCAAGTCTTTGCACTTAATGAAAAATTGTTCTGTTAGTGAGCAATCAGCATACAGCTCCTGTGAATTTTTTTTAACACTGAAATCAAAGTGTTGCAGTTGTAAATATGTCAGTTTATCTGAAACATCTTTAAGTATTAGTTTCAAAGATTTATGCTTCTTTTGTGTGTTATCGCTGTATAAATCTGTGCATGGTTTTTATATTTTCATGGTCATTTTCATAGTTTGAATATATTTAGATTTTTTTTGTATTTATATATTCGATCCACTTGATATAATTAACAAAATGCAAGTTGCTCAGATTCAGTGAATTCCAATGTTTAACAGAGGGGGTCTCCCAAAGGACTAGAAGTTTTGATGTTATAAGGCTTCACAGGCTGATAGGTTAGTGATGCAATAACTTTTGGTCACACACATGACATCATTAACCTTTTTCCTTGTAAGAGCATGCACTGAGAATATTAAGGTGATCAGTTGTGTTGTAGTCAGTAGCCACCAATGTGGTGCATTTCTTGTGAAAAAGTCAAGTACTATAAGATTGAAACGCCTGGTCTAATTCATGGAATATAAAATCTGCACGTTATGTACAAAGTTGCCCTATATGGCTTCCTCATTTTTGGAGCATGGATTGCGTTTTCATGTCTTGAATGTTGAGAGTGTAGAAGTGTCATGTGGACCACACTGAAAAGAGGTCAGCCCAATTTTGTTGAATTAGTATCTCAGGTCAGCTGTATAGTATTAAACATTTGGCAAGAAAGAAATAATGTTACACCGTCCTCTTAGGTGATGGTGTACACGGTATAAAATAACCCTGAATTTTGTAACTTATTGTCCCTGAAAATGGTGCTGTGTATTTGGTGAAGAATCTGACTCTGACACTTTGTATCCAGGGTAAATTTTTCTGGAAAAATTCTCAGTTAAGTGCAAGAAATGCTTCTATTTCTTAAACCTCAGACAGCAAGGAACCTCTGCAAATTATTAATTTCCTTACCCCAGTGTATTTGACCAAGGTTCACACAGGTCCTTAAAAGTCCTTTAAATTTTCATTAAAGAAAAAATAAGTACTCAAAAAGTCCTTAAATTCTGAAAATGATGCCAGAGTCCTTAAAAAGTCCTTAAAATTTGTGTTTCAGTTGAAACATTTGAGATTCAAATCTTCCAATTGCACACCGGATAATTAGTACTTTGAAATAACTAAACTTTTCAGAGTGAATTTACTATGTTTGAACTCTGGATACAGAAACATTCCATTTCGATGAGTGCTGCACACCACTTGTATAGTTGTAGTATTTCTAGGTCACAGGCGCACAGGTCCTTAATTTGTTTACTGTGAGTCCTTAGGAAGTCCTTAAAAAGTGCTTAAAATTAATTTTCAAGACTTTGTATGAACCTTGTTTGACATTTCATAGTTGATAGAGCAATTTCAAAAAAAAATTTTCAAATTGTTTATGTGAGTTTATGATTAATGCAAGCATGTACATCAAAACCAGTCTTCCATTACAGTGGACATCATTACAGAAAAGGTACCCTTGGATTTCAAAATTGCATTTGTCGTCATTGCCACAGAATTGATGAATTTGTTTTCAGGTGTTTGAATTCATATAACAGTGCTGCTTTATATGGCAGGATCTGGAACTTTTAATTGGTTTCATACATTATTTGAACTTTTACAAATCCTGGCCACCTTTTTGTTACTGCTTCTCAGCATTCTTGGATGTATTATGTCCCCAGGTTCTGCAAAATCCTAGTCTTGTGAAATGGGTTCTCTTTTACAAACATTTGGGAAATGCTGGCCTAGTACATATCACATAGGTACATTTCATGTGTAGGAGGCTTCGAACAAGGATATAGAAGCATTTTAACTCTTTCAGGGCAAAGGGAATTTCCACATTTGTGCCAAGGCATTCTCAGAATTTTGTATCATTTTGGGAGTGCTGTTGAAAAGGACAAAATGTTGTACTGATATTTTGCCAATCCAATTATAGAGAGACAATAAAATTTTGACCAGCTGAGCCTGAGCCACAGAAGAATGATATCATCTAATTTATTGGTGGCCAGCACAGCCCTGACAACCCAATTCATTGGTGTATAGACTGAATAAGTTACAACAGTGATGATAATGGAGAGAATCTGTCATGTCAAGGATATTTTTAAGCACATGAAAGAGGAATTAAAGAAACCCAGGAAAGCTGGGCATGTATTCTTTTGCTGTAGCTATGGGGGAAGTGATCCAATTGATATTCTTGTATGCAGCATTAGTAAATGTTATTTATATAAATTAACCATGTAAAAAAACATTTCTGCTGTCCATGTGAAATAAGCACTTTAAGTGATGATACCTGAGCATTAGTAGCAATTTTAATTATGTCATTTTGGTGGCAATAATTATTGTTTTTATTTATTTTGATTCCAGTTAATATTACTTCAAGTCCTCCTCCTTTATTCTCTTGCTCACTTTCTCTGTATCTGTCATTTTGTCTGTCTAGCTATCTGTGTGTCTGTTCATCTGTCCTTTTATATAAATTGTTCAAGGTCAGTTTGTTTGGTTTGTTTGTTGGGTTATCCATCAGAATTGAGAGAAATGCATACAAGCAGTTCTTATCTTACCATGAGCAGTCTCTTTGTAATTCTTTTGTTTTGTTTTATAGAATGATGCAGATGACTTTGACATCATACATTCACTGCCTTGCTCAGAGGAGAATAAGACATAATTTGAAATAGTAAAAGCTTCAAGGTTTTTCCTATGCGGATTTCATTTTGCTTGCTATTCACACCAGAGGCGAAATGGAATGTCAAATGTCAAAATATGGCTGATTTACAGTCAAATCCACTTATCTCGACACGGCTTTTCATTCTGGGTAACTCGACACAATTTTTAAGTCCCAGCCTGTTCCTTCTTTAATGCTACTAAATATTTCCCCATAACTCGACGTGTTATTCCATTCTTTCCTCTTATATCGACACATTTTCTCCCCGACCGCGGCAAAACAAGTGCACTAGATCTACTATTGTGCTACCAAAAAATGCCCACGCAACTCCCCGCATTATATAAGACCACTTTATTTCTTGTTGCGGGGCTGGCTGGGAGGGGTAGGAGAGGGGGTGTGTAGACACAGAGAATGACCCTTGGCTTCAGTAACACGAGTGTGGAGTGCCTTGCATAAGCGTACGGCAGTAAAAGTATGGAGTACTACAGACTGGGTAAAAAAAATTTTTCCAACAAAACATTCGTGCGCTGTTAATACCAGGCTTTGACCTAGATCTCTCGGTTAACTGCCGTACTGTGTGTGTATCGGTATTATCACTTCTTCTGAAGAAACAGGGTTCGGTATTATCACTTCTTCTGAAGAAACAGTCAGGTCGAGGTTAAAAAAAAAAGTAAAGCACTGCGCATTTGATAGGTACAGCATTTCTCCGATATCAGCAAATCTTTGCCACGCAACTGCTCCGCACAACAGTGATATTGGAGGAACGGGTAACAAAATGCCGATAGTTAAAAGGAAAAGGGACATAATTGTATTATTTATTGGACACTTCCCATTATGGGATGTTTGACCCCCCCCCCCCTTTTTTTTTCTCTTCCACCACTATAATCTGCCATTTCGACTTCCTCTTTACTCGACACAAGTCAGACAGTCCCACCGATGTCGAGATATTAGGATTGCACTGTACTTACTACATGTATTAGATTAAGCTAGTCCAGTGAAACAATTGTGTGGACAAAATTCAAATTGAACAACCATTTTAATACATAAATGTGATGGTTTCGTAACATGTACACTTAATTTTTCATTGTTCCTTACTTTTAAACAGTATTATTATAATTTTATGTCATTTTCATCTTTTTTATGAATTTTATACAATTTATTTTAATACTAGTTAATGTTACTGTCCTGCATTGATTACATTCATGTTTTTGTACGCCCATGAAGTTTTTTTTTTGTTTTATACATTTTTCATTTGCAATTTTCCCATTTTCATGTCAAAAGCTTTTAAATGCAGTTGGCACATATTGGAGGATGCAGATCAGCTGAATTTATTTTGATGCATCGGTGATTTTTAAAGTAAGATCCTGTAAATCAAGTTTGGACTTGATAGGACTGCTGGACTCCAGAATATGAGGAGCCAGACCCTCATAAATTTACTTGATAAGAAATTTTTGACATTGCTCAAAGGATTGCTGGACTCCAAAATTTTAGGAGCCAAACTTCCGTTACAGTCCAATCCACTCATCTCAACATGGCTTTTCTCGACATTCTGGGTAAATTGACACAATTTTTATGTCCCAACCTATTCCCTCTTTAATGCTACTAAATATCGCCCTGTAAGTCGACGTGTTATTCCATTCTTTCCTCTTACATGTATATTGACACATTTCTTCCCGACCAGAGCACAGTGAGTGCTCTAGATCTGCCACTGTGCTGCCGAAAATGCCCACGCAACTCGACCACCCGCATATAAGACCTCTATATAATATTTCTTTTTGCGGTGCTGGCATGGAGGGGTGGGAGAGCGGGTATGTGGACAAAGAAGATGACCCTTGCTTTCAATAAGGCGAGTGTGGAGTGCTATGCATAAGCGCACGGTAGTAAAAATACAGAGTACTACAGACTGGGTACTTTTTTTTTTTAACAAAACATTTGTGTGCCGCTGATACTAGGCCTTGACCTAGATCTCTTCGTTAACTGCCGTGCTATGTGTGTATCGGCACCGTCACTTCTTCTGAAGAAACAGGCTGGTCGAGGTTAAAAAGAATTATACATATGTAGTAAAACACTGCATTTGATGTATCGCTACACCATCTCGCCGATATCGGCAAATGTTTGCCACACAATTGCTCCATACAACAATTATATTGGAGGAACGGGTGACACACAATTTTGGTATGCCTGAAAGGATTGTTCGACTCCAAAGTTTAAGGAGCCAAACCTCCATTAACTGACTTTTGATAAAGTCTGACTATGAGATATCCCACTGCATCCTTGGTATATTTGCTTACATCTTGCCACATCACATACATAAGTGTGAAGATTTCTTTCTTTTCCGTTAGTAATGTGATGTAACGTTTGTGAAAGTGAAGTTGTTACAAATTTTTAAAAATCCACTCTGTAAAAATAAAACATTATTTTCGTTACCTTTAAGTACCAAAAAAATCCTAATCTGAATCCTCCAAATGATTGCTCTTGAATGTAGATGAGACTAAAATCAGAGCAGACCTACCATTTGAACACCTTTTCTGTATAATCGCTACCCCATTCAGATATACCTGGGAATCTTGGTGAGCAGTAAGCAAGATATTCATATGACACAAATTACACCTTAAATACTTAATTCATTTATTGAACTAACATGTAGTATTGACGATTCATACTCGGTGAAAGTGAGGTTCAGTGAGCATCCAGGACTATTATTTGCACGCATTTCTTTCCTGCAACACACCAGAGAAAGATAAAAATCCTGATTGGATAGTTCATCTAGTCAAATGAAAGTCAAAATATTTGCCATTTCAGTGGAAGTTTTAATACAGCTGATGCTATGTCGCATGTATCATCAATCTGATTTGAATTACTCAAGGATGCTGTTGATATATATAATTGTGGTACTAATGGCAGACCAAAATTTAAAAATTCACAAACATTTTGACGAGCTGATTTGTACCAGACCATTGTTAATACCAGATATTCTTCTAGCCAAAATATAATTCAAAGTACATGACATACATGTATGTATTACTAGTCCTGATGTGAAACCACACAAGAGTGTTCTCAAGGATGCCAATGACTTTTTTTTGGCAAATATTCTGTGAACATCTTGAAGGAATTTTATTTTTTTTTCTATTGAATAAGGGGAGTACAACATTTCAAACTAGCTGGGGCATCCACTCTCCAGCATTACTTGGGATAGGCCTATTATTGAATTATTCTTACTCATATTGTACATTTACTTCATTTCTTCAGTATTGATACACAGCAAAAAAAAAATGGCCTTCATTCATATGGTGGAAAAAAAAAAAAATGAAGGATTCCGGAAATTTTTGAATATTTTAATGGTTTTCCCCCTAAATTTGCCCATCTTTCATTGGAAGGGGAAAAGAAATATTGGCAGAAAACATGATTTTAGTCCACACTAACATTCAGCTGTAATACCAGTACTTTATAGAAAATCGTTCATTTGCATCATAGCTTAATATGACTATATAAAGTAAGGAATATATTCCAATGTACAGTGTTTATCATGCCCTGTAGAAGTAAGTCTTTTGAACCTGCTTGGTATCACTAAAGTTTCATTAAACATACATTTATTCACAGCAGGGATCTTCAGTCAAGAATTATTATTTGATAATTAATCTTTTTTATGCCATACAGATTCTGTTTGTTTGTAATGGAAATGCCTCTTCAGTGTACACCAATGTATTCATTAGTTGTCACCAGCTAAGCAAAAACTTTTGTAGTTTAGGGGAAAAGTATAGATCTTTTAATTGTTTGTACATAGTAAATATCATAACCCTTTTGTCCTGCAAGATCCTTGCAAATAATTACTTTGGCTTCCGTCATGTCGCAGATTTATATTGTCATTAAATTTTTGTTTGTTTGTTTTTGTGAGTATGTGTGTTTAGTTGTTCGTTTGTTGTTTTTTTTTCCAGTTACTTTTTTATTTCTGACATTTGTTTTTGTTTCCTTTGGCAGAGGTTTTACTAAATTGTGAATTCACCCCAGTATTTGGCTTCTCACATCGTAATTCAAAATTTTCTTGAAAATGACATGATAATACATAATTATGTTGGTTTTTTTTTTAATACATATTTTCAGCAACATTGGATCATAGGATCATGGGTTCATTGATATGCTGTCTTGTAGTACTCTAGAATTGCCTTTGGTGCCTTTCATTTTGAAAATCAATAGTCTAGCCATGACATTCAGTATCAACAGAAAAGACATCACATAATGATTATCTATTAGGCAATGGTATACATGTAATAACTTTTCAACAGTGTTCACATATGGTGGTGTTGCTGTTTTCCCTGGTTGGATATGTTTTATTGTTTTTTTTATTTATGTGGTCACTATCCATATCATCTCTGTTTTCACATTGTGATCAAATTCATTTTAAGATCACCCAAATCGAACACTACTGCTGGCCTACTTATAAGAAAAAGCTGTTTTCGTAATGGTTTTCCCAAAGGTATAAAGAAAGGCACTGTCATGTGATTGTAGGATTTTTAAACTGGTGTTTCTTAAAAATTAATTCCTGTGGGTTTTGATGGTGATTAACACTAGGCTGATAGGGAACTGCTTTTAGAAATATAAATTGAAATTTGATGTTGCATTGTATTTTGGAATAACCCCCCTCCTCCAAACTTCTGGACTCTTGGACCCAACTGTCATATTATTACAAAATAAATCTCACCCCGCCCCCATTGTTTTTCATTCTTCCTAGCAAGGCGTTATTTACAAGGCATACCTTGAAACTAACTCTAGCGTTATTTTCAAGGCATACCTTAACAGCTTCTGATTGGTCAATGAAACATGCCTTGAAAATAACGCTGGCGTTAGTTCCAAGGCATACCTTGAGTCCAATAAACAATACATAGCTACCCCGGCGGCTTTCCCTGATATGTCAATCTGACTACTACCCAGACGAACATCGGCCTACGGCCTCGATGATAAAAACTGACTAGACCCTCACGTCGTTACATATCAGTCTGACAATGCACAGTCTAAGGCTCCACGTTTAGAAATACTGAAACAGCTTCTGATTGGTCAATGAAACATGCCTTGAAAATAACGCTGGCGTTAGTTCCAAGGCATGCCTTGAAAATAACCACTTCGTTCTTCCTATGTGGATGAAAAGTACATGGAATGAATAAATGGACCCCCCACTCCTCCCCTACCCAGTCCAAATTGATTGACCATACATATATTTAAAACTTCCTGTTGACTTTTAAGCATGTCATGATCTTTCATTTACCCCATAATTAATTGCATTTGAAGTTAATTGTGCGACCTGGTAATAATTATAATAAAAACAATTGCAACTCAAGAGAGGAGCTAAAAAGAATCATTCCGAGAATACTGTTCTGTTCTCTTATGGGAAGAAGTACAAGTTGAACATTTCAACATACAGGTTTAGAAAGAAACGATTTAATTCTGCCATCTTTAAAACATTTTCAATGATACCTCCCCTGGGAATTTGGTCAAATTCGAGTTCGCCAATGTTTAATTTCCAGAGGTAATTTCAGTGCAGGTGCAATGGCGAATAAGCCACTATGTATTATATAGCATGATGTCTTCTGGGTGTAAACTAGCACAAAATACCACAGGAAAACTCGAGTACAGAAATTAAGTGGGGAAAAAAGAGGGAGTGCTTTAATCACAATACAGATGGCTGGGAGGGTCCCATTATAATGGAGGTCCAAATTTAATGTCACACCGGTTTGATAGTGGTACAGGAGTGTTCATTTTGGATTGAAGATATTCCTCTTTTGTTTATATATACTGATTTTACCAGTTGATTAATTTATATATTTGTCGTAAATAGTCTTGAAGCAATTTTTTTTTTTAATTAGCAAGTGATATAAACTTATGTTGTGATTCAATAAAAAAAAAAACAAGAAGTAAGACGTTTTTTTCTTTTTATTCTTGGTGTGAATTTATGATGTAGGCAAAGACCAATCACTAAAAAGTAGTGTAACTCTCCTCGGAGTTTTGCGAGCTCTTTACTCTCGGGAAATTCCCTAATTTTGAAAAATAATGCTAGTTCGAGCTACACAAGAAATAAGAAAAACAGTGTGTCACAAATCCCAGACTGGGAGATGTAATAGTTTATGACAGGACGACAATCACGAACAAACAAGTTTAACACTTAACAAAACAATCCATCAGACTCACACATTTATTAAACATAATTATACATATAATAGCGCAATTACATACATTATATTATTGAAATGACTGCCGTACAACGGCCTTATTCTCACACACACTCTCCCTTGGATCCACAATCCGGTAGTTACTCCTAAAGGCACTTCGGCCTCAGCCTCTCCCCTCAGGGTCTTAATAGTACATTAATGATTCACTGGCACCGCAGTCTCTCAATACCACCTTCCTATTGTCATACACCTTAGCACTCCCCTAGCACCTCAGCAGGGCAATAACACATTATTAATTCCATAGCCATCAACATGGCAACAATATAGTATCAGTTCACTAGCCTATCAACATGGCAACAATATAGTCTCTCATTCACTCTCATATCTACGTCCCTGTCCGTGGCCTGACTGCCACGACTTTATGTGCCTCTACTGTCCTGCACTGACAGCCTCACTTCTGGCCTATGTGTGGCCTCCGGCCCTATGCTGGCCTATCCCCTGTGCTCATCGAGGTGGCTCTGCGGCCCGTCCCCGACACCTACAAGAATAACATTACATTGGTATAATACCCTACCATTTCTATTCACTCCACCTCTCCTTACAACCCATGAAACGTACACACACTAGTTCACCTTCCACTCACCACACATCTTACGGTAACACACCTCCATCGGAGTACACACTACTCACTCGCGCTACAAATCCATGAACTCACTTTCATCTATCGCTCATGGCGCACATTGCTATATCCAATATCAAGGACTTCCACATTCCTCACATATACTTATTCACATCATGGTAATAGACGAATATAATATAATACATCAATCATAATAATCAATCAACATTCTACATACCAGTCATAACTGGAAAGACTTTCTCCTAGTCTTCTCGACTGCTTCCTTTTATCTCTGCCCGATGGGCTATTATTCACAGATCCGCTCCCTAGGACCTTCTAACTTGCAGTGATAGTTATACAGCGCTTTCGCCTCCTTCAGACCCCCCACTCATGACATGCACGACTTTTCTTCCCTGTCTCCGTGCGTTAATTTTACTCTCCTCCTTTCCCCCCGTAATTATTAACTATCGCTCACTCCACTCGTGACATCATCCCCCACCCCAAAAAAATTAATGCAATTAATTTCAAATCGCATCAAGATGACTGTCAACGAGTGAGCCTGAGCAATACTTACATTAAAAATGACCTACCAGTTCCCCTAGTATATAGAATACCGAAATCAGGGGAAAATATGGGGATCAATATGGCCTGCAATATGCATATATGTGTCACATCATGAATAGCTAACTAACCACAATACTTAATACAGAATCAAAAACCATTCAACCTATCAACCATTCTTCATATCATATTTATAATGTCAATATTTTAAAGTCGACTTATTCACACAGATCCTGTCAATGTTCCTGTCCTCAGATGTATAAGCTGCTGAACTCCTGCCCTAGGCTCGACTAAGGTAGTCGGCGATATGATTGCTGGTTCCTGGAATTGGTTGAATAACGAAGGTATACGGCTGCAAAGCCAATGCCCATCTAGACAAGCGTGGGCTGGACGAACGATTCTTCGACAAAAATGTCAGTGGCTTGTGGTCTGTCTGGATACAAAATTCTCGTCCCATGAGATAACGTCCTAGTTTCTGGACGGACCAGACAATGGCAAGACACTCACGCTCTATCACAGAATACTTTCTTTCTCTCTGCAATAACTTCCTACTGACATAACATACAGGATGGAGACATTCGTTCTTCTCCTGTAGAAGACAAGCGCCGACACCAGAGTCCGACGCATCCGTTCTGAGGATAAAATTAGATCGAAAATCGGGTAATATCAGAATGGGTGACGCAGTGTATGTTATACGTATTATTTAGTCACTCAGAAGGAGGCAGTATCATAAGGCCACAGAGAAGGGGAGCGATAGAATCTTGAATCCTGGTTCCGATTTTGCTTTTCAAGCCAGCGATAATCAGTACTGAAGGCGATGATAATTTCTTGTGCATCTCTTGACGAGTCGCTCCAGTCCCATGCGTCTAAATTACCCTTCCTTGATGACTGTTTGTCTACTGGCAGGATCAAATTATGTAGTCATATCAGCCAAGATGCCCACAACATACATGACAGAACCTAAACGCTATAAAATCGTATGCCTGTCTAGTAGGCATGTTTTGCAAGCATTGGCATAACATGATTGTCCACTTTCAGATGGCGGAATACCATTTCCCAACACAAGGTCCAAAACGTCATTTTCCCAAAGAGCTATACATGACATGTACTTTTTTTTTTTTTTAACATAGCATAGACAAATGTCCATTTCAGTCAGTATGAAAAACTGAAGCAAGATCATAATAAGGATTATAAGCAACACCAAAAATGTCATTGGAGTAAAAATGGCACCATTTGCGTGAAAGTTAGCAGGGATACTGCTAAATTGAAGGCATGGATATAGAATAATATAATGCCATTCAGTGTCTCTGATTCCCATTTTTTTTATGGAGAAAGACTATGGTGAATCCTTTCATTGTTTTAGACATAGGGTCCTAATTTACAAACTGTGCTCTGTGCCCACCTTTCGCAAAATTTGCATTATGTCGTCAGTGACAGTCGACTGCTAATTGCTCTTCTCCTATTATATTCAGATGTATACGTTGTCCACAAATAGGTGGTAATTATAGTCAACATCATTATACAACATTATTGTTAAGGGGAGCTCAACTTTGAAGCCAAAATTCTTAAAAGTGGAGTCAAGGGACTTTGAGCACTTCTCGTGACCTGAGAATAACAAGATTCTATGCAACACAATAGGCCTACATGTATTTTATAATGGCAATTAGAACTATGTTATTCTCAACTCACGATTTTTATTTGGGGTCGACAATAATGTACCGTATGTAAATGGTCGCAATGTTACTTTTGTCACCCCATTACGATACATGTATTGTCTCCCTTGAGAAAGGGCAGCGTAGGGCCTGTGACAGTGAGTGATGGCTTTTACTCTCCGCAGAATAGTATACGTGATACATGTGTATCATCTTGCGTTTGACCAACTGAGTGAAAAAGGAGATGGAATCATACCTGAGATTTTCCCAGTCCCGAGAAAATTTATGGGGATTCGGTTGCCTTCTGCTAAACGGCGGCTCGGACCGTGGACGAACTTGCGGCGACTGTCGAAAGGGGTGTCTTGGTTGTCTCGACGGTACCGGTGACTTAGTAGCAGCGCCGGCGTAACACGGTTCGCTTACTTTAGCTTTAGCTAACGATCGATTAGGGTGAGCCGCAGCATACCGTTCCGCCATCGATGTTATCTCGACGGTAGTTTTGGAGGCTTGTTCCTTAAAATGCGCCACCAGGTCCGTGTGGCAGGACATATATATACGACCCTTTTCGTCTTTGCAGACGGTCTTTGCAGCATTTTCTGACTTCAAGACAGATGCCGAGAGCAGCTCCTCTCATGACTAATCCGTCCGATATTCGATTTACATCTTCGGTCACAGAGTGAGCACATATACTCGCCTTCATTTGTGACTTCATTTGTCTTTTCCTTCCTTTTCTGTCTTTTTTCTTCCCTAATTTCTCTTTGATTTTTTTCAAATTTGGCAGCACCTTTCCTGACGGCTCCCTTCCAGGTCGTTCGATCTTCTGCCACATTTTCCCATGATTTTTCATCGATCCCAAAATCTTTCAGTGTGGTCCTGCAGATATCTTTGAAACGTAGTTTTGGTCTACCTCTTTGACGTTTTCCCTCTTTTAGCTCACCATACAGTATCTGCTTTGGGATTCTACTATCATCCATTCTTTTGACATGTCCTATCCACCTGAGTCGTCTTGTTCTCAGTGTTGCTTGAATTGAGGTGAGCTTTGCTCGTTTGAGAACTTCGCTGTTGGTGATTTTGTCCTGCCATCTGATGTCCATGATTTTCCGCAGGCAGCGAAGATGGAAGCTGTTTAATCTTTTTTCGTGTCTTGTATAGGTGGTCCACGTTTCGCAGCTATACAACAAGGAACTGATGACACAAGCTTGATAAATAAGAATTTTGGTCTTGAGTGTCAGCTTTTTGTTGTTCCAAGCTCTCTGAGATAACCTGCCAAAAGTTGTAGCTGCTTTCCCAATTCTGGCGTTTAGTTCTTCATCCAGGGATAGTGATGCTGTTACTGTGGAGCCAAGATAGGTAAACTTTTCAACTGAGTTGATATTATTGCCGTTCAATGAAATGTCGGGAGGAGATAGTGTACCTTGTCCGATTACCTCTGTCTTTTTAACACTAATTGTCAAGGAAAAGAGGTCGCATGCATTTGACAATAAGCCCATCATATTTTGCAGTTGTTCGTTGTTTTGGGCTACTACTGCAGCATCGTCTGCAAAGAGGAGTTCACGCAGCATGATTTCACGAGTCTTTGTTTTTGCTTTTAACCTGGCCAAGTTGAACAGAGACCCATCTGATCTTGTTCGGATGAAAATACTATCTGTGGAGTCTTGAAAAGCGAACTGTAGGAGTGCTGCAAAGTAAATTCCAAATAGAGTTGGTGCCAGTACACATCCTTGTTTTACTCCGGTCTTCACTGCAAATTTACCTGAGATGTTTCCGTCAAACTGGACGCATGCACTCATGTCGTCATGAAAGGAGATGATCAGCTTCAATAGCTGTGGTGGACATCCAATGGACTTCAGTACAATGTAAAGCGATGGTCTGCTTACGGTGTCGAAGGCTTTTGTCAGATCTATGAAAGCCATGTACAGTGGTTTTCCTTGTTCTCTGCATTTTTCCTGTAGTTGACGGACTGTAAATATCATATCTGCAGTTGATCGTTCTGCTCTGAATCCGCATTGGGATTCTGGTAAGATTCTTTCAGCGAGCCTGTGTAATCGTTTGAGTATGATTTTGGCGAACGCTTTCCCTGTAATACTCATCAATGATATGCCGCGGTAATTGTTACAATCCCCTTTGTCTCCTTTATTCTTGTAAAGAGTTACAATTTTTGCATTTTTCATATCGGATGGAATTGTTCCAGTTTTCCAGCACACGATTAGTAGGTGGTATAGGTGTGGTAATAGTGTTTCAAGGTTTTCTTTGAGGACTTCAGCTGGAATGTTATCCTCTCCACAAGCTTTTCCATTTTTCGTATCCTGGATGGCTTCAGAGAGTTCTTTCATTGTTGGTTCCACATCCAGATCCGTCATTTCAGGTAGCTTTGGGACTGCTTCTTCTAAGCCTTGATTTGCTGGCTTTTCGTTTGCATATAGTTTGGAATAATGTTCGACCCATCTCTCCAGTTGTTCCTTCTTGTCGGTAAGTTCTTGGCCGTTTTCTGTCTTGATGGGGGCACTTTTTGAAATGGTTGGTCCTAGTGCAACTTTAATCTTTTCATACATGTTTCTGGAGTCTCCTGCATCAGAGGCCGATTGAATTTCAGAGCATAAGTTGGTCCAGTACTCATTGGCGCATTTTCTTGTTTCACTTTGAACCTTTGCCTTGATGTGTTTGAATTTGTCTTTGTTGCTTTGCGAGCGATCTTTCTTGTATTCAAGCATCATTTTCCTCTTTTCTTCTAACAGGGGAAGAAGTGTGGTGGAGTTTTCTCCAACCCAATCATGTCTGAAAGATGGCTTTGTACCATAAGCTGTTGAGGCACTGTTATATATGTTGGTCTTAATTGAGGTCCTCAATCGTGCCAAGGAATTGAGCATCTTCTGCCACCTGAAAAAAATCAGCTACGTTGGGCAGGACATGTTGTCAGAATGCCCGACTCCAGACTCCCTAAGCAAATCTTCTTCTCTGAGCTCTCCAATGGAACGAGGAATGTTGGGGCCCCAAAGAGACGTTACAAAGACACTCTCAAGCAATCACTGAAGGCCTCTGCCATTGATGTGAGTGAGTGGGAAAAGCTCTCGCTTGATCGTGCAAATTGGAGGGCGGCCCTTACCAGAGGCAGCAAAGCATGGGAAGCTGACAGAGTCCAGCAGGCTATCAAAAAAAGAGAACGGCGCAAGAAAAGGCCCAGTGGTACTGAACCAACGGAGCACTCTTGTCATTTATGCGGAAGGGTCTGCAGGGCAAAAATAGGACTTATCAGTCACATGAGAAGCCATAAGTCATGAAAGAACAGTCTTTCCATTCTGTCCTCTGTGTCCTTTAGTTCTCTTTATTGTCCATGTGTTGAAATTCTCAACAATTTCTGTTCTTTATTCCTCTGGTGTTGTTAAGGTCATCATCATACCTGATTGACGAACTATTATTATTATAATTGTGTTCCATGTTTCATCCACGCTTGGTGATTCCATATCATTTACCGGGATGTTACTAAATTCTCTTGTGAAAGCGTTCTTACAGTCTTCTTGTTTTGCTTTTGTAATGTTTAATTTGGGTTGTCGTTTCGTGATGCTCCTAAATATTCTCATTGGCTTTGTATGCATTTTGCTGATCACAAGGGCGTGGTCTGTATCGCAGTCAGCGCTGTGGAAGCTCCTTGTTGATTTAACCGTGTTCAGATCTTTCCTTCTGGTGATAATCAAGTCCAATTGATGCCAATGTCCTGATCTTGGGTGTTACCACGTAACTTTCTTTGAGTCATTCAATTTGAAGAAGGTGTTGGTAATGCACAAGTCATTTTGTGAACAGAATTCCAGGAGACGCTGTCCATTTTCGTTAATTTTACCTACGCCGTGGTGTCCTAGGCAAACAGGCCAAGACTGATGGTCCGCGCCAACTCTTGCGTTGAAGTCTCCTAAGAGAACTACTGATTCGTTTTTCGGAATGGTGGCATACATTTCGTTTAGCATGTTGTAGAACTGGTCCTTATCGTCTGCTGATGACATAAGCGTTGGTGCGTAAACACAGATTATGTTGGTGTGACCAGTTTTTGTGCGTAATCTTAGGGAAATGAGTCTTTCAGACTTTCCAGTGGGTGTGTTGGTGGAACTGAGCAGGCGATTGTTGATGGCAAAGCCAACACCATGACGACGAGGTTGGTTCGAGTCAAGTCCTTTCCAAAAAAATGTGTAGTGTTGCTCTTTGAGTGTACCAGTATCTGCCAGTCTGGTTTCTTGTAAAGCTGCGATGTCCACTTTCAGCCTAAGCAATTCTTTGTCTATTATTGCAGTTTTTCTTAATGAGTCGTTCTTTGTCATATCGATGTTTTGGTCAAGTCCAGGGCACATGGTCCTAACGTTCCAAGTGCTAATTTTTATTTGGTTTTTTCGTTTTGAGCGAGGTACATCATTTACATCAACTTTTCGATTTTTGATCTATCCCCATGTACCCAATGAGGCAGGCAGATGTGGCGGGTCGGCACCCAACTGGCTGAGGGCTGCTCAGCTTAAGGCGGGCGGTAGCTGACCAGTGTAACTAAATAGTCACTCCCACCGATAGAAGAGGCCCCTGGCGCCTTCCCCTTCGCCAATTTGGGAAAACTTAAAACCTGTAACTGCCCCTCCCTTTGTTGTTTTCATGGCATTACCCATGACAGAGTGACATCTCCGTGTTGACATAGAGCTGTGAGAGCATTACCCATGACAGAGTGACATCTCCGTGTTGACATAGAGCTGTGAGAGCATTACCCATGACAGAGTGACATCTCCGTGTTGACATAGAGCTGTGAGAGCTTGTTGGGCATGGGTTTTGTACACTGTATTTGCCCAGGTTGGCAGTGTTCTCCCTCTGTATGCTGCATTAGCCTGGGCAAAAAGTATGGAACCTGTGCCTAGCCCATTTTGCACAGACCCCCTCTCTTCTCCACAGATTTAATCCAAGGGAAAGGCATAACCAATACGTTTGGAATCGCATAGAGCTGCAGGGGATGCCAGAGGATGGATTGGAACAGACCTCCCCACCAACTGCCTTGGGGTCCCTCCCACCGGATTTTGTTTGGGTTTACTCCCTAGCCTTTAACTCTCCCGAGTCACACACAAGGCAGTGCGGTTTTTTATCAGGGTTTTCTCCCCCAGCCTTTGACACTCCCGAGTCACACACAAGGCAGTGCGGACAGTACCAGGTAGTATTGCACACTGTCATGCAATAGCAGCTATGCCGACCTGACCTGAAGCAATAAGCAAGGCAGGACATATATATTTGGTCTTTAAGTATTAAATCATATAGTTTCTTGTAGTTTCGCTCTTCCACACCGGCCAACTCAGTCCAACGGCTGAGTAGGTGGCGGAGGCGGTCCACGTAAGTGGAAAAATTCTCAGATGCTTCCGGCTTGCAATCGCGGAAACGCTTACGAAATCCATCTTCCGTATGTTGGAAACGCTTTAATAGCGCGGTCTTTAGAATGTCATAGTCCCTAGCGTCATCAATAGTGAGGCTATGGAAAACTTCCAACGCTCTCCCTGTCAAAAGATTGGCGAGGCATGATGTGTACTCACTACGCTGCCATCCCGCGCAAACAGCATGGAGTTCGAAGCGGTGGAGGTAGGAATCAATGCGATCAACCTTATCATTAAAGGTTGGCAATTTAGGCTTCGTTTTATTATTGGAAGTAAATTCCGGAGCCCCGGTAGTTTGGGCTTGCTTCGGTTCCAACTGTTTCAATGCGAGCTCGTACTCTCTTTGAGCCTGTTTCTCCGCGCGTTCCGCGGCTCTCTCGTCTCGTTCCGCGGCTTTTTCTTGGCGTAATATCTCTGCGGCCTTTTCTTGGCGTAATATCTCCGCGGCCTTTTCTTCCCGTTCCGCAGCCTTTTCTAGGCGTAATCTCTCCGCGGCCTTTTCTTCTCGTTCTTCTTTCACTTTCTGGTCTACCCAAGAAGCACGCTGAGCTTCCGGTATGCCAAATGATTGGGCTAGTTCCAAATATTTCTGTAGTTCGGCCATGATACCGGTCGATAATGCGATATAATAATGTCCTAATCGAGGACAACTTATCAAAACTCTCTAACTTTATTCTCCCTTGAAGCAATGTATTAATTGCACTCTGCGGGCGTTCGTTCCTGCAGTATGAACGAAATTAACGAAATCAACAACAAACTGTACGTCTTAGTCAACCAAGTAGTGGTTGAGCTATCTCAGTGATCACTTATCTCCTTCACGTATTTCTCCTACTCCTCAAGCAGTCAGTCTACTGCTTCCGTGATTGGTCGTTAACTAACGATACCAATGTAATATTTCCAGTGTATCTTCCGTACGCTCCTAGCAGCGTTCCCTCTGCTATAAATCGGAATAAATCAATATTCACGATATTAACTTCATTGGCTATACAAGCCTAAGAACTCTAATATCCAGATTGTCTCTCAACGTGCCCTAGACACGTGATTTATCCCAGGCAATAATATAGCAAGTATGAATACAAAATACAATAATGCAACACTATAATGGGAAAAGAATTACATGGAGAGTGAGACGAGACTAACAGAAAGAACAAACGACAACAGACCTGACTAGCCTGAAACTATCTACAAAAAGGTAAGAAAAATAACAGGAGAGACGTCTTCCTAAAAGTACGAGGAAGATAGAACGCTAACAATCTATACGAATAACAGGCCCCTACAGAACTATTCAAGGCAAAGCAAATCTCCCATCCGTTTTAAACGCCATCTAGATCTGCTAGTCTGGCAAAAAGAGGTATGCTGAGTCTCGATCCCTTCCAACCACCCGCGTATCTAATCTAAACACAAAAGAAAAAATAATGCCTGTCAAAAGTAGGGGAGCTGGAACGACGAACCCCTCAAACGAAGACTAATACAGATGGTTCACTTAACTGGGTGAAATGGACTGGCTCTTTCCCTTGGTCCACAGCGCTGGTCTTGTCTTTTCCTGTTAGTAGCTGTCAGTCCCTCGTAGTGGTCCCAGGATCAATGACGAGAGGACATGCCAGACATGTGGGGGAGAAACAAAAAAAATTAGCAGTATACAAAACTATAAACTACAAAAATGACATAAATAACAGTGGAGTCTAGAGTGGTATCCCTGCAGATGTTGACGGGGTCCTCTTCAGATGTTAGTGGCGTCCTGTAGATGTCAGTGGTGTCCTCTAGATGTCACGACGAACGGTAGGGTATCCTCTAGATGGGGTGTCCTCCTCCAGATGTCAGTGGGGTCCCCTCCAGATGTCACGAGCAGAGTTAGGGTCTTGGGGATGTTATGACTGCACGAGAGGCAGCTAACTCACACTCGGACACAACCACACAAGAAAAGTACATGTATTACATAACTAGAGCGTATATCTATGTCAGACCGGTCAGGCCATATTATTTAAATATTAATAAACAAAACAAAAGACAAAAGAGGTAAATTCAAAGCAATAAATTCTAATTACTAACTTAATCTATGATATTCATGTAACTATGGTTCCTTATTGGATGTACTGCAATCAATAGCAAATGGGTATATTATACGAAACTAGATATGAATCTAAAGTGACAGTTGAGTCGCCACTGGCCAGTCGCCAGGCAAACTCCCTAAATCATATGGGCTTGAATGTTAGGAGAGCCCAGTACGTTCAAAGCCTACAGAAGCACACTTCGGCTTGTAGGTAATTAAGCAGTTGCAAAAGACTATATATATATATATATGCACAATCACTATTCAATTCATCAACAATGTGCTATATTACTTCAATCATACTATGGAGATAGATCTATAATACGGGCCACTCGTCGTCGAGTGCCAGCTGGGGTTTCCTTAGACTTCCTATGAGGCTGTGGTTCTCTCTCTATCTCTGATCTTCTATTATGCTTAAACAAATAAGATATATTACCGTTGGTCACGCCTACTGGTAGGCGCGAACATCAAAAGAGCGCAGCGTGGGCTTTTAAAGGTCAGCCCACTCAGACCTTTCTTTCTAGAGCTCAGTCAGTCCGATTAGCAAATCACACAGTTCAGGTACTGGCCAACCGGAGATACTTCACGACACGATGCTTCTGCTCGTCTGTATTCAATGAATCTGAACGTTACACGATGTTTTATACTATCCAACTACCCAGCAGTGCTAGTCCGCTGGCCCAATTAGTTCAGCAATCTCATTGGCCGAAACCTCCCACCATTTTAATTGTAGTAATACGTCTGCACTATTCTACCAGCCAGTTAACGTGCAAAAACTTGTCTAGTCATACTTAACAATGTCAACTATCCCCACCTTGTTTCACCCCTACTCCATTACTTATTAATCACGAACATTAAAACCGACAAGCGTGAATCTAACAGTTTAACTTTACATTTATTTACTCACCAACTATAATTCGCGAGGACCGTTCAAGGCCACCAGCCAATTTCTCATGGCCCTGGTAAAAACACATGCGTGAGTTCTAACAACATCCGAATCATGACATCCAGGGAGATTTAATGGAATCATTCAGTGTCTGAGGCCAGATTTAGGATTTAATGATAAATTGATGTCAGTTTACAATATGTCATCATTTATTGGTCCTGTTTACGCAGATTAAATAATTTTTTAACTGCTAGAGGTGAATATCAGGTCCTTCGCTGTCAGCATTATCACCACTCGCGTGGAAAACAGCACCATTAGCAGGAATTGGTTGGTGTGTTATTGTTATTTTTTGTTGATTCACAGTTTCAGACTTTGTTGACACATCTTTCTCACACTGACATGTCATGTTGCATTGGCTTTTTGTTACGATGGGTTCATCCTTAATGTAGGATGCTGTGTATCACTCATTTGTGGAGCAGTAGATCTTTGTCACCCATCTTAGTTAACCTGCCAACACTGTTGCGTGAGCCTGCGCGTGTGTGTATTATGTGCGTGTACTTACACAGCAAAAAGACAACAATAACAACAACAAAAAGATGATTGAAGCACATGCATGTACCAACTCCATGGCACAGGACTGATATTAAAACATGTAGATGTATGTCGGCCAATACTGGGAATAGGGTCATCCTAACAAGGAATAATAGTGTCTTATGAATATTGCTTTACACTATAGCTGAAACGAAGCAGCGGGGAATATACACATGTAGTTTCAAATTTCAATTAATAACGGCTTGCTTAAATCTATGGCCGGTTGATTTCATGTCTATGTCTGTGTTTATAATTTCATCAGGGGCACTTCAGTTTTGTCCGCACATAAAAGCTTTTCACAAGTTTATGTGTGTCGACAGCCAGGTGTCAGTTAGGTAAAAAAAATAAAAAAAAGGCTAAGGCTAAAATGCTAAAGTAGCACAATGTATCAGGAGAACAATATCCATGTACATGTATGTATATATTGATTCTGATTTTTTTTGAGGGAGTGAACAAACACACTGAGGACTCAAAATCAGATTATAGATGAGTCACATTAACAAGCTGCATGTTATTTAGATATTTCCTCAATTTGGAAATAAAAGAAGTTTGTGAGCAGCAGCTTTTCTGTATATGCACATATACATGTACATCTAACTTTTATTCACAGAAAAGTTACATCGGTTTGGTGCGATGACAACGAGTTTTATTTTGTGGTACCAGCTGGATAAATCAAAGTATACTGACAATGACATACATATTGGGCTGGCAACAACGTCCAGCTTACGACTGGTTCTTTCGTGAGTAACCAATATCGTAACCCCCAATATGAAATGTCCACTGACAAATGTAAGTCGTTGGTGGATGCAGTCACTGGAACAGGCTCCACTGTCTGACCTTTCACTTCCTTCACTTTGTCCTTTCTACCGGGAAGTTTACTGGCAATTTGGCGTTTCCAAAATGATATCGGAATGCCAGTGTGCCTTCTTCAGTGTTTCCGACGTCGGAGTGTTGTCAAGGTTATACTCTATAGGGCCTACATCTGTGAACAGAAGTTCCGATAGACAAAGACTAGAGTTTGCATTTTTACGTTCTGCTTTCTGTCGCCCTTTTCCATCGTCACAGAGTTCATTATGTGCATTCTCCACACGGGTACTCCTAAATATCTTGTCCTTGTTCACCAGACAAAAGACCAATAGTATCAGATTTTAAGTCGGATTGGTATATATACTGTATTATATATTTCAAATCGATTATTTGTCTTTTAAATGTCCTTTTTTGTGCGAAGATCAGTTAGTTCGATCCTGTCTCGCGCCGTTAAGGTGTGAGAAAATTGAAAAGATCAAAAAAAGAAAAAATTAAAATGGGTGACATTTCGTGCAGTGAGGCGAAATTCGAACGAACTCCTTTTATATGAGGGGCTAACTCGAAAACTCTTATGTACTGTCCAAAAAGTATGTCTCGAGCTTCCCCCTCCTCCTCCCCCCCCCCCTCTTTTTTTTTAAAATCAGCTCGTTTGCATCCACTATCCGCGGCCTTTTTTTTTTTTTTTTAAATTTAAAATTAGAGTGTCATTTCCTGACAGCGATTTCAAAATCTTCACTTGAACGACATTTTTTCTTTCCCTCCGGCGTATGTTTTTAATTGAAAGGCTTCGTCTCAGGATGCCGACTCGAAAGAACGTTCGCTTAATTACCTCAGTAGATCATGCTAACTGGAAATTGAGTTCTACCGATAAATATCTCTTGTTTCCAGTCATTCCCTCAGGCATTTTTTTTGTAACGCACATGTTCACCCAGTTTTTGTTTTTTTTTTTAAATCACATTTATTTTTTATTTTTTAAATTTTATTGTGTGCGTCAGGGGACATGGAGTGGGTGGTTCGTGACTTCATGAAAATTGGGCAATCAGATGAAGGCAGCGGCATATTTTTATCCTGGACCCAAGACACCATGCCACAAATCGCAGTGCAAAAATAGCATCTTGAATACCATTAATAGAACATGCCCGAGAGCGAGAGAATATAAGTTGCCTGAGTCGTTGGATGACACAATGGACAAACCATTATTTCTACTGGGAGTGCAAGTATTTCAGATCTAAATCTATCTATCTATCTATCTATCTATCTATCTATCTATCTATCTATCTATCTATCTATCTATCTATCTATCTATCTATCTATCTATCTATCTATCTATCTATCTATCTATCTATCTATCTATCATTCCATCTACCCATCCTTATCTGTCTCAGTGTCTGTCGGACTGTCTGGCTCAGAATAACCTGGAAAATCACAAAGTAATGATGATAGAGACAGTGACAGTGAAAGGCCAGGACGCCTGAGAGCTAAGATTGATTGTTTTAAATCTTTCGAACTCATTTTTGCGTGGGCTCACCCCTCCTCCCCCAGCAGCAACTTCTCAGTTAAGCCAGGGTCAGTCAGTGACACTCAAAAGCTGAAAAGGAAAGTAGATGTTGATTTTGTCATTATTTTCTTTAAATGATGGAGAAGTAAAAACAGGAACGGAAGAGTCAAATTTTGGCTTGAAAACGAGCCTCTCTGTCTCTGCAATTGTTCTTCCCTTTCCTATCTTTTACGTCTTTTTTCCTCGCACGAACTGACCGTCATGACATCACATTTTCAGGTTCCAATATAAATCTTGTCTCCTGTTGACTCCCGCATTTTTTCTTCTTCAAATACTCGCCCCAAAATACCGTGCAAAGGTTCTGGCACGTGAACGGTAAGCTCCTTAAGGTTTTAAAAACTGAAGTAAAACGAATGAGTTTTATCCGCCAAGAAGATGAAATTTTCATGGTTCATCTAGTGGGCTTGGAAAGTCATTGCGAAATCTTTTGCTCAGAGAATAACATCCATGGATATCTAACATTATTGTTATTAATGTTGTGGCAACTGTATCAAGTGTTCAAAAATATTTTAGGAACATGTCAACATTATGTTGTTTCTTTTATCTTTCCCCCAGGACGAGTTGACCCAAGATATTGAGTCGGACTGCACTTTTGAGAGCGTACATTGTACATGTATGTTTTCACGCCTTGGTTAATTTTTTCTTCAAATTACTTATGGCTGAGGATGTAAGCTAAGGGCGACATAAGAAATAAATTGTACATGTGTCAAAGTCAAAGATTTCCAGAGAAAACCTCTCATCCACACCATTAGCCCCATATCCAGAGGCGTATCTGATCATTTTCCAGCAACATCATGTATACATGTACATAATAACATGGATTGCCCAATTCTCTCATGGGTGGGCATGACGAAGTGAGACGACAGATTACTCAAAACACCCATCGCTTTTTGTCGTGGCAGACTAAATCAAATATTCAAAGTTATTATTCGTAACTAGAGAATAATACCACCCCTCCCCCTCACGTTCCTATTTACTTCACCCTGCACCCCTTCCCACACCATGTTCGCGAAACTCCCAGTGAAGCAATTCTGGAAAAAACCGAAAAACAAAAACAAACACACAAAAACACCAACAACAGAAGCGTACTTTACTTTATTAAATCGATTGGAGAGATTTACCCTCAGTTCTTCGAAAGAAAATCAAGGATGGCCATAATCATATTAATTATTATCGTTAATCATTGACTGTTTGGGGCTTCCCCCCCCCCCCCGCTTGAATGAAATTATTTTGCAAGCATTGTGCGTGTGTGTGTGTACGCACGCGTGAGGGAGAGAGTGTGTAAGTGGTGTGTGTGTGTACATGTATATGTGTGTGTCTAAAAAGGGGGAGGGGTATTTCACATTAAGTCTCATCAATCCAAATTCGTACCAACACGTCGTTTTCAACAAGTTTGTAAAACGACATGCCACCCCCGGCGAGGGAAAACTTCAAAGGCAAGCGGCGGCACCAACCATTCACTCAAACCGTACGACAAAATATCAGGAGACACCGGAAATTGATAGGCGAGAAATCGTATCGTTTAATAAGGAAAATAACTGAAACCGTATGGTATGCCGGCCGGTCGATCTCTCGCCTATCAATTTCCGGTGTCTCCTGATATTTTGTCGTACGGTTTGAGTGAATGGTTGGTGCCGCCGCTTGCCTTTGAAGTTTTCCCTCGCCGGGGGTGGCATGTCGTTTTACAAACTTGTTGAAAACGACGTGTTGGTACGAATTTGGACTACGATTAGTCGTAAGCACAGCCGAAGGCTAACTTGGTCCGGTCCATTTGAACATGTAATAGGCCCATAAGCGTGCCGTTTGACAAGCTAGCCAGTTATTTTGCCCCTGTAGTAAGTCCCATATGGTTCTCCATTCACCATTCACGACTGTTTTCGCCCCCTATCGCGCCCTTTCATCGTTTTTGCCCCCCAAGCCGCCCCTGTCTTTGCTTTCGCCCCCCCCCCCCCGGAAATCAATCCCGGGGGAGCGATATCGCCAACGTTGAGAACCACTGTTCTAACTCTTTGTTTGTTCTTTTGTTTTATAGCATACCCTGCCTATCACCATTATCTTTGATTACAAACCCCAAATATCACTCCATCAATCGAATGCTAGTATCCTACCAACTCTAAATCCCAACCCCTTTCCTAACTCTAAATAATAATGATTCTAAAGTATTATATGCATGTGATATCCTCACTGTCGCCATTAATTATGATCACCAAGGACATAAACCCAGATTAAACTAACGCGATCAAGATCTTAGGTGTTTGTGCCCATATTAACGGTGAAGTAAAGTTTAATCGTAAGTTGGTTTGTACATGTGTTACAATGATCATGATTTCAACTTCGTACGAATTTTTTTTCGTTAAAACACAATTCAATTTGTCTTAGGTAATCCGATCTACCCAGCGCCTTGCCTTGTACTTGTGGACCTATAGATTACTGGATTATGTTCATTGCTCGTCCACATGACATCCCTCGCTGCATCTATTAATCGACATTTTTGTCTGCTTTCCTTCCTGTTTTCTAATTAAGCACAGGGGAAAAATAAAACTGCAGACTGTCTTCAGTTCCACACCTCTGGAAGAAAAGACATCCATAACATTATTGTCAGGGTTTAAGTGCTATAATTGCCGTGCTGGGTCACGACTTGCAAGGAGTTGATTTTTCACGGTCTCGTTGATTATAACCAGCGTAATTTTGTCCTTGAACTGTTCTCGTGAACAGTTTGTTTTTGAAACACTTTTTCTTGGTGATGGAAAGAAAGTGGGGCGAGATAGAATAAATGGATAAGTTAGGAGTGACAGTGCAATTCTCGACCCCGTGATTTTGATGAACACTTAGAAGGGAAGAGAAGGGGTGAATAAGGATAGATAGTTTAAGACGCTTAGTCGCGTTCAGAAATTCGTACATAAAATGTAGAAAGCACGAGGGTTTAAAGATTTCAGTAATTGTTTTGACATTTTAAATTGACCTTGTCTGTTTTTAGTACAAGGCCGTGACCAACTCCCACGTAGAATATATTAATACTGCGAGATGAGCTCGCATGGATGCACCAATCAAATCTAGGGATTTGGACGGTAGTTTGCAGGTGGCTGCACAGTATAAAAGTGTAGCCATACCTATGTCCATCACTCCATACAGAAAATTCCAATCTGTGCAGGCGTCGGCACGATTCTGCCTGAAGAATCCTAAGTCTGTTCGATTCATGTCTAGTCCACTATAGACATTGAGATGAAGCCATATGCTTGAATGAGATATGCCCACTGCTATTGTCTACTGTTCCCTGGTTGTTTCTAACACCAGGGACCAAGCGTAAGTGTTTGTCCATTGATGACTCAACAATGAACGAGGAGCTGAACATAAGTTATCCAGTAGGACAGGATTGCCGCATATACTAGGAGTGCTACCCAAGAATGCAAGACAAAGACTTATATTGACTTGCAACTAGTATGAATGTATAGCATACACATCTGTGAATTGGGACTGATTTGTCTGGATGAGGCTGGGGATTGCCAGCCCATCCTAGAGTAGATCCAATAGACTTAACTACGTCAGTTTATATTGACGAGCTTGATCCATTATAAGCGGTAGGCACAAATAGCTGAGATGACATCGTCGCCAGAGACGATATTAGTATATTGCTTGATAGATAGTAGGCAGACTATATCTGAGAGATATATAACTAGTACTTAAATTGTTAGTGTGTCAGAATGATCATAACATTATAGGAATCTAGAGAAGACTTCTAGTGACATATTATTGAATTTTCATTTGATGCTGCTGATGTTGTCTTTAGTATGTAATAGATCTAGACAAAATTGTTAGGAAATTTAATGTAATTAAATTTGTGGCCCTGCAGGTCTGTTTATGAAACTTATTCAGATTGTTCTTAGTGTGTGGCATGGTACGAAAGATTAAATAGTAAATACCTCTCGATTTAAATGCAGTCATAATACCATCATTGAGAAGACCCTCTTCATAACAGCTAGAGGGGACTTTAGTCGAGTCTTGTAACACTGGAGGGCACTATCACCCAATCCAGATTCGTAACAATTATCTCTTTTCTTTCAGTTTCAGATCCTCTCTTCTTGTTTGTTACGGTAGTTGTTCATTCATCAATTCAGTCATACACTACTGACGCATATCACCAGCTTGCATTGCATAATAAACCCTACAGATATATATGAATGACACATAAAATAATTCAAATTTTATTTGTACAACAATGATATCACAAACGTGTATTACTTTTGTTGAGTAAGCAAAAAACATGAAATGACAACGTAATGAAACATGAAAGAATTAATATAGACAAAATGATCACATTAAAAAAACAACGGAGATTTGGTGAAAATTGATGGAATATGTGAAAAGGAATTAGACATTTGATACGCTCTTCAATGAACGCAGAATCTTTTGTGAATTTGCAAGGACGAACATTAGAGGAATTTGTTATTAAAGGGAATTTATCATAAAATCGAATGTCTAGTTAATGTAAGAAAATGCATTGTAAGCAATATATGTACTTATTATTGACGCCAAGGATTTTGTGCATGTCATGACCTCACAAGTTCTCTATAAATCTTCAAGACAAAATAAAGAGGTTAACGGGAAAAACACCTTTTTTTAGTTTTTGTTTTTTCACGAACAAATAACTGTAAATTAAGACAAAGAAGAGAGAATGAACCCATCTTCATTGTTTTCCACAGCTCTTTTCCAATCTTACAAGCACAGGTTATTTGATTTTAAAATTCATGTGAGCTTGAAGACGGATGACAACATTGTGTTTTGTGAAGACATCATAGAAACGCGTAGATACTGCGTTTGTCGTTAAAACATTGAAGTGGCATAAGTTTGTTCGTGGTTTGAAACATACAAATGATGAACCTGAATTATGGTATAGCTATTAAATGATTCTATATAGCTCTAGTAAAAAATTCAAGGAATAGTCCTCTCTGTGGTCCACTAATTTTTCCGTGGAGCATAATTTCGAAGAGTGGCCATGAAAAACCGTGCAAAACTCAAACAAAATCGTAACCTCAATGTCTCTAACAATGCTACTTCCAGCATTGAAGAAGCCGCACTTTGAGATGCGTCATTTCAAGAGATGGGATAGCGAATGAAGTAGCCTTTCCTCTAATGGGCAAGATGTCATAAGCGACAAAACTGTTGCCAAACACAGACCAGGATCTAGAACAAAGGTAAGAAATCCAAATTTTATGCAAGACCTTTGCTTGTCAGCTTTTCGTTGAAAAACCAACAACAACAACAACTGTTGTGGCGTCAGGTTTTGAGAAAAAGAGAAAGTTATGTATTCATTGTCTGCTCGAGAACAACTGGCTTTGTTAGGTTATGAAAACTTAAATCAGTGTTTCTCAACCTCTCCATTCAAAATGCCCCCTTTCCCATCAGCCGGACACAAGATCCCACTCCCCCTTCTACATTTTAAACTTATCAATAACAAAGGCAAATAACTATGATTAATGCCATATAACTGGTTATTTCATGTGTATGCACGTGAGTGTGTTTACCACAGCTTACACTCGAAATGGGAGACGTTTACTCCAACGCACCTGCAGAAGAAATTTACCAATGCTTAGTATTAATAAACGTTGGTTTTATTACCTCCATATCGCCCACCCCATTAGACGCACCACCTCCTCCCTCAAGGGAGGCACCGCATTCGTTGAGAAGCAATGACATAGATGACACTCCTACGGTGAGCATCTGTATTATTTTATCATCATCCCTACCAAGTTTCTACTGTATCAGTTGTCACGGTTTTGCGCCCAGAGCTAAATGTTTCCTGCGTCAATGGACATGTCAGGAGATGAGAGTGTCCAGATCCCAATTCATCGGACTGAGAACTAAAAAACAGTGCCCGAATGAATTCTGTGGTCAATGATGCCGTGCCATTTAGCTCTGTTCTGATGAGAGGAAACTGAGATAAAGAAAATGAGACCCCGACGGAAAGGAGCCATGGCAATTTTCTACACCTAATTAGAAAATATGAACAGTTCTTGAGCAGTACAAAGAGCTGTCTCACTATCTCTTACATATCATAAGCTACGCCTCGCCCACATGGCAATACATTTTATACTTAATTGAATGTGAAGAGGGAGCTATAATTAATTATCATTTCCCAGGACGCCTTTGCTGCACCAACTGATGATTGTGTTGTTGTGCAAACATTTTTTCTTGTAGTGTAGCCATGAATCAGTCCGGAACATTCTGTAAGGGAACGAGATGAAGAATCATTCTGCCTAGTAGGTTCATTCTGCTATTAATCACGTTAGCCATACATCAATCGCTCGCCAACAAGTCTTATGCACAGCGATAGAAATGTGTGACGATCGCCCATTGACGCTCAGCACTAAAAAAAATTTTTTTATTATGAATCTTTTCTGAGTTGGGCTCCCATATTGCCCCCTGTAAAATGGCACATTGATTTAAATGGTGAAGAATAACAGAAAAGGTCTTGAATACCTAGACTAGTATTTACACACTATAACAAAGCTGAGCAGCAACTGAGAAAATAAAATTAATGAAGTTTGAAATAAAGAAAGGAAGAAAGAGCGAAAGGAGCTGTGGAAATAGTGACTACGTGAAGCCCATCGCACATTTTTTTTTTTAACAGCAACCTGCGTCTAGTGAAGGTATCCTCTCCCTCTCCCTCTCGTCCCCCCTTGCCCGAAAACACACACATACACACAAGCACACACAATGTTATCTGTAGAACAAAAATATTCGTGTGAAAGGAAACGTAATTACTAACAAATGGCGAGATTTCACATCAAGACTTTTTTTTTTTTTTGAAAATCGGATTATCACAGCACTTATTATTATCGATACAATACTCAACTTGCATTAACAATTGTGACACAATTTTCTGAAGGTGTCATTGTGGAACTACGACCTCTTACAAACTTGACCGGATGTTATGAAAGCTCTTTTCCAATTCTGTCAGATTGTGAACTTCGACCCCCTAGCATGTCGAATGGCCATAGCGATCTTGGACAGCACGTTCTCGCAAGAGACTCATCTTATATCAGATAACGTTTCTTTTTGTGATTTCAGCAAGAGGGAATAAAGCAAACTCGCAACCAGATGGAATCAGGATAATAATGGAAATTCTGGCATATCTGACAGTTTTTATCTTAAATGTCCCTGAACTTTTCCATGCCGTGGCCATTGCAAAATTCTCGTCTTGAACTTCGGCTTTTGTCTCTGTGTCTTTGTTTCTCTCTCCCCCCCCCCCCCCCCTTAAGTCTATCCTGAGTAGTTCACACCTTAAAGTTGTTCAGCGAGAATATTAGACTTATTGTGTTTCTTGCTGTGTTCTCTCTCCAAATCCATTGACTTTATCCTAGCGGTCTCACAATGAGACCGCCGAAGTTCATGAATATTATTTCAAACGATCACTAAAACATAATAAATAAGGGAAAAGACTTGAAATATGTACATATCCAGCTGAAGTACTTGACAATTTAAAGTACATAAATTATGTAATGATTGTAATAACATCGCATTATGTTATAAATATTGAAAAGGAATTGGCGTTAAAGAACATACAGATGTGTGGAAAGTGAAAGAAATAAAACAGCAAGACATATATACACGCACACACTGAGAAGCAGCAGACTAACAGCTGTTCACAAGTGTTATCATGCTCTAGGGTGTTGCCAATGCTGACGTGGACGAATGGGTTGTGATGGAGAATTCCGTTGTCCCAGGCCTTTACACGTAAACAGCTGTAGAAGGATCAACTTCAGATGAGTTCGAAATTGTTTGCTGGTCGAGGCGTAGATGAAAATATTGCAGGCATGATGTGACATTCCAAGTTCCTCTATAATTTTCCTGGCTGTGAAATAGGACAAGTAATTTTGCCATGTAGGATCATTTGACATGGCTTCAATGCTCATTGGTTCACCTAACTGGATGCTGCTCTGCATGGTGAACACGATTGTCACCGGCAATTTGCTGAAGATGAGGTAGAAAGAAATCCACATCAAAGTGGCTGTAGTGGAGGTACATCGCGCTCCCACATGACGATGCAATGTTTCACTGGTAACGTAGAGTTTGTCTACTGTTCTTATCTGCTTCAGAACGCAAACATTCAGAACAAAGGCAACAATAGGAACGGCCCCAAACATAACGAGTTCGGAGGTCCAGTTCCAAATAACGTAGATGTTGTTGAAAGTTGTACTGTTTACTGTCCTCACAGCACATTCTCCGATCTCTGGACTAACATTCCAGAATACGGCTTGAGGTAATGCCAGAGTGAAGGAAATACACACAATAGCAGTGATGATTTTAGATGACCTGGACGTTTTGGAAAACTTTTCGCAAGAGAATGGACGGCAAACGGAGATGAAGCGCTCAACGGTGAAAGCGAAGACAAGTAGAAGAGAGATGTACTGACAGGTCATTTGTAGCACATTCCAGATCTGACACCAACCCTGAAAAGTAGAGGACAGTTTTAAAAAATCTGCAACCAACGGAAGCAAACATGTTTTGTTTAATTTACTCAGCAATGATTGTAGCCAGTGTATCATTATTCATGCAGCAATGAGATGGTGAAGGATAAATTCGTGCACTTCGAAGTTGATCGCAGAATGTCAAGCTGAGGCACTTTCCACCTTTTCATCCCTTAAATTTTCAGGATGTGAAATTTTATTGAAACCCCTATCTGTTCCACTTGTTTTGATTACCCAGGGGGAAGATTTTGCTAATCAATATTTTCAAATGGTTTCATTACATTCGTTTTTTTGTTTTCTTTTTTGGTTGCCCACACTTGCTGTTAAACAATGATTCCTCGCTTTTTATCATCTGGCAAATGTACTGCTAAGTTGTATTAGAACACAATATGACAAAAATGGAATAGGTACTCTTTTTAAATTTCCCCATTAGACATTTTTCAAGAGTATCACAGGGATGTTTTTAGCCTGTATTTGACTATTTTTTAGAAATAAAACTAGTTACAGATATATGTCAAACACGTAAATTGTAGTCCCAAATTACACAGCTTGGAGATAACAGTATGTCAGTAAACAGTGCCATCTCTTCTAACAAAGGAATGCTTTATTTCAAAGCAAACATTTCGATGTAAACTGTGCCCAGCTTTTCTTTGTCATGCAATTTCAGGAAAATGGCATTGCCTAAAACAGTTTGTTGTTGTTGTTTTTTTTGGTCTAAAAATCTGGGCTTCTTTTAACTGAAATACCCCTGTTTTTCCAATAATAAAAAATAATGCGATGCGTCTCGCCCTGGATTTTAAAGGACATTTCTCTTAGCGCTATTTAGATCGGAATTCACTGTCAGGCTGCGCAAACACTGACGATTACAGCAGTTTTAGATCAAAGAGCTGATGTCGAAAAGCCGTGGACCGCTATAAAAGGATCAACCTGACCATCTTATGAAACTGTATTTCTCTCGTAGGCTCATTCATTCTTGGATTTAATTCATGCAATCTGCATGCTGGGTTTACATAATATTATATATGTTTAACTTTAAAAGAGGTTAACATACCTGAAGATCCAAGGCTCCGACCATCCATGGGTACTGTAGTTCATTGCCCACTGTGAGTATTAAAAACAAAAAGTCCGAGACTGCTAACGTGGCGAGGTAGGCTGCGGAACTGTTACATTTCCTCATTCGACGTAACGTCCAGATACGAACAGCGATCTGCAAGAGTAACAGCTTTGTCACAACTATTCAATGTGAAGATAAAACAAGCTTGGGTGTAGATGTATTACTGATCTATGAATTTACATTCTCGTCTTAATTAACAAGGAAGGCAACATGAATTTGAGTTTGAGAGATATTGAACTTTAAACTACATGTAGTAGGATGACTGTAAATATCAACAAATTGATGAGAGGATGTGATGGGTAAGCTATAAGAGGAATGCAGTGTTGCATACATGAGTAGATGGGTGGATTGGCATTGGATAAAGTAACATGCAAGTGGAAGAATCTCACCAAATTCCCCAGGACTCCAATGACACACCAGATAGGCGTCACATAGCGGTCCACAGCTAGAGAGAATGGAGCAAGACGAGACAGCACAAAATAAAGAGATTTCCAATCCCTCACAATAACGAGCTCACTGGAGTTGCTGGTCACATTTATAGGTAAGATGGTGGTGGCCATGGCTCAAATCGCCGCTCCTGTTGTTATTAGCACCAATTTGAAAGTAAAAGTGTTGGTCTTGGAACACCAGATGTCGTGGCTTATAATGGTAGTTAGTGAAATTCTACTCTTCTTTTACTTTCAGTTGACTGCCATCCCATGCTGACAAAACTGACAGATTCAGTGATATAGTTTACTTGCGAGCACACGTTGGTCAGTACAATGCAGTTGTCATGTATCTATAAGACCCATAGACACATAACTTCCTGGATGCAAAGACAAAGTCATTACCGTATTGAGTGTATTGCCCCATCAAAGAGACATCTAAAATTCGTTGTAATTTAATAATCCACTCCAAAAAAAATAGTCTGCAACACAGAAAAAAACTTCAAATTTCTGTCATCCCTTACATATTTATCCTGCTTTACAAATCGTCTGCTTTTTGATGAAAAGCAAACGAAACAAAGACAGCGATGAAGTCAGGCCATTTCGTGCTAAAGCATACAGTTCCCTGATGTTTAAAACAACTGCAGAAAGCCAGCCACTGTGAGATAACTGTCGTTCCCCGTTGTCAGTTTGGGTCTTAAATAGCCATCATGTGCCAGGCCTCTCCTGAAATGACATGCTCAGAAATAGTAGTCTGCTGTCGGTCATCGGCCTTTAGTTCTGGAGACAGACAGAAAAAACAATAGGTTGAAAGATGGAGGAATTAGCTGTACTAAAATTGCCAAAAACCTTTTTAAAGGGATTAGGTTAAATATTTAGATTGCCTGATTTTTACTGGGGGTTTTTTTTTTTGCCACTGCGGCTCTTACTTTTCTCATCCTTGTTGTTTGTTTGTTTATTTGTGTATTTGTTGTTGTTACTTTGTGTGTTTGTGTGTGTGTGTGTGTAGAAGGTGAAGTCTTTGCTAGTTTTCTGTGTATTATCGATGATATTTAAGACGTTCTAATTCCTGACGTGAAAATGATCTCGATATCAGTCACTCTTCACTTTAAACTAACATGATAAAAGATGATTCTGTGTGGGAAACGGTCACTCTCCTCGGGTGGCTACCATCGACGGGGGACTAAGAGTACCAGGTTAAATCAACGTACAAACCTGTTTCTACATGTATTGCTTTATTACTGAAACTCTGAAAGATAATAATAATAATGGATGGCATTTATATGTCGTTCGCAGTGATTTTTGACTGTCACTGTCTTGGGCAGGGAAGAATGTTGGACGTGTCATATGCAGGAAATCTGAGTTGGTCACTGTCGAAATGACCAGAATGACCACTGGTCACAATAATCAGCTTGTTTGTTGTTTTTTTTTCAATGATTTTATATTGAGTATGTCAAGCGTTACCATAAATAAGAGACTGGTAGCGGGAGGAAGTAGTAACTTAGGGCTAATTTGATTGTAACAGTATCAGGCGATAAGGTCGCTATGACGTTGTAGTTTTTCCCCGACCCCTCCCCCCCCCCCCCCCCCCCCGTTTTTGCTTCATTTTGTCCTGTTTTCTCTGCCCCTGAAAACATTCTGTTTCATCATCCATTTTTCAGGTGAAGATGAGAAAGAAAGACACATTTCTACTTTCGATATGCAATTAGATCAATGAAAAATATAGAATGGGAACGAAGGCGATATACCAATATCTTGTAATTCTAATTTCAGCAGGAAATTGCATATGTTCATATGATAATTGAAATGACGTTAGTCCCTAACATTGGCTAATTGGTTGATGTGTGTAGTTGTTGTTATTGTCGTTGTTGTTTTGGGAGGGGAGGGAGTGATGTTAAAACGAGACTGCATTTTCATAGTACTTTTTTTTTTTTTTCAATGGCGATTTATAAAATTATATGGTGGCAATTCGCCAGGGCAAACAGAATTCCGGACACATTTACCTTGATAAATGTGAAACTGCAGCTGCAAGCGAGTTAGAGGGTTTGGTACTTCGGGTAGATATTTCAGTACCGCAAGGAACACTTGATTTTTAACAATGCACATTGTGAAAACAATAAAAATTCACTGACTTGCAATATGCAACATGGAATCAAACAGACAGAGTGTGGCCACCACCCTTTTGCATTAAAAATCTGAGGGCAAAATGCCAAACCAAATTCAATTATAAGTACACAAAAATATCCTCTATAGTTGTGGAAAAAGTTAATATGAGTTTGGATAAAATGTTTTTGAACTTAAAAATTCAGAAATATCTGTGTAAAGTCTTTAACCAAATTACATTATTGGTCAAACATAATAAAAAGAAACATTTTCTTGGCAGTCACTTTGAACACTGTGTGCAAATCTGGTCATTATCACTGCCATTCTGATGTTAAGTTCAGGCTAAAGCTGTTCGTTTAGGCAATGTAAATGATTATTTAAATTTATTAAATTTAGCCACAAATTGTCCTTACTTCTTCATCTTTTGTCACCCTCTTTCTGATTTTTTTGTCCCCTCTCCCTCGCTTGTTGACTTCACCTCTCTTTCTCTCTCTCTCTCTCTGGCTCTCTGTGTCGAAGCCCCTCTCGCTGTTTCTCTGTTTGTTTCTCTCTCTCTCTTTCTGTCCCTCTCTCTCTCTTTCCTCTCTTCTCTCCCTCAGTCCGTCTCTGTCTCTCTCTATCTATCTCTGTCTCTCCCCTGTCCCCTCTCTCTCTCTCTCTCTCTCTCTCTCTCTCTCTCTCTCTCTCTCTCTCTCTCTCTCTCTCTCTCTCTCTCTCTCTCTCTCTCTCTCTCTCTCTCATGCCATCAAGCAACAAATTACATAAGTAAAAAATTCAGCTCTTAACTTCTTGGAATACAACAGCGGAACAGACATTAGGATTTTACAGTAAAATGGACGCCAATTGCCTCCAAGCTAACTGCTGCTTTTCAATGGAAGAATGGTGCACAAAGAAAGAGCTCCAAGCGAGAGCTTACCATAACTTGTGAAAGAAATAAACATCTTTAATTAATTATTTTTCTTCACGGCACGGGAATTAGCGCCACGAATGTGCTAAAAAACTAAACTGTATGTGATCTTTTCTTTCATTACTAGCACTAGCAGGGACATTTTCTAGTCAATTTGTCCATCTCTACTCAACTGCTCATCTCTTTTTATTTTTTTTTAACTATTCTTATTCTCATGTTTCATGTCGTCGTCTTTCAAGTTACCAAGTGTCCAGGGAAAAAAAAAAAGAAAAAAGAAAAAAACTGACTTACGTGCTTTCTCCGCAGATTAATTAACTGTCAAGGCGTCACAATGCGTTGCTTGTGGAAAGTGTTGCCAAGAATTAATTTATTTAGCAGTCTAAAAGAGGTTTATAATCATAGCCACATCACTGTGACGCCAAGCTCTCGAAGAGAAAAAAAAAACGACAAGAACAACGCGAAAAATAAGACCAGCTAGGTTTTTGGAGCAAAGACGTTCCGAGAAAATAACTCTGAACAATTCTCTACATTATACAACATATCAAACCACAAGACGGAGCCGCTAATACTTGAATAATCAGTTATATCTGGCATTTCCCTTCCCGAAGACCCCGTGGCGTCACTTTTTTCAGTCCTATTTATTGCGGATACAGGGTGTA
Organism: Onchidella celtica; assembly: GCA_963931925.1. Classification (NCBI taxonomy): domain Eukaryota; kingdom Metazoa; phylum Mollusca; class Gastropoda; order Systellommatophora; family Onchidiidae; genus Onchidella; species Onchidella celtica. Next base: position 52,295,140 of record OZ007567.1, on the reverse strand, counting down.
TTTTCAGCCGCGTATATTTAGATTCTCATTAGCTGACTTGTCACAGCTTGAGGGAAAGGACAGTAATTCTCTCTCTCTCTCTCTCTCTCTCTCTCTCTCTCTCTCTCTCTCTCTCTCTCTCTCTCTCTCTCTCTCTCTCTCTCTCTCTCTCCCTCTCTCTCTTGTGAAAAAAGTAAGTGTAATTTCTTTCTCGCCTTCATGTATATTTAAGTAAAATCGACTTACTATTAGCATGCTGGGGAATGACAGGAGTTACACGGGCTATTCCAATTGCATAGGCATTTAACTTCGTACGTTTAAACGAATATAGGGTGTCCCAAAAAAATGTGCCTACTTTTAAATGCGTATTGTGACTTCTAAATATGTTTTCCCATAATAATAATGTTGTTTTTTGTGTTTCAGAGATCCTGAAGTTTTGTTTGATACCAAATACTGCTATCTAAGATGCCACGACTGGACGTGGAGCACCGGACCAAAATAATAGAATTTTGGCACCAGACCAAATCCGTCAGACAGGTACAACGTCTGTATGCAGCTCACTTCAACATCCATATGCGAAATGCATACCCAAGGCCTCAGAATCTCGATCAACTCAAGGAAAACATCCGACGTGAAATCCGAAACATTCCCCCAGAAACTTTTCAAAACGTGATGACAAACATGACAACGCGCCTGCAGACGGTCATCGGACAAAGAGGGGCTTACATCGAGCATGTTGTCTAAAACTGAAAATTGACTGACTATGCCATACAAAACTTCAACATTTCAGCTAACTTTTGTGACATTTACATGTTCCGTATATCTATATTTTGGTTGTTCTATTAAACGTCGGAAGTAGGCACATTTTTTTGGGACACCCTGCCAGTGGAGTTGTTACGTCCGCAGGGCAGTATAGAGTTAAATGCAACATTCTTCAGATTTCTTCTTCCCTGTGGTGGTGCCTTTTGTTCTCCAGCGTCAACTGCCCCAATGCAAGCTTGAAGGCAACGACTCCCCATTTCGTGTTAACGCACAATGAGTAAAGAGAAGTGTGAAAAGCCTATCATTTTCAGCCCGAGGGAAACTTTCTTGTGGAACAAAACAAATATGCTGTCAGCGCGAAGCCAACACCCCGTAGGTTCGTTAGTTATAATCTGACCCATAATTAACATATTATACCCGGGAGGCGATGATGTGAGACAGTAAAGGAGAGCCAGGGCAAGTGTTTGTGAAAGCTAGGCAACTAGTGTGAAAGGGGTCAGTGTGAACAGTCTGAGAGATAATGAAAGCTAAAACTCATGCATGAAATCTGTTTGAATGCGAAAGCAGTGGAATTTGTTATTAATTACAGATGCATTGGCTGGTGATATGATGAATCAAGAAATGGATAAAGGAGGAAAATGAATAAGTGTTCGTGAATGTTGAATGTTTGCTGTTTGTTATGAATATTTACCACTGTTCTATCACTCTGTCGCCCATCCTTTTGCAATGGTACTGTAGGTGATTCATGAGGAAGTTGTGATTAGTAATGAGTGGACATACCGTACACGACTGAACGTCCGTAACAAACAAACAAACAAACAAGGAAGGAATCTTTTATAATGACGAATGTTTCAGGCATAAAACTGTTGTCCAGGATAGAGTTTCTGTGACGTCAGCGGCGAATATCTGCGGTTTTTAGCCTTGGTCTCTGATTCTTAAGGCACGACTTTTTCACGCAAAAACAAAGCACAAAAGATCGTCAGGTTTATAATATCAGCTAATGCCACAATAATAAAGTTTTCTCAGCTGCTGGGGCTCATTGAGAAATAGAAAAAATATTACTAAAAAAATCGCAAAGCTTTATGATATTAAATTATTTACGGAGATTGTTTTGCCTCAACACGACCATGTCGTTATTAAATCTGACAGAGCTGCCTGCTGCCTCAACATGACCACGTAGTTATTAAATTTGACAGAGCTGCATGCTGCCTCAAAATGACCATGTGGTTTTTAAATTTGACTGAGCTTGCATGCTGCCTTGTGCATAAATCTCACGATCTCGTGTACGACTCTCAAAATGTTAATATTAATACCTTAATGATTAACAATTGTGGCCCGAAGTAATGGCATCCATTACAGTTCGTTGTGGTCTTCCTTTGGAAGATTGGCCTTGAGTTTATTCCATTTCTTTGAGATCAGATAGCGTAAATATGCATACGTAAATGCTGGTTCAAATTTCACCACAGCTTAATATGGATCTATATTTGCTACGGTTTCATATGGCCAGTGGCCTTTTTACCTTTCGCCTGACTGAATATTGAGGACATGAAATGTAATGCGTGCATGTAATTTTTCACAGCATTACTCCGCATGGTGTCCTAACTCTGATGAGATAGTTTTAGCAGCCAATCAGTGTCGTGCTGATTCAACTGAGATTTCAATGTACTCTCATTGGCATAAATCAGTTAACAACATTAAATTCAAGAGAAACGTGTACAAGCAAGCTTGTGCTTGTTATAGAAATATTTAGTATCACATATTTCTACGAAAAATAATACTTTAATTTCAAATAGACCTCTCTTGCGACACAAATTACAAATAGATTTTTCAGAACTATAAATGAATCACGGCTGCAGACCACAGGATTCTGATTCCATCTTCCAGTTTGGTCTTTGCTAGCTTTCTCGTAAAACCATACTCTTTGCTTGTGTTGGTGTCCTGAGGCCGCAGTTCTATGGCATGCCCAGGGATACAGTGTTACAAAAAAAAACGTACATGTACATCAATGAATCAGCAGCTCCCTAGAGCGCTATGCCATTGATTAATTCGGTCATGATGGAAATTGTACGCTAAAGTAAAGACGACATGTTTGAATAGGCCTGTTCTCCGCATTAATTCTTTAATTTGGCGACCGCTCCAGGCTTTGTTTCGGGACGTCAGCGCTGGGCGACCGGCAGCTTCTTGTGGGTCCAGTGTTTACCATTCGGATCAGTAGTATGTCCTTTTGATACCCAAACATCCGCTGAATGTGTATATACTGTAATAAGATTTACTCAGCAGTGTATTTTCTGACAGATTTCTCAATTTATGATTATCATTTCCCTTCGAAGTAATGTATTCATCATGAAATTATCGTGGGCCATTTCTCATTAGTTTTGACGAGATTGCATTGTGCAAGAAAAGTAAAGTCTACAAATTACACACTCTCACAAAAAGTTTTTCTTGAAGGTGAACCGAGAGAATACTGGCAGGACGCTGATGTAGCTGAGTGTCGGTTTTTACGGAGGCGGCAGCTGACAGTGATTTATACCAATCATTTGGTGTTAAATTAATGTTAGTGGCCTGGTATTTGTCTTTTTTTTTCTATTTCTTTTAAATCATAATAGGCTGCTTGTATACTTCTGATCACCTTAAACGTACCTCAGGCATTTCATACTTCTTCCTCTACAGAATACCTCCAAGGAAAGTAGTTCTCACATGCTTAATACATTTTACAATATTACAACGTCAAAACTTCTACGCGATAATTTATAGAACTTCAAGCACTCTAACGTTCCTGGTGAATCATGCTACCTTCCAAATGCAGGCCTACGTTTCCTGCATCCTTTCAATGACAGCGGCACCAAAAGCACAGGTCAGGGCATAGTTTTTTTTTCTTTTTGTCTTTTCCAGAACTGCTTAATATATGAAATTTCAAAAATGGAAGAGAGCGGTGATACCGAGTAAAACAATACAAGCAGCCAAGTGCTTCATTTGATATGTTTCCATTAACTTCCTTTCCTTGACTGTGAGTAAACCAAACACCACACATGATGACATAATAGAGGAAAGTGAAGATTAAGGGTCACATCAATGATGCCCTGGTGTAATTGCGAGATTGGCCCAGGGAGTTCGTGATGAGACCATTAGCAGAACACATCAGCGAGATGGCGGTCATTTAAGCCACGAAACGACAGGACAGAGACATTGGTGTAGAGGAAGAATGAGACAGATGGAGATCGTACCGCCACTCCACCATCCGGCCATTACGAACTGTTGGGCTTTTATTAATAACCAAAATGTTGAGTATTTGTAGTGCATCTACCCTTAAGCGCAAGAATAATTATCATACTTCAGGCAGAGCGCGGTACGTCGTTGGTACCACATACTCATATGCAAAGCGACAGAGGAAGTGAGTATTTCGGTAAATGATCTGAAAGTCAAGGAGGCATTTAATAAAAACATTCGTTAGTTCAATGAGAGCATTATTCAACGATTATATTATCAAACCAGAAAATAACCATTTTGACAATCATGTTTTTTGTCTAATACACACAGGAATTTCATATCATTATAGCTATTGGCCGTGCTTGACTCTCACATGCTGAAAAGTTAAAGCCCAAGATGAGCTTATTTTCATCACCAGCTGACTGAAAATTGGTGACAGGCAATAACTGCAACTGTCGTGATTTTAAATTTTCCTAGTGAAACCCACCGGTTTTATTAGCTTGGCAGTAATGAGCAGGTATCTGTCAGACGATGAGGATAAGATTCATAATAATTTGTATATGTGGTGCATCCACTCAGGTTTTTTTTTTAATATACCAGTTGCTTAAACTGAACTGTAAAACCCATCAGTTGATAATGAAAAGACCAAAGCGGTTCGAGAATTGCCAACAACACAGGATTCAGCAACTGACAATTGTGGGATATAAAAGACTCCAATTGGGTCCGATCCCCAGGATAGCCTTTATTGTATAAGAAATTTCGAATGTTCTGAAACAGTTTCCCCACCCCAATTTAAAAAAAAAAAAAAGAGTTTTGCTCCGACCTCTAGCTCAATCGGGAGTTTTTTTGGGTTTTTTTTAACCAACCATTAATTGACCGAGTGATCTTTCCGGGTCATGAGTTTCAAACTACTGTAAATGCGCTTTGAGTTTGACACTGCAGTTCCGCGAGAATATTGTGTGTTAGAGCTAAAATTAAAACAACAACAACAACAACAACAAAAGGTTCATGCTATAGCCAGGACAGTAGAAGAGTGTTTCTTATAGAATGTTGTTTTATAACTGTATCCTTGGATCTGTCCTGTGTAGCTGCATCCCAGGCATGTGCAAGCCTACATAAACCTTGGCGACAACGAGCTAAATCAAATTTATGTCTCTATGTCTATTTGATTTCCTCTCCTTCTCCAAACGTGTCATCATCCGCCCATTTTCTGTGAGACTTCAGTACCCGCCGGGAGAGCGGAGAGGCAGTCAGCTTGTCTTCCCTGGTTACAGCAAGATGGAATGCAGTGACTAAAAGATCCGTCCGTTCTTCAGTTCCGGTGTGAGAACCCAACTTGCTCAAGATGAACGAAATCTGGAGGGCAATATTTTAAGAACTCATGGAAAGCCTGTCTGTCTTGGGGGAAGAGGAAAGAGTGGGCTAAAAACAAAACAAAACAAAACAAAACAAAAAAACTTTAACATATTCGAGAATTACGTGGAGGCTTATATCATTACTACTAACCTTATAGCAGTTGAAGGAGGGGCCTGGGAAGAGTGCAAGGGAATAAATTATATGTATTTCTCTCCGCCAAAACCAAGAGGCACTTTTTTTCTTTTAAGATTTTAATATTGCCTCTTTTTGTGTTGTTGCTACAAACGATAGTTAATAAACTACCCTTCATTTCATTACAGACTGGATTACATCAAACTCCAATCTTTTAAACAACTTCCGAATTTCAATAGAATCCCTGTAAACTTGATTGTCCCCCGTGATCAATTAAAGTGACAAGATTGAGGTTTGAGCACATGTTCTGAAGTGCAATAGAGGTTGTATGTATATGTCAGGGGCTGAGAGAACAGGGACCTGCTGACGTTAATTTTCAAGCGAAAACACAAAATCGATGACAATTTAATTTTATTGAAGAATTGGAATTTCAGCAAGAATTTCGTCATGGAAAGTTAGGAAACAGGAAGAGTCTGCTGTGACATAAATGTTTCTGAAGAGATGGTAAAAGTAAAACACCGCTAGTTCAGAATAAACTGACCTGTCTGTGTCCAGGAGGGCTAAATCACAACTCCAAAGATTGAAAGGGAATGAACAGACACCCACATGCAAGGAGTTTGAGTTTGAGTTTGGCTAAAGCACTTCGACTCGACAATAGCCATGCTACACGCGGGAAAACAGCAAGAAGACAGACAATATAACAGAACGATAGAACAGCTAGAGGTGACCTTACCTGAAGCGTCCACCAACCACCCGTACATAGGTAATTTTACGCAAGCATTACATCATATTCTGTTTAGCGGAGTAAAATGACCAATATTTTTCTTTTTATTAACACTTCCTGACGGGCCAGAAACAGTCATTGCTGAACGTTTGCGCGCTGTTATTAACAAAATTATGGAAATGTCGGAGGTGTCGAATTGATATCTTTCTGATTATATTCTGGTCAACGTTCATTAGTTTCACATCATCCCATGACTTAAGAAACTGTCCACCGAATAAGAATTAGAGATAGTATTGTACCGAAGCAAAACTCATTGGCATAAACATGGGGACTTAAAGAAAAAAAAAATCATGTATCTGATGTAACGACAGTTGTACGTAACACAATTTCATTATCATCAGAATAAATTGTCTGAGCTAATTACATAAATGTTGCTTGCTCCTTGGCCACAAGGAAAATGCCATTTAATGCCCCCCCCCCCCCCCCGGCCAAAAAAAAAAGCAATCCACAAAATACCAGAAAAAAACTTGAAAAACGTCTACTGCAGCGAAATGTGATTGAATATAATTTTTATGCTCAAGCATTTTGGAGAAAATACACAAACATTTTACGAAATCTGAAGTCAATCCTAATTTTGTATAAGTCATGCAAAGATTGCACGCAATAATTGTTAAAATCACAGCTTCTTCTACTGGGCAAAATCTCAAAATTAGATTAGTTTCGAAATAGGCGCTTCAGACATCACTTATCCTCCAGTGACTTGCGCAATATCAGACAGTCCGTTTGTCATCTTGACATCACTCTGTGTTTTGTTATTATTATTATTATTATTATTATTATTATTATTCTCTCTAAAATAAGGATTTTCCTTTTGACGTCTAAATCCACAGTGCCTTTTAAGTTTGACACCTAGCGTAAGTTTGTCCTACTTTCTCTTTCCCGGAGCATTAAAAATGACACTTTAAAGACAGCATGATGTTCCCAGAATCAGGCACAAAATATACCCAGGAAGTCCCGAGAAAGTGCAGCAAGGAGCAGGCATAAAGCTTCCACTGTCACTCGTAATAGTCCATTAAAGATAAAAAAAGTTGGACCCATCAAAATCAAGAGGACGATCTTGCTGGGAATGACATGTAATTAATCAATATCATTCCCATGTCCCCTGCCGATGCCGATTTTTTTTAATTTCTTCCTTATCAATAACATGACATGTGTGAAACCTCCGGGTGGGTGTCGAGGGTATGAATTGAAGCGAAAAAAAAAAAAAGAACCCTTTCTTTTGCTTTTTTTCTGCATTAATTTTGTTATCGTCGCTGTCATCCTCATGAATATTATCACATGAAGAGTTATACTCCCTCTTCTTTTAACTTTACATTTTGCCTCATCCCCTACTCTTCTCTACTTTCTTCTCGTTATAAGGGAGTTGAGGATTCCTTGGTATACATGTGTCAGGAGCACTTGAACGACATGGGACAGCCACAATATTGCATTTTTAAAAATTTTTTTTTTTAGTTTGGCGGCTTGCCGAGATTAAATTACTGCGGCAGCCTGGAAATGTTCAATATTAATGGCTCGCTGGCTCTGGCATCATCCTTTAAAAAAAAAATTCTTTGGCCCCAACGCACAATATTCTCACGGAACCATTAGTGGTAGCTGAACGGACGTAACACCCCTCTCAAGTGCATCTATAAACGGATAAGGTGATGTTCTCTGTATTAAGTGAGAATCTCCTAATTATAAAAAGAACAACAACAACAACAACAACAACAACAACAACAACAAAACTGGTGTTCAGACAACTTTAGAAAAGGTGCGTGATATTTGCAACGCTTGTACGAAAAAATCGTTCCCTGCATGGAATATGGTGTCTGCTCTGTCTGCTCTGGTCCGTAGCACTATTTGAAGTAAATAAGTCACACAAATGCTGTGATGTTTAAATCAGCAAGAGCTTGTTCCCAAACATCTGATAGGACAATAAGTCACAGATGTCTCGAATTCGAGCAGCAATAAGAGTGAATGCGACTGAGAGACCAGTTCGATTTTTATACTTACATTTTCAGTCACTCAGGAAAATAGACGAAATAATGTCACATCATTCTATTAGTTTCAAAAGGTAGAATCACCCATTGTCTTAACTCAACACGTGTGTGAATGGATGGCATCTACTGTTAAAGGACCGGGATAGATCTAAATGATTTTTTTCCCCGACAGGGCCACGTTCGTTCAGTGCGATAACCGCTGCGATAGAAGCTGGCCGCAGGGTCAGCCTTTCATTACGGTGAGTGACATGGCGTCTCTCAGCAAGTTGGCTGAATTTCGTGTGATCTGAGCGAGCTAACGCTTTTTTTCCTCTCTCCAGAAATGAATGGATGAACAAAAGCATTGAAGGCCAGAACGTGCGCATCTGTAGCCAAAAACCTTACACTCGCATATAGGCAGTGGATGAGCGCTGGCAAGAAAGGAAGGGGAGAGAGAGAGAGAGAGAGAGAGAGAGATTTTATTTTTGATAAGGCAAAGCAACATTTTCACATCCTGCAGGTCAACGCTACGACTCGACTACTGGAATAAACTTTAATGTTACAACTGATTATCAAATTTGAAAAAAGCACTGGTCAAACCATGCAAGGCAAAACTGTGGCGTACTGATACCACATGCGACAAGCCATTATAGAGAAACAGACACACAAACAAACAGATAGAAAGACAGGAGCAGCTTACCGAGAGACAGACAGACTGGTAGACTGACAGACAGACAGACTGGTAGACTGACAGACAGACAAACAGGCAGATGGGCAGACAGTCAGGCAGGCAGACAGACAGACAGACAGACAGACAGACAGACAGACAGACAGACAGATAGATAGATAGATAGATAGATAGATAGATAGATAGATAGATAGATAGATAGATAGATAGATAGATAGATAGATAGATAGATAGATAGATAGATAGATAGATAGTGACTCGCAGATTCAGTCCTGAATAAAGTACCTAATGCCCCGATTAGATGAGCGACCATTTTAATAGACAATTTCCTGGATTCACTTAACATTAAATTTGTCTTCTAATTCCTATCAAATTATCATCATCATTCTGCAATTGCCCAAGTCATATTTGGTGTTTTTTGAAAATCAACGGAAGCTGTTTACTTTGAATTCAATAGTAGCTGTTGTGAGGGGGGCGTAGTATTTTACATAGAAAATTATAGGCCCATTGCGAATGACGTCACAGAGTGTTTTTGTTTTGTACTTCCGACACCCAAAATGGTGGGTGGATCAGCTGACGAGTGTAAGTTCGAGATATGTATAAGCGGTTAAAATGCCTGCTGGTTGCATTGCAGTTGACTGTTATGACAGGGGTGGAAAGGATGAATCCAAGCTGGTCAGATCCCCTACCATCCGTATAAACAAGGAAAAGGAAGTGATAGAATTGACCGAACGTTTCCCATGTGCGTGTACACACGTGCCATTGTTTACTCCCATTGTTTACTGTAGTAAACTTTTTTTTTAGCTCGCCGGCGATTGGTTCGAGTCGCCTGAAGTGCTCGCAGTGCAAATCAGCTAACGAATCAAAATCAATGTTACCATCGCCGTGGTTATGCGTCGGTCCTTACAACTAAAATGGCGGTATCCGCAACGGGCCTTAGTATTTTCTCTCTTTGGCTTTGTAGTTAGTCTACGCTCCCTAACGACAATCTAAAATGGTGATTTACGTGGACGTGGGTTTTCCTCTAAAAGTTCGCAAATCAATGAAACAAAACAATGTAACTCTTGAACGATGCAGTGTGATTGTCTGATTAAGGTGAGCTTTTCATTTCAAAATACCAGAAACATGACATGGGCAATTGTCGAATGATCGTGACGTTATAATTTTTGCCATATTAAAAATGCTTTCCCTTTTGTAATTTTATATTATTTTTGTACCGTGTTAATTAAATCAATTTTATGAGTGGCTGATTCGATAATCTTTTTTCTTGTAATATTTTTTCTTTTATCGGCTTAATCACCAGTTTTCTGAGTTCCTTTTTCGTTAGTTTATGTCATAATGTCTCTCGAAGTTTACCACATTAATGAAATATTAGTAGTGCAAATACCTTACAAATACATCACATTCACACAGTCAGATATAAACAACTCCAAAAGGCTTTGTGAATTAGATTATTAAACACTCAGACAAACAAACAGACAGAGACAGACAGACAGACAGACAGACAGATAGATAGATGGATAGATGGATAGATGGATGGATAGAGAGATAGATAGACAGACAGATAAGATGATGTGTGGATAGATAGATAGATAGATAGATAGATAGATAGATAGATAGATAGATAGATAGATAGATAGATAGATAGATAGATAGATAGATAGATAGATAGATAGATAGATAGATAGATAGATAGATAGATAGATAGATAGATAGATAGATAGATAGATAGATAGATAGATAGATAGATAGATAGATAGATAGATAGATAGATAGATAGATAGATAGATAGATAGATAGATAGATAGATAGATAGATAGATAGATAGATAGGTAAATAGATAAGACAGATAGTTAAGTCAGATAGATAGTACTAGAAGACACCTGCCCATAAAAATGTCAGCCAATGACAACCCTCAGATACACCAATACCCTACAAAGTGGTCACAGACAGATATAAAAATGATGCATATTGAATAGGCACTCATTAACAAAACTAGATACTATATGGAGCTACAGTCTGGGAGAGTGCTGAAGCTCCAAAATAACTCCTATCAGACATAATAATAAAAAAAAAAAAAGATTACACAAATCGTTGATAAACAATATTAAAGACTAGATTTTGGATGTGTCATTGAAATTGAGGTAGCATAAACTTTCAAGTTCAACCTCTGTCTCCATAAGTGTGATGCTCTCCTACACATTCTTGCGCATATTCGAGAAGCATTTACACAGGGTAAAGAAAAATAAGGTCATTGTTAAAAGAAGCCTTTATTCGCAGGATGACTGACCTGGCAGGATTAAGAACTGCCCTAGGAGCATCTCAATCTGATAAATTTTATTGAGGGGAATGACTGCCCTGATAACCCGAGCTTATCCATATAGAAATCAACAATAGGCGGGTCTGTCGCTACTGTCAGTCGACAATTGAGATAATGAAGCTCTATGTAGGATAATCTTCTTTCAACCAGGTGACCTGCTTTCCGTACAAAAGTTCGATTTGACAGGATTATGGATTTTCCTCGCTTTGATTTGTTTGTTTTGTCAGTTCTGTGCTGACAGATTTAGTCAAATAGTTCATCGACACATGTTTAAGGAGGTGATAAGATGGTAACATGTCCACAGAAACATTTCATGTGTCTATTGTATTGAGAAGATATTTTTGAAATTTAATTCTGAGTTTCTTTAGGCTGCACTTGAACCACACATTACTGTAATCTTTGATTTATGACACCAAAGTTAACAGGGACCTTCTTTCCAATGTGTAACCTGTCTGTAGCCACTGGTGCCATTTGACCTGCGAAAACTAGTGACATTGCACTGTGGCTGTGTTCATAGTTATGTTGTTTTTAATGAATTCCTAGATTTACTCCGTTGTTTTTTTTTATAAAGTGTGGCTCATAAGTGTTTTGTTGTTCCTATAACACATTTTGGCAATATTATTCGAGCTATTAGACGTATCTCTTTCTTTCCTCCCACACCCCATGTCCCACCCAAACCACTGACTGTGGCTCACCTAATGTCATTAACCTCAGTCTGTATATACCGTGCAACTGTAACACAACATTTATCCTTGAAACCTAAAGTAAAATGTGTGTACTGTAACTACAAAACTCGGAATAAACTGAGGCATGACTGGACTGCACAAAAAACTTAACAAGCTGCATAATACAGTTGGTTAACTATACTCGTACAGGAGCAAAATGGGACAATATTGTCACTGTAGAAAGAAACACATCTTGATCGCTTCCTCCTCGCCCCCCCCCCTCCACCTCAGCGTCTTCAACTACCCTGATGTCATAATACGTCTTTAGATCTATTGCCCCATACATTGTACAGCATCCACGTGATTCTAGAACACTCTACAGTTATTTCTTAATGAGACAATTATTTATTTCTCTAATTTTACCAGGAGAAAGAGTCAAAATAAAACCTTCAAAAATGCAATTCTGACTCATCCAAAATTTTCTTTTTTCAGCTTAAAACCTGAAGCGTAGGTTATTATGATTTTTTTTTTCTGCAAGATGAAGAAATCACGAACATTTTTTTATTTAACTCATGAAAAAAATAATTCATTTTTAGGCTTTGGGAGAAAATGCCGGCTTGTTTATGCAATAATGAGAAAAATGATTCTGTTTCGATTTTGTGATGAGATCATCTTGTGAGAAGTTCATTCATTTTAATCAGATCGATTCTGGCACACCGGAATAAGGAATCATAATTGCCTGATAAAATCGATTTAAGAGAGAAATTATACAAGAGACGGAGATAGCAAAGACAAGTGTGCGAATGACAATTGTATCTTTCTGAGGAAGAGCAAGAAAGATACCTGTTCGAAGCTGAATGAAAACTGTTATCAAGAAATGTGTATGCAGTCAAACAATGAAAAAAAAACGCTTACGTAATTGATTCGGGGGGGGGGGGGAGGGGGGCGCTTACTGAAGTCCACTAACCCTGAAGCTGATAATGCACATGAGCCCTCAAACAAGAACTTAAGTTTCTACCACTAATCATAGTATGTTAAGTAATTATATAGACCTGTTGTCAGAAAAAATGGCTCTCACGGTTTTCGGCAATTACGTTATTGTTTTCGGTTTTGTTGCCTGGTGATTAATTTCTATCATTTGCTCCAGCTTTCCTATAAATCTCCCTTCAAGGTAGCATTGCTAAATATCCGAAGAATGAAAACTGAAACACATAGAACTTCACTTGTGTAATGTTAGTTTCATATTGTGATTGTATCGCACTCAACACAAATGATGCAATCTTTATTGAGTGTCTATTTACAAACACTGACACGATAATAAACAACAGGAATTTTGTTCTATCAATTTGCTGTTCCTTTGTAAAAATAAACTCGTTGACCTTCGTAACTTTATGTGATATCACGGTTTTTAGTGAAACTGTTGTATGGTATATGTATACAATAAATTCCAGCACAACCAATTCCGTTAAGAGAACAGGGTGGAAAACTCGGAAACCACCGGTGTTGAGGACAAGAGGAAAGGTTCTCAATTACGCCTTGTTGCCCCTCACGATAGCTGCCACTGGTGCTATAGAACGCACGTTCCACGACGTCTTTGATCCAGACCGTAATGCTGCCAGCTAGTTCAATGCTGAGTGCCACTTACTATAATTTAAAAAGGCCCAAAACAAGCGTGAATAGCTATTTCCAGCGGCCTGGGTATTGCTATACACCATAAGACCTCGACTGTCTCGTATGTGCGTGATCGCTGATTGTCCAAGAATTCACCTTCTTTTTCTTCACAATCACGCCTTAGTTTTCTTGTTTCTTGATACTATCTGTGTGCTCCACGGAAAACATGAAAGGACCCGCACACTCTCAAATAATAATTATTTTTTTTTAAAACGAGGGAAAAAAAATCGGTGAAGATTGGAGACTGTAAGTATAACTCACCTTCGTCAAAACAAAAAGCTAAAGATGAAGAAAATGGTTTGACTTCAATAAACAAAGGTGCCTTGCCTTTGGGCGATTGTTTGTTACTGCTGTTGCTTTTGTTGCTTGTGCTGTTGCCGCTAACTTTAAATGTTCATTCATTTATGAAATATTCCTACGAGATCAGAAGTCTACTTTCCCTGCAAAACAAAATACGAGTAGGCCGACCTGTTTCCCAAGTTCACAGATTATTATGATCTGGATAATCATAATTCTGTGATTTCTAAAACTTATCTGTGTTACTTACAAAATCCTCACAGTACTCATGTCCGCTTAACCATTATCTATAAATGAGCCATTAGAACAGGATGACAGGTTCCACATCTTTAAAAAATCGCATATCATTAGTTTATTATTCCAGAAATGAACATTCTAAATAACTATAGTAGTGAAGATCACTCTTCCGGACACAGAACAAAACAGATTATCAATCAATACTTTGCTCTGGGTTGATTTCCCCTCGTTTTGAGTATGTACATTAAATGTGGATACCGGCCATCAAGCTCAAGATGCCTTTCCACTATCAGTATTTTTCTGTCTTTTCTTCTTGTCCGCCTCGCTCTCACCAGGTGTCTGTCTGTTTGTTTGTTTGTGTCTGTCTCTCTCTCTCTCTCTCTCACACACACACACACACATACACCCACATTGAAAACCCCAGAGGTAATTATCAACAGTGGATGCAATTAGAACCCTTCCATTAACTCAAGTTCGTACTGTAGAGACAACAGATTCAACAAACAAACAAAAACTATGATCAGATTTTCTACAAGTCTTGTTCTCAGTGTGGGTCATTTACCAAATGGCACACTCCTGCATGTGCTGTTGGTGTTCTCTGTCATTATAAACAGTTTAGTTTTTGCACTTCACTACAAACGCCACGCCGGTACCAAGTAATCAAACTAATTGCACAGGCTATGATTACAGTATAAACAATTTATATATACGAATTTCTGTGGGAGATAAAGACTATTTATCATGTCAAAACATCGTGGTCAAATCACTTCAATTCCTAGTCTTTCTCTCTGCTTCTTCGGCACTCTACACAGCACTCATTATTTGTGCTATTCTTCCCTTCTGTTTCTCCGAAACTATACTCTTCATGTGATTAAATATAAGTTTACCACATTAAATCAAATTATGTCTTACGCTTCGGCGAATTAATTTTGTGACTTTTTTTTTCTCTTATGATTCTTCATTTATTTTTGTAAACCCTGAACTCTTCCCACTTATTGGATGATCAATATTTTTTCTTCCTTTTGTCCGTCTTCCCTTCCTGATTTGTTTCTGTCTGGCTCTTACATTTGTTTCCAAATGTCTCCTGCCAAAGTATGAGATTTGTTTTTCTTCGTCTCTCTCTCTGTGCCTTTTCTCTCCTCTCCCCCCAGCTCTCTTTTTTTAAAACCCCCTCCCTTCTCGCCTTGTCGTTCTCCATTTGATTCTCTACGTTGTTATATCCACACTGAATACTCACGGGAAAATCATCGTTTGCCCCTGGAAGCTACATTTCCATCAATAATCACGTAATTAATTAATATTACATATCAAAGCTTTACGTCTCTAAGAAATTCATGGGTGACCAGTATAATAGACGCATTCATACATCAAGATTACATTATTTGTTGAGATCCAAAAAAAAAAAAAAAAGGCAGAAAAGTGAAGGAGAAATTGCACTTTTTCAGAGCTCCACATCAACAATAAAAGAAAATAAAAAAACATTATATAATGAATTCAAAGGAAAAAGACAAACAGAGTAAAAATACAAATAAAATATAAAAACAGGAATTTTTCAGGTTGCAACATAAAACGTGCAAAACTTGCAAGATAGAATTTTTAAAGCTTCACTCTTCATTGTAATTCTCCATACACAACAAACTGCTCTCTTCCCCCCTTTCCCCACCCCCGACCCCGTATTTGGAAACCTCATACACTTTTAACGCCCGGGATGTTTCTGTCCTCAAACATTCTAGGACAACACACAGAGAAATAAAATAATGGGTTGAAACGAAATGTTGCTTTCAATGTTGCTCATGTGAGACGATGTTGAAAGCAGTGGCTATAAATCTGTTGGAGTATAACTTGAACAATAGCACTTAGGTCATCATTGTCGACATGAAAAATGTATTCTTGGTAATGTAATCATGTTCAGTGACGCAGAAGTGTTAGTAATAATGGGAATCTGTACTGCCAGAGTTGCTAAACGACAAATGCATTTGAATGGCCTATGGTGATTTAATAGCTGAGAAAGGCGACGGTCTGTGTGAATGTTGTTGTTGTTGTTTTGTCTATACTTTTTGTCAGAATTACAACCACTCGACAAATGAGAACACGTTTCGAAAATTCAAAAATTTTACCTAAATTTCTTAACTTACTTCTACCTTCAGTGTATTTAAGGGCAATTACAAAGAAGAGAGAGGACCACACTGTGTGGAATAGCATTTTTATGCAATTAGTGAGGAAACCGTTGGACACTTACACCGAATACTGACTTTATGTGTGTCCGATGAAATATCCCGTGAGCTAAAGCAACGTCTTTGATGAAGTGCAAAATCTAACAGGATATTTCATTATGTCTACTCTGCAAATCGTTTGGCTCTTCATTGACGATAACAATAATTGTCAGCATGTGGTTCAGTTTACAACTAAGCCAGAGCATTCTTCAGTAATTTGAAAAGTGCATGTCGTGTGTTTACTATAATAATCAGTAGTTACCTGCGTTTTGTATTTCTTCATTGGTTGTGGATTGTCTGTTGTCTAGAAAAAGAGGATAGGCAGGTGCAAAAGAGAAAAAAAAAGGGGGAATGAAAGGGGAAGAAAGCGTGTCTATTTCCTGTGTGAACGTAAGAGGAGGAGAGGAATGGGGAGATAGAAAAGGGAGGAAGTGGAGAGGAAACGAGTGAGACCGCAATGGAGGACTTTTTTTTTTATTCTTTGCAGATTTGTTGCAAGAGCCGGAGAAAGTTGGGGTAGCTGGGAGCGAGACGCAACATGAACGTGACAGAACAATTGTGGACGGCACAGGTCAGGGAGAGATTCTGTGGACGTCCAATGAAGGTTTTGGGGTGGGAATCATTGCAGTGAGAAATGTGCATGCATAAACAATATGGTTTGTACGTCCTCTGGAGAATGAAGGAGATGCAGTCCTGTGGAAACTGTGTCGATGAACATGGTCTTACAGGAGGGAGAGAGAGAGAGAGAGATTGATTAAAAACAGATAGATAAATACAGTGTGTCAGCATTCAAGTTATTAAGATTCAAGAGACATAGTATGGAAATTATGCCTTCTGCCAAAGTAAACTGTGATCACTTAATCAGATATTGTACAAGAAGGACTCTGTCTGATTTGTATAGTGACTGGCATCTGGAAGTCGCTCACTTTCGCCCACGATGTATACACTAATATAAACGACATACAATCCCACAACACGAGAAATAACTGGAAAAAGATTACATCTTTTATTAAAATATCACGCCTTTCACTGACAGATGAACTGCTGTGTGATGCATACTGACGATTAAATGTGCAGAAAAGGCTAAAAAAAAATGTCACTGGCCACGCATTTGCTCCCCAATACATAATAAATTGCTCAAGTGAAGAATTCCAATCAGAAATGAATATGAATGCAAAGGATTCGTAAACACATGGAAATTTAGAAAAATGAAATTATTCAGTTCTTATTGTCCTTTTTCTTTTTTTTCATTGTTTTCAGTAGGATTTGCGAGTTTCTTTTCCATGACCCCAAATATATCTCAAGGAAATGATTAGTTTCCTGGTTCAAATAATGTAATGAATAATAGCTCTTGGGAACCTCCAATTCTTTTTTTTCTTCGCCACAAGTAGCATGATGGACAAGAATTCAATTTAAACTGCATAAAATTTACATGATGTCCAACATAATGGATTTGAGGAGAGCTCTAGAGCAATGATGTCCATTAAAATATATTTCATTCTGCTCTGACATTACAGGATAAACACCGTAAGCTTTGACATTCACGGTGCATTCGTGCACTCTTATGTTATAGTTTTAAACCGTTTCCAAGAACTTCCTTTCTTCACGTGTAACGCTCATTGTTCTTTTAGTACCAGTCCTAATGCAACTTGTAAAAATTAACCATGTTTACCTTGTGAAGATGTATACCTAATGAAGACGTGGATGGTGCAGAGTCTCACAAGACGTAGTGATCTCGTTGTATATCATGAAGAATCGACATCATACTCTGCCTTGTCATGAAATTTAAGTATAGCGATTAACAAACGATATGATAATATTACTATTATCCATATTAGTCAACAGAATGCTATATCAAATGAAGACATGTGCACATGCAACAGGAAAGCCCATTTTCTGCAAGCTTTGTCATTCTTTCTTTCACGCATTGTGCAATGCTTTGATGGCTGCTCTTTCTCTTTTCCGCATGGTGATCGGCTTTTTAGGATCCAAACCAGTGGCAGATATCCGGCTTATCTCTCTTCCAGGAAGTCATCCCTAGGTGCAATAACAATCTTTTCAAAACGAACGGGGCTGATACGTTGTTACCTTGATTTGCACGGTGATAGTAATGGCATCTGTCATAACATTTCCTCCCAATCTTTGCTATGGCAGAGTTCAGGATGTGCCCTTTCCATTTTCCCCGTGTTTGATTGTCTCCTAAGGCGGACTCCCTATTGGCAAGATTTCCAGCATATGTCTGTATGCATAAAACATGCAGCATGAATTCAGATATGAAATCTATATAAATTTTGTGGAGGTGTAAGATCCATTGGCAAAATTTGAAACGTAATTGAATATCTGATGTTCGCTTATTCGGTACTCTCTAGTGCCGATCGCCTTTCTGTGCCGGAAGGTGTGAGGGATAGACAATACCGTGCTTGACATTTCGTGATCCTGATCTTGGTGAAGTGGTTTCATTTTCATTCCCTGAGGTGGCACACGCTTCCCCGTTGGGCCTGACTGAGTGATCATAAGAACTGTTGTTGGGTAAGGACAACAACAGTGTCTGTATTGGTTGTAATGTCAATTTTAGCATCTGTCTCCTCAGTAACATTGTTCAGGTAATGATTAAAACTGATAATGTCATGTTACTTTGTTCTGTCCACTCAAAACGATTCAAGTGAGATGAAATTACTATGAAGACATAAGCGACATTATGTATGTCAGCAAGTAAAAATGATCAAATCTTCGTGATTTCTCCCTTTTCCGCGTATTTGCGCTACATTTTTTTAATAATCTTGGGGAAAATGTGAAATATTCCTTTGCGTCTGTCAAAATCAAGAAAAATAAATTTGTAAACCCATGCCTTTAAAACCATTTGTTCAATCCGTGATGTTAATAAAAGAAAATACCGGTTAATTAAACATGACTGATTCAAAAGTGTTATTTCCAATGTTACTTTCGACCCCTACAATCCTGAAATTGATTAGAGACGTCCAGGGGAAGGGGACTCAAATACGGCTCTGCGATCTCAGCGACATGACACATCCAAATTTGGCACCATCGGGCTGGCCACGCCAAATTTCTTCTCGACAACGTAGGAAAATTTCGACCTCATTTTAGGCTCGCGAAAGTGGGACTCCCGATCTAATCGGCCGCCCCTGGTATCACATTGAGTTACGGTATCCTTTCCGCTGATGAGGTGCTAGAGTAGGGATCTAGGTCGTGTGTGAGTGTGCGCTTTAGCCCTGCGTGTGTACGTGTTTGTGTGTGTGTGTGTGTGTGTGCGAGCGCGTGCGTGCATGCGTGTGCTGGGGGGGGGGGGAGCGACAGACTTGCAAGGATGTGACAGTTGACACGTAAAACAAAACAGGAAAGATGCAGATGTCTTGCTCTTCTCACCGCCTCCAAAGAAAGAGAAAAAGAAGTATGAAACAGAATAAATATCAGCAAGTAGTTAACACTCATAAAGAGTTGCAATAATGATACAAGGAGGAGAAAAAAATAAATACTAAAGAAAAAAAGAGAAAGACAGAAACGATAATAAAGTCGAGAAAGAACCTTATGCAAAGCAGCCCTTGCATCATAAAACTGCCGAGGGAGAATAACAACGCAAATAATAATGGCGGCAAAAATAAGTATCATAAAATACACAAAACTCGAGCCAAAAACAAACAGCAGCTACATTGTAGAAGCAAAAAAGATATGTCGAGCAAAATTGGAATTAGATAAAACAAAGATGACGGAGCAATATGGATTTACAAAAAAATCACTCCATCTAACGTGCCAGTGAGTGGAAAAAACGCAAGGAGACAAAGAAGGGCCTTAACGTAAGAACAAAAAATCCGGCTGTGAGATGCTCAGAAAGAAGGGAAAATATGGCATGAAAGGCTAAAAAAAAAAAATCTGGCGACAAAAACAAGAACAAAAAATGAAAGAAAGAAAGAAGCCTTTCAGCAGGCAGTAGAAAGCCCTGGAAGGCAGATGAATTGAACCTGTCAAACCTTGTGGCTTGATAAAGACGAGAGACAGAAATTGGTGAGTGATCACCCAGCCATGAATTTCGAATTTCCTCAGTCAGAATTACAAGGTACCTCGTAATGACAAACAGATCTGGGGAAATAACCTTTCAGGGCAAAGACACTGAAGTGCTACTGCATTCGTTCACCTATCTATCTATCTATCTATCTATCTATCTATCTATCTATCTATCTATCTATCTATCTATCTATCTGTCTATCTATCTATCTATCTATCTATCTATCTGTCTATCTATCTGTCTGTCTGTCTGTCTGTCTGTCTGTCTGTCTGTGTATCTGTCTCCGCCTGTTTGTTTGCCTATCTGTCTGCCTGCCTACCTGTCTGTCTGTCTGTCGTCCTCAAATTCACTTCTATCTGTCATAGTGTGAATCCAAAAATTGTAATATAATATAAGGCCTAGAACTGTGTGAAAATTCTTATATTTGGCCTCAGGACTGCGAAAAGACATTTCGTTAAGGCCCAGGAAGGAAGTGCCAAAGAATCTGGACACAAAATTTCACTGAACTTGTCGTTGATTGATTATCTATTCTGTGGCTTTTGGAAACATCATAAATAATTATTATTGTTATCGTTTAAGACAAACATTTGAGGAGAATGGCATCTTACATACCGGATCTGAATCTCTGGCCCTGTAGTCATTTTAAAGAGCTTGGCACTGAGATTCTGTTCGGGTGAAAAAAGCATGCATTGCATTGGAAGAACTGTACACATTCATGTGAGTGGCTTTTCAAAAGATGTTGTCAAACAAACCTGCCTTCATAGTAAACTGACAACTGCCCTTTTATCCCAATCACAGGTCAAGTATTCAGCAAAAAAAAAAAAAACCGAACTGTTTCGATGTGGCAACTTTTGAGGTAAACAGTAATGTGAGTGCCAAACAGGAAATTCAAATTTTACAAGACATTGACGAATGACGTCATGAAGTAGTGATAAAGTAACCAGCAGACAACTTTACATGTTCACAGTTGTGAAATCAAAATCTCAGCAAATGACACACCTCAGGTTTTAGTGTCACAATTACACTAACATAAATATGTGAAGTATCGTCAGTCCGGTGAACCTTCACAGTCATATTTCCATCAATAGAAAATTTCATATTGATACTGAATTTGGCTGATTAAACAAGAAGTACAGTGAATTACATCTTATGACAAACTCTTAGCTTCATTTTGCCGCTGAATATCTGTTAATGTGAAAAAATAAGGAATTGTTAGCAGTGAAGAGTATGCGTGAAATAAATGAAATTTCTTCAAAACTTGCTAAACTCTGCAGAAGTCTCTTGGAAAATCATTGAACTACTAACTAATAAACCTACCTTCTTCAAACAAAAATTTATATCCTAGAACATCCCCGCAATCTCACACATAAAAAAAAAAAAAGAGAGAGAGAGAGAAAATTACTGCAGAGCTGTCGACATTCGTTTCATTACCTTGTAATAATGTGACAATATCAGCAATTGAAGTTTGCTGCACGGATGATCAGGCTACAGAAAACGCTGGCGAAGACCTCCTCCTTCTTGTTCTTCATCAGAGTTTCCATACTATTTCTACCACAAAGATGGCAGAAATTCAGTTGAAGACACAAAGGAGAACTGTAGACATTTTAAAGAAAGTAAGATAAAGAAGTGAAGGATCATCAATATAAATGTCCCATTTTCTGGACTGTCAATATCTTGGCCGATGGGTCTCCCAGCGTTAATGTCTCCGGCACAGTAATGAAGGGGCACGGAAAATGACCCATGGCAGGTCACGTGGGCTCTGGTTGTAAAGGGAGGAAAAGTCGATATCCGACTACTTTCAGAGACTAGGCAACTCTAAATGTATTGTATAACTCTTTGATCTATCTATCTATCTATCTATCTATATCTATCTATCTATCTATCTATCTATCTATCTATCTATCTATCTATCTAATCTATCTAATCTATCTATCTATCTATCTATCTATCTATCTATCTATCTATCTATCTATCTATCTATCTATCTATCTATCTATCTATCGTGTGGGTTAGACGTTCTTTTCGCACGGTTTGCTTGCTTCCTAAATCTATCTGCCTATATATCGCTCAGTTCGTTCGATCGTTTTATATATTTGTCTACGTATTTTGTCTGTCTGGGTGGCCCATACAAAGACATTAAAAATAAGACGACGTGAGAGAATAGTGAAGTCTCACAAGCAAGACAGTCTGCGAAATAAAATCTATTACAAACTCCATTAAGGAGTGATGGATTGTAAAGGAATTTTTAATGGCTGAACTGAGACCAGTAGAGAGGAAATAGCCAATAGCTCAATATTTGTTTCAATTTTCATGCGGTATCATTTAGTCTCCTCTTATGTATAAGATGTGAAAGCTTTTTCTCTTTGAGAATACTGATGAGCGCCAAATATTGAACAGTATAGGCAGTCTTTTAATAGTGATCCCGTCCTAGATTCTCAAATGTATAGCAATTTTCACCGATCTTCATGGGCAGAGAGAGAGGGTGAAAGAGAGAGAGAGAGAGGGGGGGAGGAGAATAAGAGAGAGAGAGTTAAGATGTTAAAGATGTTACATACAGTTTGCTGGAGATGAAATCTGTTATCGCATTCTATTATAATATTATTACTGGTGCTTAAAAAGACACTTTTCATCAAAACTGACAGTCCTCTTTGTATAGGATGTTTAGGATACAGCTCTCTCGAAATTTTCCTAGGGGCGGACGATCGACACAGTTATTATTTGTTTGTTAGAATGATTAGCCAAAGAGTTCGGTTCAAACGTGAACTAAACTTCTTACGGCCGGTGACAAAACTGCCACAATCCTGACTTTCAGTGTTGGCTCCAAACTGAGGCTGCGATGTACGGTCCTGCAGCTCATAAAGAAAGCATGTACACTTGAATAGATCCAGTTGCCTGGAATCTCTTTCTAAGCATTCGGACACTCAGTCGTTGACAATTACGTTGTTCTGAAATCAGTGGTTCAAAGAGTGATTCTGGGAACGATTTCTTCGTACATTGTTTGTATATTATTGAAGAATCTTGTCTTTGCTAAGTCATTCCTGTGCCGCCCCCCCCCCCTTCCCACCAAACAGTTCGGTTCAACTTTGCATTGCTTTTATCTTCCTTCCTCAACCATTCAAGTAGATGCTAGGATGAGTGTCGCAATGCCACTGAAAAACGTGTGCTACCCACAGAAGGCCCGGGTATATTCACTACGCAAGGACAACAGTTTTAAACAAATGGATTTAAAATTTGGGCGCAGCGATTCTGTAGTGAGAGAAAACAATAAATAATCGTAAACTGGTGAGTTTGTCTTTGTCGAGAAATAGAACTAATGTTTTTGTACCGAGCAGTTCTGTGGGCTAGGTCTGAAAACAGCACTGTTTTTAAATAACTATAGATGAAAATGAGGAAATCTTGACTTTTAGTACCATATGATCTGAAAAGACGAATTCAAGAAGTAATTCTATAGAGCCCATGATCTTTCTCTGACGACATAGTTACTACTGCCTCTTGTCCTCCTCCCCCCCCCCCCCACAACATACAACACACACACATTTTCTTGGTTTGGTTCTATCTAGTGAGCACTCTACTATCTCTCGGTAACTAAGTGAGAGTTCAAACGTGACATCAACTTGCCTGTAATGTATAGTTCCACAGTTGGCTTAATTTTCTTTTAAAGAAGCCAGCTGCGAGCCACAGCTCTGTAATTATTATCGCAGCGATGTATGTAGTTAAAGTACCGGCTGACTTATTGCCTAGTTAATTATCCTTTCACAGATTCACAAGATTACACTCTCTAGACTTCCATCGTTCCGCATTTGAAATGTACTGCGTGACCTCTGTCTAACGAGAAGGTGGTGCTCGGGTATTCGTTTATTACTGTATGTGCTTGTCTGTGTAAATCATGAGTATAATTATTTATGTTAATTTTGATGTGGATGGTGTCCTCTCAAATGTCTCATTTGGTAGTTCAGTTGTTTTATTTTCCATTCAGCCTTTTATTTGCTGTAAAATTAAATTAGTGTGTAGACAATTTTATACTTATCAGAAACTTCAGCCACTCACACTGAGCAAACGACAGTTACTTGTAAATTTCATTTAAAAAAGAGCTTTTCCCCATCGTTATATAGCTGCGTCGATAAATTAAGCTTTTTTACAGTATGTGCCGAAATTGGTGCTACATGTAAATATGTACAAAACAAAAGGCATTTTCTACTGAGTCAGTTGCACAGGGAGTAATCAAAGAGCCACTTCACCTGGGGATTTTCGATCTACTGTTTTCTTCATTGAACTTCTCATGCGTGTGCACTTGCACTTAAGCCCATATGTTTCATTTATGCATGTCTCTTTCAGCAAACTTGTTAAACTGCGCAAGATAAACTATACAGGCGTAAAGCCAAGCTCCCACGCTGCAATGCTTGTCATTGCTGGAAATTCACACGGTAATAAAATAACTATGCATGTCAGGCCGTAAACTCTAAAGGTACAGACAAATAAATCTCAATGTACGTGCGCATCCGTTAGGCTTGGACAGTCTCAATCTTCCTCTGTCTCTTTAACACACATACACACATGCGCACTCCTGGGGATACATCTCTTGTATTACGACGCACAAACTGAAAATAAAGATTAAAGACAGAAAGCGGGCTCATATAGTAATGCCGACTGTCAGAATTCCCTAATCAGCCATGTCAGTTTGTCACGAGTAGTTTAACAGTAATACAATTCAAAAGTTCATTTAAATAACATTTCGGTGAAGTTCGAAATATTCGAAACGTATCTTTTTAAAAATAAGAACGACTAAACCACCGTGTGAGGCGAGAACTATTCTTCCACACATTGCTATCCCAGACTGAGTCAGTGTCCCGCGATTTCGCATAAAGGTTTTGAAAGAAGTCGCCGGCCTGAAGACCTATTTCAAGAACATCATGATCTTTAGACTTTTAAAATAAATTGACTAGCCAGGGGAACATTGGCGCAGCATGCATGTGTGAGCAGGTGCAATACAGCTTTGTGCATCCTGCATTATTGATTGAGGCACTCACTGTGGTGTCCAAATTGGGAAATGTCCCCTAAAAGTGCTTTTTCGGGGTATAGGAAATTGCTGGAAAGATAGTACGTTAGCGCGTCTACGCGCCTTGGGGTCGTTCTCTTTAAATAAACGTGTTATTTGTCACAGATGTTCAACAAAATACAGGTTTTTGTTCGTGACATTTTAAGCTATTCCAACAGGGCTGCAGTTGTAGCTCTAACTGGACGCAAAGTAACATAGATTCTCAAATACCAGTGACATTTTAAACAAACATAAGCAATCTTATAGATCAGAACTACATGTGTTTAGAAAATTGAGCATAATAAAAATTAACCAGTACATGAAAATCGTATTTTTTAAGGTGACTACGAGGAGAGCAGGAACATAACAGGGATTGAAAAGGCAAGGCGGCCATCTAAATTTGACCATTCGGAGAGTATGAGTATGATAGTGTGATTATGGTTGGATATTGATCCACACAGGAGTATGTAGGTGATGTTACACAGGGCAAAATAAACAGCAGGGCAAGCATAGCAAGCAGTGTTACAAGGAAACTGGAGTGCAGCCATAATACTTACAAGATAACACCCAAGTCTACTGGCAAAAACAATCCACACTGTTCAGTGTGGCTTATACTCTGGCCCTGGTCAGTGCCCAGGATTGTGGAAGGGTTCGCCCTATGACAAGTATTGTCCTCTTCTAGATGTCGCCAGTTCCTGAAGGACATCCGACGCAATAGTATCGTATGTCGTAACATAGTAGCAGATTGTTGTTTTATTCATGGAGGGGGGAGGGGGTGTATTTCTTAGTTCATTGTATAATTCGGGATCGGTTATTGGGATAGAATTGTATGATTATTGCCAGCAAGATATAATACAGTCTCTGTTGGACAGTAGAGGACCTAACGACGCGTGGAATTTTATAGCGCTAGTTGATAGCCGGATTCTGTTCATCCCCAGCTATTGTAGGCGTTGCAGGAGAGGGACCGGGGGAAGGGGGGGGGGGCGAAAGAGGGGGGAGTAGATTTATCCTCACTGTCGACAAAATGTCAGTCTTTGTCTTCCTTTCTCTTCACCACCTTCCTTCTTATTTCCTGTTGCATTTTATATATCTATCAGTAACTAGTAAATGACCCGTTCTATGAGCGATGCAAAACAAGACATGTCTCCTCATCATGTGTTGCATGAATCAGACTAAAAGAACCGTCGTAGAAAAAGCACCATGCGGGAAGGAAATAAGTAATTTAATATTGTTGCGTGTATTGGTTCAGATTCTGTTCATTCCTTATCCAGTTAGTACACCATATGGTCTCGCATTGAAATTCCAACATCAGATTAGACCTGCACACATCTCAGAACTGTCAGTCTTCTCTCAGGCATACACTTGTTTGTTTTATCTTGTTGAGAAAGACGACCTACAAAACTCCGTATTCATTTTCGACAAGAAAGAATGATTTCAAAAAGGTATACTCTGAAGACCTTTATCATTGACACTGATTTGTAAAAAATCAGTGGACATTCTCGGGCAATTTTAAAATGCTAATTGAGACCTAGGCTGAATTTTATTATCTTTGACAATAATTAACTCCCATGAAAGAATTATCCTTTCATTTCTGTTTTTTTTTAAAGTGTTTCCATTTTCAATTTCTCATCAAAATCACAAAGACGCATTTAAAAAATTTATTCAAGATGAGTTCAAAAGACCTGGGCAAAACGTTTGATACTGCGGTATCGATTTGGTTGGTGAACTTATGCAAAGATTTGGATCTATGTGTGCTCTATGATTGCAATTACAACATCACGCCAGTTTATTTCCCCGGGGATCTATTAACAGATTAGGGTCATGATGGCGTCTATTCCAGAATGACTGTTGAACATTATTACTGGTAGTGATTTGGCCCCATTCAGTTGATGGTCCATGTTTTGTAACTGAAAATCGTTGAACACAGCATACGAAATGCAATCGTCTGAACTATCGCAATATCTGTGGACACGTGTTCCTGTGATACAAAATAACATTATAAACTAAAAGAAAAAAAGTGAAATATTCAAAGATTTATAGAGTGATGACAGAAAGTTCTGTAGAATCTAACTAAAATACACGTTCTTATCGGGAACCTGCTGCGTTTCCTTTTTACATTTATTTAGAGGCATTGGCCACCGAGCTAGGAAAAAGTTTGTATGATTTTGTGGGACGGCATTCGAAAGTGATACTCTGACTCTAATACTCCCATTGACCCTCCAGTAAGTTTAGAGACAAAGACAAGACGCTCTATTACCGATCAACTGAGCAGCTGTTCCAGTCAACCAGGTTTTTAGTTTTTAGACTGGCCCAATCCTGCAAGAATCTTGTTTCTGATTATTCTGCTACTGAATCATGACTGGCAGCTGGTTCAACTTGCCACATTTCTTTGACACCAAGAAGATCGTTGGTTAAAATACTAATAATCCAAAATGTTTTCCGTCGGTTTGTTTTTTACTTGACTATAAAGGCGCAAACTTAAAAATACAGTCTTCGGTGTACTGAATTCTTGAATCCAACTTTCAAAATTACCTGAATCCTGAACATTGAAAGTCTAATTTTTACCGAAAATATTCGGTTTCGCTGACATCAACTTGATGCCAGTATCCTCAGTAAACTTTATAAACAACTTTTTATAAGCAATCGCTAATGAATGAGTTCGCTGTCAGAAGAAAGGCAGAAATAAATATCTTCAGACAGGAAAGCCTGAGTGTCGCACACCTCGTTACTAAGTGTACTATCTTTAATTTTCCCAGTGGGTCAAAATATGGTTGCTTCGTGAAACTGTACTGCAGGTATAATTATTCTCTCCCATTCGTCATTAGTGTCGCTAGGTCTGGAACTATATTAAATTTCTCCCTAGGTAGCAAGACTGAAGAGTCACACAGTGCTTCGTACCATGTGAACCTTTGTCTGGCTTGGAGCAAATCAAGGTATTTGTATAGGTAGGAAATGGCAGCACCGGTGGCAACAACAACAACAAAAAAAAGGTACAAGTGTACACGAAAAATGTGAGAGTGTTGCAGATCTAAGACCGTGCTTTCTAGCATTATTTAATTGTTATGAACTGAATTTTCTACTTCATTAGGAAATACACAACGTTACATGTACTTTCACCGTTCTTATCCGGTCCTTACTGAAAAAGACGTGGATTTAGAGTTCTGTGAAATTCGATCTTGTGAATGCGTCATCACTGCAAAAAGGAAAAGAAAAAAAAAGGGGAAAACGGTGATTGGGGGGGGGGGGGGGGAGACTAGTTTGAAAGCGGAAAGCAGCCTTTCCTCTTGATCTTTCTGAGCGTGTCACGAACTGTTTTCATTTTCATAGGAAAGGTTTCATCGAACAACTGACAATAGTGTTCATTACTTATTTTTTAACCAACCACAACTTCAGTGTCAACACACAAAAATCAAGACCATAAATAGCTGGCAGTCCTATCAAAAGCCTAAAGACAATTGGATATATATTTTTTTAAAATAAATTCAAACTTAATCCTAAATCTAGATCCTAAAAAAAAAAAAGCAAATCCAGTTGCCCTATGTATCTACACCAAATTGGTTCCAGGAGTAAGGTAAGGGGGGAAGATCTGAACAATCGGAAAAAGGGGGCGAGACACTGGTTTCAAAGGTCAAGATAATAATTATTTTTCTTAGCTGAAAAACATTGAAAGGGGAGTCAGAGTCTGAGAGTTTTGCAGTTAAAAGCATACACATTTGTTGAAGTGCTGAACAAGTAACTGACAAATAGTTATAGTTTTAAAAAAAGCAGCCACACAAACCACATATACACACATACATGATTGTGAAAAACACAATAACAGGATGGCGGGCAACCACCGGGCAAAAAAGCTGGGGAGAAAAGGTGACAGCAGCTTTTGATAGACCTTGGACATTAACCAGGGCCAACCCAAACAATCAGGTAAAAAGATAAAATAGATATAGCTTCTGGATTCGTGTGAGTCAAGAGGCAAAAGTATTCATTCTTAAAAACCTCTATGAATGAGAGAAAAGCCACAGGACATACAGGCCTAAGTAGATTTGACAGCACTCAAGAAATCTGTCTGATCCCATCGCCTGACAGTTTTTCTGAAACGTAATTACATTCGATCACAGTGCAGAGCTGTTTGCTTTTTTAGACCATGCGTAGCAGGGCCTCATACCATCAGAGTTACATTCTGCACGTCACTGTTCATCATCCAATTTTATTTAATAAAAATAAGATGATTTTCTGTAAAGCATCAAGGCTAAAACAGAAATATGAAAAGAAAATCATGCTACCCACCAATTTTTTTAACTTTCATCTCTTCTGATGCCTATTATTGTGGGGAAAATTTAGGCGGAAAATGTTCATTTACAAAATAATTACACATATATATAGGAACCCGTCATATTTATGTTTCACGAAAGGCATGAACGACATTGAAATTTGCTGTGAATCACAACACTGTATGTGCACTAAACAAAATGCCCCGTGCGCACACTGTTGCAGCTTTACCTGCACGTTAACAACCACCTCCTCCCTCCCATCTTGTTGTTGTTTTTTCACTCTCTCTTTTAAATATTGCTGAGGTAACAAGGGTGGGTTAGGACGGGGTGGTTAGGCCACGGTATGAGATGAGATCTGGGAGGCTGAGCAATCACTTTTATCTGAGAGAGAGCCTGATATTCCCCTGGGAGTTGGTTAGTAATGCCAATAATGTTCAAACCCGTACACACTAATCTCTAAACTTTGTGCAGGACATACTTCATTAACAGAACTAATTAATGTCCTCTAAAGATATAGCGGCAACGGACCGACTTTTCTGTGGCAAAGTTCTACTTAAAATATGATAGTGCGAGATCCTGTTTACCAGAAAGGACACAAAAATGATAGTACAAGGCTCGCCTTAATTTGATCACAATGCATTATGAGCATTTTCCGTTTCGGTTCAGCCCTAGAATTTCCATTTTTCTGTGCTATTTACTGATCAAGTCAAGTTTAATCAAATGAATCACGAATTGATCAGCCCCAAGGAGGGTTTTTCTTTTTCCATTCCGATCGTTCTTCTCCTTTGCGGTTTATCCATCTGTCTGTATAATTGATTTCTGGCTTAAGTGGAGGAAGATGTTGCGACTCCTCTTTTACTCATTTGGTAAACAGTTCTGTTCTTTTCTCTCACTCTCACTCGTTCTCTCTCCCTTCCTTGTTCTCTCCTAACTCAGATCAACTTCTGTCATCTCGTTTTCCTCCAACCCACTTCACAATACTATGGTCAGTTCCGAAATGTTTCCCATGTAATTTATGCAGGCAAGATGAGATTTGTCCCCTGCCCCCTCCTCCTCCCCCCCCCCCCCCACCTGAGCAGAAGTAAAGACACTTACACTTTCATAACGGCACTTGATGGCGCTGTTTTGGATGACAGTGTAAAAAAAAAATAAACAAAATCGGTGTCTCTATCGCATAGAATAGAAAAAAAAACAAACTTAACGTATTTTATTGTCTCTTTTTTCACAATCCCAGGCCTATTTTATCTGCAAAGTAATTTGCGTTCTTAAGTGTTAAGTCTAAGTCACGTAAACTACAACATTAAAATAGATCACATGCGCAGCTTTCTATAAACTTTACGAAAACGGCCCCAATTATGCATTTAAGAGACAGTGATGTTGTCTATTCAAACCCAGACAGATTTCAGCCACTGCCTCTTACTTACTAATAAGGCTTGAAGCTAGCGCGAACAGAGGGTACTAACATTAATGCAAATGTTATTCTACCTCTGCCCTTTTCAATGGTCAGTAACTTTTATTTGGTCCTTATAGAGTGGGCACTTCGGTTGGTATCCCAACAGACCTATCAGACATTGGCATTAATTGATTGGGTCAGTCTTTCAATCAATTTGAAATCTTCAGGGTATTTACTCTACTACCTCACTAGTACACTGACTTCGGCTGCCCTTCGTAAACTAATCATTATCGAACAGCAAACTATTAAACTCTCGTGGAAAGGGGTTGGGGAGGGGGGAGGGGGAGTGGAGAAGGGGAGACCCTGGCTGCGCACCAGTTGCGTTCTTTGGGATTCACGTATCGTTTAAAGCCCTTTTAACATCAATTAATAGTTTATGATGTGGGTAGCTAGAAGCCCGTGACCTACTTTTGACCACTGCATATTGAACAGTACTTAAAAGGACTTACCCATAAACAATTTCACTAACCCATAACCTCCAAAACTGTCCTTTCAGCCTAGTATAATTATTCCGCGGCGTTCTAGTTAAACAGGACACTATTGATCTCAACGAGGCAAAGACTGATTTCACAGGAGACAGAGGACAGTCAAGAAAAGAAAGAATTGTTCACGTCTTTGATCCGTGCTGTTTAATTAGTTGAATTTTGGATAAAGAACAATTCTCCCCTACTTTTTTTTATTTTTTATTCCCGCTCCTTTTTGATGGCGCCACGAGGTTGATTAGTACTTTTGCTGTTATCTGACAATCTATAGTAGTTTGGTATTGTTAAAATAAATGACCTTACCTTTCCGTATCAGGGTTATCTTTTGGTTATGGTAAATGGATTAGTCTTCCATAGCCTTGATGGCTCCTCTGAAACTGGGTAGACAGAGACTCAATTCTGCCCTACTATATAATACTAGCATTCCCGAATAGGTGAATCTTCCTTTTAAATTGCAGTCACTGAGAAAGACATGGGAAGGAAAAAGATTGTTCATGGGAGGTTTCTGTCGAACAAAATATTACATTGGATTGAAGAATATCAGGGAAAAGACAGAGGGTACATGTGTTTTCATTTCTAGGATGGAGAGAAGGAAATGAAGAAATAAAGATGACTAAGTTATAAGTATTCATGAATCATTCAAATCCTAGTCCTCTGCGGAACTTTTGACACAGATTTTCATCCGGACTCTGCGTGACTATTCCTCTTTCCGAAGATAACTGGTGGGAGGCTGCGATTTCTCTGGGGGTGCTTACTTATAATCAACAATCAATTTACGACCCGACATAAATATTGTAGGAATGTAGGTTATCAGGCTAATCGTTTCAAAACCCCACATATTAGGAAAGAAACGGTTCTAATTGATTCACATAAGGGCTGAAATTCCCTTAGCAGGAGGCGTCCTCGGTACAGAGTCCCAGTCAAAGAAGATCCTTATTCAAGAGTGCCCCCGCACAGAGGCCAGGGCTTTGGCCCATTGGTTAGTGCGACTGACCTGGTCCTTTTAGGTCCCATGTTCGAATCCCGCTTAGGACGAAGTCCTCGCTCTAATTAATTGATCGTGGTATTTTAAAGCACTCGCTCAAGGACCCATGCCTTGCCTCTGAGATAGCCTCTATGTGCTGAAAAGGGACATATCCCCCCCCCCCCTTTTTCCCTCCTGAAAAAAAAAGAAAAGAAAATTACCACCCTGGTTAGTAAAAGATAAAAGTGCAATGGAAAGGAACCTTTCACAAATTCTAAATACTCTGATTATCATTTTTTTTTTTTTGTTACGGCATCATGAAGGTGAGTATAAAACACAAACAAACCCAACAGGAATGTATAAGTTTTTTAATATTATACGCTTGTCTTTAACTAGCATCATAGTTGAGTACACGCGGCATTTAAAGAAGGTTAGCATAAAAAAAAATAATAATAACTGGCGCCTCGGAAACTTAATCACGTAAATTGTAGAAAAAGCCGAACAAAAACGATTTGATTCGAACACAATCAAAATTCATAAAACTAGACGCTTTACAATAGATAATATTTAACTGTTATAATGATCCGAGCAACTGTCATAAAGTAACCATTATTATTTTTTCTTCTTCTGGAGGGTCTCAGCATAAGGCTTTGGGTCCCTGTGTGAAGTTTCTCGGTTGTTCGGTGACCTGAGATAAACATCGGCAGGTACTGAATCTCTTTCGCTGTTGACGGTGATCTGTGATTTTCAAACAAGTTGAAAACAAAGTCGGGTAATTTACAATCAGACGGAAAGTACGGTGCACCAATGGGCCTTCATGCTTTTTTTTTTTCCTCACCATTTCCTGACAGCCTGTAGAAGTAGACTAAAGGCGGTTCCGAAGCTCCATAGTGCATGTTACCTAACGAGCGTAAAGAATGCTGTGTCTTTTTTAAACTCTGTTTTGTTGATGTAATGTTAATTAATTTTTTATCGCAGTGTTTGACAATTAAATAAATAATTTGGCCGACTGATTTTTTCCCCAAATGGCACAGTCTGAAAATTGAGACCGCGCATCTCTTCCTACGGACCTGTTCTCTTACGAAACTATCAGGCGATGTATAAAATAGCGTTATTGTATTCATTTATGGTTGTAATTTTGTACTTAAATTTAAGTTGTGATTAAGATGTGTACATTTTTACGATAAATTTCCATTTATACAACACGGTTGCACCGTAATATGCCAGGAAATTCTCTGGATTGTTTAAAATCTGCATTAACTTGAGCTGCCTAATCTCTTTCCCGTCTAGATGTTGAGTGATATGTCAAGAACAGATTTGATTCATAAATGTTTCCACTGAGTAAATTTTTGTGAGAGAGCAGTGAGTAATTTTTACAAACGTAATTATTGTGCGAGCCAGCATAACTTGGTCTCGTAAACAAGTTGTTTTGAACAGTTTTTTTCCTAATAGATAGACAGAAGGTGTGGGGAAGGATAGACGGACAGCGTAGGTGTGCATGACTGAGCACTTTTTATATCTCGTGTTTTGAACTAGGTTTAGTAGAGAGGGAAGGGGTGAGTAGGAATTAAATGTTATTGAGACGTCTGTTGACGTACAGAAAATCCGTGATCCAGAGTAAAAGCTCGGGGTTTTGAACATGTTAAGAATTTATTACTATAAAATTACATTTTATTGTCTTGAGTGATTCGACCTTTGATGTCGACCCAAGGTCGTTGCGTAGGGCTGTTACTTAAAATAACTCGGTTCGGCAGCTGAGCTAGAGGTGGTTGCACCAATCAAATGTATGAATCTGGACGGAAGGTCGAGACATAACTTTAGTATTTAAACCCGTGCAGAGCTTAGATAGATGCCACATGTAGACAATCCATTTACGAGGTGGACGGCGATAGTCCTCAGCCAGATGAGAGACATAAGAGACGCAGTTGAGCAGTCCATATTGTGAGGAGCGCCATGAGTTAAAGCTCCAGGGCCTAAGCTACTTGGTTTGATATAAAGCCACAGCGTTTACATCCAGCGCTCTCACTCCCAGTGAGGGCCGCATGGTGAGAGTCCATACTAATTATTTTGTAATGATGAAAGTGAACCGTTCTACTTACTTTTGAAGACAGTTTCAGAGCTACCGCCAGACAACGCATGGTTGTACAAGCATTCTCCATGGCGTGTCTAGAGGAAATGTCCATATCATAACATGTCTCATTGAATTAATAGAATTTAAACTGTTATATCCGTCGCCACGTGCGCGGATTCTATTTGGCATATAACTCATATGACCTGCAAGTAGAGTGAATAAGTTAGTCTTTATAGAAAGCTGTAGTTTCATTAGTAGATTCAGTTGCCTTTGAATTGATATTTATATTTATAATTATATTTGATACATTAATTCCTGTAATTAAACTGCCCTACAGTTCTGCTAAAAATCAAAGCAATTGATTTATTTAGTTTTTAGAGTGCAAGTATTTATTTTTGTGTGTTCGTCGATTGTGGGAGCGGACCTCGAAAGAGTGTCAGTCGAATTATCCCCATCTAACCCACATCGCGACAATAAACGTTTATTGATGTTAAGAACGATCCATTTTTTTTCCTCATTCTTTTTCTGTCTTCCGTTTTCCGGTTGGGTCGTTTACTGGTCGGTTATTCTGGAATGTGAAATCTACGGTTACATCCCATCCTTGACGCTGATTGCGTTTTTTTTGTTGTTTTTTTTATCTCCAGCATCTGTTCAGCCTGTAATGTACCCAAAAACGAGTGGAACTCTGCAACAACCAGCTGTAGGTTACCGATAATGACCAATTACAAGAAATGGTAGCGCGATGGGAATCAAAAGGAGGGGAAAAAATGTGTAACAAAAAAAAAAAGAAGGTGGGAGGAGAGATGGGTGACCAGAGTTGTCAGAGAGTGAGTTGACTGGGTCCGCTAGATACAATGTTGGCCACACTATCATGTAAATGTATTATTATAACAGTTCTTCTCCCTCTTTTGTCTGGTAAGTGGCACACACTCTCGGCGTCCTTACAACGACAAAACTATTTTGTCATCTTGCAATCTGCAAGCAAGAAATCAATATTTAAAGTTTAAACCGACACAAAATGGTACATACCAAGTATATGTTTTGACATATTATATACGTGTTGGGAATTTTTAAAAATCTATTGTTATCATAATATTACCTCCCCACCCCCACCCCTAAAAAGATCATGATATTATTCCCTTTCATAATGTTTATTAGAGGGATATTCAGATAAAAAGACCAGACTGCATGCCCTCTTTCATGATTACAAAAAAATTCAATAGCAACATATTAGGATGTTTGTCAGTTTTAATATCCTGCTATCCATCTTTCAATCATTCTTTGTCAAAGCCGTTTTCTTTAATAACTGATATCAAACTGTTTTAGGTGAGGGACACAATCCAAGAGTTTACTAGTGAACGAGTTACGACAGTCACACTTTGAAATAACTATTTGAACAAATATCTGAATATGTTAACTCAGTAAATAGCCATCAATGCAGTGCTGAAATAAGCTGTAACAAGCCAGAGGTGGTGCATTTATTTGTTTCAACACAACAGTGCAACTCTACAAAATGGCGAGGACTGGTTGGGGGAGGGGACTGGGGGAAGGGGTCCAAATATAATAGTGGCGGTGCTTTTATATTTGGACAAGTGTTTCCAAATTTACTTGGGGGGAGGGGGTGGGGGAGTTGAATTCTAAATTTCCAACATAAAATCCTTTGAAATCAGACCAGTGAAAGGTGCACAAAGCAAGCACTGGGAAAGGGAGGGGGGGGGGAGAGATCGAGATCAAGGATTTTGGGAAGAGTAGAAGATGATATCGTAATACCTTTAATATAGTTTTGAGATTGAACGGACATATTTTGTATACACACCCCAAGGAAAGAATGAGGCAGGATAAGAATCCTTCAAAGAAAAGAAAAGGAATGGAAAGGAGAGGGATGATATCCAAATATGCATGTGTTTAAGAATCATTAAAGCTGAAGACAAAATTAAACAGAGAGGACGAAAGACAAATGCAAAACCAGTTTGTCTTCGTGAAACGTTGAATGGAACGAGATCGTGAGGATAGGGGGAATGAGAAATAGGATGAGAGAGAAAGCGAGAGCGAGAGAGACGGAGAGAGAGAGAGAGAGAAAGAAAGAGACAAGAGAGGGGGAGAAAGGGGAGGGAGTTGAGGGGGGAGGGAGGGAGGGACAGAGAGAGAGAGAAAGAGCGAGAGATATTCATAAATCCTGGAATAGTTTGGAAAACATTTCCGATAACTGATTCCTTATTCCATTGTATACTGGATGCCAGGGGGACGCAGGGTCGGCCAAGTCATATTGCATTTTCCCCGCTGAAACCGATTTGGCAAATCGGTCGATTCTTTGTCATGGGAACTTTCCATAAGATGCAATTTACGGTTCAGGCACATGATAGACAGTGTGACGAGGCTATGACTGTTCAGAGAAGAGACCACTGCCGAGTGTCAAAAAATCTCTTGACCTGATGTCTGACGCTGAGCAATCTCCACAGTTTGGACCGTGAGACAGCTCAGATCAGGGCCAAGAGGCATCACCTAATTTCTCATTTTTCTTACCAGGAAGTCTCACAAACAGAAAATAGATTTTGGACTGCGCAATAGATAGGGACGATAGAATATTTATTATTATCCACAACTGTCACAGATTTGTCTCGAATATTATCTGGCTATTAAATCCTCAATAGGATTGATAAACCAACATATTTTGTATCTGAGTGTCATTGCATATCTATAATTATAATAGTTCGTCCATCAGGTATGATGATGACCTTAACAACACCAGAGGAATAAAGAACAGAAATTGTTGAGAATTTCAACACATGGACAATAAAGAGAACTAAAGGACACAGAGGACAGAATGGAAAGACTGTTCTTTCATGACTTATGGCTTCTCATGTGACTGATAAGTCCTATTTTTGCCCTGCAGACCCTTCCGCATAAATGACAAGAGTGCTCCGTTGGTTCAGTACCACTGGGCCTTTTCTTGCGCCGTTCTCTTTTTTTGATAGCCTGCTGGACTCTGTCAGCTTCCCATGCTTTGCTGCCTCTGGTAAGGGCCGCCCTCCAATTTGCACGATCAAGCGAGAGCTTTTCCCACTCACTCACATCAATGGCAAAGGCCTTCAGTGATTGCTTGAGAGTGTCTTTGTAACGTCTCTTTGGGGCCCCAACATTCCTCGTTCCATTGGAGAGCTCAGAGAAGAAGATTTGCTTAGGGAGTCTGGAGTCGGGCATTCTGACAACATGTCCTGCCCAACGTAGCTGAATTTTTTTCAGGTGGCAGAAGATGCTCAATTCCTTGGCACGATTGAGGACCTCAGTGTCTGGAATTTTATCCTGCCATTTGATCCTTAGGATCTTTCTAAGGCAGGCCAGATGAAAGTGATTTAGCTTTCTGGCATGCGATTGGTACACTGTCCAGGTTTCAGCCCCATAGAGTAGGGTGGGAAGGACCACAGCATTGTACACTTTCAGCTTAGTGTCTGTGCGAATGCCGGCGACATCCCATACTCTCTTTCGAAGCCTGCCAAATGCAGAGCTGGCTTTGCTGATTCTTGAGAGAATTTCAGTATCAACACGAGCCGTGGAAGACAGTGTACTGCCAAGATAGGTGAAGTTCTCCGACACCTTCAGAAGACTGTCATGGACTTTGATATTTGGGGTCACAGGATACTTGTCGTCTGGAGTAGGCTGATGGAGCACTTCCGTCTTCTTTGTGCTTATTGTGAGGCCAAAGTTGTCACAGGCACTAGAGAACTTATCAACACAGTTTTGCATGCTATCCTCATCGTGTGCCAGAAGTGCACAATCATCAGCAAATAGTAGGTCACAGACTTGAGTACTTTTGGTTTTGGTTTTTGCCTGAAGTCTCCTGAGGTTGAATAGACTGCCATCAGTTCGGTACTTGATGCTTACCCCTTGAGGAGGAGAGCTAAAGGCTTCTTGTAGCATTGCAGAGAACATGATGCTGAACAGAGTTGGGGCTAAGACACAACCCTGTTTTACCCCATTTGTGACAGCAAAGGGCTCTGAAACACTGCCGTTGCTTTTGACTGCAGCTTGCATGCCATCATGAAACTGGCGCACTATTGTGATGAATTCGGGTGGACACCCAAACTTCGCCAAGATTTTCCAGAGGCCTTCACGACACACTGTGTCAAATGCTTTTGTGAGGTCAACAAATGTGATATACAGCGCTTTATTTTGTTCCATGCATTTTTCCTGAATCTGTCTGGCAGCAAAAATCATATCCGCCGTTCCCCTCTCTTTACGAAAGCCACATTGTTGTCACAGGCATTGTCTCGGGAAGCAAGTCATTTGACGAGAGGTGATCAAGAAGGCGATTCAGAAGCATTCTTGCCAATATTTTGCCAGCAATTGAAAGTAGAGAGATTCCCCGATGGTTGTCACAGACTTGGCTGTCCCCTTTGTTTTTGTACAGATGGATGATTGAAGCATCTTTGAAGTCCTGTGGCAGCTTCCCTGCTTTCAACATATGATTGAACAACTCGGTCAACCTTTCAATAAGCTTTTCTCCACCGAAGGCATACACCTCAGCAGGAATTGAATCCACGCCTGGTGATTTGTTAAAGGACATCTGATTTGTGGCAGTTCGGGTCTCATTTGCTGTGAATGGCTTGGCAAGAGCTGCATTAATAGGAGTCTGAGGGAGGCGGTCAATGGACTCAGTAATTATATTTGATGGCCGATTTAGCACACCTCCGAAATGTTGCATATCTAGCATGTTATTATGTAACATATTGTTGATGTTGTTTCCAGTATTAATGAGAAAGGGAAAAAGATGCGATAAAGATGTGGCAGGGCAGAATCAAACTCATAGAAACCTTTAAAAACTTCAAAAAATGTCCTGGAGCCAGTCTCCTTCTTTTTCTTCTTCTTCTCCCCCCAAAGCCACCAATGCAGAGTTCAGTGAAAAGAAGATTGACAGACACACATGAATTGTACAGTCAAAATAATGTAAACATTCATGGACTTTCGTTCAATGAATTTTTTTTTTTTAATTGATATTTTTCAATTTGTCCGGTTATGTCCGCCGGCCGACAATATGCTTCCCTCCAGGATATAATTATTTCTTATCATCTCCATTCGTGTGATTTATGATCTCGGAATTTATATTATATTAGAAATAATTCAATTAGGCATTTATTTAGGGAGTGGCCAAGGCAAAATTAAACTTTTACAATTTCCTTTAATTCAATTAAAAAGTACATAAAACATCATTCTGCTTCGGTCCTACGGCACTTTGCTCTGATAAGCATATACGAAAATAGAGAGATTATAGTGAAATCCAAGGCGACATATCCATATTCAAGTGATTTAAACCTCAGACCTTTGCCATGGTAGGTGAATTACTCCTCGATAATGAAATCGCAGATAAGTCCTCAATTTAAGAATTCCATCACTTTATGAACAGTAAAATAAAAACATAAAACACAAATTCCAGAGAATCCGCAGGGCAAAGGCAAGATGAATCATAGGCGTCTTTTGGCCTTGCTGCTGTTCTGTTGTTTCTGTGTGTGTTTTTGTTTTGTTCTCAGGAAGGATATAATTGTCAGTGCTATGTCAGCATCAAAGATTCCCCCCCCCCTCCCTCCTCCCCTTATAGACACCAGCCTTGTGATGATAAGGCCCTTGGCCTCACCAATTCATCACAGGAAACCAGGAACTAGTCAGATAAGTGGATATAATTGTCAGTGCTATGTCAGCATCAAAGATTCCACCCCCCCCCTCCCATCCCCTTATAGACACCAGCCTTGTGATGATAAGGCCCTTGGCCTCACCAATTCATCACAGGAAACCAGGAACTAGTCAGATAAGTGGATATAATTGATCACTGGGTCCTTGACTCTTGTTTATGTACAAATAGAGAGTACACGCCATAGGACAGTCACAAGGGGGTCATAAGAGATATTATTTTCGTTGGTAGCTCTGAATGGCCCATTTTGTACATCACGAACACAGCATGACGATGGCCCACACAAAATCATTAATCAGCGCTTTCTTTCGGTGGAACCGAAAATAGCCATAATGATGAAACGACAGAACTCGATTAAATGTGTGTTCGTTTTCGCAACTCAGGGATAGTATGAAGATCTTTCGAAGTCCACAACCCCCCATCTCTTGAGCACGGCCATTCACGGTATCTGTACTCTGCAGAAATAGGTAAAAACATCAGTGAGGAAATCTATTTTCAGACGTCGGCCCATGAGTGTCACATGTATCTACGTGCTCAGAAAGAAAATGCTACCTGTGGAAGTCGAGATGCTATTCCCGAGATACTCAGCCATTATCTTCTTATTAGCTGCTGAACAAATTGCCTTTGATGGTAAAAGCTTCGGGTTTCTAGTAGCAAAATAAATCTTCCTGTTCTTCTGTTCGGACATGATTATCTCTGTGTTTCTGGAGATAAGTAGCTGGAGAGAAACATAAGAACTTAAAAGGAATCGGTAACATAGAGTGGTGTTTTCCAGCAGAAGATGAAAGAAATCCCCAAAGATACGCAGAAACGATGTAGAAACACGAGGTAAAAAAAAATTAGAGTGTTATTTATGATAAAAGACAGAAGGAATGGATGAAACATTGAATTGATGTACAAGAAAAGGGGTGGAAAACGCCCGTGAATGACGAAATCACAGAACTGTTAAAGACAGGAAAAAATCGAGGATCCTTTGTCTTGGAGGTTTCTGATCTGGTTACTTTATTTCCCCCAACAAACGAAATTGACCAGTTATTCGGCAGTCTTTTCGGTTTACTCATCAGGCTGTCATTCAGTTTTCCAGTGAGGACAAAGAAATGTCAACTGAACCAGGTTTCCGTGGATGTGATTGGTTCTATCTGGGGATCTCTACTTTCTCTTCCGGGTAAATACAGACTAGCTGTCCGCTGGGAGTAAGATCTATATGGAACCTTTAATTTTGGCAACCACAACAGCAAAGCAAGCCAGACTCTGCGGGGTGTGTACGAAACAGATCTCGCAGTAGGCCTATGTGGTGATGTTGCAGAACTGTATTACCTCTGTTCCGCCCTAATCTTGAACAAAGGATTGGACCAGAGGGAATAAAGGGTGTGCGTCAGTATTTTAGATCCAACCCCGCTGTAAATTAGTTTGAAAAAAAAAACATTATGTTTGCTGGTGACAAAATCTTGTGGGAATTCTTAATAAGGGTGCAAACAATTCTTCAAGTTGTGTAGTGGAATTTACGTCAGGGAACGTAAACAACAAATTGACATCACTAAATTTCTCTGCGTGTCTGTGTGTGTGTGTGTGTGTTTTTGTGTATGATTCTGTCTCTAACTATATGTCAATCAATCTACGTGCCTGCCTATTTCTGTTTAATTTACCTAAATGACGCCAAAACTCTCATTCTCTTTCCCTTTTCCTGCCTCTGTCTCTCTCCCTTTCTCTCTCTCTCTCTCTCTCTCTCTCTCTCTCTCTCTCTCTCTCTCTCTCTCTCTGTCTCTCTCTCTCTTTCCCTCTCTCTCTCTATCTTTCTATCTATCTACCTAGCTTCTTTTTTTCTTCTCACTCTATCTCTGTCTGTCTGTCTGTCTGTCTCTGTCTCTCTGTCTCTCTCACTCTCATTATCCTCCTCCCCCTGTCTTTCTCTCATATCTTTTCTCTCTTGGATCGCATAATATGCGAATCTGAAAGAATCCAACGACTCTTGTGTCAAGTGAGATAATTTATATAATATCGATATGCCAAACAAAACTAAGAGTGTGACAGGAAGTTCTTCTTCTAGAATAACATGTTTACGATGGATCATATGACGAGACCCATGTACCAAGGACCATGATTAGATCGTCATTCATTGTGACGTAGCGTCACAGAGATCAGAAATGGCTCATCAACCATCAGCGGTTGAAACAAATAAGGATGCTTGTCAACAATGATTATAAAATAATCTACCAAGGACAGTAGTTAACTGTCAAACAACTGTAGTCATCATCTCATGACATGTTCTGACAAAATGAAAATGTTCAGGAGATTAGAGCTATAGTGAGTTTAACTAATGTTAAATGATTGGCTATAGGAATTATGACACGTTTATATGAGTTCTTACCTAATGAAGCCAATGAGTGTTAACTCACGAAAGATGAGGGTGTTGGGGAAAGGGAATACACGGCAATGGAAATTCTTCCATTGCAGTCTCTCATGAACATAACGCGGTGACGTTCATTTATATGGGCCTATTGTGATTCTTTTATTTTCCTCTCCCACTCCGTCCACGCACAACTATCTTTCATGTCCCAGGATACCGATTAGTTCAGCCCTGGGAGTCACATGATAATTTCTTTTCATTTGGAAAGTCAAGTTTCTGCTGCAAATGAGTAACAAAATCAGCGATTAGTCAGGAATAATTGCTTGAAGTAGCAGCATTGTCTTTTCACATAGATGAAATCCAGAGAGTCGATTCTTTCCTCAAGCAAGCCATTAACCTTTGATATGACCAATGCAAGATTATACGAGTTTTTTTCACAAATGGATAAAGGCCAGCTAAAGAGTATACATCTATCTGCAATAAGTATAAAATTCATGATTGACGATGTTGGTGCTATGTGGGATTCTGAACAACAAAATGCATCTGTATCATATTTTGAAAAATGAATATTTTATCGCTTCCAATATTTGACTGGCGGCCTTACTAGAATTTTACCTCACGGGTCGCCGATGGTAGTGGAGTGGGATCACGGGACGGGTGTGAACAATCGAAAAACTATTGAAGAAACCAGCATTCTGGGAGCTTTTGGCAATCGCTGCTGTTCACAGAGGGACAGTTCACCTAAGAAGAGGAAAACTATTACTAAACCCCCTGCCACGTGTGTTGGCGGGCGGAATTTCCGAGCATGAACGTACTTACTTGATCTGAAGATACCTTGGATTAACACATTACTCCCAGTCTGACAGGAGATACTGAGTGGAATTAGTCTCGTTTTCACCAGGCCAAAAATAAGTTTGTATGGTAGTAAATTCTGCAATCTCTCTAAAGGCTGTTATTTGTTGAGACTAAGAATAGAAACAGCATGATCTCCTATTCTTGGCTACCAGTCAATTATGATTCACAGTGTCCATTTATAGTGCCTCGGTGGATCATTTAGGGGGAGAACACTTAATTTGACATAGTATGAAGCAGCTTGACAAAAATAATTTGCGCACTCTAGCACGGACAAATCAAAATCAAACGACAGACAGTTAGAGGGACAAATGAGATGTTTCTTTAATGAGCTGCCAATAGAGACAGAAGCAGATTATTGATAAATTAACAAGTGAAGTGATGGATGGATGGTGGGTAGATGAATAGACAGACGGATGGATGGATGGATCGATGCATGGATGCATGGGCGGATGGATGGATGGATCGACGAATAGAGGATAGGTTTGCATTAGCATAAAATCATACATCTGTCCTCTTCAGGAAAAACAGCAAACAATTATGAGCTCGTGACTCACTGTTAGTACAAAATATTCTCCATTTATTTTACGTCGACAGTCTCCTGAGATGTCCAGTTTCCTAATTCTTCTTACTCTAACGAGACTGCCAAAAATCCAAAGATATCCCTTGTTGTTTGAGAGTCCCCGGTCCAATCTATGCTGATCAGCAATTTGCATCTGTGGACCCACTCCTAAATCTCCCGTCGCTAATTTTATAAGAATCGATAGGCTGATTTGATCACGGATTCCATGATCCTGTTGTACACTGACACAGGTTTGACTAAAGCATCGACGTGAGATCGATTGATATTGTTTGTGTGGTTGGTTGGCTGGTGAGACTGACTGATTGATTGATTTGGATGGGCTGGCTGTGTAGTTGGTTGATTGGTTGGTTGGTTGGATGGGTGCTCGGTTGGTTGGTTGGCCGGTTGGATGAGTGATTGGTTGGTTGCTTGACTGGTTGGTTGGTTGGCTGGCTGGCTGGCTGACTGACACTACCTGCACCTTCTATGTTCATCCTTGAGTGGTATTGGGAAGGAAGCCACTGACTTGGGTCACGTCACAATTTGGGCCGTTCAGCCTGAGGCACAGAGATAAGAGACTTGATGCCTGAGAATCACTGGTATTGACAGTGGAGGTTCTCAGCTGTGTCCAGATAGTTCTTGGTCGGAAGGGAAACCTGCCTAGGCATAATATATTGTCTGTGTGTGTGTGTGTTTGTGTGTGCACACGCGAGTAGCCTAAGTGGTAGTTGAAATAATCGTTTTTCTTTTGTTTGGTTGGTTTTCTT
Organism: Onchidella celtica; assembly: GCA_963931925.1. NCBI lineage: Eukaryota > Metazoa > Mollusca > Gastropoda > Systellommatophora > Onchidiidae > Onchidella > Onchidella celtica. The sequence goes on along the minus strand of OZ007567.1, from coordinate 52,250,369 downwards.
TTTCAAAGAGGCGGGGTGGGTATCTTTATGGTTGTTGTGTAGGTTTGCGTGTATGTTTGTTTGTTGTTGTTTTAGAAAAAATTATGAAAAATGTTTGAAAAAACTTGGACAGAGGGAGAGGGGGAAGAATGCTGACTTACTTCTGATTGATAACATAGTGGGCTCAGTTTCTGGGGGATATATATTATGTCCGTATTTTTCTGGTATCAGGAAACCGTTTTCATTCAGCCCGGAGGCATCGGGGTTTGGAATACAACACTGATGTCAAGTGTACGTTTTTGTTGTTGTTGTTTTTTTTTGCGAATTCAGAGCTGATGTAACATGCTAGTGTTCAGCCATATCGGATAAACACAGTTCTTTCTGGTTAGTGATGGTGTGGGGCTATAATCAGAAAGGACTGGCTTTCCTATTCCATTATTGTTTTTGTTTTTTTCCCTCATGAACAACTATATTCACATTTTGGAAGTGATTATATCAGTGAATGTTCAGATGTTACTGCGGTTTGTCCACAGAACGGAATATTTTGATCGCCCGTTACTTTTGAGAGTACTATATAAACTCGCAATGCCAAAGTTATTTAAAGTGTTATGCTGCAGAAAAGTACACATTGTCTTGGATCCGTTCAAGTCAATAAAGTGAACAATTAGCCTGATGAGAAAGTATTATCTCTGTCGTCTGTTTCTTAAGATGCCTTCTTTTAAAAAAATGCTCTTGGAAGTAGGTACATTGTCTGATCCTCAGTTCTCCGTATTTTTATTAGAAAAATGATAAACTTATTACTAAGTTTGAAATCAGCGTATGCTTCTCCTTTTTTCCAGGCGTGATGTGATATCTCGATGACGTTGATGTGATATACATTTTATTCTATTTATCACTTATTAAGATGCCAAATATAGAAGTTATGAGAAGATCTCTTGTGTGTCACATTAAAGATAAAGCCAGTAATGTTGCAAAGTGTGAGTATGCATGTGTCTATGTGTGTGTGTATGTGTTTTGTGTGTTTATGTGTGTGAGAGAGAGGGAGAGAAAGAGAGAGAGAGGAAGAGAGAGAGAGGGGGGAGGGAGAGAGAGAGAGAGAGGGAGAGGAGAGGAGAGTTTTTGACTGTATCGTTTTGTTGTGGGGGCGGAAGTGAAAATTAAGATTGTGCAATACTTCAAACACAGGGATTTCCTTCTCAGCCTATAATAAATAGTCGTCCCACACATATTCAGTATTAGCGCAAATATCAGCTTTTCGTAAACAAAAACCATCACTTGTACGGATTCACATCTGATTGAAATGCAAAAACAATCTGCTTTCAGTGTATGTTTGGGCGACTTCGTAGTTCCCAGGTGTCATAAAGTTTTCAATAATCTAAACTTTAGATTTCAAAATCGATTTCACCGGGGAATACCATTCTTCTACAAATAACTTTGAATCCATTGGATGTATTCTTCGGGTCCTCAGTCCTCTCCAGAGACTTTTTCCTAGTCTGACGAAGACAGATAGTAAGAATTTATGTATCCCAACACAACAACGACACGGCCATTCAATCTGTTTTGGGTAAAACAATATAAAACAAAACAAAGAAACTCTAAAACAAATGGTGAGTTTCACGAGCGCGTAAAGACCCGTGCATCCACTCTGACATACGCGTAGACATAAGGGAGTAGAGAAATTTCAGATTTTAGGGCTTCATTCTGAAATAAACTGCAGTTTCACTCTCCATGAGACTTTCCATCCCGCTACAGACAAATCCCGTGCAACAGTGCCATATGCTGTGGAAGAAGAATTCGAAACTTTGAGAATATTTACTTTAGACGTTTTTCCAAGCTTTTCACAACTGTGGTCTGTAGATGGGGAAACTGAGCCCCTACTCTGCCTAGATAAATATAATAAATATGTATTAGCTGCCATTTGTATATTGGAAATTATGTAAGTGTGAGCTTCCCGACACCGTTCCCTGGGTAAATTTTTTTTATGCTGGAACATGCTTGCCTTTTAAGCATGAGACTTCATATTTAACTGGATCGATTATTGTGTACGAGAAAGGGAATCGTGTGGAAGCCGAAGAGCTTAGTATGAACGATTTCTCTTGAACCCAATGGACGGGATCGAAGAGGAAGAAGAGGCTTAACGGTTATTTCTGATTATGGGCTCTGGTGTTCGATATTCATCCATGAATTGGATTATATTACAGAGTCGCTTTCCATGTGCTTTTTTCTTGAGATAACTTGGCATATTTGTCCGTTTCACTTTTTATTTCAAATCATTAAGTTTCTACGTCAACACCAGGTTCATAGAAGGGCTTGAACGTAGACAACCTGTTCTTCTCTTTCTTGTCCCCCCCCCCCCACCCCCCAACCGGCAACTACCACCACAATAATCCAATTGTTCCAACTGCACGGATGACAGTGTGACGCAATGCTGGTCTAACCATTAATAAAAATTTTAATCATTGCCATTTTGCTTCCAACTTAAAGATCGCTGTCTGCATTACCATTCATCACCCCTCTAGTATAGGTCTTTTTTTGGACTCATTCCGTATTACATATAATATACGTTCATGTGACCGAGATTACATAACATTCTCATGTAATTAATATAACATTTCTGGCAAATCCTGGATCAGTCGCCTCAGTTTCCGTCATGTATACATTTTTCTTTTTGGCTTGCTATATCAGGCGTCTTTACACATAATAAACTTTCTTCCTTGATCATTATTGCCCCTCGCAGCTGCTTTTCTATTTGCCATAGTCTTGGGGTCCACGTATTTCTTTCTTTCTGTCTATCTTTCTTTCTGTCTTTTGTGGCCGTGCTGACACTCAGTCAATATAACAGTCCCTTGAAAGACGTAAGAATGTTTGAAACGTGCTGCTTGTATGGTGAAGAAGAACCCCAAATCGACGCAATCTTTTTTATTCCTGTGTAGAACAATGTCGCACTGAGCGAGGGAAAGACATGGTCGAAATCTATGTACTGGATCCCAGACTATCTCTTAAATCTAGTTAAGGAAAATGGTATTGCGTCCAAGGATTTGCAGGTCGAAAAGAAGGTATAGAAACTTTCCGAGAAACCCCACGCACTGTTAATCTATTTGAAAGCCAGCAATTTTCATCCTGAGATACTGTCGGCTTGAAACTGGGTCATCTCTTTAAAATAGTAAGCAATACATGAACTGTGCAGAATAAAACGAGATTGAAATTGCTCAAGTTTGTTGTGTATTTCAAACAAGATTTCCCGTTTCGTATTGGCTCGTTTTGTACAATGCAGAAATGCCCGGGGTACTTTAAGAGAAAGTTATGACCATAATACAATCAGGAGCTAGTCGGGCGAATGGTTTTGGCAAGCGTAAAAGAAACTGCTTCATAATCTGAATATGTTTGCCATCAAAAAGATCATCCATGAAATGCTACATCAGTCTGTCGATTGCAGTAGCCTGGAAACAATTACACACAAAATCGGTTGAATACTAAAGGATTCTGGTGATTAATATGCCGACACTGCCTTGTGGTAAAAAAAATCTTTGCATGACAGCTAGCTAGGATTTTGTTTAATCCAGTGACAAATTATTACACATTCCTTTAAAAGTTTCCATTTACCTTTTTGGAAACAACCATACCCAAAAGTAACAAGGACTATGAAAAAAAAATCCTGGTGGCTTCGTCATATAAAGGTTAAGATAACATGTACTTTGAAAACTTGTACACTTAGGTCTTCTTGGCTTTTGGATGCTTTTATTTTTTGCATTTTTCTGTCGACTGAAACAAGCGACTGTAGCAGAAAACTGGAGCATTTGAATGCTTACAGGTAGTTAACAGTGGGAAAAAAACAGATGAATGGATCAGCCACAACACAAGAAATTATCTGCTTAAGTTTATTATATCCCGAAAATTGTAGTTGTAAGTGTATCCTGTCACGAGCAGAGTTAGGGTCTTGGGGATGTTATGACTGCACGAGAGGCAGCTAACTCACACTCGGACACAACCACACAAGAAAAGTATTAAATAACTAGAGCGTATATCCATGTCAGGCCGGTCAGGCCATCTTATTATTTAAATATTAATAAACAAAACAAAAGACAATAGAGGTATATTCAAAGCAATAAATTCTAATTACTAACTTAATCTATGATATTCATGTAACTATGGTTCCTTATTGGTTGTACTGCCATCAATAGCAAATGGGTATATTATACGAAACTAGATATCAATCTAAAGTGACAGTTGAGTCGCCACTGGCCAGTCGCCAGGCAAACTCTCCCTAAATCATATGGGCTTGAATGTTAGGAGAGCCCAGTACGTTCAAAGCCTACAGAAGCACACTTCGGCTTGTAGGTAATTAAGCAGTTGCAAAAGACTATATATATATATATGCACAATCACTATTCAATTCATCAACAATGTGCTATATTACTTCAATCATACTATGGAGATAGATCTATAATACGGGCCACTCGTTCGTCGAGTGCCAGCTGGGGTTTCCTTAGACTTCCTATGAGGCTGTGGTTCTCTCTCTATCTCTGAACTTCTATTATGCTTAGACAAATAAGATTATGTTACCGTTGGTCACGCCTACTGGTAGGCGCGAACATCAAAAGAGCGCAGCGTGGGCTTTTAAAGGTCAGCCCACTCAGACGTTTCTTTCTAGAGCTCAGTCAGTCCGTTAGCAAGGACTTCTAGTCTTCAAATCACACAGTTCAGGTACTGGCCAACCGGAGATACTTCACGACACGATGCTTCTGCTCGTCTGTATTCAATGAATCTGAACGTTACACGATGTTTTATACTATCTAACTACCCAGCAGTGCTAGTCCGCTGGCCCAATTAGTTCAGCTATCTCATTGGCCGAAACCTCCCACCATTTTAATTGTAGTAATACGTCTGCACTATTCTACCAGCCAGTTAACGTGCAAAAACTTGTCTAGTCATACTTAACAATGTCAACTAGCCCCACCTTGTTTCACCCCTACTCCATTACTTATTAATCACGAACATTAAAACCGACAAGCGTGAATCTAACAGTTTAACTTTACATTTATTTACTCACCAACTATAATTCGCGAGGACCGTTCAAGGCCACCAGCCAATTTCTCATGGCCCTGGTAACAACACAACTCACGCTCTGCGTGACTTCTAACAACATCCGAATCATGACACATCCCCCACCCCAGTTAAAATTTGCAATTTTAACGATATAAATTATTATCGTAAGGGAAAGGCATGAGTCGAGAAATTGCTCGAAAGGTGAACTTAACTAGGTAATAACTAAGATTACTACAAAAGTTGAAAAAAACCTACAGGACGGGTATCCTTGATGGACAAAACTACATGAAAATCTTAAGGCTCCGTCCAAAAGTATGTATCTCTCTGAGGATTAAATCTTACCTCTAAATACGTAGACATTAACAATCATAACTAAAATTTTAGAGTACAACATTGATCCTGTGCGAATGTCATCAGGAATGCATACATACAATGAATAATAATCAAGAAAAGATAACTATAGTAGCATCGATGGCATTAGTGGATCTGGACTCCTAGTCTGCCATGACTTCTCGTCCTCGACCCTGGGCAACAACGTCTGGTGTGGCCAAAATACGGGTCGACGTCAGTAAAATAGCTGTTGGATCAAAGGAAAGCACAGGGGTAGGTGAAAAGTGTTCACAATGGGTGAACAATATGTGATACCACCCCTCGGTCTCAGAATGAGGTGCTAATCCCATCCAACCCCAGTACATATGACAGACTAAAATACAACAAGATTAAGGTAACCGTGATAATAGATCGGCATGGACATTGTCTCCACCAGGAATGGCCTTTATAATGAAGCGATATTCCTGAAGGGCCAGACTCCATCTGGTCAAACGAGCGTTCTTGGCTCGGTTCGATTTTAGAAATAACAACGGTTTATGGTCTGTCTCGATGACGAATTCCGTCATAAGTAGGTAGCGGGAAAACGCGTCTACGGCGTATACAATCGCCAGGCATTCTCGCTCTATGATAGCGTATCTCTGCTCTCTCGGAAGTAATTCCCGGCTAGCATACATACACGGGCGCAATAAGCCATCTCTTTCCTGGAGCAAAACAGCTCCAATTCCCTGGTCCGACGCGTCAGTGCGGACGGTGAAGGTGCGCCTAATATTTGGTAGGATAAGCAGCGGCGAACTGGAGAACAGTTGCTGCACTGTCGCGAGCGCGGTGGCGCACTGCGTAGTCCAGATAATTTTGTTGGGTCGGTCTTTTCTTGTAAGATCGGATAACGGGGCCGTAAGGGCCGAAAAATTAGTAACGAATTTCCGATAATAGCTTAAGAAGCCTAACAGGCTACGAACCTGCTTCTTAGTATGAGGAGCCTGGAGTTTTAAAATCTTACTTATCTTACTGTCGTCCGGTGTTTGGACGCCTTTGGCGATAGTATGTCCCAGAAAGTTAATCTGCGTATAACCCAGGAAGACTTTGCTAGGCTTAGCTGTAAGCCCGGCATCTCGAAGTTTACTAAGCGCTTGACGAAGTGCCTCTAAATGGCCTTTCCAATCCGTATGGAAAGCGCAAATGTCGTCAAAGTAGCTTAGGACGCATGGTGTCTGCTGCAGTAGGATGTTCATCATCCTCGCAAAGGTCGCTGGTGCCGTTACGAGACCGAATGGCATGAACCTCCATTGCATGAGACCCATAGGGGTCTGAAACGCTGTGTACTGTTTACTGGCCTCTTCCATTGGGATTTGCCAGTAGCCTTTAGCCAAATCTATTTTCGAAAACACGGACGACTCGGCCAATCGCGCAAATAGATCTTCCTGATTCGGGATAGGTTCAGCATCGTAAATGGTTAGAGCGTTAAGCTTCCTGTAATCGATACAAAACCTAACGGAACCGTCTGTTTTCTTTACTAGTACAATCGGCGAGCAGTAAGGGCTCGTCGAGCGCTCAATGACTCCTAAGCTGAGCATCTTTTCCACCTCGGACTGTATGGTGTCGTGTGCGTGCAGCGGGCGCGGGTAGGGTTTAACAAACACGGGTACGTCCGAGTGCAACCGGATGACGTGTTGAACTAAGGATGTTTTACCCGGCAAATCAGTGAATACTGGCGCAAACTCCCGAACAAGATCCATTATGTCCTGTGTCTTACTTTGATCCAGCTGTGGATTGATATTAACGGAAGTCGCGTCCTCTGTGGCTCTGCAAGGATAGGAGCGATCTAGTCATAGGTAATGGCTCCCGGTCGTTGTCATCGATAGTGACCATCGCTGCGTTTGCTTGGGCCACAACATGGCATGAATGATCGTGATGACTTTGATCATCGGTAATATACTTTTTCAACATATTAATATGGTACACCTTATCGTTACCACGGATGGTAATGAGATAATTAACTCTCGAGAGTCGCTTTTTAACTAGAAAGGGGCCTTTCCAAGTGAGGAGTAGCTTGTTGTTCGTTTCTGGTAACAGCACCAATGCCCGATCTCCGACTGACAGGGTTCTTAACCGTCTACCCTGATCGCGATATCCTATAAATGATCTGGCCCGTACGCATGCAAATTGTCGAGCCAGGTCGCATGCATTAACTATTCTATGTCGGAGATCGACTATGTACTGATACGCGTATCGCGTATCAGGAACGTTGGTATCAGAACCGGCGTATAAATCGCGTAAAATGGCCATCGGGCCACGTGGTTTTCGACCGTATAAAAGTTCAAACGGGGGAAAAACCCGTTGTCGCATTTGGGAGTTCCCTATATGCGAACAAGATGGCCGGAAGTCGACGGTCCCAGACACCAGGTCTATCGGCTCAAACGCGTGCCAGCATAGCTTTCATGTTGGCATTCCAGCGCTCGCAACAGCCATTGGACTGGATGGTATGGTGACGTAAGTTTCTGCCTAATGCCCGTGAGTTCCAGTACTTTCCTGAAAAGGTCGGAGGTGAATTGCGGACCTCTATCGGATAATAATTCGGACGGGAATCCGACGCGCGTGAATATGGTAACCAATGCCCCGGCGACGTGATCGGCCGATATTTCTTTTAACGGGATAGCCTCAGGCCAACGGGTGGCATAATCGATTACTGATAGAATAAACCGATGGCCTCTATCCGACTTATGTAATGGCCCGACGATGTCGACGGCAACTCGCTGAAATGGAGTGGAAACCGGCGGCATCTCTTGTATAGGTGCCCGCGAAGTTTTTCCTTTGGGGGTTCTTTTCTGGCATGTATCGCAACGCGACACATTGCTATTTATGTCACCGTAAACCCCGGGCCAAAAAAACAGACAGTACTCTCGATTTTGTTCTCGCTTTGCCCTGGTGGCCCGACAATGGCGTGTCGTGCGCGAGGCGGGTGATGTCTCGGCGAAATGATCTTGGTATGACCAATTGCAAAATAGTTTCGCGCTTTCCCCGAAAAACGCGATATAGGAGGTCGTCTTTAAGGCAGAACCTGGTTGTATCCGGGTTGTCCGGATGAATCTTAGCAAAGAGGGGCTTTAGTGATGGATCTGTGGGCTGTTCGTTGTGTCGTCACTCTGGCGACGCGATTGTTGTCTTGTCGTGACACACGCAATGTCGTTATCAGCGTCCCAAATCTCGAGTTCGCCATCGGAGACGTCCTTTAAGTGGGGAATATTCCCAACGATTAGGTCGGCGACCGGATTTGGTAGCACACAGGCCGTGACAACACCAGTTATAAACGGTGTGTCAACATATATTTCCGCCAAACGAAAATGTTCAACTGAACCACCAAAAGTAATGCATGTCGCATCGCGATCCAGGAGTTGTGCAGGACGGACCAGCGATTCACGTACACCGACGGTCGTACAGCCTGAATCTCGCAATACGGATGCTCGTATGGCGTTTACTCGTCCCTCATACAATGTCAGCGCGCCTCGCTCGTGGAGGGCGGACATAACTGGAATAACTTTACTGACGGTTTCGGCATTCCTAGTTCTATCACCGCGGTTTTCGGTGAATGCTACAGAGCATGCATTTGCCGCATCTAATCTAACTCTGCATTGTCGCGCAATGTGGCCTCCGGCGCCACATCTATAACAGTAGACTGTATTATCGTCCCTTCGAGGTGTACCTCGATAAGAAGGAAATGAGGGCGCTTGATAGTAGTTGTTACGCGGTCCTCCGGTAGGGAAAGGACGTGTATATCGGGGTTCCCAGTCCCGAGAAAATTTATGGGGATTCGGTTGCCTTCTGCTAAACGGCGGCTCGGACCGTGGACGAACTTGCGGCGACTGTCGAAAGGGCTGTCTTGGTTGTCTCGACGGTACCGGTGACTTAGTAGCAGCGCCGGCGTAACACGGTTCGCTTACTTTAGCTTTAGCTAACGATCGATTAGGGTGAGCCACAGCATACCGTTCCGCCAGCGATGTTACCTCGACGGTAGTTTTGGGGGCTTGTTCCTTAAAATGCGCCACCAGGTCCGTGTGGCAGGACATATATATTTGGTCTTTAAGTATTAAATCATATAGTTTCTTGTCGTTTCCCTCTTCCACACCGGCCAACTCAGTCCAACGGCTGAGTAGGTGGCGGAGGCGGTCCACGTAAGTGGAAAAATTCTCAGATGCTTCCGGCTTGCAATCGCGGAAACGCTTATGAAATCCATCTTCCGTATGTTGGAAACGCTTTAATAGCGCGGTCTTTAGAATGTCATAGTCCCTAGCGTCATCAATAGTGAGGCTATGGAAAACTTCCAACGCTCTCCCTGTCAAAAGATTGGCGAGGCATGATGTGTACTCACTACGCTGCCATCCCGCGCAAACAGCATGGAGTTCGAAGCGGTGGAGGTAGGAATCAATGCGATCAACCTTATCATTAAAGGTTGGCAATTTAGGCTTCGTTTTATTATTGGAAGTAAATTCCGGAGCCCCGGTAGTTTGGGCTTGCTTCGGTTCCAACTGTTTTAACGCGAGCTCGTACTCTCTTTGAGCCTGTTTCTCCGCGCGTTCCGCGGCTCTCTCGTCTCGTTCCGCGGCTTTTTCTTGGCGTAATATCTCAGCGGCCTTTTCTTCTCGTTCCGCGGCCTTTTCTTCTCGTTCTTCTTTCAGTTTCTGGTCTACCCAAGAAGCACGCTGAGCTTCCGGTATGCCAAATGATTGGGCTAGTTCCAAATATTTCTGTAGTTCGGCCATGATACCGGTCGATAATGCGATATAATAATGTCCTAATCGAGGACAACTTATCAAAACTCTCTAACTTTATTCTCCCTTGAAGCAATGAATTAATTGCACTCTGCGGGCGTTCGTTCCTGCAGTATGAACGAAATTAACGAAATCAACAACAAACTGTACGTCTTAGTCAACCAAGTAGCGGTTGAGCTATCTCAGTGATCACTTATCTCCTTCACGTATTTCTCCTAATCCTCAAGCAGTCAGTCTACTGCTTCCGTGATTGGTCGTTAACTAACGATACCAATGTAATATTTCCAGTGTATCTTCCGTACACTCCTAGCAGCGTTCCCTCTGCTATAAATCGGAATAAATCAATATTCACGATATTAACTTCATTGGCTATACAAGCCTAAGAACTCTAATATCCAGATTATCTCTCAACGTGCCCTAGACACGTGATTTATCCCAGGCAATAATATAGCAAGTATGAATACAAAATATAATAATGCAACACTATAATGGGAAAAGAATTACATGGAGAGTGAGACGAGACTAACAGAAAGAACAAACGACAACAGACCTGACTAGCCTGAAACTATCTACAAAAAGGTAAGAAAAAGAACAGGAGAGACGTCTTCCTAAAAGTACGAGGAAGATAGAACGCTAACAATCTATACGAATAACAGGCCCCTACAGAACTATTCAAGGCAAAGTATATCTCCCATCCGTTTTAACCGCCATCTAGATCTGCTAGTCTGGCAAAAAGAGGTATGCTGAGTCTCGATCCCTTCCAACCACCCGCGTATCTAATCTAAACACAAAAGAAAAAATAATGCCTGTCAAAAGTAGGGGAGCTGGAACGACGAACCCCTCAAACGAAGACTAATACAGATGGTTCACTTAACTGGGTGAAATGGACTGGCTCTTTCCCTTGGTCCACAGCGCTGGTCTTGTCTTTTCCTGTTAGTAGCTGTCAAGTCCCTCGTAGTGGTCCCAGGATCAATGACGAGAGGACATGCCAGACATGTGGGGGAGAAACAAAAAAAATTAGCAGTATACAAAACTATAAACTACAAAAATGACATAAATAACAGTGGAGTCTAGAGTGGTATCCCTGCAGATGTTGACGGGGTCCTCTTCAGATGTTAGTGGCGTCCTGTAGATGTCAGTGGTGTCCTCTAGATGTCACGACGAACGGTAGGGTATCCTCTAGATGGGGTGTCCTATTCCAGATGTCGGTGGGGTCCCCTCCAGATGTCAGTGGGGTCCCCTCCAGATGTCATGAGCAGAGTTAGGGTCTTGGGGATGTTATGACTGCACGAGAGGCAGCTGACTCACACTCGGACACAACCACACAAGAAAAGTATTAAATAACTAGAGCGTATATCCATGTCAGGCCGGTCAGGCCATCTTATTATTTAAATATTAATAAACAAAACAAAAGACAATAGAGGTATATTCAAAGCAATAAATTCTAATTACTAACTTAATCTATGATATTCATGTAACTATGGTTCCTTATTGGATGTACTGCCATCAATAGCAAATGGGTATATTATACGAAACTAGATATCAATCTAAAGTGACAGTTGAGTCGCCATTGGCCAGTCGCCAGGCAAACTCTCCCTAAATCATATGGGCTTGAGTGTTAGGAGAGCCCAGTACGTTCAAAGCCTACAGAAGCACACTTCGGCTTGTAGGTAATTAAGCAGTTGCAAAAGACTATATATATATATATGCACAATCACTATTCAATTCATCAACAATGTGCTATATTACTTCAATCATACTATGGAGATAGATCTATAATACGGGCCACTCGTTCGTCGAGTGCCAGCTGGGGTTTCCTTAGACTTCCTATGAGGCTGTGGTTCTCTCTCTATCTCTGAACTTCTATTATGCTTAGACAAATAAGATATGTTACCGTTGGTCACGCCTACTGGTAGGCGCGAACATCAAAAGAGCGCAGCGTGGGCTTTTAAAGGTCAGCCCACTCAGACGTTTCTTTCTAGAGCTCAGTCAGTCCGTTAGCAAGGACTTCTAGTCTTCAAATCACACAGTTCAGGTACTGGCCAACCGGAGATACTTCACGACACGATGCTTCTGCTCGTCTGTATTCAATGAATCTGAACGTTACACGATGTTTTATACTATCTAACTACCCAGCAGTGCTAGTCCGCTGGCCCAATTAGTTCAGCTATCTCATTGGCCGAAACCTCCCACCATTTTAATTGTAGTAATACGTCTGCACTATTCTACCAGCCAGTTAACGTGCAAAAACTTGTCTAGTCATACTTAACAATGTCAACTATCCCCACCTTGTTTCACCCCTACTCCATTACTTATTAATCACGAACATTAAAACCGACAAGCGTGAATCTAACAGTTTAACTTTACATTTATTTACTCACCAACTATAATTCGCGAGGACCGTTCAAGGCCACCAGCCAATTTCTCATGGCCCTGGTAACAACACAACTCACGCTCTGCGTGACTTCTAACAACATCCGAAACATGACATATCCAATCAACAGAGTAGTCTTCATTCATCATGCACGGGCGATTCAAGTAAATATCGATAAGAAAAACTCGACAGCTTTATCTCAGTTCTATTTTACTGTTAATCCTGAAGAAAACAACATTCAACAATGGGGCGAAATTTCAAAGCTCAGATTTAATTTATCACACTGTCCGTTTCTGCCCGGCTGTTTTTGTTGGGTTTTTTTTTCTTTCCCCATCACGAAAATATAATTACCATTCGCTCCTATTCACCCATGTAGCGTTATATGTGCGATTGCCAATGTTGTAGTTACTGGTGATGATGATATGCCAATGTTGATGTTTGATTAGACTTAATTATTGTGTTCACTGTTACTGTCATAATTTTTGGTCATTCTTGGGGTTGCTCTATGGCAAAATTCTTATCAAGCTACCAGGAAAGCTGCCAATAACAGCATAACAGCGACGTCATGCTTGAAAGCTTTGTCTTAGCTAACATGTCACAATTCTGATAATATTTTCAAGAACTTTTGTCCCATATTTCCCGAACGGAGATGATGTTTTGATTACTATGTAATGCATGTTATCTTATTCTGGTTATGGGAACCCAATCTGACGTTGATTGTAGAGAAGAATGAATGGAGCGTTTTTGGAATCAATTCTTGTGATATATGTTAGACTGACAATCAATACATAACCCTTCTTTTCCTCAGCTGCTGCAGCAGCTATCGTGACCTATACGACGCCAAGCTTATGATTAGACGTTGTTAGTTGGCATAATGTCATTTTCCGTATTTCCTCTAAACCCACACTGGAAATCAATAGCGGTGTTTAGCTACCTTTATCTCTTGCGGCGACGATTTCTGTTTTGATTCCTCTTAGAATTTGTCCCATTTCCTTTCACTCTCATGTCATACATAGTTTTTGGAATAGGCAAATAACTTAAATAACTATATATCATACAGTTACAGGAGAGCTTGTACAATGTGCGGAGTCAAAACTCATCTCAATTTGCATGGGTTCTAAATCTTTAAAAGTCAATAGATCGAAGACTTGTTTTCTCAGAATGAAAATAGCTGAGGGAAAGAGATCATTTGTCTTCTGTTGTGTATGTTAATATTTGTGATGTTGGCGTTGGTGTAGGTGTCGGAATGATTCCAGATGTTGAGTTTCGTAAAACTTACTGTGTACAATAATGGAAAAGCAAACAATTCGATGCAACTATCACAATTCGAGATTGTGCAATGAAGTAGTTGTTTGAGGAGTGCATGAATCTCATTCCTTAATTGCTTGTTTGACAGATCTACAGCCGTATCGAGAACACTGGTGTCTGGTTATTTCCTTATTGGGGGACAGCGTCTACTTTACATGATATTCGGTATTGTGTATTGTTTGAAATGTCATTTCTAATACTGATGTTGTAGTTTTGTAATACAATATCTGACATTATCTTTGTTATTAGTGCCAAATAGGTCACAACAATTATGATAATACCATTTCCGTTTTCTCCTCCTTCATTTGCTTTGTGTCTAAATGTTAATTTTATCACACAGCTCCTATGTCATTTATGCCACTGTTCCCTTCAAAATAGTGGAATGAATAACCGTATTTTCATGACACTTGGGGAGGGCACAGAAAGGCATACGGTGTTTTAATACCCATAATGCAATATTGGAGAAATACTTTCCCTGCTGATTTTTCTTTCTCAATAGCCGACTACGGTTACAGACGTTTTACACATATCTAAAAGCTTGCCTCAAAATCAGTTTCAGACGTCAGGCGATTTAGGATCTAACCACCGTGTGACATTAATCTGAAGGGTATGACAAGCTCGCAAGAGACTGGGAGAGGATCAGAACCATTACCTTCCTGTCCCCAAGCAACGTGCGTCTCGGAAAATGAGTGGAGCCTTTTTATTTTCTTCTCAACAAATAAATTCCCATGACCTGGGCTTTAAAATAACATAAAATTTTGCACAGCTCCGAATTACCCACGTCTTCGAATTCTTGGCAAAATATTCATTTTCTGATTCTTTCGTACATGAGGCAGCGAGGGCCAACATTCTGTTATATGTATCTGCCAACAATCTCTGGCAAGAACGTTATTGCAAATCATGAGGAAAATACTGTAGTAAATTGCTGAGAAAGTCAAAATACAGCTCGGGCCACCTTAAATATCTTCCCTTGCCGCTCCGCACTCTTGTATCCACCCTAAAGAACAACTATTTCAGTTTGAAATAATTTCAAATAATTCGACTCTAATACCGTCTAAATTCACTCTTGATAATCACTGATTTGAAGCACATGTGTATGTATATGCGGTTACAGGAGGGACAATTACGATACAGGCAATGCTAATGGGAATGCAGTTGTTGATGCAAGAAAGAGACCCTCTGCCCGTTACTTTCATCGACACGACGTTTTTACAAACGAACAAGGCTGCACCGTAGGCGGGGAAGAATGTTTGGCAACAGTTTGTTTTCCCTCTTGTTCGATTTCACAGGTACCTGCTGATACCTCAATGTGTTTCTGGTAGAATCCCAGTTCCCAGTAACTCACGAAAGTACTTATGTACATAATGTGACAGCTGGACTTGTCTTCGTTAGAGAACCCTTGAGAATGGGGATGTGGGGGGTGGGACAGAGACAGACAGACAGACAGACAGACAGACAGACAGACAGACAGAAAGACCAGACAGACCAGACAGACAACATACAGATAGATAGATAGATAGATAGATAGATAGATAGATAGATAGATAGATAGATAGATAGATAGATAGATAGATAGATAGATAGATAGATAGATAGATAGATAGATAGATAGATAGATAGATAGATAGATAGATAGATAGATAGATAACCACATATACCTGAACACAGATAGTTTCAAAAACCTCAAATGAAAGGCAGGAAGAAAGTACATGTATTTACAACACTGTTGAATAGTCTGTGGCATCTACCATCATTAAACTGAAGTAAAGAATGGAGTGAACTATTTATAGTTTGGCTCCTCCGGAAAATTTCAGACAGATTGCAGTCTGACATTGATTACGTCATTTCCTGCTCAGAGAACACATTGTTGTGGGCTACGATATAAGACAGCTTGTTTTGGAAACAAATTTGTTTCAGGAAAAAGAAACATCTTTCTTCGAAAAATTTATGGTGTAAGAAAGGGAGCCAGACTCCAAAAAAGGTCAACATGGGCGAATGGGTGTTTGTCATTTTGTGAAATAGAGAAAGATAGTAACGATCAGTCTGGTCGGTATCTTTATGCATTCCGTTATGCAAAATGCTATTTCCCCATTTCTCATGCAGGGTCCGGCTCACGCGGAACAAAAACATGTCGTCCTAGAGGTATTTGATGCGTTTTTCCAATGAAAATACATGAAAATGTTTGCTTATTTTTTTCCCTCCTTCAGGCGGGAAGATTTCTGTCAGTGTTAAAGTAAAGACAAAGATGCAATGTTAAAAAGTCGGGATATGAATGTAAAATAGAAACAAAAACACATACACGCAAAACCGGTGTATTATTTGAGAGTGAAGTGACAATTCTAAGTAGAAAAGCAATAATGTGTCCCTTAATGAGATGTTTTTTCCTGACTTTGTTTCGTATAGACAACCTTAAGTGCTGTGGCAATTTAATTACATCCAATACTGCTGTCAAAAATGCCTTCAAACGACGATTTTTCGTTATTCAGAAGAGATTCCCACCATATTTCAGGAGGATGTTTCTCTTTAAGTTACTGACATTTATGGGAAGCTAGGTCGGCATGTAATCCTGCAAAACAGCAACAACAACCCAAAAGCCTAGCGTGATCTACTCCACAGATTTCACACCTTGACAATAGGCTGGCGAACTTGGTGTTCCGGTCATAATCATTTAACGATCGTATCTTATTTACTCCGCGAGTTACCGAGTTCAATTCACTAAGTCCTCAGAACCAAATTGTCCTGAATACACAAGGAGGACATTGCGTTGCAGTGTAACAATGCGATTATCTCCGCCTGCGATGGAAAGCCACGTGACGACACAATTGCATTAGACATTCACCAAGAAAACAAATTACGGTTGATGATGTTTCTAGCCCGGATCAGAGCTCGGCGAGATCTGGGTCGTACTGAATTGTAATGGTTTCCAGCATTCGCCCTTTAGACACATTGTTTTCTAGAATGTGATTTCTGTACACAAAAAGTGCTCGAGTCTTGCAGAACTGAAAAGTTCTATTGGTTCGTTTCAATACGTCACAAAGGTTGCCCTCCTCGAGAGATCTGCTGTGATGACGTCTACAGATGTATTACGAAGTCAATCTAATGTCCCGGGTATCAGATGTATTACAATGATTGTCAAGAATGATATATTGACATATCATGTCTATGAAGCCATTTCAACCCTCGCCATGTGGGAAAGGTATTTTTGAAGAAAAAAAAGACAATTGGTAATTTTTATTATTTTTTGAGCACTTAACGTCGCAGAATTTGCGCGTCTTTGAAGTTTTATCTCCTGAGCGTTGCATGACGGTCCACATCTCAGATTTGGTGATGCAAATGAAACAATATTCTTTTTTTTTTTCTGAGCCAAAATGAC
Source organism: Onchidella celtica (assembly GCA_963931925.1). Taxonomy (NCBI): domain Eukaryota; kingdom Metazoa; phylum Mollusca; class Gastropoda; order Systellommatophora; family Onchidiidae; genus Onchidella; species Onchidella celtica. Next base: position 52,233,193 of record OZ007567.1, on the reverse strand, counting down.
TTTCAGGCTCGTAGCGCAGTGAGTCAAGATGACTTTCAGGCTCGTAGCGCAGTGAGTCAAGATGACTTTCAGGCTCGTAGCGCAGTGAGTCAAGTCACTTTTGAGTCAGTTTTGACTCACACTTGAACTCTCTGTGAATCAACCTGCGTGACAGACTTGCTTCAGTTTCATTAGAATGCAAGGCCCCGTTAACACCACATCTACAAAATTGAGGCAAAACATATTTGTCTCAGTGCTCTACGGGCTGTGTACGTGTCGCCATCTGTTGTTTCCACACTGTTAGAACATGCCTAGTACAGGCAGGAACTGTGTTTGCCATGATATGCGATGTTCAGTAAGGGAACTGGGGAAAACCCACTTGAGGGATTATCCCTGTGTTATGGGAGAGTGTCGGCAGAGTGCAATAAAGAATTAACGGAACCGTAAAGAGGCAGCTCATTGGCTGAGGAAATTTTGTAGCACTGTGGGCTTTTTATTCTTCTAAGTAGTAAATTTCTGAGATTATAATTATTTACAGAAATCTGAACTGCAGAAAATGACATGTCTTTTCTTTTAATTGCAGTAGGCCCACTGAGGATCAAAGAGTTTCCTATTGATGAAACAATCCCTTTAATATTATTTGTCATGTTTGTGTTACCAAAGATATGTTCATTGATCATCAATAATGGGGAAGTAACTCGTACTCCTTTCCAGCAAAGGTTATTCCGAATATATTTGTCCCATTCTTCGTTGTTTCGAATCTAAACATATTAAACGACGATGTACAGAAAACAATTAGTTACTTCATTTGAGCTGACAGTAATCAGAACTATAAATATTATTGCACATGAATTAAATTGCCACACATCTCGTTTCTGGTATTTCTCTTGAAAATATTGGCCAGCATTACCACTGAGCGCGCAATGTATTCGGTGTTATGGCCTATGATGTGATTTAATCTGTCTGTCAATTTGGCATGGATCACAGAAAATACCAATTTGCCAGGTGCTTGAACTCCTTTCATCTCCAAGTTACAAAGAATTGATACAGATCATGTGGATGGTTGGTACTCCAGATTCTGATAGCTTGTCTCCAGTGGCGTCCGAATTTGATTGCTCCACAAAATGCTAAAAGACATGCCATCACAGGGTAGTACACGGAGAGTTCGTCTTGCCAGTTGAAAAACAGATGGCGCCTGTATAGGGAACGGGATTGAATGACACAGTTACTATATTTAGATTTACGTCATGGGACATTCGAACTGTTCTACTCGGCAGTTAAGCAAATTATGGACCTTGTACACCTTTTCATGTGCATTTGATCTTTGTGCCTCGAATCGCCCTTACAAAGTCCATAACAACTGTGCTTAACCACCGCGTTGAACAGTTCGAATTTCCCATGACGTCATCGGTAAATTTAAATATAGTAACTGTGTCATTAAATCCCGTTCCCACATGGAGTTTACTATTTCAACGTTTAAAAGCCCACAGTTCATGCTAATTTTCATAATAGTTTTCCAAGTTACGACAAGGTCACGACGCATCATTTTTACATTAGAAATTGAGTTTATGTACAATATATAACATGATAGTGCGCTACCTCTTAAAGCTATCAAAATGGGTAAGAAAGGGTGCAAAATAATGACGTGATAAGTTATTGAACATCTATGGTCTGATGTCTTGTCTTTTTCTCGTGTGACTAGTGGAAGCTATTGGCGTATATGCCAAGTGAGTGCTCTAAGTATGGTAGATGATAACATAAGGACTGATGACTCTGTTCCTCTATTTCCGAAATAATCACTCTTATAGTCTGTAGGGAGGAATGCCTTCAGTGATATTGTCTGTAGGGAGGAATGCCTTTAGTAATATTGTCTGTAGGGAGGAATGCCTTCAGTGATATTGTCTGTAGGAAGGAATGCCTTCAGTGACATAGACTGTAGGGAGGAATGCCCTTAGTGATATAGTCTGTAGGGAGGAATGCCTTAAGTGATATAGTGTGTAGGGAGGAATACCTTCAGTGATATTGTCTGTAGGAAGGAATGCCAGTCTGATAGGGAGGAATGCCTTCAGTGATATAGTCTGTAGAGAGGAATGCTTTCAGTGATATAGTCTGTAGAGAGGAATGCCTTCATGGGTATAGCCTGTAGAGAGGAATGCCTTCAGTGAAATAAACTGTAGAGAAGAATGCCTTCAGTGATATAAGGTATGGAACATCGGGATTGAACATCTTTACTAGTTTGGCTCGATGCGTCCAGTCTAACTTCAGGTTGTTGAGAAATTGGTTCGTGAAGTGCAGCTTAGAAACTGAAATACGTTACGGTGGAGCACCTTTTTTTTTGTCGAGCTTCTTGCCGGATATCTGGCGCGATCGCTGTCGATGAGGAAGTAATAACGTCTGTTTGTCTGTCTGTCTCCCCCTGCCTGCCTGTCTGTCTGCCTGCCTGCCAGTCTGATTGTCTTTCTGTCTGTCTATCTGTCTGTCGACCTATCTAAATCACCAAACATGTCTGCAAGAAAAAAGGAATGATATCATCATGGAGACTTCAAGTTTTCTTAACAGCGCCCAGAGGCTTCATCTGTTCGAAATGGCACCTCGCCATGCCTTAATATATTACATTACCGAAAGTATTGGAGTAACAGCTATAAGTGCATGCGCTAACCGAGCAACAACGGTCTGGGGGTGTAGCTGAAGATCTGACCTTTTCAGGGAAAAAACAAACATTGCATAACTAAGCTTTACACAGTCACTGAAATTTGATTTAGCAAGATGCCACAATCCATAGTGCTAGGGCAGATACTGTGTCCAACATTTGATAAAGAACGTCCCAAGTGTCGATAAGTGCAGGACTACCGACAAGGCAACCACAAAGCTTGCCAAATAAACTTCACTTAGACAGACAGGCACACACACACAAGTAGACAGACAGACGGAAGGACAGGCAGGCAGACAGATAGACAGAAAGACGGAAGGACAGACAGACAGACAGACAGGTAGGCAGGCAGATAGATAGATAGATAGATAGATAGATAGATAGATAGATAGATAGATAGATAGATAGATAGATAGATAGATAGATAGATAGATAGATAGATAGATAAATAGATAGATAGATAGATAGATAGATAGATAGATAGATTGATTGATACAGACAGACAGACAGATAGAAAAAGATGTAAACAAGATGGGTTTCTATTTTATAGCTTCTCTGTGCACAAGATATCTGGTTTGAATGTAAATTGTTCAATACCGCGGTTGACTTTAGAATGGCTGGCCGAATAAAAGCCGAAATAAAGTGACAAATGGTCGGTAAAACAATAAAATTTCAGCCTCCGGCACGCATGGAGAAACATTTGCCGCACATTGTTTCTGGAAACTAAAAGTTAGCACTAAAAATCAATATTCGAAAAAATATTATAGTTGTAAAAATGCAACACACAACTGAAACAGTTTGATGTTGTTATATCAGATTTTGACACTGCTCTTAGTTTGATATTAATAATAAATAAAGAATACATTATCGCCTGTCGAGTTAATCTCACCTTCTCTTCATGTATGCTGTCACCGCCTATGAACTTCATCCAGACTTCAGTTTGGAATACCACAGATCAAATATTCGGAAAGACAACCTCAAGAAATTTAAGACCTTAATTATGCATAAATCATTGATTTTATGTAAAAGAGGTGAGCGCTGTGTGATTCCTTGTTTGCTAGTTTGTTTTTCCATTTTTCTCTCTTCTCTTTCACTCTTTCTTTCTATTTTTCTTTCTGTCGCTTTCGCTCCCCCTCAAAATAATAATAGTGCTGATCTCAGGAACTTCGACATAAAGTGCAATGCAACCAAAACAAACCATGTTCTCTTTTAACCTTCACGAAATGACAGAAAATCGTACAGGAATAAAGTGCATCAGCTCATCGGCAGTGCGCACAGTTTAAAATTATTTGATATGTTTATAAATTTGTTTGATATCAAGATAAAAACGACTGAAATTCGAAACAGTGAAGAACTTTGAATTTGATGTATAATTCTATTATCTTCAAGACAGATTGTTGTATGGAGTCAAAATTCATATCTATCTCAGAAACGGGTGGGCTAATTACATTTTATATAATACTACGACCTGGATCTAATGGAATATAAGCCGACATAATTGAGCTTTGGCAAGAATTATGACATTGTCGAAATCTTTGTCTTCAATATTTCTTTTTGTTGCTGTAATTGTTGACGTGGCTGTTGCTGTTCTTGTTGTTGTTTCTGATGTTCCCACAGCTTCTTGCATTGAGTTACCAAGAAATTCAGCACATAATCTAATATACGATACAAAAACACCAAAAACTTTCTTTCTGTGTGAGATCCCAGAGTTTATATAAACCATCCCTGACCTAATCTAAAATAACTTCTTCTGAGAAACACCCTGGAACGTGGGTTTAATTATAACTCTGCATCTCGAGGCAAAACAATATAATCTCCCCCTTAATGAGCAAATCACTGGAGTTGCTGGGAACACATTTTGTAGATGTTGAGACGTTGACCTGGAGCCAAAATGGAGCACAAAATAGCAAGGAATGCCCCACTTCTTGTGACGGTTTGGACAACACCTGTATGCAAGATTTTATTTTTAGCTTTCTAACGCCAGCTTTGACTTAAAGAGTTCAGTCAAATGCTGTGGTTAATTCCTTATTCTAAATCTACACATAGGTAGTCCAGTCTAACTTCAGGTTGTTGAGAAATTGGTTCGTGAAGTGCAGCTTACGAAACGGAAATACGTTACGGTGTTTAAGAAACCTGAGTCCTTTGTCACAGAGAAGAAATTATGTCGCTTTGTTATTGAAGAAGGGCTTTTTTTTTTCTCGCCGATTCCTTGCAGTTACCAGGGAACATTGCACATCTAAGGCAATTAATATTCACTTTTTTTGGCAAAATGTGTTGAATATAAATATCTGTAACTTAAGTTGTTAAACAGCGTCTTAAAAGCTTGCAAAGTCCACAACAGGTTTGAGCAAAAAACGATCGTAAGGAATGAAATACCTAAGAAAGATGGAAAGAAAGAAACAAATAAACAAACAAACAAAGATTAAAATATTCAGCTATTGTAGCACAAAGACACGAGACAGATTGAAGGTACAGAATCCCCCGCCATTGAGAAACTGTGTTGGATTCAGAAAAAAAAAATAATCTATAAATATTGCCGAGAAGAATGTGTTTCGCCAAATGCAAATTTTGGTTCATACGTTTTTCTCTTAACACATTATTTTGTTCAAGCGTTTGTTATTAAGGGCTCCCTACCTCCCAGGAGACTCAGCATGTCATCTGTTACGTCCAGTCTCGCAAGGCCAGGATTGTGCTAGACAAGAAAACAAGCAAGATTTAGGAGGCTTTCTTCCATTTTAAAGTAATCTGCCCCCACAATCTGCACTATTTCTTTCCACTGAGAGAATGGGAAGTGATGCCAGCGAAATGCTTTGCACGTTCTTATGGCCTTCATAAAATAGAACAAAGTGTTGCAATAAATTCGACCACTCCTGGCATTTCAATGAAATGTGTTAATCCGTTCAATCCCTTGGGCCTTCCATACGATTCGTGTACGCTGACGTCTGAGCACCATGCAAAAAGAATTATCTTTTGTATGGTGAAAGTGTTCGAAATTAAGAAATTAACATAAGTATGTTTACTATGCACTATAGACCATTTTTGAAAACAAAGAGAATCCACGTATTGTTGCATCATTGTCTTCTGCAATGTCACTTCCAGTCAAAATGGGAGAATGGATTCGTGGATCATAGTTTTGTAAACTGGGGATAACTTTCAAATCAAAACAAACAAATTAAAAACACAAATCCACAAAACTGTTCGTACGAGTATAGTCTGTCCGATATAACTTTGTATTTCGCTTAAATTTTTTCAGAGCTATTTCACAGCTCGTAAAGGGATTGTTTCATGTGAACGAGTTCCAAAATGTTCTGAAAGCATGTTGTTTAAAAAATATTAGAAGAGCTTTAATAGTCGAGTATGATAGCGGTTCCAAAAACAGAAATAGGCGTGCATTGTGGATGAGACGGACATGAGGGTTTAGTGATTTGAGTTGTAACATTCACTGACTCTTCAAGAAGAGGACGAAGAGATGATTATTACATTTAGATATATCCGGGTCACTAGTTAATGTCGGGTCTGTAGCTTTTAATGGCAAAAGAACTTCGTTAGAACATGAAAGGATATTTTTATCTTACAGATCCACCTCTTCCGATGGTTAAAAGGTCATTCACATTTCACACTGTGACACGTATGAACAAACATGAGGGCAATGTCTTATAGCACGTCACAGAAAACGCGCCCTGTTTTTACATTTTCACGAGATCTGTCAGGCAACATGATTTAATGACACAATTACTATATTTATATTTACCGATGACGTCATGGGACATTCGAAATGTTCAATGCGGTGGTTAAACACAGGTGTTATGGACTTTGTAAGGGCGATTCGGGGCACAAAGATCAACTGCACATGAAAAGTGTGTACAAAGTCCGTAACTGACTATGCTTAATTGCCAAGTAGAACAGTTCGAATGTCCCATGACGTAAATCTAAATATAGTAACTGTGTCATTCAGTCCCGTTCCCTATATCAGAGGTTTTAAAAAGCTGAGCGGGACATCCGTTTATTCGACGATTTATCTCAAACCATCACGTGCTACAAGTACAACAGTGTTCCCCGATGTTTGCTAACACTGTCACACCAAAACGATTTTTACAAAAAGCAAGTCGGTATTTACTTATAAGTTATGATGTGTAGAATCCAGATTTCCCACTTTCGGCTGATTCCTAACCTGCGCCCTAAAGTTCAATGGCAAGCAATGTGAAAAATACGCGAAATGGATCAAAGTTGAGTTTGGAAGGTTACATTCACTTACAAAATTGGATCTTAACCGGAGTAAAATATTCTGCTTCGGGGAAAGAAAGGTTGGGATTTCAACTATGAAATACCTAGGAATTTAATTAACCCACAGTATGCTTGTTGCACCCTGTTCACGAGAGTCGCTGCAAGAAAGAGGGTCAAGTGGCACACCAATAATGTTAGTCCAAATACTTATTTTCTGACAGAATTATAAGAATTCCACGATTATTATTTTTTTTTGCGCAAATTAAACTAGCTGACTTTTGTGGGAAATTAAGCCGTGAGGCATCCTTGTTAGGGGAATATGTTTTAAAAATGTAGGAGCCGCTGATTTAATCCATTTTTTTCCTCTTTTGAGCAAATTCGGTTTTGAAAAAAACGAACTTCGGATGTTCAAAATCTGGCAGTTAATGTTATACTGTCGGCGAAAATGATAGCAACGTCTAGCCGACGTCACCCCGGAGACTGGCAATCATGATTTTTACTCTAAGATTACAAGTTAGGCCTAATGTGTAATGACTGTCTCGACGTACTTTCTCAGCTTTACTCACAAAACCAGTGGTTAAGTCTCTCGAGGCACCATGCTCAAGACTTTCCCACAAAGTCACAGAACTACAATTCTGACATGAAGAGGAACTGAGAATTTTCAATATTTTAACAAAGTAAGTTAGAAATTTCATATGACGTGAAGAAAAATGTAACAGTTTTCTTGAGAGATTGTTATTCGGAACATCACATATATACAATTTTCTAACAGATTCACATAATTATAATGTGATCCAATCCAGATTTTTGGACATTTTGTAGGATTCACTTCATGTCTGTTCCAATATGATAACAAATCAAAATATATCAGTTTTGTCTAATGGTCAAATTACCTTGTCGATCAGCCATCCAGCCTCAGATCTGAACATCACATGACAGTATGTTATTACTTAAAGCAAAGAAAGGTCGTTGTGTAAGCATATATCAAATATTCAAATTCACTACATCAAAAATTGTGGCACATTAAGAAAAAAAATTCTACCACTTCCGTTAGGTATTAAATTGTCTAGGCCTCTTTAAATTTATTATGAATTGCAGAACTATTGCAATACTGAGAAGGAGTAGAATTATTTTTTTAAAAGCACTGTTTTCGGTCCGATTTTCATTCTATGCAGTGTACATGCACAAAAAGGCTGCTAGTTACCGCTGCATTTGAACTGGAAAAGTATCAGTAGGCCCCTAGTATTGCAGCTGATAGACAAGGGAAACAGAGACAAAGTGATTTGGATTTACAGATCTTAGCCTTCTGTGTCTCCCTGTTTCCACTCCCAACTCTCTAATTCCTGTATTTTCTCACGCTTCCTCTCTTCTCCTTAACCCAACAAGCTCAGCCATTTCAGAGGTAAAGAGAAACCTCTACTGCAGCTCAGATCACCAGCAAAGCTCAACAAACAAGCCTTCCCTATCAAAATCCTCCTCACAAGTGATCACACAGATCCCCCTTACGCCAAATATCACTGGCCAATTTCTCTCCACTGGTCTCGGTAAATTGAAAAAATCGCGAAGAAGGACGGGCAGAACCAACTGTACTATGACAACTCATCTTGGAAAGATAATTATCTTTGCCTCATCCGCGCCTTCATGTGACACAAGGTCCACCAAATGAGGCTAAGTCGTCATGAGAAGGGTCAAGAACTTTCACCCATTCCCGGGTGTCTCTTGTCTAAACTGGCGGCTATGAGAGAGAGAGGCGACGAGGGTTTTGATTCCGGGTTTCCTTTGCGTAGACCAGTTCCTGTCTTTCTTTGTCCTTTTTTGGCATTCCTTATTACGGCTGGCAGTCAACGGGCTGACGGAGGAACGGTTGTTTTTGTTTGTGTGTGTGTGCATGTGTTTATTTTTTTAAAGAGAAATCCTGCATTATTACAGTTGGCATTCTTATCTATCTATCTATCTATCTATCTATCTATCTATCTATCTATCTATCTATCTATCTATCTCTCTATCTATCTGTCTGTCTATCTATCTATCAATCTATCTATCTATCTACATGTGTCTATGTCTGTCTGTCTGTCTATCTATCTGTTCGTCCGTCAGTCTGTCTGTTTGTCTGACTGTCTGTCTGCCTGTCTATCTGACTGGCTGGGTGACTATCCATTTTTTTTAAATACAAATTTTGTTCTTTTGTGTTTTTTTTTAAGGCTTGAAGATGTGTAAGGGATGAAAGTCAAAAGACAGACCACACAGAAAGAATGTCAGAGAACCGAAGTAAAAGATACAACAAGGTTTTCGTTCCGAATTCTTGATCTGAAGTATTGCAAAACTAATGTCTGAATAAAGGAAGAAGACGATGACGTCATACATGAAGAGAAGGCGAGATTAACACGACAGGCGCTAATGTATCCTTTATTTATTATTAATATCAGATTAAGAGCAATGTCAATATCTGATATAACAACATCAGATTCTTTCAGTCATAGTCCGGTTAGTTGAACAACTCTTCATAATACTGTTTAGTATTAGACACCTCATTTGTTCGTGTCGTAATGTCCTTGTCATAACAATGATTATGGTACCAGTGTTAAAGCACAGTCCGAAATGAATTAAAACAACAGCCCAGATAAACTCGTGTACGCTGTAACCTCTTACGACATTAAAGTACCGGTAATGATGAAACTGATGTTTCATCATAGTAAATTACGCAAGCTCACGTCCACAAAAGACCTGATTTCTTTTTTAAATAAGTACATGTATGTGTTTTATGTTGGCTGTCGGTTGCCTGCATTTTTTTAATTTTTTTTGGTCCTTTTCTCAAATTTGCATTTTCTCATGTTGAATTGATTTTAAACTCATATTTTGTAAGTGTTTACGATTTCACGACATCTAGGCCTATTATTATATTTTCAAGTCTTTAACAATTATACTTCATCCACACACTGCGGCAAGTTTTCAGTAATAACTGTCGTGTTTATGCATAATAAGCGCATAATTAACCCGATTCAATTAACCGAATTGAGGTGAAAAAATGTGCAAATGTAGTACCTTCGTTGGTCTAATGATTAGACGATAATGCCATTGCTATACTGAGACTCATGCACACTGTGTGAAAGACTTAGAGGATTTTTGTGGGCGTTCGAAAATAATACAAAGCTTCAAGATGCCTACATCATAATGCATTTTCCTTGCTCATCTGTTAAATCTGTCAAAATTAATGGTATCAAAGTCGAGCGATAATAGTGCTATATCAATAGAGTTGAAGAACATTATCTTTTTTTCTTTCTTTTGACCATGCAATTTCAAAGAAAAGATCATTCTCCACCTATTGGCAAAAAAACACTACTCTCTCTACTCATTTGAAACGACTGAGCAAACTAGAATTAGGCGAAATATAACATGCAAATCTGTCGCACATCCTGGGCCAACTCTTTTTACTTGGCACCACATGTAAGAATATTTATACTTGGAGTGTTTCATTTTCCTTTTCTCTTGCGTTGAAAAGATCTACTGCGATAATACAAACAGATCTTCCCTGAGAGCGTTATAGTTTATAGACTTATTATAGTCTTTCTATCCTCTCCAAGCACTAGGTATTTTTATGAGAACAGCGATACGATTACACTGCAGTCTCATGTCTTTGAAACTGATTTATCCCACGATGTAGAATGGAGGTACTTTGAAAAAACAACAGCAACAAAATGGGTTTGTTTCACTTGACACCAAAGAAACTGCTTTTCTTCAAATTACCATCGGTGGAGTAGTGCATGCATGACAGTCTGTAGTCTCAGTATAAGTGACGTATATGAAACAGGCTAGTACCATCAGCTGTGGGTTTTTTTTAGGAGAGCATCCATAAATAGATTCACATTTATGGAAGTGCATAGACAGGGAAGATATCCCCCACCTATACACTTTGCATAGGTAGGGAAGACATTCCCTACCTATTCACCTTGCATAGGTAAGGAAGATATCTCCTGCCTATTCGCTTTGCATAGGTAAGGAAGATATCCCCAGACTATGCAATCCCTATGTGTGCAAAGTGCATGCAGAGAAGATAATTATTGCTTGACTATCCACTCACCTTAGGAAAGGAAAATATTTTTGTCTCTGCATATTTTTTTTAGGTCGAGAAGATATTTCTTGTGTAATAGGCCTACTTTGCTTCGGCAGGGAAGATATTCCTTTCTTTCTGTGCTTTGCCTGCTATGTTTGCAATAGCTATGAAACATTATAATTATAGGTAATGATCATGTATCGCACTCATCATCCGGTGGTAATAAGCCAAATCAGCGCCTATCCCCATTACGACCCATTGGCGACAACAAACCTAACCTACCTCTGTCAAAATATGGCAAAAAGAAAAAGCTGTAAGAAGAAAGGCGACCCCATAGATTTTCTGTTGTTCTTATGCATCTTCAATTTAAGTTCATGTATGAGGGGACAATGAATTTGATAGGCTTTAATTTTAAGCCCATGGGGGCAGAATGTAATTACATGCGTTATTGTAATTGAGCATGGCACCTATGAAAAGTCCAGAGTGGATCTATTGGGAGAGGAGCAAGGGGAACTAGCAGTTTCCTGCCTATTTAGGAAAACATACAGTAAAGCACACCTACACGAAGAATACACCGGCATTTAATTTACTTGTAGGTCAAGCATTCCAGGGAATTTTCCACCCAGCACCCCTACGCCAATCCGACGTATTTGTGTAGGATATCCCGTAGAGTAGGTAGGATTACCGTAGGGGTGGGGTCCCTACATCAAACAGACGTCGGTCAATGCTGTAAACAGCGGATCTACGAGGGAAGGATACCATTATGATTGCTTTGCGCAAACACCCTATACAGAGGATTACCTCAGGGTTGCTGGTTGGAGTGATGAAACTTCGACTACGCAGTAGTTCGACGATCGAACCCTTCACATTTCAGTTCATTCTCCACAAATTACACGGGAGAGGAGAAAGAAAAATTTTGAAACTATTTCAAGCTAATATTTATTTTGCTTCTTGTCAGTGCAGATTTTTTTTTGCTTGTTTTTTAATTTTGGTGTATAAAGAAATCGGCAGATACTTCCCCCCCCCCCCCACACACACACACACACACAACTTCAGTAAGCGCATGGAGCAGCGAGCCTTTGTCACTGCGTTTTGCTTTGAGCTCGGTCTAGGCCATTCGTCTGTCACTTGTCTTTGCTGACTCGCCGACTGATTCGGTTGATTTTGATTCATATAACCTCCTGTCGTTGACTGACTCGAATCGCGATTCGCTTCTGTCGCCACTGGCTCGCCGACAACTAATTCTATAGCCTATAATATCGTGATTCAAATCAAATGCACTAAATTTAGACCAATAATAATTCCACACGTTTGGTGATGACGTAGTACACTATCTTCCCTACCTATGCAAAGTGCATAGGGAGGGAATATCTTCCCTACCTATGCACTTCCTTAAAGAAAGTACGTACCTCAATTTTGGCAATTTCTGGCTCCGCCTTTCCCCTATGTGCCCTTTCCAGACGTTTGGCTTCAACCCTCCTCCATGCCCCCCTCCCACCCCCACCCCCTAGTACCGGTGTACGACCATTAGAATGGCGAATGTTTATGAAATGGCCTTGATGTTTTAAAAGTTCATGTGGGGTCTTGAATGGATAATTTGAGTGTTTCATTATATTAATAGCCTGCATTCGATTTTTTATATAATCCCACACATTTTTTGTGAAAAAGAAAAAGGGAACAAAAACAAAACCTTTCAATCCATTATCATAAGAAAAACGTATAAAATATGCATCCCAAGACCTCCCCCCCCCCCCCCCCATCCCTCTGTCATGTATGCTTTTCATACGCTACCGTCACCTCCCCCCCCCCCCCATCCCTCTGTCATGTATGCTTTTCATACGCTACCGTCACCTCCCCCCCCCCCATCCCCCCGCCCTCTGTCATGTATGCTTTTCATACGCTACCGTCACCTCCCCCCCCCATCCCCCCGCCCTCTGTCACGTATGCTTTTCATACGCTACCGTCACCCCCCCCCATCCCCCCGCCCTCTGTCATGTATGCTTTTCATACGCTACCGTCACCTCCCCCCCCCATCCCCCCGCCCTCTGTCACGTATGCTTTTCATACGCTACCGTCACCTCCCCCCCCCCCCATCCCCCCGCCCTCTGTCACGTATGCTTTTCATACGCTACCGTCACCTCCCCCCCCCCCTCCCCCCGCCCTCTGTCATGTATGCTTTTCATACGCTACCGTCACCTGCCCCCCCCCCATCCCCCCGCCCTCTGTCATGTATGCTTTTCATACGCTACCGTCACCTCCCCCCCCCCATCCCCCCGCCCTCTGTCATGTATGCTTTTCATACGCTACCGTCACCTCCCCCCCCCATCCCCCCGCCCTCTGTCACGTATGCTTTTCATACGCTACCGTCACCTCCCCCCCCCCCATCCCCCCGCCCTCTGTCATGTATGCTTTTCATACGCTACCGTCACCTCCCCCCCCCCATCCCCCCGCCCTCTGTCATGTATGCTTTTCATACGCTACCGTCACCTCCCCCCCCCCCTCCCCCCTCCCATTTGAGCGATGGCTCCGCTGTGATGCATTGTAGCCTCACTAGAAATAAAACTTGTGCATGAACTTCTCTGTCATTATTACTAAAGACCCTCATAATCGCTGAAAACAAAATATACATATATTTTATATATGAACTCAATAAATAGTTTTTACGTCCAATATTTTTCATTTGCAGAATCAGAGGTTCTGTTTGACGTGTGATGTTTGGGTGTCACACCAAACTGAGCACAGTGAGTCCAAAAAGAATTCTCCATCTCTTTATATTTCCCCCACTTTTTCTAGTATTAAAACATAAATTCCCAACTCGTTCCTCCGTACACTCTCGTTGTTTGTTAATATACATGTTGCTGCTGGCTCTGCTGACAGGAATATAAACTAACTATGTTAGGTACTTGCGTGCAATGCCCAGTGACATCTCAGTACATTTTTGCTTTTTTTGCAGCGTGGTTTTTCATTTCCCCTTTATTCAAAACTCGGTGAAGCAAAAATATTGTGTTCCATTAAGATTTTATCCGCTAATGTAGTGCAACGTAAAAGTGTTTATCCTGTCAGAACCCAGATGAGATTGTCGGAAAGGCGTTTGGTTTGTTATTCGTTTCTACTTTAAGCTCCAATATGACAGTGCTTTCAGGTCGTCACACTTGTTTTTCAAGCAGTAAAGACGTTATCTCTTTCGGTGAGAAATAACGTACGTCACGAATTTGCCAATTTCAAGGTCACTCGAAACCCACTGTGCTGGATAGTTTTGTTGTTGCTTTTCATGTGGTCCATAAAATAATGTCATAAATACAAAATTTTTATTTAAAAACAAAAGATGTTTAATTTAAAAAAAAAACAACAACAACAAAAAAACGCAAAACAACTACAACGACAGAGACCATTACAAATATATTTCGTTCACTTTTGTCGTACACTTTTTTGTCCAGCAGAAAATGGCTATTTTGTCCGCTAACAGTTGATCTCCCGAGGTCAAAGAATGTACAAAATTCAAGATACGGAACCGTTTTATCCGCCATTTTGCTCACAAACAGCACCTGTGCTGGTGATTCAAACTTGGGGAAATAAAGTGATATGGACTTCGCATACCAACAGCCGTGCTTCCCCGAAATCTTAAACTCCTTAACATGTTTAGTTCGGTTTATTTCTACTGTGGTTTCACAGTTACAAAGGACAAACGGTATATTGGAAGCTTCAATTAGCAGCTCGGGCAGGTAGTAATTCCAAATAGTAGCATTTTAGTATTCACGAATAATTGTCTGGACAAAAATCTAAGAATTCCTGAGCAAAAGGGAGAAATTCAGAAGAAGTACAGCAGCTGTCAAGACTAAAGCATCTGGTCGAGCAAGAGATTCCGAATTTTTTGTCATATTACATCACTGCGTGCAGAAACATCCTCCTCGAACTTACATTCGGCAAATTATCAGATTTCAAGAGGATGGATGAACAAAAAAAAACTACCATACATGTATACAAAAAGGTACTGTATGTATTAATTGTCACTAGGAGACCATCAATTTAAGGTGACCAGCTGTGTAGTTAGGAAAAATATGACAAATTACGACTCTGAATAAGCAACATTTATTACATGTATACATACTAGTAATTAGGAAATTAATGCCCCACCCCTTCCTAGTTTTTTGTTTTTTTTTATATTGCCTTCTTCAGAAATATTTTGTAGATCCAAATTAATCTTGTTGTTACAAGAGCAGATGTAATAGCACTGCCAGGGGGAAACTGCTGTCTGCAAAACAGCAAAGGAGAGGAGTTGACAACATCTGTATCCAAAAGAAAATCGAAGGGAATGATAGAGAGCAGAGTCTCAATTGTTTTATATTTTTGTCGTCGTTGGAAAGCGGCACGTCGAATGCTCTGCGCTGTGCGTCTGTTGTTATTGACGATGTTAAAAGTGAAGTCAAAGTTTGCTTTGTTTTTAGATTCTGACAAGATTGTGGGTGGATACGGGGGAGGGAAAGATGTGGAAACATTTATAGCCCACGTTTGGACACATTTAATGAAGGTTTTCTCTCTTGTTTTTTATCGCTGTCATCACTGTCTTTAATTTGTTAGCAACTGTCGCGTGTGTTGTTGCTGTTATTTCTATTGCTGTTGATGGTTCTGCGATTCTGAGTGTGTGTTTTGTTTTGTTTTACTTTTTGTTTATTCCTTTTTCATCTCTTTGATGTTCTCATATTAAATGAGATGTTCTAAGCCATGGCGTACCGGTACTTTGACTATCTTTTATGGGGAAAAAGGTGTCCTTAGTTTAATGACGGCTTCCCAGATTTTGATAGAGTAGAACCGACTATAAACTCGTATGCTTAGGCTCAAAAATGTTTACCGTCATGTATAACAAAGACAGAGGGGTGCCCCGTGGAAATGAAGCTATTTTGTTGTATCGAGAAGTCACTAATTGCATGTAGAAGTGATCAATTTTACGTCAAGGCGGGGATGTTCTCGTAAATACAAAAACAGGTATATTGCGTGTGTGTGTGTGTGTGTGTGTGTGTATGTGTATGCATGCTTGAGGGTGTGCTATGAGTATGTGAGTGTGTGTGTGTTAGACGTTGTTCTCTTATTTCTCCTAATCTCTGACCCGTGCATCTTCCGCCAAGCCCACTTAACGCCATGTACTATGTAGATCTCTACCTGGTGTCAGAATGAACGCTCACTGAAGATACTTGGGATAATTGTTTTGCTAGTGGAATAAGAAATAATACCAGAATAAAAAGAAGGAAAAAAAAGGCACATAGATGTGATAAGCAAAATGGAAATATTACATCTACTATCATTTTTAGTAAAACTGTGGGGGGTGGGGGGGGGGGAGTATGTCACGAGTGGAGTGAGTGCAATTAAGGGGATTGCTACAGAGCGGGTGTAGAGTAAGAAGGGCTCACGGCAGACAAGTAGGGAAAGACGGGAAAGGAGGAGAGTAAAATTAACGCACGTAGACAAGTAAGTTAAGCGTGCATGTTGTGAGTGGTGGGGGGTCTGAATGAGGCGAAAGCGCTGTATTACTATCACTGCAAGTTAGAAGGTCCTACTGAACGGACGCTAATAAGAGCCCAGCGGGCGAACATAAGGGGAGCAGTCGGAAGACGGATGAGAGTGTTTTTCCAGTGATGACTGGTAGGTAGAACGTTGATTGATAATTATGATTGATGTATTATATTCGTCTATTACCATGATGTAAATAAGTATAGGTGAGGAATGTGGAAGTCCTTGATATTGGATATAGCAATGTGCGCCATGAGCGATAGATGAAAGTTGAGTTCATGGATTTGTAGCGCGAGTGAGTAGTGTGTACTCCGATGGAGGTGTGTTACCGTAAGATGTTTGGTGAGTGAAAGGTGAACTATTGTGTGTACGCTTCATGGGTTGTAAGGAGAGGTGGAGTGAATAGAAATGGTAGGGTATTATACCAATGTAATGTTATTCTTGTAGGTGTCGGGGACGGGCCGAAGAGCCACCTCGATGAGCACAGGGGATAGGCCAGCATAGGGCCGGAGGCCACACATAGGCCAAGAGTGAGGCTGTCGGTGCAGGACAGTAGAGGCACATAAAGTCGTGGCAGTCAGGCCACGGACAGGGACGTAGATATGAGCGTGAATGTGATAATGTACTATTGCCATGTTGATGGGCTAGTGAACTGATAATGTACTATTGCCATGTTGATGGGCTAGTGAAATGATAATGTGCTATTGCCCTGCGGAGGTGCTAGTGGAATGCTAAGGTGTATGACAATAGGAAGGTGATATTGAGAGACTGCGGTGCCAGTGAATTATTAATGTGCTATTAAGACCCTGAGGGGAGAGGCTGAGGCCGAAGTGCCTTTAGGAAGTAACTACCGGGTTGTGGATCCGAGGAAGAGTGCATGTGAGAATAAGGCCGTTGTACGGCAGTTAATTTCAATAATATAATGTATGTAATTGCGCTATTATCTGTATAATTATGTTTAATAAATGTGTGAGTCTGATGGATTGTTCTGTTAAGTGTTAAACTTGTTTGTTCGTGATTGTTGTCCTGTCATAAACTATTACATCTCCCAGTCTGGGATTTGTGACAGAGTAACACACGCAAGTGCTTGATTTAATTTTCATTTTCCCAGAAAACAGCAAAACCAACATTCTCACGCCAATACTTAAACTAGATTTAACAAAGATTTATTAAAGTCGATGAGATGAATCATTAAAGATGTAACATGAGTGAGAATGAGTTTCAGTACATCACTTTTTACTCACCCGTTCTCAGAAGTGCTCAGCAAGATCATACGCTGATGGCTTAAACAGACGGCGATCTCTCTTCACTAGATATAATATTATAGACAGAACCAACGGCCAAACATCTCTGGTGGTCCGTGAAGTTGCTATGAGAATATTACTTTTGCTGGTGGTTCCAAGTCTGAGCTTCAGCCAGACTCATTCCACAGTTTATATAAATCGTAACCAAGTATACCTTTTGATATGCCTTTCAGCTGCGAACATTATACATGTATCAGGGTTTTGTTTATTAATGAGTTACTCACTTTCACGACTTAGTTCGAAAGTATCTTTGTTTGTGTTATCAAATTACAATTTATATAACTGGCTTTGTTATCGAGCTTTCATGATGTCAGTCGAGTCTATTTCACAGTGAGATTTTTAAGAGAGAAGAGGTTTTCTTAAGTGAAGTGCTCGTGAAAAGGCAAAACACATGAATAAATATTTTTTTCCTAAAGTTAATATAGTTCCACGTTTACCCAGTTTGGGTCATGACACTAGTCCATAACATGTCTTGAAGACGCACTATATAGAACATACAACAGAACACTTTGAACAGTGCGCTGAACTGGGCTAAGCTAGAGGTGAAACTCACACTCCATTGAGCGTGCTAGCCACGCGCTCACCCGCGCTTCTTTTGATCAAACCAACGGTTCAGTGTCAGCGGCTGTGGGCGGTGAAGTCTGAAGTGCATAGCTCTTTAACATTTTATTTGTATTTTTGGTAACACTCTCTGGGATTCTTTTTTCTTCACTGATTTATGACAATTGCGGACGCGCCGATGACTTTGAAGTACAAAATTCAGCACAGAACTAGTTTCTCCTCCTCCTCCTGTCCTATTTCTCCCACCATGCTGATTTCTTTGTCCTTCGTCCTTTCCTGTAATCGACCAGGAAAGAATTCACTCCGTTTTTCATTTCCCAATTCTAGACAGGCACTCAAGTCCAGACAGCTGTTTTTTAAGAGCCACGTTTTAAAGATGTTCGTGTTGTTAAAAAAAAAAAAAAATGATGAGCAAACTATTTCCCAGGCCTTCCTCAGGACACTCTAACCCGCCCCCACCCACCCCAAAGGGTCATGAGAAATAGTTTCTGAAAACCCAAACTTTCTACAATCTAATGGTGTTCGGGCACTAAAATTGCTGGCATATCAACCCAGTTTGTCTTCTTTCACAATAGGAAATTGTGATTCCTTTTTAACAAATTAAAAAAACAGAAATGGCACCATTGATGTTGCCCTAAATGCTTCGAAGTACATGGGGTTAGCTGAAATCTGTTAGTCTGGAAAAAAAAAATTGTAACTGCATTTTTCAAATACCTTGCAGTGTAAACAGCTAGCACAGAATGATACATCTATACACACTTCTTAAATTACGTTCTAATATTGGTACTGAGTTGGCGAGAAGCTTGTCACGTATATCCTTGCATTAGCTGCATTATTTGCTTTAAAAGTCTTCGGAAAACAATTCCAAGGTCTGATTTTTGCTCCGTGGACGGGAAACTAAACAACAGTTCAAAAGTGAAAACTCAAAAGAACAATTGCATTGATAATGGGAAAATGTCATTTTATTCTGCACCGCCTGAAACAGAAATAGGTGAACAAACAACGATACTGATCCTAGACAATTCCATGAACGTATAATTTAACAAGAGATGACAGCTGAAACTGACTTTCAATTAAGTGAAAACTCCCCACAGTAAATAGTTCAGACAGCTTACACATGATTTTGTATTTGGTATTTTTTGTACTTTGTTTACATGTACTTTATTAATCCCATTTTGGGAAATTTGCCTTAGTATCATAGTATCATTGCAACCCAGTTACAACCGGATTAGACATGTCGTCGCCACAGTGCAGCTCCGTCGGCGGAATTTTTTTTTTGGAGGGGGGGGGATAAGGGAGAGGGAATATAGGGATAAATTTTATTTAATTTTGCCCGGGCAGCGGCCTGTTCGGCCTGCTCTTTTCGATTTCAACTGCTAAGATATCTTTAACGTGAGCAACGTGCACACCGGTCCTCCGAGTTTTTCGTCCTTATCCGAGAAGACTAGGAGCTCGATTCTACGTCCCATAGGATCAGGGACAGGAAAATATGAGAAAAAATTCCAACATGCCTGCACCGACCGGGACTCGAACCCGGTTCCTTCGGCATGAGAGGCGGGCACATTGCCTCTAGACCACCGTGTCCCTTAGATATTAAACAACAAAAATGCTATAATAGTGGGCTATCCATACGGTCCAATAATCTATCCCCTAATGGTTACGAAACTACAATGTCAAAGCCGGCTGTTCAGTGTTAAAGGTCAGTCGTGTTTTCTTATCTGAGTCGAGTCGATGTTACTAGTATCATTTACTTAATATAAAGAGTTGGCATTGCCCTTGTTTTGCTGATCATATCACTTTGGGGAGCCAAGAGCCTTCAACTAATTTCAGATGAAAGTTGGTGCATTCGAATTAATAGGTCCATTCCTCAGGTTTCATTACATGTTTATAAACACACATTTAGCAGTTTATACAAGTAACTGTAGGAAAAGAAAAAGCACAAACTTCAACGAGACTTGCCCTTTGCTATGACATAAACTTTCGTATCGTATCAGGGGGAAAAGATATGCCCGGTCACCGTTTTTCACACTACTGCAGTCACCTGACTCTCCGGTCCATATCATGAAAGTAACGTTGTCAGGCATAATATTTTCATCTGCATTACAGGCGCGTGAAAGAAGAAATTGTAATAGTGGTCTGCATCCGTTGATTGTCCGCCCCCAGCTGTATTAATTGTACATGTATCAAGAATGCCTGAACGAAATACACGCACACTTTTTGTGTAACGTGTGTCGTTTAACACAACCATGGCTTCGTTCAATGGTTCCCGTCTGTGCTCATTTTTCTTTAACGGCCCATGTGAATTAACTGAAATCACAGAAGCACTCTGGGGGAAAAGTTAACGTGAAGTGGCAATTCATCTTGATTTATTTACCACAGTGTAAAAAAGAGATATCGTCAGTAAGGGTGAAAACTGGAATCCGGCATACGTATATATGATTACTTTACTTTCAGACCAAACTGAGTGGAAAAAAAAATGATTTTATACGCCCTGGAGACATCGGCCACGTTACTTTGTTTCATTTCCTTCACCACCCCCCCCCCCTCGTCCCCGCCCCCACCCCTTTCATTAGTGACATTTATAAGGCGTGTTGAGATATTATTTTTGAGGCCAGAAAAACGAAGACCATGAGCAGATGATTCTGTCTATTTCCGCCGAGACATTTTTTAACAGGTATCACTTTTCTGACCTGCGACGGTAGGTCAGTCGGAAAGTTGGCCACGGTTTATTTAAAATCGCTTGGACCAGCGCCAGGAATGTTCGTGTATATAAATATGGAAGGTAGCCGTGGATGCTTGGATATTGTAGGTAGCCTACCGCTGGGTTGTGAATATCATTTATTTGCAAAGTGCAGTAATGACGTTTTGCTTTAGCTTGGAATTCGCGGTCAAGGTTGTTGGGCTCTTTCCATTTTAGTTTTTACATGTATTTTTTGGTCTGAATTTTGGGATTTTCCCACTATCAATATCGGGCCGTTCAGTGCTTGGAGATAGAAATTGCTAAGACCTGTTTGTCTATATTCTACAATATTCGTGATGGCTCACAATTAATAATTAATTGATGTAAATTATACATATACTTTCTTCACAGAATAATACATGTAAACAGTTGTGGCAAAAGTCGATCGTGATATATACATATATAGATATGGACGATAACAGCTCTCAGGAATGATACTAAATTATTTTCCCACAGCTACATGGCGTCCTTTCCCTACCAGACAGAATATGTACGGTATTCCTATCTCAAAGGTATTCAATTCTGTCCATATTCAGATATCACTTTGGGCATAATTATATTCGTCATGTTGATTTTTTTAACGGTGGGATACATTATTATGATAAAATGGAATGCCACAGAAAAGGGTTTGCATTTCTTTTATTACTATTATTTGACTTCTTTATTATCATGTAAGAATGTGTAGCAGACAAAGTGTAGGGGCAGAAGGGTGGAATTTGATGAAAGAACGGATTTTGTGAGGGCTGGATTCATTTTTGAAAATGGCACTTAAATGTTCTGTGAGGCTAATTTAAGCTTAGCAGTAAACCTGGTAGGGATCGAGTCGCTTCTCTTTGAGAACAGGAATCTGTTCAGAGGAAGACCCAAACTTATTGCTTGATTCTTTGCTCTGAAATGAGAGATATGACGCCACAACCACTAACCCCGAGAAGAAAAAAAGAAGAAAAAAAAATCCAGATGAATATTTCCCATGTCTGGCGGCTGAGCTCTGTATCACTTCAGTACGAGATGACAGCTCAAAACTAGTACATGTACGTATGTAGTCACAAAACCCACTACCACCTCTCAAGCAATTCGAATCTGGCAGAGCGGATCTTATTAATTTCTGAAATGGAACCAAGCAGTCGAGAAGGCTTTGCATCCCTGGCTGAAGTACTTCCGTGTTTATTTTAGAAAAATCTTTCCACCCGCGTACGCGATTGCTCCAAACATGTCAGAACCCGAGGCTGTAGTTTGCGCAGGATCGGCTGCCTGACAAGTGGTTTCAGCACTCTCGCTGTGAAATACAGCGGCTCCACGACGATTGACATGTCTGTATACTGCATAGTTTGATTTAGGTGGATTAATGTCATGTATATCCACAAAACTATACTGCCAGAGAATAATATTAATTTACACACGTACATGTATTCATGCAATGCAATATAATGTAGTTACTTTACTACTTCAAGGATTACAAAAATTCTTCCACTGGTAGAAAGGAAAATGCGTGTAGGGTATTACTTTAAAATTTCAGGACAATACACCCATAAACAAGTACATGTACATATATGTATGTATGTAACAGTTGATGTAAATTTCAGCACGTTATGATAGGGAGAGTTAGATGATCTGAACTGCTACCCTTTAAAAAACGAAACTGTCTCGAACTGTTGTAGAAATGAATGAAAACAGGATCCGGTGAACAGTTAACATTAACGTTTAATAACTGTAGATGAACGCTGGGTATCTCACAACTTACTTACGGGAAAGGCACGCAGGTCTACCTACAAAAACTTAGACTGGATCTTGCACACACTCACTCCCTCGCTTGCCATCCTTATATACCCATCCAGATAGAACGTTCACGAACTGGAGATCCAGAAACTACGGGACGCTTGAAGGCCACCTAATCGCACCTAGACACGTTACAGAATTGCGTCACTCCAAGGCCAACCTAGCGTAACTACTCCGACCAGGGGCGAGGCTTCCTCATAATCAAATAATCAATGATTACCCTTCGAATATTAATTCTAGAATTACTATGCTTTTCCATTTTGAGCCCAACTCCAAGTCCATTTAGTCAGTTCAGCATTCTATTCTACCTCTCTATTTTGGGTTTGTTGTTATAGTCTAACACCCCTCATAGAAAAACATCTTTGTAGGGACCTACACCATTTGAACTGGTCCAAAATCAGTGATTAGCAAAGACGAAGAAGACTTGACTACACCCAGAAGCTAGCTTGAGCATAGCCTGTATTCGCCGAAGTGGCGTCCAGACAGCAAAATAGTGGGGGGGGGGGGGGGGAAATAGGATCATAATCAAAGTTTGACCCGATTTTACGTACCTATGCAGGTTTTACACTATGCGGTCGTTTTTATCCCAATCGAAAGGTAAAGAGTAGAGTGAAAGAATTTGTGTGGATTTTTGTTTGTTTGCTTGAGGTAATCTGAGAATAATTTACTCTACGCACAGCAAGAGCTATCAAAGCATAATAATGTATAGTTTAGATCTAGATATAACTATGATCAAAATCAGTAGAACGTATTATGAACATTAATTCACTTGATAGGTCGCTCGAACCTATACCGCAACGGCAGACAGCCACTTCTCCGAGATCGCTACACATTGTTGTGTCACAGAGATGCCAGTTAAGCACTTTCTGCCATTTAATATTAATTGGTCTTTTTCGAGAAACTTTATGAGATGGTAGAATAATAAAATCTCTGGCTATGAATATGACAATGAAAACTTGCCGTTCAAATTATATTTTTAAAAATGGATGAAAAATATGAGTCTATAAGTCTGTTAGTATGAATGAATGGTATTTTCAGATTAGTTTGGCTTGCAAATTGCTGCATTCCTGTCCTGTTGACAAGAATAGTCTGCTCTTTAGATTTTGCAGTGCCTAGCACCCGTTTCATTGTTTTAGTCCCTGCATTTATAATTATATGATGAAGCGATACATCCTATTATGGATCTTACTAGCTTAAACTCTGATTACCCTCTGCAGAGGGCCACGCTTCTCCCCTGACTCCGACATGAATGGTATAGTACATTCTCGATTGACCTACAATAAAACAAATACGTCACACAGCGAGATATCAAAGAGAAGTAAAAACTAGTACACGAGGGGTCGCCGAGGGCTGCGGACAACATTGTTAGCCCGTAGGACGCTACAATGTAGTTGTCAGCAAATCTGTTTACCTATAAAACTAGCCATAGCTACAAAATTTCCGCGGCATATCGCCAGTCTGGGACTTGGCAGTGAGTGAAAGGCTTGACAGTATATTAAGTAGTCAGATCAGTGCATTTTCTCGAAAACATCTGGAGCACTCTCATTAATCACGATTACATAAGTTGTTTATCGATTTTAGCCATAAAGACCGCCACCTTGCTTTCTTTTTACATTTGCAAAAAAAAAAAAAAAAGATAAACCCTGTCTACGCAATAATAAATCCACCCTTCTCATGTCACTGGTTCTGACAAATAAATTTTCCCGATTGAAGGATACTGTTGACTGTTAACAGGTCACTAAAACTTTGGGGGGGGGGGGGGGGGTGTAGACTTCCACATTACCATTCATAATCTCTAAAGTTACCGCACCGAAGTTTGTACAAGGTGTACATTGTGAATGGTGAATACAAAGAAAATTACGACTATAATATCATTTAGTAATATGTCCGCACCAATGTTTGTACATTGTAACTGGTTCTGAGCCTTCAAATATTGACATAACCTGCATTCCAGGACCGTCACTTCCTTTTCCCACTGTGGGTGTTTGCTCATTTCTTTTGTTGTAGTGGTAACATAGATACATGTATAGACTACTAAACGAGTGGTAAGAAACTCCTCAGGTGAGACGGAGACAGATGGCGATCTACAGAGGAAGAGTGAGTTCTCTCAATGTCTCATTGCAGTAGATGTTTCGATCCATAACTTCCTGACAACTTCTAAAACCGCGGCCACACCAAGGTCATGGACATGACTCTCGGTGTTCGTCACTCTTTTTTTTTTTTTCCGTCCCCAGGATCAGGTTTTGAGCCAGTACTGCTGTTTTTTTTTTTTGTGCAAGTGTTTTATCGATTTTGCCAATGCTGCCAAAGTAGTAAAGCTATCAGAAGACGGTTTTTGATTGAATCCTAAGGACAGTAGTCTAAGTAGGCCTAATGTAACTTTTCCAGCATTTCCTCAGTTTGCAAGATGCAGTTTATTTTTATTTTGTTCGAACTCCGTGCACTATTTCTCCGTGTGGAGATGAGTGGTCGATGAATGTTTCCTGAATATCAACGATGTTGCCAAATGTGGTTACGAGAGTATTATGTTTCAAATTCCAAGAAACAACTGGTGTTTGGAACAACACTCTTAGAACCAATATCAGAAACACTTTGTCTGCAGTTACAATCGGCTAGACACGAAATTTATGACGACTTACTCTAAAGTCTAATGACACTCCATGGCGTAGTCCTCCATTCGTCCAGTGTTGTTACATGTAATTAATTTTACATTCATCTGTGCCCCCGCACCCTCTCCTCTTCCCAGTCGCTTTCTTCAGTGCACTTGTCATTTCGTTCATTATCCCCATACTTCACCAGCCATTTCTCTCCGTCCTCTGCCTCCAGTTTGTTATTTTCCCCTTCATTTCATTACGCTCTCCTCCCTCATGCCTGCATTCTCGACTTTCCTTTTAAATTGTATACATGTATTTTCCTATTCCTCTCCTATTTCATCCCGTTCCCTCCACGACCCTTTCTCTTTGCCACTCACTCTTCTGTTGTTGTTTTTTCTTTTTTGTTGTTGTTGTTGTTCTTTTTTGTTTATTCTAGAGATCTCTTTTGCACTTTGTATCTCTCCCGACGACGTGAATTGTAGAAGATGCAGTATCAGAATAACTGGGCACAAGTAGTTAAAATGATGTCTGTTTTATGTGGCAAATTTAAAACAGTTCCCGGGTAAATGCACATTTATTTTGTACATCAGGTCTTCATTCCGTACACAAAATACAGACATGTACATGTTTTTTTTTCGGTTTCTCTTATTCCTTTGATGTGTTGACATTCACATCCCCCAAACGTGTAGCTTTAGTAGGTCTGTCATGGCGAACCTTTCTCTACATATATAAATTGTTAGATTTCTTGAGAGATCATGTAGAGAGAGACATCCTCACATCAGTGAAATACATGTACAAGGTAGAGGACTGTTATACAATTCTGGTGATGAAGGGTAACGTCCAACCTCTTGCATAGTGCGAACAACTTGATAGCGTGAGATTTACTTTAGAATCTACATACATGTAGAAAGAAAATGAGGGGGAGATTCATTTTGAGTTCAACCATGACCGATAATTAATTGTGATAATCATCACTGCCTCATTAAAATACACGTTTCCATGATCAAAATTGGCCCTCAGCATCCCCTAAGCCCCCCACGTTCAAGTCCGGCTTACAGCCTCACCCAGATCCTGTAAAACTTATAAAAAACTCAACGTGTGTGGGCCATTTCATACAGCCGGGCTCAAAGTCAGGACTTAAGCCAAAATATCAGGAGGTGCCTGAAAAATTATCTAAAGCCAATGGCTTGACACGGTCAACTCAAAATTAAACATACATGAAAATCTTGTTTTGGCCATTTTGATGACAAAATCGGGAAAAGCAGTAAATTTACCATCGATTTGATACCAAACGCCATTTTCGTACGATGGATAGAACGGTTTTTTATAAATTACTGACTTTTCATCAATTCTCGCACCCCTCTCTCTCTCTCTCTCTCACACACACACACGCTCGCTCGCTCTGCATGTGTGTGTTTGGTGGGGATAAAAAGAGAGTTGGAAAGAGGTAGAGAGGGAGATTTTTTTCTCTCTCTCAACCTGCGCGTCCCCGCGAAAACGACCGTGAAGTCCTTTCGATAACCAAAGTCAACTCATATTTTTGTTGTTACCTTTTCATTCGAATGAAATATATATAGTCCTCGTAACATACATATGACATGTATCGATAATTTTCTGTGTTAATAAGTCAGTGGCTTTGTTAAGTGAATGATTCAATCCGATCAATAAAGTGTGATTTTTAAAAATATTGTCCTGCCTCATTAAAAGGAAAAAAAAATAGAAACTAAAGGCACCAATGAAATAAATATAGCTGATTATACTCCACCGGCTAGATCAGGGGTCCCCAACTCCCAGTCCTTGGACCGGTACCACCGGTCCGTGGATCATTTGGTAGGCTACCTGGGTGCAAAGAAAAAAAAATTGTGATTAAATTACTTTTCTATCATTTGTGTCTACCCAGTCCGCAGAAAAATTTCATGCATGAAACCGGTCCCTGGGACAAAAAAGGTTGGAGACCGTTGGGCAAGATGGTCCAACGATTAGAACCGCCATACGGGAACCGGGAGGTTGGGGGATTCGAATCCCCGGTCGGATCACACCTGAGACTTAAAAACTGGTAATCCACTGGCTTGTCTCGCCTCATCATCAAAGTGCCGGGATTGGTCGTGTCGGTGCCAGTATACTGTGATTGGGAGGGATATATGTGAGTTGTGCTACATTTCCTATCCCTGTGTGGCGGCACATGCCCGTAAAATTGTCCAATTCAGCAACGTTACTAGTTAAATAACCTTGTGTTGAAAGTGACGTTAAACCCCAAACACAATGTATTTTGCAAGGCAAGTATAAATTGCCCTGCATAGTGCATGTCTCTGGTGTCAATCCACCTAAAGCTAGAGGTGAGATGCAGGTTAAAAATTTCAGGTCTTCGTATGACCTTCCTGTAACCAAAAGCCTCGGGGCTGCTGCCAGCCGTACATGGGTGGACACTGCTGCCCTCATCACTGTATTTTCCCTCTCGATCAACGGTGTTACAAGTTTCAAGAGTTTTAATGCGTGTGCTCGTCCATTGGCAAATAATTACGAAAATCACTAGGATAAAATCTCAACTCATTCCATAAATTGATGCGAGTGTGAGTCGCTCGATCCAACAGCCACTGTTTGGCGCAGTATCGTTTTTTGATGCTCAGTTACCGTTTCCGGATGACTGAATATTATGATTCCACATAGAGCCTGTTGTTAGTTGTGAGACATTGTGAATGGGCTATGGTCCAAAATAAAGTGATCAAACTATGTACACAGGAGTCGAGGGCACTGTTTTCAAGTGTTTTGTGTGTCAATGAAACATCTGTTCTGTTTCTGCACCTGTGTGTGCAATCAGTTCTCGTAGTGGCGGGAAAAATTTCATCGAGCCTGGCCACAACGTGTGTGTGCAAAGTTCGAATTAAAATCTGTTCGTAAAGGCCGGATTTAGGCGAGGCTGTGAGCCGGGCTTGAACGTGTATGGGGGAGGGGGTTAGAGGCTATGTGGCAATTGTGGGACAAGGACTAAGAGCAAGGTTAAAAAGTACATGTATCGCAGTAGACACAATAGTAGTCCATGGCCAGTAGTAGTGTGGATATTATATTGGGACTGATCATGAATTTCCGCTGCCTTGGTGTAATGCATGAAGCTTGTAAGAGACAATGACACTGAAGTGAAAGGTAATTTCTTCTTTCTTTATATAATACAATAAACAGAAGATGGCGCCTCTTTACCTTTTCCCAGATGGGTATTACCAAGATCTTCCTGAACAGTGGAACTATCTCCCTACCATGCCACTTACTCCTTCTCACATGGAATCCATTCAAACCAACCTCCGATCTTACTCGCCCGCGTGTCCTCCTACTTGAAGGTGACCGCTCTCACTGTTACTTTACCATACTGGTGACCAAGCTCACTGTTGATTGACATTTCAATGTGTCAGCCTGGTGCCATGAACTGAGAAAATGTTGTATCCTTTAGCTGATATTGAATAACAGGCTAAGTGAGTCATTTTTGTGTGTGTTTTGTTGTCCATTTCTTTTGTTAGCACGCCGATTGTTGGCTTCAGAGTTCCTAATAGTGAACATGTAATTATAAGACTTGATACTAGACACAGTACGGCACTGCCTGTCTTTGTACTAGTAGTACATGGATACACGTATTTTCCATAAGAGGCTATGATCTGTAAAACCAAAGCTGACAATTCTCTTCCTGTGCATGTACATGTGTAGGGGTATGTAACAGGATCTAAAACTTGTGTCAGTGTAAAGTGCGGAATTAATCGACAAGTCATTAGTACATCCTCTTTGCTAAATAGGATACGGTAGTTGATTATAACTATGTACTAGGAGCTTTATAATACACTGTATTAAACAAGGCATATGCCTGTGCACAGAATGTTTATACAGACTATGATTACATGTACATGTACATACATGTATTATTATGGTATAGTATACAATTACAAAGTTCCTGCCAAGATGTGAAATAATGAGTGTAGTCATGTAGATACATGTATACAGTTCTGGATGATTCGATCGACCCATTTGTTGCTATTGCTATAAGAAATAGGCCTATCTGTGTTCCCACACAAAATTTGATAAGATGTTTTGTTCTTTGGGCTGGGGAGGAGGGAAGATAGACCTCTTGAGCAAATAGTGCTGAGATGATATAAGTACCGCTGTGAAAATTACCAACCCTATACCTGAAGATGAAATGAATGATGCGAGAAATAATAAAGCCAATGCATCCTCCTGTACCCTCCAATATAAAATTTTCATCAAATAATCATTGATGACATTTAAGAAATTTAATTACATTATACAATTTTGTTTTAAAAAATGCTTATGATAGCTTGACACCGCCGCTAACAATGGATTTTATAATAGGCCCAGACATACATCATTACATGTAAAAAAAAATACTTCACAAATTTATTTTAAAAAGATGCCCCTTTCATTCTATCTAAATACAATCAGTGTATGTCAGTGGCAAAAATGAATTTGAACAGACTTCACAAATACACGCTGACAGACTGACCTTTGGTATAATATATCATGGTATATAATGACAGACCAACCCATGTGGTCTAATAGTCTATACAGTAGATTACCAAGTGAGCAAGAAGTTGAAGGTGGCTGAACATGTGTGTCGTGTTTTGTCATCTAGAGCCAGTAGAGGGTAATGACACTGGCGCCGGTGTCAGACTAGTTTTCATAACAATGATTCGCTCTACACCTATTGTACAATATAGCTACATGTATGTAATTAACCTTTTAGGCTACCTATTGTACAATACATCTATGAAATTAACCTTATATATGTGCTTAAAGATATCGTGATGTATTGGGGACACCATTCATTAACACTTGAATAAGTCAATACCGCGCCTGAACTTTTAGACGTACAATAAGATCAGATGTCACATCTCCCAGTCAATATTACGCTTTTATGAGAGTTAGAAATGTTAGATGTGGCAAGGAATTCTTATCCCCGGCAGCAGAAAAGGTTCAGATACATGTCATTCTTGGATAACTTGATCACTGAGGTAATCATGCACTACAATGTATTTTGTCTCCTAATACATAAAAATCTGTTGAATCATTGGAGATTTGTTTACC
Organism: Onchidella celtica; assembly: GCA_963931925.1. Classification (NCBI taxonomy): domain Eukaryota; kingdom Metazoa; phylum Mollusca; class Gastropoda; order Systellommatophora; family Onchidiidae; genus Onchidella; species Onchidella celtica. Next base: position 52,202,727 of record OZ007567.1, on the reverse strand, counting down.
ATATTCGTTGTAAAGTTGAACTGTAAGATGATAGATTTTATCTGCATGTCAGGGCTGCCAGGCTACGTAATAATACCCCTCCCCCAGGAAATTCCATTTTGGGTTGTCAGTGACGCTAAATTTTTGTAAAAGCCTTGCCGAGACATTGCATGGAACAAGTTTCCTGAGATGATGCAACCCTAGTTGGACTTTCAAATACATGTATTATGACACATTAACACCATTCTGGCTCGTTACCACAATATGTAATAATTTTATCTGATAACAGCAACCTGAAAGATTTTGTAACAGCAGGATTATTGAGAGGGTGTCAAACCTGTTTGGTTGCTAAGCATTAGCTCAAATCGGGGTTTACAGTTACATGTAATTTACAATTCCCAATAACCCTGTTGGTTCAAGTTTATTCTATTTTGCCATCTCATATGATCTTTTAATATTAAAAGGTTTTTGTGTGTATTTTTCTAACGTCAGTCACACATTCAAAAAAAATGTCAAAAGTTTGCACTTGTAAATGACTAGACATGTTACAGTTATACTGAAATTCAATGATGCCCAGTGCTTAATGCAGTGTGGGATGAAATCTTGCCCCTGAGTACATGTAGGGCCTACTTAGTTTGTGATAGTGAAATGGATGACAATACAGTAGAGTCCAGTGCATCCAATGGTTGGGAGTGTTAATGTTTTACCACACTCAGAAGCAATGAACAAATTGGCATTTGTTCTGCAATTTAACATAATATTTATTTGATGTTCTTGACAACAAAATCAACATTCACTGTGTAAAAATTCATTATACATGGATACACATGGCATTTCATGACATATTTCGGGCAGTTCCTCAGGTGAATTATTAACCTCAGGGATTTATTACAGGATGGAAAGATTTAAGCACACTATTAATCACAATTCTTAAAAATAAATACACTGACAATAAAGTAGGAGTTCTCATTTAACTGATACTGTCACACCAGAAACAGGCATGTTATTGCTTAAAATATTGATATTTAATTCTTTCTGATAGAAAAAAAAGAGGTAGTGTAAGATTACATTCAGGGGTGCCTTTATTTCTCAATCAGATATATTATGCACAAAGCTGATAAGTTTATGCATCACTATTCTACACACCATCTTCTTTGTTTTATGAATTCCTCTTTCCAATGATGTAACATTCATCAGCCTGGTGTCATGTCTGACAGGAAAACGAGGCTGAAATATGTCTAGTTTGGTAGCTATTGTGTTTGGAAAGCTAATCACAGAGCACTGTTAAATGCAGCAGTAATAAAATCAACTAAAAGAGCCTTTACAACATGGAAGTTGTGCATCAAAGACTCTATGCACTCAAATCAATCTGAACTCATTCGAACATTTCCATCGTTGACATTTCATCTGAATATGAACAAATTTCTAGCTTCCCCGAAGCACAACCACATCATCAGACTCACGTTTAGACACCCCTGTAACTTGCATGATAAAAGCACTTACACTCTCAAATACTCGTCATGCATTGCTCAAGATAACAACACTGAAAAATACTTTAACCAGATAGATCATTAGCGTCATACATGTCTTGGTCATATTTTTCTGCTGTAACAACTCGGCCACCAAAAAATCTGGCATTTAGAGAGCTGCAAGCCTTTTCTACTTCTGAAATATAAAAGTAAAATCAGACATGACAAATTAATATAAGTAATTGCCATAACAAAAATCTGCTGTTGCTTTCTGGAAATTTTAGTCATGATTTTTGAAGACAACAACTGGCACCAAAACGCTCATTTTGATTTATATTCCCTCCCCTTCCATTATGCACTTTCTGCAAAATGCTCTTTTTTTGCAATGAAAAAGGAGCCTTCCACAGCAGAGCAAGAATGTTCATTTTTGATAAACCATGTAAAAACCAATTTCACTGTGACCATTTAAGGACCAAATCTTAAACAAGGATAAAGAGATGGCAAATGATGACAATTTTAAAAAAATCAGCGTGTTGCTAAATGATGAAGGTAGTTTGTATGGCAGTTCTGCAAATTTCTCTTTTATTCTAGGTAGTAAGTTAACCCTCACCCTGCGCATTTGCACGGGCGGCAAGGTCAAGCTGACCGCGCCACGCACAAGCCGTCTTTTTACGCATCAGGTCACTGATCTTTTTGAGACGTAACCACCGTGTTATTGTTCACTGTATCTCTTCTAAATCAAAGGCATTGTGACATGGACATGCTAACCAGTGAACCACTGGTCGGAATCACAAAGACTAAGCTTTTAAAGGCTCTCCCCAAACTTTCAAAAAATGTAACATCGACATGCGAACTGTTGCTCAACAAATTTGCAATATTATCTCATTTTCTCACAAGCTGACCACCATCTGGAGTTGTCTGTATCTAAGAACCAATTAGAAACAAGCTCTGAAATAATCTTTGCCCCAAATGCCCACATTGGTTTATTAGTATGTGTCAATCAGGATGAAACCATTTGTGTAGGGCTTGGGAGGGCGTGGCTACTTATCATGCTTCGTTCTCACGAAAACTACAGCTGTCAGTTTGGAATCATAAGTCAGAGACTGACAGACTAAGGTTTTGCTGGTTAATTCATTATCAAGCGTGATAAGGCATAGCAGTGAATGTTTTCATACCGATCAATAAAAACCGAACCACGTGGACAGCGTATGTGGTCATCGTATAGTGGCAAGGGTCAGTGACCCCAGATAAGATTCTCCGTGACTAAGGTCACTGACCGGGCAGCGGGCTTTACGGGTAGCGCACAGGGAGAGCGTTAATTCCAGTGTTAAAAAAAACCCTCTTCATTCTGTTATAGGCACTAGGTTAAAGAGTACCGATACTTAAAAAATAAAGTAACATAATTTTCTCACCTTCTTGACTTGCAAATTCCACGAAAATCTTCACAATAATTTCAGCATCATCTTCTTCACTTTGCTTTTCCTGATAGATGATGACCCTGTTGACAGTGCCAAATTTGCCACATTCATCAGTTACTTCACTTTCAAGTTCATCATCCAGGTCCTCAGGGCCAACCATGTTTCTCAGTACCATCACATGACACTGAATCAAACAAAAAATATGAATGAAATAAAGACCTAACATCTGGATTTACAACATGCAGGGACTATATCAAAGACTGTAACAACTTCAAAATCTAACAAATCTACTGCATTCACAAAAAGGAAAAATTGTTTAAATATGGCACTAAACAAAACCCCAGGTAAAACAAGTTTTCCTAACTAACCAACTTTTTCCCCCAGCATCAACAGCTTCAAGTACAGTGAATTTGAATATTAATCGTCACACTGCGTGAGGTGTCTAAATATAGCATTGGCTTCCCAGGCGTGTAAATATGGCAAGGTCAAACTGACCGCGCAAGCCATATTTTCGTGTGTCAGATCACTGTCCTCTTTGAGACACAACTATGATCTTATTGCACATTGTATTTCTAAATCAAAGGCATTGCGACAAGGTCATGTTAACTAGTGAACCACTGGTCGGACTCAAAAGGACTAAGCTTTCAAAGGCTCTCCCTACACTATCAAAAGGTATAACATTGACATGTGAACTGTTACTCAACAAATTTGCAATATCATCTCATTTTCTCACAATCTGACCATCATCTAGAGTTGTCTGTATCTAAGAACTAGTCGGAAACAAACTCGGAAATGATCTTTGCCCCGAATGCCCACATTGGTTCATTAGTATACAGGTGTCAATCTGGATGAAGCCATTTGTTTAGGGTTGGGGGGTATGGCTAGTTATTATGCTTCGTTCTCAGGAAAATTGCAGCTGTAAGTTTGATACCATAAGTCAGATCATTGGTTACAGAGTCAGACAAAGACTTCACTGATTAATTCATTATACAAACCAAACCACGAGGACAATAGTAGTGTTGTCATTGCACATCGGCAAAGGTAATATGCCCCAGGGATAAGATTCCCCGTGAGTAAGGTCACTGACCGGTTAGTGGCTTTTAAGGCGTAGCACATGGGTTGTGTGTTAAGAACGTACACTTTTTTCTTTTGGGGTTCAGTTCAAAAACACTTGTTCTTTCATGATGATTAAAATTATTTGCCTGTGGTGTGCTTGCCAAAGTCTTGCTGCAAAATTGAAAAACTTGCTCTCACTGAAAAAGGCTAGGAACTGAGACTTACCTCAGACTTTCTCATAAGTTTTTGCATGACCATGTGTCGGGCACTGCTGCCACTAATTTTCATGCTTTCCTGTTGTTCTAATGTCTGTGGAAGCTCTTCTTGTCCTGATTTCTCTTCTTCTTTTTCCTTGTCTGCAGTTGTACCAGCAACAGCAGTAGACAGGGTGGTGGCAAAATTCACACTGGCCATGCTAGACAATCCTGGTAACAGTGTCATCTGACTAGCTGTGGACTCCTTCTTTAAAGCCATGGCGGAGACTACTGCTGCGGCTAAAGCTAATTCAGAAACAAATGACAGCAATGTGAATCGTAATGTCTGCAGTAACAAAACAAAAAAAGTTATAAATATGCAAGAGCAATGTCGAAACAACAAAAAATACAAAATTCAACAGATTTCCAATTGTGCTTTCAAGATACAAATATATCTGGATTGTCAACAAGCAGTGGGGCACTTAATTCATAGCTGAAGGTTGTGAAATGCATTGTTTGTGGAAGAAACTCACAATGACATAAGCCAAAAAATTTGCCAGAGCAGTTTCATGGTCTAAGACGACAACAATTACATAAAAGTATATTTCAAGTTATCAATCAACATTTTTTTAAAAACGAACAATATATGTGATACAAAACTGAAATGGATGTGCACAAAAATTAGGTTCTCCCTAATAGATATTTTTTAAAAAACTCATTAAATATGTTTCTTTCTCTTTTTTATCTTCATAGGCGCGCTTCATAATTATTCTTACCTGGACTCTGGACTTGGCTAAGACTCATGGGAAGAGATGTGAGTCCAATGGCAGGTGGATTGGCTGCTGGAAGTATGGGTAACACTGGAGAGGTCTGCAGGGACATGAGGGGAACTGGGGGGGCTGTTGGAGGTTTGGGCATAGATGGATGTGCAGGTGCCATGGGTGGTAAGGCTACACTAGTACTAATAGCACTGATGACGGATGGGGTGCCCTTAATGACTGTGGAAGTTCCTCCTAATGTGGGAAGAGCCAAACCAGGAGGAGCCTGTGGAATATTGTGACCAAATTAAAATTAGAACAATGATTTTATCAGTAAACACTGCTCACATTCCAAAGCTCAAATTAAATGAAAATCATTAAATTTTCATTTTTAGTTAGCTCATCACACTTTCAGGTCTACTCCTCACAAGTGAGGACTACAAGAGATTTCACCGAAGTTATTCCAAATAAATTCATGTTTTTCAATAAAACAAAAAAAAAATGGATCTCAATAATTTTTAGAGAAAAACTGCACTTCTGACCTGAAATAGCTCGTTGGAAATCTACTAAAGCATGAACATTATTTCTGGCCTACATCTGTTATACTTACAAGTGCCTGCTGCTGTGCATCCAATGCGGTTAACTTGGCTGTTATAGCTGCTGCGGCTACTGCTGACGCTGTGGGCATTGCAGTTGGGGGTACGGAAGGGGCAAATGCCGTGTCTGGTGGAGTTATTGCCTGAAGGATAGAAATATGCACATGTAGTTAAAGGCAGTAATTGGTGCTGAGCACACTCAAACATTGACTATAATTTGTTCTGTAATCAACAATACTTACTTTCTTCACAGATCATGCCTGTGCCTTTGAAACAGACTTTCCATATTAGTAAAATGAGTAGGACTGCAAAAGCTAAGAATGTAAAACTACTGTCAACAGTTAGCAGTAAAGAATTGAAAAAAGCTGGCAATCTGTATTAACTATGACAACCTAAAAGCTCATCACAAAGCAATGTATGTAACCATCTATAAATAATAAAAAGACTTACCCTTCCAACTCGAAGATACTGACCACCGAGGTCAAAGAGATTCATGGATGTCACTGCATCTAATGCTGCTTGGAGCGTCTCATACTCTATGAAACCATAACCTCTGTGAAAAGTGGTCAAAATTGTTAATGGGAAATATAATAAAAAATATAAAAAGCTCATAAACTCACCGACTATTTTCATCACATACGTGACATTATAGGCATTTGATGCTGATCATCGCAGATCTGCAGTGATGACACAAGAGCTTCATACCTCAACCTGAACAGCCGATGTGCGAATTGAATACTTTGTGGGTGTTGGTGCCACCATTTTGCTTTTGAATGATACTGGCTCTCCAGCACAAGATACTGACTTCACATGAATTTTTTCGGCCACAGACGAGGTTCACACCATATTTGTGTATTCTCTTGCTAAACAAATTGTGAATGTCCGGCTTCAGCTTTTCAACTGTTTTGACATTCTGAAGCTATTTCACAGTGTTTGTTACCCCCCATTATTTCAAAATTCGGTGAAACAGGAGTATATCACCTTTCGTTGCTCTCAAAAATGATTTTTTTTTTTTTACCCTTTTTTCAACATTATTCACATCTTCAAAGACATACTACAATGAAAGATAAACATTTTTTAATGCCAAAAAATTAAATTTACTTTCAATTTTTAACATATCCTCCAGAGATGAAACAATTCCATTCCTAAATAAAGACATTATGCATTTTTCAAAATACCCGAGTGCTCTCCAGAAGCCAGCGAGTAATTTGTAGTGCCACACCTGGTAGTGAGTGGGTTAAACACTATTTCTGTCAATTATGAGGAGAGAAAAAAAAAACAACCAACAATCTGATTTAATCCTTAACATGGAAAGAAAGTGATGCAGTTTGATATCGTACAAAATCAAACTTTTTCCATCCAATTTTTCACACACCGAAGAAGTGCTATGCTAACAAAGAAGAAACACAAACATGCATCCACTGAATTTTAAAAACCAGTAAGGGATTATAAAACAACAACGGCAAGTTTATGATACTTCACAGAGCTGCAAACATTCACGACACCCCTGATTTTCACTGGAATGATCTTGCATATATGTAAAAATATGAGAAATTTCCTCACTGAGCCCCACGACCACACTCTCTTTTCAACTTCCATTTTATTATAAAATCACGGCTGCACCTGCCGTGGGCTCTGTGTGATTCTCTGTTGATTTCTGCATGTGTCGATAGCCATTAAATGCCCATACCACTTACAGTATCCAATATATATATAGGGCTATGAAAATGATTGTTATAAACACGAGCTCAGTGCTTGTTTTGCTAATATGGCTGCACTGTGCAGTGATTGAAATTAGACCTACACAACAGGAAGTGTGGAGCTCAGTCAGTTAAATATATCAGTCTGCAGCAAAAGAGCAAGCCTACTAAAGTTTCCAAAGAAATTCAGCATGAATACAGGAAACAGGTCTCAGGAAACAAGATTATCAATAGACATATAATTTGTCTTACACGTGTGCATGAATTAAAATCACCGTTGCTTTTCCTTGAAAATATTACATCCACTTCTCACACTGCACCCATCCCTTCTCCAAAATCATAGTCATATAAGATAGTGATAAAACTCACTTGTGTTTTCCCTGTTTAGCAGGATCCTGTGCAAGTTCACACGTCTTGATTTTTCCAAATGCTTCAAAAACGCTGCAATGTTGAAAATTTCAGAAGTCAAACAAGGCATGTTAAAGATGAGATTCTGCAGCACACAGAGGTTAAGATTGAAATTACAAATTTTTCAAAATATCTTGATACTAAGACTGTTGTGTGTTTCTGTCATGATAAACAGTTCTAAAGTACCTATTCTAACAATAGTTGAGCATTCTTTGATACCCTTGTTGAGTCCTGTGCTACAAAATTAGAATAAGAGAACACACAGAATGTACAAGACAAGCTGAATATATAATACATAATAAAAAATATTAGTTTAACTCAAATTGCTGTAAAGTAAATCTTGCTGTACCTTTTTATATCATTTTCAGTCAAATCTGGATGGATGGATGTTATATATATGCGATTGTAATTTTTGGCTTCTTGTCCCAGTTGTTCAATAATAGGCTGGGCTTGTGGCATGTTGCTTGGCCGTCCAACCTAAATAAAAAGAAGCAAAGTATTTTGTTATTTTTTGCACAGAAAGCAATAAAATCAGAGCATCAGGTGATGAGGAATAACTACAGTGGAGAACAGTAAAACCGAAAATGGCTAAAATTAATACAGCAGTAAACGGAAGGAAAATAAGAATGCCTGATTTTTTCCTCTTCATTGTTGTCAACAAACTAGCACTAAACCGAACTATCCCTATTGTTAAACAGAAAAAACAATTGCTTGATTCAAAGGCCAGTCCACTGTGATTTGCCTCGGGTTGAATCACGTCATTGTAACCCAGCTGGTCCGAAATCGGACGGCAGCAGACGTTATGTTGGCGCATCGCAAATGATCTTTCATGTAAAATGTATGACATGAGAAAGACAATACTAGTGACAGTGGGCAGCGTATTTCATAGCACCATGTAAGGTAACAGTAACGAGATCGGCAGGACGGCGGCTCTGTGCCATCTGTCCACAAACGTCTCTCTACTCTGAGAGTTGGTCCACATTTGCCTGCATATTATAGCCATGCTTCACTTATCCCTGGGCCTGAACGCATTTTCATTTTAGCAAAACAAGCACTGTGAGATTTTATTGGAATTTGAACTATCCTTATGAAAATGATAGCATGAGTTGGTCCACATTTGCCTGCATATCATAGCCATGCTTCGCTTATCCCTGGGCCTGAACGCATTTTCATTTTAGCAAAACAAGCACTGTGAGATTTTATTGGAATTTGAACTATCCTTATGAAAATGATTGCATGAGTTGGTCCACATTTGCCTGCATATTATAGCCATGCTTCGCTTATCCCTGGGCCTGAATGCATTTTCATTTTAGCAAAACAAGCACTGTGAGATTTTATTGGAATTTGAACTATCCTTTACAGCAGCGCTGAAGTTCAGGTCAGGGATGTAAATGGCCTCCTGAAAAATTCTCTGAAACCAACGCGGCGTTCTTTGAAACAAGTTCTGACACTGCGGCGCACAGGCTATTTGTCTAACTCTAATGAACCATGATGGAAAACATAACACATAACAACCTAATAAACTTAACTTTACAGTTTTACATCAAATATTTAAAGTAACATACCTTTTGGGCTTTGATTATTAAGTCCATGATCTTACTGTCAAAGTATAGGCCTAGAGTAGATCTAGGCTACATAATATCTACATAATCTAGAAAAGATTAAGATTTCTAGACCAATATAGATCTATTCTGCGTATCACAAGCCAGCACTTGCTCCTTGATCACAACATTCTGTCACTTAATGAACTTTTCAAAACAGACCGGTTAGGCTATATAGAAGATTTAGATCTAGAGTAGACCTATATTAATTTTTAAAGCTAAGATCAGCCACCACACTCAATATTTCTATAATATAGCAATGTGTATAGAGTCAAAAAATTAAAGCAATATAGATCTAAATAATTCTTTGTGAAATCCCGGAATTTGAAGAAGCGTCTGTGTAACGAAATCGGTTGTTCCAAGGCACGAGATTGACAAGATTTGAAAGTGGAAATGACGTGCGAATCTTCACTAGGCCAGACTGTTGACTTGGCCTATGACTTAGAGTCTCGTGGCACTTCACAAAAATTATTTAAAACATGGAAATGTGCGCCATAAAACCCTATGAACATGCTCGGAAACATGACGAAACAACCACAATCGTATGAAACGAAGGAATATGCTATGGAACATAGTCGTAAATCTTTCTAACGTCGCTGAAACACGTGTACGCCTTTGTCTAGGCCTAGATCTTGTTATAATCCATGATCGTCAATTACGTTCGAAGATTTTAAAAGTCTGCCGACCTAGATCTACCGGGAGTTACCACCGCCAAAGATGAGTACAAGCTATGTAAAATTGAAAAAAAAACAACACAACAACAAAACCTGACAGCGAAATAAAATGAAGCCCTTTCCCAAAATGTGTCCACTGTTCTTACTCAATGACCGCCATCGTTTACGATGTAACAATAAAAATCAATAATGTGTGACCTACACGTGCTTACGTACTCGAGCTCGTATGAACGGCCGAAGCGCGCGGACACGGGCGAAGGGGTATGCCGTTCCAGTTGACGGGGCGGGCAAAAGTTATCGCGAGTTCGGGCATACGCAGTACGGCAGAACACAGTAGGGTAGAGCCGCCGCGTTTACAGTCGCGCCCGTTGAATCGCTAGGTCCGGTGCTATTAGTGGTAGCTATGGAAATGAATCAACACTCGGAACAGAATTTCGCTCTCGCCTATTCATTAAAAAAGAAAAAATCGGGAGTCCGATTCTCTCGGAAATCGGAACCAGAAAGAAATTCTCGGATTTCTGAGGATTCTCGGAAGATTTACATCCCTGTCAGGTTGCATGAAATACACTAGACAACGGTTTAACTGAAATCGGTGGGGCCACAGGTTTGTTTTCGGTTTATAGATAGGAATCTTGAAAAACATCAGTTTCAAGAGAGTATATCCCAAATCACGATCAAAGAGGACGAATTGCATAGGCAAAACAGATATAACTACTCCTTGCTTGCTTTGTGTTTTTGACTGAGAATGTTCATGGCTTCAATTTAGTTTAAAACTGATCATCCTTCCGTCACACAATGGCTATCCATAGAACTTGCTGGGTCTCATTCCTGCATCCCCCATAGTCGCTGCCAAGTAAATCATTTAGATCTAGACTTAGGCGATATCTAGCTATGCTTAAATTTGAAGGAAGAGATATAAATCTAGCGAGGTTTAGAGCTGATTCCTCCTTCCATGACAGCGGCAGCCAAATATAAAACTTACGTGAGGGGGAATAGATCTACGCAGTTAAGTTTCAGAACCGCCGCCATGTGGAACGGTAAAAAGAATGTAAACAACGCATGTCGCAAGTGATAAATTCCCTGAACAGTGCAAAAAAATAAAAAATAAAAAAGCAGAACTAATTTCCGGCTTATTCATAAAATGATCACAATATTCCGATTCCGTGCATTTTGTAAAAGTTATAATTAAAACCTAGAATCTGAAAGAACAAAAGAGGGGGGGGGGGGGGGGGATGCCGATTGCGGGATGAAACAAAAAATCGGAATACCAGCCCGGCTGATTGAAAAATTGAAATCACACCTGTTTTTCAAGAAAAATGGCGTCTCTGATAAAATGACACTCATTCGCCCAAAACTGCATGCACTAGGCACAATGGCCTGTTATCAATATCAGCTACATTTCACTATGTCATTTTCACACATGAGTAAATTTGTGGATGTGTTGTAAAATAAAACAGATTATCATGACACCAACGGCAGTAGCATCATGTCATATGGGAATGCCAGATCTAGATCTAGTTTAGTATTGTCATTACAGTGTTCATGCATTGTTGTTGGTGTTGTGAGGTACTGTGAGCCCATAATCTGTTGTGGTAATAAACATCATTTTTGTCAACATTGTTTTTTGTTTGCATTACAGCTGCAGGCAAGGGAGAACCGGTTGTTTTTCGCCCAAGAAAATATGGTGTCAGACTCATGTGTAGAACACTTTGTGTGGGTTGTACACATTGCTGCTATGTGTTACCCACAAACAATATAAAAGACAAAAAAAAAAGAAAGAGACTGCTATAGCTAAGTAAATATTGCATTATATTAAAATCAACCTCTCATAAAGGTACAGGAAAAGAGAGTATGGGGGAGATCTCCTCTTTTGTTCTGTGCATATGACACCAAAAGTTATACTAAATCTTACAGAAAGCAGGAATGTTCAAAACATATGAACATGGCAAATAATGCTCATGTTGAACTTAAATGTCAACTGAAATGGAATATTTTCCTGCAATTACCTTAATGTTCCGACCTCCTATCATGACTCCATTCATCTGTTCAAGGGCAAGCTGTGCTGCTTCTGGAACCTCATATTCAATAAATGCAAAACCTTTATGTTTGTTGGTGATGGGATCCCATGACAGGTTCACAGACTTCACAGGCCCAAATGGTAGGAATGCCTGTTTAATTGTGTCTTCTTTGATCTCAAAGTTAATACTGCCGACATAAATCCTGCAAAAGAGTGATGAAAAGAGAATACATTGCACCTGTGAAAGCTATGAAATATGATTGGAGACATGACCTCCACATGCTTCTTTTCAAACACGAGGTCTTAGCTTTTACTTGTTTTAAGTTATGGAAAATGATTTTAATGTACTGTTAAGTGTATCCCCTGCCTTGATAGCTTGGTCATATACTTACAGAACTATGATAATGAATATAATCACTAAAATTAAATCAGTCGAGACTGTCTTAGTAGTCCTCACAATAAAAATAGATAACGATAAAGTGATGGCTCTATTACCAGGGCTGCAAGTGATGAACTGTAAACACAACTTAACTCCATCTGAACCAAGTAGCTCATCAGTAAGTCTACATACACTCACATTACACTGTATATGAGCCATTCTCAAAAGGTAAGCACAGTACTTAAATTTTTAAAATTTAAGTACTGTTTTAGGTTTTCTGACTTATTTAATCTTTAGTAAGCTGTTTTGCAGTTTATTTTATTTATTTATTTTCCTTTTCAAGTTAAGACAACTGAGCATGATTATGATTACAGTGAGTAGTCTCCGCTGGCTCAGCTACAACTGATGGCACCCAGACTTACTAATTGTGAAGTATGATAAAACACAGTACGGGTTTAATTGACTCCACTGTTACAATCAAGATAAGCAGTTTCCACTGTAAATAAGGCAGGCATTTTTTCTAGTGATGTTGCAGTGTGATTGGTTTTATTTCATTCTTGACAGGTTAAACTATATCAGACTCAGAGCTGCCAACCAGCGATTCAGGGAATTAGTATTCCGAAGGTAAAAATTAGTACCAGGGAAATTCACTAGTTTCTGAAAACACAGAATCTTGACACATGGTACACTGGAAAATGTAATTTAGGAGGAAAGTTACATGCCACACATGGCATCCTGTGGACAGTAAAAGCAAAAGGTAAGATATGACACATGCTACAATCTATATATGATATAAAAACTTGGATTTTAAAAAAGCCCTTTCGCTGCTCATACAGCTCAGATTTGCATCAAATTTTGAAGGTGCCACCCTTTCAACCAGCGGAAGGTTCTTTTGTGCATTTGGAGGCTGCAAATGGTGGGCAGGTATTTTTTTTTAGACTGCTTTATGTCGCTCATTTCGCCTCCGGTTCTTGTTTTCATGAACGCAGAGCCCGCAATGTTATCACTTCCTTCCGCTAGGCCATCCACACCATGGTGACATACCTTGGTGAACACACATTAAGTCCCTACAAAACAGACCCCATCGCCACGGTAACATGACAAGCTTTGCCTCAAATGCTGACAGGGTGCATACGACATTGACACGCTTAACTCTTGTTACCCGAAGTGAAGGCTCAGTTGTCAGTAGGTCAGGGCGTGGCAGCCGAAGTGACGACTCAATGGTCGCTCGAGTTTACGTGCAATTAGTCTCAAAAACCCCATGCTACAGTGCTGTAAACGGAACCACTTGAAAGCTAAAAAGCTCTATGGCCAAAAAAGAAGCGAAACTAGCAGGAAGTTGCTTGAAAAGGCGGTAGATTCATGTTGAGTCTGTCTGAAGCACAATCCAAAGTGTTTGAGCGGAAAATTGCAATATTTTCATGATGCAGCCGCACAAGGAGCCCTCTGGATCTAGTTTTTATTCAAATGCCGAGACTCTAGACATGGTTATGGACTCTGATCTTGATTTAGACTACAGGTCTACATCCAGTAGCAGTGACAGTGACTGTGAGGGGGGTGGAGATGATGTTGATAATGAGTCATCCCAGTCAGCTGATGACACACCCACTCCCTCAACTCCACTCAGCTGCAAAAAGACCTAGGTTGCCAAGGACAGCAACAATAGCCACAGAATGGACAAATGCAGAGAGGAAAGAGACAACAAACAACAACTTAAGATTCATCCCCAATGCATTGGTTGGACTGAATCAAAACCTAGTCACCCAAAATTCAGATGAGTTCACATGCCTCTCATGCATCATTGATCATATAATAAGTCTGATATCCAAGTGTTTGGTGTTTTATTCATGCAAAATGGATTACCTGCCACAAAATGTCAGAAAAGAACAATTTAGACCACTGGAAATCTCCCAGCATGGATAAATTTCACACTTGGTAAGTAAATATTTGGCGTTGTGTAACATCCATCATTCACTATCTACTATACATACGGACAAAAAATGTGTCAGCAACAATATTTCCCTGCAATTTGATACCTAATATGTTATTATATGTGCTTTTAACGCTCTCCCTGTGCGCTACCCGTAAAGCCCGCTGCCCGATCAGTGACCTTACTCATGGAGAATCTTATCTGGGGTCACTGACCCGTGCCGCTATACGATGACCACATACACTGTCCACGTGGTTCGGTTTTTATTGATCGGTATGAAAACATTCACTGCTATGCCTTATCATGCTTGATAATGAATTAACCAGCAAAACCTTAGTCTGTCAGTCTCTAACCAATGATCTGACTTATGATTCCAAACTGACAGCTGTAGTTTTCGTAAGAACGAAGCATGATAACTAGCCACGCCCTCCCAAGCCCTACACAAATGGTTTCATCCTGATTGACACATACTAATAAACCAATGTGGGCATTTGGGGCAAAGATTATTTCAGAGCTTGTTTCTGATTGGTTCTTAGATACAGACAACTCCAGATGGTGGTCAGCTTGTGAGAAAATGAGATAATATTGCAAATTTGTTGAGCAACAGTTCGCATGTCGATGTTACATTTTTTGAAAGTTTGGGGAGAGCCTTTGAAAGCTTAGTCTTTGTGATTCCGACCAGTGGTTCACTGGTTAACATGTCCATGTCACAATGCGTTTGATTTAGAAGAGATACAGTGAACAATAACATGGTGGTTACGTCTCAAAAAGATCAGTGATCTGATGTGTAAAAATATGGCTTGCGCGTGGCGCGGTCAGCTTGACCTTGCCGACTTTTGCCGCCCGTGCGGCGTGAGCGCTTGCGAAACATGGGCGGCACTGTGCAGGGTGAGGGTTAAAGCTGTGTTTATATGATATCGTCGGTGTAGAACAACACTCCTGTATCCCACAAAATATGTTGATGTGGGTTACAGGAGTGTTGAATCTCACCGACGATATATTCTTACATAACCCAAATTAGAAAATTTATGAAGGGAAATAATTCTGGCAAAACCAGAAAATTAAATACGTGTAACAAGAGTTAAGCATAAAAGAATGCACTAAATGCAACAGATCAGTTATAATCAACAAGAATTGAAACAAATGAGTTTATCCCTGGCAAATGCTGAAACTATCGCTGGTGATAAAATAAAATTATTATGATAGTGTACAGTAACAGATGTACTGCACTTACTTTCAGACCAAACCAGGCCCCCCACAAAAAGAATAGTTGTTTAAAAAAAAAAAATAAGATTTGCAAAACATGACCCAGAGATCTAAAGTCTACTTGACTTATAAACTACATCAAGTAAGAGCCTTCCTTCTCCAGCAACCTATTCCCAAGTAGATGAGAGACAGAATGTCCTTGATAAATTCCACAGGTTTTAGGAAACAAGTTACAAGTTCGCATAAAATTGGCCAGCTCCATGGAATGGCTGTTGGTGAAGCGAGAATGGATCGGCGCCAAAGAGCTGTTGCCCGTGGTGCGTTGGCCATGAAGCATCAGCCCCTATGTTGGAAGGCAGGTATGAAAAACAGAGCAAACCTCAGAAACGACCAGAAACAGTGAAATTCTGCGAAAATCTTGCAGCCCTGCTTTATTACTTTTTTCAGTAATGTAACAATGTCTGAATACATACCTGCACATCAGGGCTAAAGCTTGTTGGCGTTGAACTGTATTCTGAAACTGCTGCATTTGCTGTTGGATAAAGAAATGAAAACTTACAAAGCAATAAATTGTCAGTATGGACAATAGCATAGGTACAGGTGACATGAACCAATTTCATTTCCATTAAAAATGTCCTTGTTCTTCTCACCATTTGATTTTCTTCAGCAACCTTTACAGCCTAACCCCTATTTTCCTTTTCTCTGACAGGCACTCTTCCTGTAAGTGAGATGCATGATATGTGCCATCAATAATATGTCACAGCCAACCATGTTGAAAAAATCAAGCAAACTGTTGGCTGAGATAAAAAATTTACCATTCTCCTAATAGAAAACTAAGCTGACATATCTAAATTAACAAATATGAAAAACTCTGCGTTTGAGCCCCAACTGTCCTTTTTCTAGATTTTATCAAACTTGGGCAACGGGCGACTTATTACTGATTTTGTGATGTTCCCTCACGTATCTGTCCAGCATTTTTTGCTTTCTGAATGTTTTAATTCTTAAAACAAAATTTGAATCTGTTCTGTATTGGCATCAAGACAGAATAAGGATTCTTTGGAATTTCCAGCTTTGACTGCAATAACTGAAACCAGTCCACAGCATTCTGACAAGCTTGAATTATGTAATTTACGATATGATTACTGCAACTCCAGACAAGCTTTTATAGTGGTCAAAATTAACTTTCTTTCATAAGCAACTGGAAATGAACATAATTATGGCATTCATTTGAACTAATCTGAAAGTTTTTTTCTGTCTAGAGATTATCTGTAACTGGGCCTATCACTTCAGACTTTCTTCTTTTCTTCTGATTTTTTTTTTACATGACAAGTATAATGACGTGAATAAGCACAAGTTGGAGCTTGGCTTTTGGGCAATGGCTGAATCAGAATTTAATTCTGTCGATCATACTGTTGGTGCGGACATGTTTTTTGCTGATGTTATTCCTGAATGCATAACTTTTTCATAGGTTTTGTAGCCTATCTGTGGAGAATGGCTTTTTGATGAGTGAATACTAGTAGGTAGTCCAAACTGATTTTTACTTTTTATCACAACTCACCAGTTATTGTCTAATCTGCTGGAGCTTGCTTTTCTAAGAATTTTGATACCAAATTTGTCATTCTGGCTAAAAGGGTTGAAAGTTATGGCATTTTTCAAAAGTGAAAAAACACCTCGAATTTGCCACCTTTTGCAGATTGCACAATAGTCCAACTTTGACCGCCCATAAAATGACTGTTTCTTGAGTCACAGCATTAAAAATTATCAGTTTCCAAGTCAAGGGGGTCTACATCACGCTCAATTTTTTTCGAGGGGTACAAATATAGTACAAGCATCTCATTTTACTTCTTTTTAATCATCAAACGTCATCCGACGTCAATTTTGTGTGAACTCTTACAAGGGAGGCAAAAATGATGTTTACGTTTTTTTAAATTAAAAATTAGGTCAATCGCGTCGCCATTGACTTAGCACTGAGTGTCAGAAAAAGGTGACAAAATTAAGTATTGGGTGGGTCTATAAAAACAGTCGGCGCTTTGCGCCGAAACATACACCAATTCTAATTTTGGCACACCCTGAAAACACAAAGGCTGAGGTTCATTTGCGTATAATTTTGATCCTGATTTATTAAAGTTTCCGCCAGTTTCTCGATCAACAAACTTTTCAACAAACGATTTTTAAAGGAACTAGTAAATGCACCCGTTCTCCGAATGGTGAGTGGCAAACAAAACAAAAGAGATTGAGAGACTGCAAAGACACGTTAGACAAATGCTGAGTTTTTAAAACTATTAGCTTACCGGACAATCATGGTCGCAAAACTTCAGGGGGAGGGTCTTCCCCCCGTCCGCGCCACTTACCAAAAAGTAAACAAACATAATTAATATGATGACCTCCCCTAACCTGCGCTTTCGTTCTTTCTTTCTTCTTTCTTTGTCCCATACAAATACTAAACCCAACCATTTGATAAGCCCACTCAAAAGTCCCCTCTTTAGTGTGTTTTCTTGACTAGCGCGGACGGGCGGTGGACCTCCCCTTCAGGGTATACACAACATTGCCTGTGTAACATTGTCAGCATCAAGCTGAGCACATGTCTTGTTTACTTTCAAGCAGGCCACGCTGAAAGGAAATGGCATATTCGATACTGTGTATCGGTTTTGCTCGCGCCCAGTAAAGAGGTTGAGGAATCGCCATCCATAACAATTATATAAACATACATTACGGCATCCATGCAGCTCGACAGGATAAAAAACAGTAGGCCTAGGCCTAGATATACCAAAATTGTGAGTGTCTCGCTTAAAGGCCATGAAAATAAGTGCTTAGACGTTATGCAGAAGTTTGCGCAAAATGACAGCCTTCGATACTGAGTATCGATTGCTACACCGATACGCAACACTCTAACAATCATAAAAACTACACCAGGAATTTAGTCCGGGTTTAAACGCTAAGGCGTTTCACAGTTTTCAAAAAAATATAAGACGTGGTCAAACGCAAAAACTAAGCAGGCCATGCAACTCGGCAGTATCAAAAACGGTAGTATGCAAACTTTCAAGTGTCTAGCTTGAATGGCCATGAAATGCATAGGCGTCACAGACAGTTTACCCCCTGCTCTCATTATTATAAGATTTCAACTTAAAACAGGATGAAAAATACATTGAATTAACATCTGGCTTTCTGTGCGAGTTATTTTCAAACACGTGCGCTACATCGGCGCGCCGCGCCGTGGTCCTCTGTTATGAGGGGGTCAAATCGGTATGTGCGGATCAGGGCGAAAACAGCAGACTGTGTCTTATTCAAGCAATAAAAACACATGGCTACACATATTAAACAATACAATAGATAATATACTTTGACAGAGGAAGACTTGAACTTTATTTTGACGTATGATACATGCCGTTTTACATAAACACACAGTAGTAGTATCCTTGTAATGCTAGCCTAAAATTATGCCAAAACGGGATTTCGCCCCTTCAGCGGGGCAGTTTGGACTACCTAATATTAGTGGTACTATGAGTCTCTTTATTCTTTTATAGTTTGGTTTTTGGTTGATAAAAAAAATACACAGATGTACATTGAGTACCTGGGTAGCATGAACGATGTTTGCGTCATGGACTTTTTTGTTTAATTTTGTAATTTACAATTTAAACATTTTCAATTGAAGGAAGTTTTTCTTAGTCTTAGTATGCTTTGCCTTTTAAAATTTTGTACAAACATTAACAAGCAAAATGCTGTATAACAATTGAAAATATCTGAATGGCTTGCAAAGTTATAACCGTGAAATGTCACGAGAATCCATTTGGGGAATTTTTCAGTCATATTTCCTTTAGAAATTACATATGTATAAAAATTGTTCCACTAAGATGTTGAATAGTCTTTGTCATTTAAATTCATGTGCAGATGGTAGCAAACAAAACAAAACAAAATAATTGCATTTACTTTTATTGGTTGAGAAGGTATGGAGAGAAGCATGAAATTTTATGAGAATCCGATCATGGAATGTTTCAAATTCCATACTACTTCATGCTCATCCTCAATGTAACTTCTGACCTCCAGCTCCATAGCCCTAAAAACCAATTTCCGCAAACACATTGACACAGGACTGTTCAACAACTCTTTACTCTTAGCAGTGATCGGGGGGGTTAGAGGTGCCAAAAATAATGCAATGGGTAGGCTGCAGAGCCTTCCTCCTGCATGTCTGTCCGACCAAGCGAGAAACATGTCACAGAGGGCGGCAGTGGTACGGATGGTGGGGTCCCTGCACGCAGAGTGATTCTCCCTCAGTGACCAATGGTATCAGTCAACAACACGCATTATGACCATTAAATTTATTGATTACTGATGTAACCACAACAGGTACAGCCAAGACACAGTATACCGTAAACATAAATTACACACAGTAAAACCACGAGCCTCACAGAGTGTCCATCATGCTCACAATATAGTGCCATTCTGCTACACACTTAGGTAAGGCTCACTAAGCTATACAGCATCACATGACTGTATTAAATGTAAAAATTATGGTACGGCTCTGGAAGAACAAAACTTCACTTACTACATGAGGTTCTTAGCACGTCAGTACTGCAAAATATGTTGCTACAGTGTTTACACATTCACCACTTTACACTCGATGGGGTGTGGGGATATGGCATTGTTACACTGCGTTAATAGTAATTTCACGCCATTGATAGCAATGTGGGACAAAGAAGTAGGCCTACAGTCTTGCATTTGAACATTATACATAGGAGAATGTCTTTATCGATTGATGACGTCATACACAATATATGCGGTCAAGATAAAGACAAGGAGCAGAGTTTGCTGACCAGAACAGTTCTACGAGGCCTAAGCCATTCAATGCTGTTTTTTTGTTTTACTGCTTTACTGATATGGTCACTTCTAAAGCAAAAAATAATCAGAAGATCTCATGACCATGGGTGAAAGTTAGCCAACTCAAAATTTCCTGCAACATTTTTTCTGCCACACAAAATCCTGCAGATCAATGCCACAAACACAAGAAGTGTAAAACATATAACAAGAAGCTTTCCCGGACGATTTCTGGCACTAGGCCAGACGGCCCCAATTTTTCCAGCAAACTTTCACCCATGCTCATGACTCATACAGGTTCCTATGCATATTCTTTTGTGTGTATACGTTGTTGGGGGTGGGGAGGTGTGTCTTGTAAGGGGATGTAATTACATGTATGGTATGGGTCAAACAGCATGATAGTGTTATCTCTCTGATCAGAGGTAAATCGAACTGTAATCCAATTCCCGACGACTTTGAAACATGCGGGCTCCATTGTATGTGGTTTGAAAGATTTAATTGTAATGTATTGTAATGTACAATACTCTTAAAGCTGTTTATTTTACAATTTTGCTGTTTTCAATTTGTGGTTTTAATTACAGGTGCAACAACACAGGAATATAAAACATCAAAGAAACTAGCTATATTTGTTTAACCTCAACAGGATAAACATTTACCTGTTGCTGATGAGCAATTGTTTGTCGAACCAGGACACTCTTGATACTTTGCTCCATAGCATATTTCTTTGCCCTTTGTATGTCTTCCTGCTGTGCAGTTGTTAGCTTTGGAGGTGTGAATGGCTTTATGTCACGCTTTGCACCAGGACCTTCTAGTAATGGTCCACTTTGGTCAGACTGAGGGAAAAATGGTTCTTGGGAGTCACCAGATCCTGAAACAAAGCAACGGTTAATCCATGAATTTCAGGGAAAAAAAACGTTTATTTTCTGCAAGTCTGAAAAGCATTCTGTGACAACTTGCAGAAAAACAGGTGTGAGACTTACCATTCCTACTGAGCAAACAAATTTAAAAAAAAAAAAAATCAGTTAAGTTGCCCATGTTTTGGTGGTATGGTATCCGAAATTACAAAGGTGGCATGCGACGTTTTTTTCTTTTTTCGATTCATGGACAAAAAGTCCTTTTACAGAAGATGTGGGTGTCAGGCTGCATAGATGTATACAACATTTTGCAGATTACATGAACATTGCAAATTTTCACACATTGACTAAAGGCTTGAAGACAATAAATTTGAATGACAACATCAAAACCGAGACGTCAAATAGGTCTTAGATGCCTTTCTCAATGTGTTGAAAATCTACATTTGACATTGCTCATGAAGTCTGAAACACATCGGACATCAAAATTCTAATGTTTACCGCATCCAAGGTTGTAATTCCGCCGCACTTTCTTTACATTGAGTTATGGCGGATGCTGGAGATGCATGCCTTCCCATACAAAAATCCTGGTAGTTTGTGGTATGGTAGAATGCAAAATGCCCTTCTCTTATGACTGTATGAAACACACAGAAAAAAAGAAGAGAAAACACAACATTACTAATGCAGCTTTCACCAATGAATGGTATCCTTCGGAAGACTGACCACAGGAACCAGCGAACAAGGTCATTAATATTTACTGCATACAAACCTCTCAATCGTGTTTCTCTGAAGAGGAGGCTGGGAGATGTCAGGCAAACAATATTTGCACTGGACATTTATAAAAGTTTTGTGCCAGAACTACCACCAAAGCACTCTGACCAATCATCATGCACAATACAATAAGATGGACGAAAGGGATTTTCTGTTTTCTCACCAACATGATTCAAGGTTTCTGGCACTATCACAGTGATGAAACTTTAAGTTCCTTAAGGGTGTTTTAAATTAATTGCATTCTCTGGATACAATTCATAATTAAACAAAATGATTGTTAATAAAACAGGACATATAACACCAATGAACACTCATTAATATTGATGTTCATCAATGTTCTCTTCGTTGATCGGTTCAAGACAGTGCTTCGCATCACATAGCTTATGAAAAAGAGTGGAGCTGAAATGTAGAGAAATAGAAAAAAAAGAACAGGCAGGTCTGAAGCTACATAAATCATGACACTCACGAAAGCTGTTGCAAGGGAAGAAGAAGTATGTCAACCAAACTTACTAATGACGCCTTGTACTTTCAGTATGTGAAGGTGGATCAATTCTACCGAGAAGAGATAGGTCCAGTTTCAACAACCAAAAATTTGCAAACTTAAATTTATACCTGTTGATCACATCATATGACACAGTACAGTGTTTATCATTTTATTATGTTCCCTTAACATTCTTATTTCCGAATACATAGCTGCCAACACTTGAAAACCCCAAAACATGCTCCTGATATCGACAAACAACCCCCCATCCCAAAATAGAAAAACAACAACCCATTATTGCCCTCCCTAGCCACATTTGAGATATTCTCCATATAAGATATTAAGATGCAGAAAACGCACTCTGCTTTCTATTATCGTCATCACCACTGTTCTCATTGATTATGAGTTGTTTTCAGAATTCAGAACTCTTTTCATAATGGCTCTTGCAGTACAGGACAATGTCAGACGTGCCTCCATGTAACTTTGAATATATGGATGTCATGACTTCCAAAATACATATTTGTTGACCAATTCTGATAATAACTTAAAAGGAAATTCCTCTTAATATTTTATCATAAATGTCTCCTCATGACATCATGATCTGGAAGGTGAAGACTTCAGATTATCTATCCATGATCGCCAATCATAAAAGGCACAAAAGATAACGGATCTAACACTACAGAAATAGAACTGTAGCCACTTCACGAGCCATGCCCTGTTCTCACAGATCTAATTCTAATTCTACTGCTTACCAGCCATTTTGGTTTTGGACGTCACTGAGGAAGGCCTTAGGACAGGCACACAAGTGCGACTTGCTGCCATGTCTTTGTTTCATGTTCCCATTGACTCTGAAATGAGCCTGCATCTAGTGTGGACATCTCTATTTCATTCCACTAGATTTTTAAAAAATGAAACTTGACAGAACACGCACAACAAAGTCGCATGTATGCGCCTAGACTTAGCCTAGTCTATCCACGATTGCCATTTACATTTAAAGATAAGATTCTCAAAGACAGCTGATCTAGATCTATGAATAGTTAACACCGCCAAAGATGATGACAATTTTGTAAAACAGAAAAAAAAACATAACAGCTGAACTGAATGAAACACTTTACAAACAGCGTCCACCGTTCAACATAATGACCGCTTTTGTTTACCATGCAAATTCATAAGTGCGACGTAACCTGCGCATGCTTTCCCACATGAGACTGTGCGAAAGGCTGCGGCACGTGAACACTGACGAAGGTGCGTGCAGTAATTATACATTACTGTTGACAGCCAAAGCTTGGTTGAGTGGGGCCATAGCAGAGGCACATATAAATTGCCAGTTTGGGTATATAATGAACAGGACACCATATGGTAGATCCATGCCAACAGTTTGGCCCATTAAACTGCTAGGTCTAGCGTAATGATGTGCAATATGAACGCTGTATCATTGTTTTGTCTTCCGTTTTCTTTGCGTAAATGAGGAAATTCTTCAAACACACACTTTTCAACAGAATAAGACTCCTGTACTTCGAATCGCAAATACGTACTAAATACTTTTTTTTACATAATGGTTGGCAGCTATGCGTATATAATTAGATTTTCATCACTTTCTGTAATTTCAAATGAGTGGCACAGAAACAATAACATTTAGGACATTACAGCGATGGATTTGGACAGAAACATTGTGGTGGGTGAGAAATCCGCAAGGTAGAGCCCATTCACATCTTATTTGTAGGCCCCACTCGTAGCAGAGGGTGAAGGCACAGCTTCAGTTCAGTTTTTTTTCTGATCAAAGTGACTTTGGCTGAAAGTACACAGAGAGAAAAAAAAAAAAAAAGACCAAAACTTCACATACCACAAATAATGATATGGGTTACAAAAACTACCACCAGGGAATCCTATTGACCTTCACTTTGTGTTTGTTGTTTAATTATCTATAAAAGGAAAGAGAATCAGACTGGTTTCGTAACTCATTCCCTACCCACGCAAAATGCCCTAAAAATGGTAACTTACAAGAGTTCTTTGACACTATTTCAATGATGCAGTGTTACTGTTAGAACATTACATCTTTCACAGCAGTGTAACATTCCCTGGCATTGGTAAGGAGACATGCTACAAGAATAAAAGACATTTCTCATCCTGCCAACCTGCTCTTTCAAACATAACACAGTTCTGACAGCAATGAAATAAAAGTATGGTAGCCTGTGCAAGAAACTGAGTGGGTTGCACCACCAGGAGTAACTTCCCTTAATCAACAGCACTTGACTTCTTTTCACCACAAAAAAAAATAAAATAAATGTAAGTGACAGATTGAACCAAAGCACTGTTCTCAATTCCTGTATTTCAAGAAAGGGGCATGCTATGTTCAGGAACTAAACCACATCATTAGGACATTGATTGATGTGCTATTTCTCTCCCATTCTCATGGCCAGAATGGGAAACAAATATGAAAAATTACACTGCCTAAATTACTTTGTATTTATTTACATACTGTTTGTGGATCTAGATTCTAGATCAATCACACAAATGTGGCCAAAATGAATTAAGTCTGCAAAGGAAACAGGAATCTTAATACTCAACACGGAACTAAAACTCAGACTACTCTCTGACTTATTTGACATCCATTTCCCCACAATCTTGCCAATTCTGAATCCATCTAGCAGGGCTCACTTGCACCATGACACATTTCTCCGACTGAAAGTACAAAGCAGCAAAAAAAGCAAATATTCTTTTAGTAGATATCACCTCTCCCATTCTACATTATTACTGGATGTGCATAACACAGGCTCTGACCTAAAGACGTAATTTTTTTTCAAAAATTTACTTCATAATCTTTGAAATACAACAAAGAGATATTCTTTTGCAATTCACCAAAATAATACCCAACTTTATCATTTTGAATACCAGTAGTCAAAGTCAGAACACTCAACTGATTCCATAAATAACACCGCATAGTGCATGCTGTTCTTCAAGTTGCACTAATGAACTGTACGACAGGAAGCCTGACTTAAGTGATATCTAAACTGAGAACTTTACCAGTTCAGTACTGCTTTTTTCAAAAATTTTTCATGTCCTGTTCAAGTTGCCAAATGTATCCTATCATTTGAATTTGCTTATGTATCTACCAATCAGGGGCTGAAAGTCAAAAAAGTTGTGGCAAAAGAGAAGAAAAATTCTGCCCTCAATATCAAAAAGTGGTTAATTTAAGTAGCTTGACCAGAAAAAAAAAATGCACAGAACAAGATATGACTACAGACACACTGAATTACTAAAAATCCTTATGCTGGATTGTAAAGTTTCTTAACTTGTACATTAAGTACCGTAACTTCATCAATAGAATTGCTCAAAAGCCTTCAGTGTATAAACTAAGATGATTTTACAACTTACAACAGTGGAATAAATCCATATTAATTATCACATAACACAACTTAGTCCACATAAAATGACAATTCACCATTAAGATCAAAACTTCCTTCTGAAAAAAAGAAAAGAAGAAAAAGCACAGAATATTCAAGGAAAATACTGATGTTACCACATTTCTGAGACATACAGTAATACAAGCATCCTTGAACAATAACCCATAATCTCACTCTCTGTTCATCATCTTCAGTGGCAAAGAACACTTTAATCTTTGAAATTCAATGCATTCAATATGCAGACCACAGTTAAATGTCAGGTTTCCCATTTAACAACTTTTCTTCTGCATCACACCCCCCCCCCCCTGCTTTCTAAAATACAAAAAAGGGAAGGGAAAAAAATGAGGTCGCAACATTTGAGTCTAAGCAGACCAAAGACATTGACATCTGTCACATAATGAATGATAATGAGATGTATTCTGATAACTAACATTTTTTTTATCTGAGAAGAACTAACTTACTTGCATCAAAGCTACTCCTCCAGCTGTTGTTGTTTTTTTGCTATTATTAGGTTAAAATTTGCAGTTCCAGTGACATAGAATTCAGATTTGTTAAGCATCACTGGGAATAAACATCACCATTATCTGTCAGACTGTGACATTCCAACAGTCACCATTATTTATGATTCTCAGAGGTAATAAAATCCATCCCCATTTATGTAATGTGGCTAATTTTCTTTGAAAAAAAAGTATGTGGGTATCAGTTCCCAAGTGTGTACCACATTCACACAACCTATATTCTTTTAATTAATTTTATCCTGTGCAGAACATCCTTTTGAGAGATCTCATAACCTAATTCCACTCAAAACAAAAGTGAGGTCTTGCAATTCAACACCCAACGTGCCGACTCCCCCATTCTGTTCTGCTGGAGTACCACCAAAAAACAAAACAAACTACAGTGGTGGATGCTCTTCACTCCAGTCCCCATCTCCATGATTTCCATTAACAAAATAAAAATGTGCAATATGTAGCAAATGTTCAAGAAGTGGTTCATCCTACGCAGGCTTTCAACCGTATTTGTTCCCATCATATGAAAGAAGTACAAATGTTTATCGAAACACACCCATGCAATATCATAAAATCCAGCTTGAAAGATAACATTTGAAAACAAACAAACAAACAACACATTCGATCTCATGTGGAATGTAACATCTGACCAACAGGAGTGCACATCTCATGAAGTAAAAGTGGAAGCATCAATCTTGGAACTCCTGTAGAAACTCAAAAGAAAACGCAAAGACGGGAGAAAATGTGAGTCGACAAATGTTAATTCAGTGTACTCCAGAAGCAATCAACATAGGGATAACTGCGGTACTGATTCTTGAGATACTTTGTCCTTTTCAGACTGTTTGTTGTATGTCCATGTTCATATCAAAACAGATTTTTTAAAATTCATTTGATTTTTGTTGTGACTAACGTCTGACAGATACTGTTGACCATACATTTAAAGTAAGAATAGCAATCATTTTGTATGCACTTCAAAAGATCACTTTTACCAGACACTCTGAAAAAGTATCTGAAAGTGATTGTACATCCGTTAATTACAACAATTACAAGGGCAAACAAAATGACTACCATGCCCTTACTGTTAACGGAAATCTAAATGAACTTACCATTTTCCAATTTCAGTCTCTTTGCCAGGGGATCGCCTGCATTATCAGGGCTCTGTAGAAAAATAAAATTCAAAAATACATAAAAATTACTACATGAAGTAATCTAAGAAGCAGAAAAATTCCCGAGTATTTAAACAAAGGCTGAAGAGAAACCAAATATATTCAAGGCCACCGGATCTGTAAAAATCCATATTCTGAACTGTATAATTGCAAAGTAAGGGGAGGAGTTCTATTTGTGTCACAAAGCTTTTTGTTGTAATGGTATCAAGTACAGCACACTGTTACAAATTCATTCTTACTTTCTTGCCAATTATCATTTCACACTCCCTGTAAAAACTTTAACTTTTAACATAGATGAACAAGAAAAATATTGTCCAGCAGGAGGTCACTATATTGGCCTCCTCGCGCAACCTGCGAGGCCAATATTAAGGCCTACATAGTATAAACCGGGTTCTGCGGGAGGCCAATATATTGTATAGCAGGGGTGCTCAACCAGTCGATCGCGATCTACCGGTCGATCTTCAAGTGCTAGGCAGTCGATCGCAGGATGAATGTAGGACACACCCGCGAGGTATATATGACTCATTGCAAAATAAGAACAGCCCAAATCTACCTGCCAAAGTACAGTTTTTAAACTGCATATAGCTATTTAAATGTGCAAAGCTGAATACTACTCAATGAAGGAAAGTTGTTCGTCACATCGAAGTTGTGTGATATGTCATGTGTACACATTTCTTTCTTTTGTTTCAGTTTATTAGAATTAGTGCCCTTGATTTAACAATGGCCATTGTTTTTGTTAGTGTGCACACGAAAAGTCGGACGCAAACTCATTAATATCGACCATAATGCGCCTTAGCCCATGCCAATACCGATTTTCAGCCTAATTTCTTTATTATTGGTGAAGATGCGACTGTTGGAACAGCCACATGCACTTTTACAGCATGTAATTATCTAAATAGATCCACGAAATAACAGTGTGCACACACGGACAACAAAAACCCTCGAAAAGAAAATAAACTGATTTAAAGTGAAAAAAAAACGATCTTCGCATTTTTATTGCCCAAAATCGAATAGTAAATTCTTTATCTTTATGAAATGATGTGTTTTAAACCTCTAAGATACCACTATTGGTCACAATTTGACAGTTCATAACAGGGTACAAACACAGGTAGATTTGGGCTGTTCTTATTTTGCACTGACTCATATTATACATATTTTTTTTATTTGTCTTTGTATTTTGGCGGGCCGTTTTTCTTGGATGTGGCGGGTTTAAAAATGTTAGTTGTATGTTAAAGTGAATAATGCCGATAGGCACACCAGCATAGGTTTGGTTTCTTTTATTTTTTGTTTCAGTGACTTTCAGGGCTTCGCTTCGCCAGACTGGTAGATCTCCAAAGGCTGGGAAATGTAAAAGTAGATCCTATGTCAATAAAGGTTGAGCACCCCTGTTGTATAGCAATGCTGCTCCTCGTGTTTTGTTTATAATTTGGTTGTCGAGAAATTTTTTTCACACTATTTTTGCTTGTTTATCTATCCTGTCACCCCTAATATATCTAACAAAATGGTATTGCCCGACTACGTTATTATCATGCAGCTATTCGTAACTATTTGCCATACTCATGTATTACGATGCTACTGATGGTCTGAAGTTCGAACTGGGGAAAATCTTGGGGAAACTTTTGACTTTGATCCTGATTGTCGTCTACATGTGAAATGAGAAGAAAGGGGCCATCGGTAGGTTTTTCATCAGGGAAAACTGGGAGAAAATGACTGACTTTGTTGTTGGTCGTTGTCTTTATTTGATATGGTAATTAGAGAGATATTGTATTGCATTGATTAAACCGCTTTTCAGTACATGTATGTACCCTACTACTGTACTAGCTGGAAATCAAATCTCTTGTTAATTTTTCACCTGAATGGCCTGACTTAGGGACAAAAAAAAAAAAGCGCAGAGGTCTTGGGAAAAGGACAAAATGTGTGTTAAACGGCATGTAAACGCAGAAAATTCTTGATTTTGGGCCTACTAGTTAACAATAGAACTTACTGCAATAATCACAAGTGCTTTATCCAAATAATGAATATCATACTTCATAGGGGTAACTTACGATTTATCCACCATTATTGTTGCTATTGCGTCCTAAGGTAAACACGATACACGTGCTCAAAAGTACCTCATTAACCCAACCGCTGAGATTATCGGCAACACCCGAAGGATCAGCTGCCTGGCTATCCCCACACAGGGCGTTACATGGATCAGTTCACTCAACATGGGACGAGGGTTAAAACTGCTGAGTCCCACCTTTAGTGCCTTTACTATAAAAACATCCATCTAGAGGTAAAGGTGCAGTTTAGCCCACAAATTGTGTTGGGTATTTTCATTAGGCTCCTTAGTATAATAGTAGGCATATTGATTACATCAATAAATGATTTTAAAGGCCACGCTTATTCAGACGTCTGCTGATAAGATGGGGATCTTATTCGCAGATGGATTTATGGTTTTGTGATTTTATTTAGGATGAGCTCCTTTAGATCACAATTCTGGCTTTTGTTGAATAATTAGGCTCTTCACTAGGTAAGATGGCTCAATTCAGAGTAACGCACGGTGTTTCTTACAGTAATGTAATGTCAATAATGCACCAAGTTGTCTTTTTTTTTTCAGTGATACTTATCGGTTACCGTGTCCTCGGTAGCATTAGAGAGACCCTGGTTACTAAGCTTTTTTTACTCAAGTTCCCCGGTCGCATGCTAAGTAAACTTGCCTGTTGAGCTGGTAAGGGGGGTTTGAATCTCCCCAAGAGCTGACTTTTTTTTTGTTACTTTTTATTTCTGCTTTTCCCCTCACTGATCATCGTCGCTTTGCTCCAGAGCATAAAATTGTGACTAGGATTTTTTTGTCGGGTGTGAAGTCACAGAGAAAGTCAGACAGAGCCGATAAAAATAAACCAAACTTCCATGCAAACAAAAAATGTAGTACATGTAAAACAAAACGTGACAAATAGCTGAAGCAGAAGACCCCCAAAATATATTTTCAGTAAATACATGATAGATCCACGTCATGACAGAGAGAGACGAAATTTTCAGTTCACACTTACTACAACTGACAAGAAATCATTTACATTAGATGTTTAAAATTTGATTTGCATTTTTATTTCTAATTAGTAACTGTCCCGTTCAATGAAAAGGAATAAATAAAATGAACAGGAATAAATAAAAGAAGTAATCTGGGGCACACTAGATCTAGTAATGATCAGTTTTTCCACGACATTAATTTTGCAAAATCCTTGGGAAAGAATTACGCCCTATTCCTAATAAATAGTACTTTTAGTAGGCTAATAATGAGCAGTACTAGGTTTACAAAAAAAGGTAAAGGGCTCCGGCATGGGATTGAACACACACCGGACTGAACCCATAGTCTTTGACTGATAACCGCAGACGCTAGGCATTGCACCACGGCAGGCTGGAGGAACTTTTCCATAGGACTAGATATAGAGCGGGGTCGGCACTACCGGACAGTTGGCACACCCGAACAAAAATTGTTAACTATCTCTAACATCGCTTCAAAGTTCACCTTTTGTGCAACTGGATACATCATTAGGAAAAGGAAGTGAAAATCTTTCGTTTCGTAAATTGTTAACACTTTGTGTTGCGTTTCCGGGTCAGAATTTTATTTCACCTGTTTTTTGGCTATAAATGCGAGTTCTTACAAAAGTTGCAATCTGAGTCATCCTCTTGCCTAAGCCAATATTAGAATCCAGGAACTCCAGATAAGGCCTATCTATAAACATCGGGGGAGTTTCTGAGTCTTTATTTTTAGTAACCAAAGAGGTTTCCCCTTTAAGGGTATTTCTCTGCTTGACAGGGGCTGTCCGGACGACCCGACCCCCAGACGCCCTGTCCGGACAGACACACAGGTTAAGAAATACTTGTGTCTGAAGCCTCTCAATAACAAATTGAAATAAATTTTCACAGGCACTGCATTGATCTCGATCTGAGCCATAATGATTGTTAATTGTTTGTGAAACCATTTTTTTGTGCGGCCTCGAGTTGCAGCTTTTTCATTGGCTCATTTACAAGGATGTCCACGAACTGCCGACAGCCTGTACAGGCTGAGTCGACAGTGTCCGAAAGTGGAGAAAACACTTGTTTCACATAGTGCGATCAACTTCGTTTCAAATAAAGATCCTTGAGGCAGGTTTCACAAAATTTACCCTCCGAGTCCAAGATAACTTAAGACTCCTCTCTCAATTATTAACTCATCAAATGGTCTTTGCATGCTGTGTTTGATATCACAATATTTGTTTTGAAGTAAAGAAATAAAAAACTTAAAATTATGACTTTGACTTTCATTTTGTGTTTGTTATGTGTTGTTTTTGTGGGAGGAGTACCTTACTCGAGCGCCACTTTGTCAGATTGATAAGTAACGACGTGAGGGTCTAGTCAGTTTGTATCATCGAGGCCGTAGGCCGATGTTCGTCTGGGCAGTAGTCAGATTAACATATCAGGGAATGCTCCCGGGGTAGCTATGTATCATCTCTTTTAGTTAGTTTCTGGTCTTTGGCGCTTTATCAAGGAGATACGAAACCTGCCATACTTAGAGCGCCTCAGCATTCTAGACATACAAACGCTTGAACAGCGCAGACTCCGGGGCGACATCATTGAGACCTTCAAATTATTAAAAGGTTTTGAAGATGTCGACTGGCAGCAGTTCTTTATCAAGTCCACAAGCCTACACCTTAGAGGTCACAACCTAAAACTGGCAAAAAGAAGGTGTGCTCGCCTCCCAAGGCAATACTTTTTTAGCCAAAGAGTGATAAGCACTTGGAATTCACTCCCAGAATACATCGTCCAAGCCAATAGTATCAACTCATTTAAAAACAGGCTTGACAGATATTGGAAACATCGAGATGGGTCACTTACTAGCATTAGCTATCCAGACCCATTAATCCATAGGTATCCATAGGTAGGCCTATAGGTATAGTACGGAACTCCTTCCGACGTCTGTTAATAAGCACTTCATTTTAACCAAGGGCTTGGAGTTGCATTTAGTAATCCAAGTAGGCTAATGGATCTACTAAGTAGGCCTAATCAAAATGTAGCCTATACGCGATTTGGGGGGTTGAACTGCACCACCCACCTAGAATCTAGATCTAGATTTCTAGATCTACTCTAGTCTAGATTCTAGAGGACTGGGGGACGCTGCACCCTGCAACTCCCCTTCCAACACTCACGACGCCCCTAAAGTCGTGTCTTTGTAGTATCCCTTTAATGCATCCCAACTCAAATGGAACTCCTCCCTTACATTCAGGTAGGCCTATAGATCTACACGCTAAAAAAATTTTTAAGGTTTGCCGCCGCCGCCTCCCCCCCCCCCCCCCCTTTTCCCGTCACGCCGGGCTGAAATCACAGGTCAGGTGCACAATCACAATGTCGATGCCTGAAATGATGTATCATAAGTATCCTTTTTGGCATTATTAAGATTACCTGAGCTGTACCGCCATTCATCATTATAAGAGATTAGTAAGTTGATATCATCAACTGTCGCTTAGAAATTGGTTGCGCGGCCTGATTCTTCAACGTTTCGCATACATCTAAGCTAAAATATGTCTGACTTTTCTCCAGAAATATAGTCAGGAAACCTGAGGGAATTGTGTCATATTTATTTTTAACAGCACACTGTCTTGTGCGAAAACGCAGCTGCATTAAAAAAAAAAACATTCGAAGATTATCTGCTGCCTATATTCATATCAAAGTTATGGTGAAATTACATATGACCTTTGGAAATACATTATATATCACAGATTAATGACTTTAAAAAGAACTTATTAAATTTAGTCTTCACAAATCCAGCTTGGCAAGTGACACATTCATCATTTTTTTTTCTCAGGCTGTGATCTCGCGAGATCACGTGAATGCCAAATTACTGCAGATAGCCAAGAATACGAAAAAATACAAACTGGAACACTTCTGTGCTATAGCCTACTAAGTGCATCGGGCCGAAACGAGTGCTCTTGAAGGCAGCCAAATATGGCACAGGGAGGTCAATTTTAAACTGTTGAATCAAAATGTACTGATCCAGACAACATAATCCTCCACTCCCCCCCCCTTTTTTTCCCCGCGCTACATCCAATTTTACGAAGATACAGTACTACACGGAATCTTGGGCCACTACTCCCCCACCCCACCCCCAGCGTTATTTTAAAAAAGTGGGGTCACGGCATGGCTCAAGCAAAGTCAAAATGTGGCAAATTGCTTCAGTTTTTTTGCCGGAGGAAGGCCCTTTTGACCGAAAGCTCGTTTTGTATAAATTGTTTCCTTTCCTTCATTTCCGTGTTACATCTACGTCTACGTATTTCTTATGATGGGCTTTGCAAATGATGCAACACACTTTCTTTTTGCCACATTTTGATTATATCAACCTCTGCCCCCGGCCCCGTGACCTACACATAGACCTACACACTGATGATAGCACGTCACCTTATCCCCCATTTTATTATCAGATACCATTCTTATGAACATACTTCGAACTCTCGTGAAATTATAAGTAGGCCTTTTATTGTAAATAACCATTTTGATGTAAATTATTTTGAAGAAATTATCATCCTGTTAAAAACGTCAGCCAAATCTATTGCAAGCATATTTGACTATTATGTAGTGTAATTAATGCATAGGTCACTGTACCTCATATTTAACTCAGTTCGAACAATGAGCGTTGGTGTCAGGCAAAATCTGATTTAGGCCTATAGGCTATGTCACAAATTCTCCACATTTGAACTCAAAAGGCTTTTTTATTAAGCCACTTACAGTAACCATTTAATTTTGCATAGCCTACATTTCAAATACCGTGGAGGGTGCATGGAAGTTTTTGTTATTTTGACTGGTTTTGTTTTTGAATTTATAGAAAATGCATTGTTTCATCGTGCTGTTAATAGTTCTAATTTTCATTCTCCATCTTGGCTCCATTCTAGAGTAGGCCTACCGTGCGTTAAAAAATAACCATATCAAGCGTTCAGTTTGGTGCGTAGTGTTCTGGCGCGCATGAGTTCTGAAGCAAGACTGTAGATTATTACTTTTATTAATATGAGACACACACACAGATAGAGCATATGATTCTTTATTCCGGGCAATGCCTGGTATGTCAACATTCTAGTCAATCAATAATTGTAAAATTGGCAATTTGTGCTACTCAAGTTCATGGTTTGAATTTGAGTTTAACGGCGCGTCGGCACGATAATGGCCACTTTGCGCCTTTCGAGATTTTTTTGTTGTCTCATTTTAGCCTAGATTTCAGCCCTTTTTGATGCCTGTAAGTAAGATCTAATAAAAGTGAATTTAAGAGTCTAATGGGGAAAGGCCCGTACTATTATTATAAGTATGTATAGGCCTATATATATGAATCTTGTAAATATGATTTTTTTTTAAATCTATTATTAAATCAACTTGTAGAGTTGGCCTCCTTCGGAAATGACATGATGAGCTGCGGGTCCATGTCAGAAAATAATTCTTTCATGGATCCCTAGGCATAGTGCTTTCTTTGGGTGTGCACGAAATCTATAGGGTCTGTTAAAATGTGTCTGACAGTTAGCTGGCAGCCACACGCTATGCGTAAAAAAAAAAAAAAAAACTATGGGTGAGATGGGTATGACTCAGACGGAGTCTATCAAGGACAGTTTCAGCTTTGATCTCTCCGATTTGCTGGGAGGCGTGTGACCACTGTCCGAGTTGATCTTGAACAGAGCGCAATTTATTCGTAGTTTCTGTGTTAACAATCACAATTAACAGTTATCAATGTTACAGAGTGGGTGACAATTTTTTATAGTATCAGATGATTTGATTCTGAAGTTTAAGTAAATCTGCAAGTTTCGGGTCATATCGTTATTCTTATCTAGCCTAATTAGGCCTATAGTGTGATAATAATTATGGTCGTGTGTATATCGTATTATGATTTATAAGTGATCAGAGGCCACAATAAAACTATTATACTTATAACATCAATGCCACCAATTAGCTGCAGTTAAAAATCTTTGTCTCACCTTGTTTATGACTACATGTATTAAATTCAGACCACTTGTGCCCCACACTCTGTCTCCTCGTTTTGAATGTTTTTCCCTCCTTGCTTATTTTATTTTCTGTCTGGTTGAATACGTGCCCCAATGTCCTGATCATATCAAATGTTGATAACACACCGTATCTGAAAAACGTTCTCTTCATTTCTTTCTGATTTCATTCACCAGAAGTTCTTCACTATGTGACAACTTATAAGCTGAAGCTTGTCTTTCCCCATCCCTGAGTAAAATAAAGAGTTAATCCAGTTTGAAAATAATTATGCTACTGTTGTTTGACATTTGAAAAGATTTTTTTCGACACACGTTGTCCAGCTGCCCAAAACTAGTTCACTATGGCAGGATAATATTAATAATAATTGTTTCGTAAAGTTACCACATAGGAACAGAGAGATAGGAATAGGATAAACCAGAGAGCTTAGAAACTTTTCAGGATAACTTTTAAAAACTTAACTTTAAAATGCAAGACTCAATATAATGTCTGCTAAAGGATTACAGCAGTAGTACATGTATTACATTGCCACGGCAGTTCAAATGCAAGTACCAAACCCCTCATGAAATTCTGAATTGCGGGTACCGTGAAAAGATTTCCCAGCGTTTCCGACTGTATTTTTTCCCTCGTTTTTGGTAAGTTGGCGAACCTTGTAAAGTCGTATTGTA
The DNA here is from genome assembly GCA_963931925.1 of Onchidella celtica. Classification (NCBI taxonomy): domain Eukaryota; kingdom Metazoa; phylum Mollusca; class Gastropoda; order Systellommatophora; family Onchidiidae; genus Onchidella; species Onchidella celtica. The sequence continues at coordinate 52,166,691 of OZ007567.1, read as the reverse complement.
CATCTTGTACAACCTCGACCGCGGCTGAAAGTTTAGTGGTTTGTTTACAAATTTATTGAATAACGTGGGTTTGGTGTTAAAATTTATGGCGTGGAATTTGATAGGTCCTCAAATTCGCTTCGTGTTGAAAAGACCCAAATCTAGATCTAGATGTAGTCTAGATTTAATTGATGACGGCATGAACATGTCATAGAACTCTAGATCTAGATCTAGATCAGATATTGATGAGATCATCACCCTAAATGTCACCGCAAATGTTACCCCAAATAAATAAAGAAGGGCAATTCCCGATTGAATATAATCAACATCCATAGCTAGCTTTAATCCAAAGTATTTGGTAAACTGTGTTTATTAAACTGAAAAAGTTTTTTGTCATGACTGATTTCATTTTCATAGTTATCTAGGGAAAGCAGTGAAAGGGCACCAATCAATACTACTTTTTTTTTACTAGTAGCATTTGGTGGTCCTGCTGCTATTGTCTGCCATCGTGCCACTTGAATGGCTGATTCGATACTGGTCAATGCCAAATTGAGAGGGTACACGGATCCCCACAAGGCCGGGGCTTTAGGAGCAGGGGGTTGCAGGGGGCAGAGGCCCCGGCGCGTTAGTCCTCTATAGGGATGTTTGTCATAGTAAATGTGCGGCTCGCTCATTGATTCCCTGCTCAGAATAGATCATAGCGTCAAAGATAGTGATTCCGGCAGGACTTTCGAATGAGTTCCATAGCCAGAGTGAAAACAATACATAGCTACCCCGGCGGCTTTCCCTGATATGTCAATCTGACTACTGCCCAGACGAACATCGGCCTACGGCCTCGATTAATACAAACTGTCTAGACTCTCACGTCGTTACATATCAATCTGACAATGCCTATGCATTTGTCGAGCTATGGAACGCATTCGAAAGTCCTCCCGTGATTCCATTGGTATTGAATGTGCCAAATTGTCAAGATGGCTGATTAAAGCAGCGGGACCACCAAACACTACCTAGCACCAGTGAAAGCCATAAGTTGGTTGGGACTGTTGTAGACTAACCAGTTGAATAGCTTTATAGATGATGTAGAGCTAGATCTGGTTAGCATAATTAAAATTGTTTAACCCAATGAATTTAAGCATGCCAATTGATCTCATTACCATTTACAAGTGGGTTTGTAACTGTATGCTTTTTATGTGATATAACTGCATTGATAAATAAAAACCTGCAATTTCACTTTGTGGCCACCTTCTTTATAATATAAGAGCATTGTATTTGTATATTTTGTGCTAAAGAAATATTTATGGGGGAGATAAATGACTCTTAACTCGGTTGTAAAGGCAAATTATCCTCCCCTTCTGATCATCATGATCATACAGTCTCAAAAGATTTTTGAATGCATCTAATGCCAGATTGTACATTTTAAGGTATTCAGCAGTTAAATGCAGAACCTCGCATTATCAATATAAAAACATTTCTGTAGAGGACTGATTTACAATGGAGGCTGTGCAACTCACTGGTGCATGACTGCTCCTCAAGTCACGTCCTTGTGGGGATCAATATATCCCCAAATTTTGGCCACAATTTGGAATATTTCGTTACTGTAAAAAAATCTGCCCATGAGTTGTATTTGGATACAAATACGAAAATTTTTTTAATGGGTAAAAAGTATTTTTCTGGTACAACAACATGATCAGAGCTTCAACATATTCAGAATATCTGTTTAAGTATGGTCCAGTAATCAGTAACATGGCTTGGCTTTACCATTTATTGGAACAGTTTGAGCTGTACATACAACCAAAAATGAAGAATAGCAATCTCTAGTAAATACACAGAGATTTTGTCGCTGTTCTTCAGCCGAAACCTGTAAATAAGAAATTTTAAAACTTGATGATCTTCTGTCTTATCAGGATCAGTTTTATCCAGAATCAAAACTCTAAATCAGTCTTGAAAAAGGCCTGCATTTGGACATATTTTGCATGGCCAGTGAGGTTGAGTGGTGTTCACATCTGGAGAGGTGTTTCATTCAAGTCACACTATTAGGATATTACAAGGATGTGACTTTAAGAGCGTCCCTGAGCAGAGGGTTGTAGGGGAGCAGCAATTTAGTCGTCCAGGTGGATGTAAAAGCACAGCTCAGAGATTAACACTCAGAACATGAAGTATGCACCCGACTGAAGTTGTGTAACTTGTATGGCACTCCTTCCTGCATCTGTACACATATTTAAAGAAAATTATTGTCAAAGCATGTTTTGCATTCAAGAACCAATCATAGTTTGGAGCTTGAAGATGAATCAAACCCAGATCAAACGAAGAAATTTCTTCAGCACTATTGTTTGCTGTAGTAAACTGGTTCACAGGATGTTGGATGTAGCTACTGCAGTTTAACAAATATTCTGTTGTTTTTCAAATCCCAATAACATTCATCTAAAGCATTTACTGTATGGAATAAAATCACATTTTACTCTTGAAGTTTGTATTATATACTATATTATTAGTCATTTTGATTGGTTTTTTTTATATCTCCAGATATCTGAAGGACAGTCTTTTCCAACTTATGAAAATAAGCAGTCATGATCAGTGCAAGTGACATGTAAGTAATTCCGACTTCCCTTGCTGATTTATTATCAGCTGTGAGAACTTAAAGATGTGTGAAAATCATTGAATATCAGAATATTAAAGGGCAAGTGGTTGGTTTTCATCAGGTGATATGTTTGTTTCTCCTTCATGGGGGACAAGTGAAAAATTGAGGTATGGGGTGGTAAGATTTTGTAGTGCTGCAGATGTAGGCCTTTTCAGTCACTCTACATAATCATTTGTTCCAGCACATTGTGGTCCTCTGTTATTATAATTCACTAAAATCTTAAAACAGTTAAGCAAATCACAATAGCATTAAATGATCAGACACTGCACAGAGCGAAATGATATGATATGAGGTGCTTTACACTTACAGATACGAATTTCTTTTTACAGGTTTGAAGTTTGCGTCATTTTTCTGAAAGAGGTGATGGAGAAAATATTTGAAGTGTCAACTTTCCGTGAAGCATGTATGAAATGCTCAGTACAGTAAACCCCTTTTTACCATCACCCATATATAATACTAATTCCTGACATTACGTCCAATAACCTTGTGCACAGATCAAATGTATTTAAAAATGTGCCAGATTGACGCAGTATGTCTGCCAGGGCTGAAATGATATGTGGAAAAATTCCTTTGAACTTTGCTCTTAACAGTAATGAAGTTTAAGTACCCCCTTCCTAATACCAGAATTGAAAGGATCCTTGAAATGTTGATACACCTGGTGTGTGAAAATTTCGGACCAAATTCAGATATGAATATCAATGTAGCATGGCTGGATCAGGGTATTCTTAGTTGTCATAAAGAGCTTCAAGCAGAGGGGCTGAATTATGGGTAAATGAAGCAAATTCTGTAAATCATGAAGTGAGAAGATTTTTGTCAAATAATATCTTATTTGAAGTAACTCTTAAAAAGCAGCAGAAATGAAAGCAATCAGAATTTTATTAAATAATTCTCAGCATATGACTCGTCTGCTACATTCATGAGAATTTCATTGAATTGTAGAAGACATCATATCAGCGATCTTGATCTTTCTATCTTTAAGAACATTTTGTTACCATTCTTACAGATGCCGCCACTTTCATGAGTATGGAGACACCATCCTTTCGTGCCCTGTATATATTTCCAAAGGCATACATCAGTCACATAACCAGCAAGTTCTGCAATATACATGTGCCTTGCTTAATTCAGGGGGAGGAATCTTAGTCATGCAAAATGTGGAGTACAACAGAGGTACACAATCAAAATCTCTGGATTCCTGGTGGAGTGGTATGGAAAACAATTTTGCTATTATCCTCTCTGGAGATGACATATGCAACTTTTTAGACTTCATTGGCAATTATGATGACAGATACTTCTATCTCTTTGTTAAGTCAGCGGAACATCTTTGTACTGTTGATTACAACTGCAGACTGCCAACAGACACTGCAACACACTGTGTAACTTACAAGTCAGCTGTGAAACTTTGCTGTAGAAGTGGAAGCAGTGGGTCTTTGTCAAATTTGCCTCAGATACCTGCAGCATTCATTTATGAAAGGACAGAAGAGACTTTGAAGCAAGAGGGCAAACAAATTCAATTTAAGCTCCTCTCAACTCAGAATGATTACAGTAAGAAGTCACTAGCTGACAAGGTCAGCTATTACAGTACCAAATATGTCACAGCTTTTGCAAACCATGAAGGAGGGCATATATATTTTGGAATTGAGGACACAACTGCAGCTGTGTTAGGGGAAGAGATGGCAGAGGCTGAGGAAGCTAGAATAAGTAAGTTTAACATAAATACAAACTTTTGTTTAGTTACAAATTTCATTGAGTTATTAATTAAATATTCCATACATTTACACTTTAGAAATAATTACATACATTCAGGATACCTTAGAGAGAGAAATTTAAGTCAGTGGAAGCTAGTCAGCTGAAGATAACCCATCAGACTGTTGAAACTATTGAGGTCACTTTGGTTTCTAGTGCAGTGAATGGCCATTCCATAGTTACTGCATTCATTTAACCTTCAATGTTCAAATTATGGGTCTCTTGTAGCTATTTTTAAAGTTTTATCCAGTAGTTGTAGTCCTATCCATTGGCATTCCAAATTTTGACACTTATAAGTCTCCTGTCTTGAGTCAGTGATCATGATGAATTTTAGTGGGGCAGAAGATAAATGATTTCCTTTTAAGTCATTGTGTAGGAATGTTAGTGAAATAGGTTTGTGGCAGTCAGTCCTGTTTTATTTTCTGCTACTAGCCAAACAGCTGACTGGAAAAATGGCTTCATTCATCTGGGGAGATGCCAGGTTTGCAGCTCTCAAGGGCATTCACTGGGATATACAGTTTTTTCCTGTGCAGCGGGGGCCTGGAATGGTAATATAGGTTTTCTGATCTAATTTTTGTGTTTTAATTGTTTTGACCAAAGTCTTGGTGATATACATTTAAAAATACTGCCTACATCTATCATTTTCAAATGGTTTCATGCCATAAATTGTACATTAGATGACTTCGCAGTGCCATTACATCAGCATTACAGGTTTCAGCTGATACAACAAATCTGTGTTTTTGATATTTTATTTTCTAGATTTCCTTTGCCTTTTTATTGTATACAAGCTTTTCAGCTTTCAAAATATAAAAAATGTTCTTATCAAATGAAAACCATTTACTGCAAAATTGAGGCAGAAATGTTTGTGGACTGTTCCTCCTCTTCTTCTTTCGTTCACCAAATCTATATGTGCAGATTTGTTTTTTTTAAGAAAACCTATTCAGGTCAGTGGGTGTGAGCCAATATGTTTCTCGCCCTAACCTAGATACCACGCACTCTTTCCACCATTATGTCTGTGGGTTCAAATCTTGCAAAACACCATCATCTGCATGTGGTCTGTAAATATCTGGTAGAGTTGGCCAGTCAGACAGTAGATATTGCATGGTTTCCATGCAGGTTACCATGTGGCAGCTCCAGCTTTTTTTAACTGCATTACTTAAATGAGTTATTACAACTTAATTATAGTATGCTGTATATTCATACATGTCAAAACAGCCGTTTTTTTTACTCTCGCAAGGAGGAACAACAAAGAAAGACAGTCACAATACATGTTCTTGTTTCAATTATGCAAAATTTTTAAAGGAAAGAAGACGAGTCATTGTGGTGTCAGTTTGCAAGATGTATGGGGGAGTGTTTACCAGCTGTCCAGAAGCATATGTTGTCATAAAATCTGACCAGACCACAACTGAGCCAAGAATTAAGAAGCTGGACTTTGAGGAGTGGAAGGCTGAGTTGTTGAACCAAAGCAGAGGTATCCAAAAAAAAACCAAAAAAAAAGATTTTATGAGGAAAAGAACAGCGGCTCAACAGTAGTTCAGTTTCTTGTTTTAGAACACATTTTCCCATGTCGGGTTTGATTTGGCATTGTATAAGGCATAAACATCTGAATATTGATTATAAGTAGAGCATTGTGCTTGCCTTAGTGCCCAAAAAATATTTTGAAAAACTGCATGGCTGCGATTGCACTTGCATTATAAAGCACCCCATTATGAGTTACAGTGCATTATTATTGTTTTACAGAGTCGCAGTTGTATAACCTTGTTTTGAATGATTCTTGGTTCCTTGATGTTTTCCACCTCTGTCATAGGGGTAAAGGGGGAAAATAAGAAGATAAATTGTTGCAGTTTCTGTATCATTGGATTGCAGGTTCATTGAAGAAACAGTGGGCATTAAAGAATTATTATGGTTTGGCACTATATCCTGGAGTTGGTTTAGCTGTGTAACATGGCTGTGGATATGAAGTCTTTTTTCCCACCATTTTCAAAAAATAGATGTTAGAGTGGAAGTTAGGGGCGCCTAAAATATGATTTATTTCTTCCAGATATCAAGTCACTACGAACAAGATTTGTAAAGGTACCATTGCGCACACCACAGTCCCGCTTGGTGTACTCCCTGCCACATACATTGCAAGCATGCAAGGAGAAAGTTATATTTTGTGAGGTTTGATTTCTCTCATGATGATATTAGGGACATTTCTACACTTACAAAGTTTTCACTTCTAATAGTAATATAGAGCCCAACCTTCCATTCCAACTTGTATTTTAAAGGATCTTTCAGCTCTGAGGTGAAGGAATTTGTCGAAAGTGAATGTTTTCAAATGTAATTCAGACTCGGTCCTATCTATAATGTTCAACATGTTTTTAATTCATGATCAGTGACATTCAGGCCATACATCTTAATGATCTTTTGAGGATCTTTTTGTTTTTGTGTGCCTTTTCTTTCATCTTACTCATGGATATGCCTGTTCATTAATTGTGCCTGTTATTCTGGTATTTATCCTTCAACCTGTTTCAGTGTCAAAAGGATTCAATCTTCAGCCCAGAAACATCCTATTGTCCTACAAAGAGGAGAATGTCAGAAAAGCCATCACAAAGCTCCTTAGAACATTTGCTGATGAACCCCACCTCGTTATTTCATTGGAATCTTGGGGTCTAGACTTACAGATTCCTCCAAAGCCGGCTTGTGTCAAAGCCATGCTAGCAGTATTCAGCACTCTTTATGGCATACATGTTGTTTCTCTTGTGGCTGGCCCACCCACTGGGCAAGAGTTGTGGCATTTCACTTCACAACTGGCTGCCAGTCTAAAACAGGTGGGTAGTTTTAACTCTTTCAGTGCCATGAATTTTTTCCATATTTACCAATATAGGAAGAAAATTGTGGGGGAGATGAATGAAGACTAACTACAGCAGAACATCTATTAATAGAAAGTTGAATTTCTTTCTTCCTGAAACAAAATAGCCTAGCATTCTTGTGCACCTATACATCAGTGATTGTCATAAACGATACATTGGTGACTGGCACACAAAGAGTTAAGCCTGCATTTTTTTTTTCAATCCAGCTTTCACTTTCACTTTATGAGTCTAGAGTTTTAGCCTATATCATTTTTGTATCATTTGTTTGTCATTTGTAAAACAGTTCCACTTGCATTCATTTGTGTTGTCAAAGCTGTTGTTACAATATTGGTCATCCTAATTATTATGTAATCAGTTTCAAATGAATTTTTCTATTCACTTGATAGTCTTGGCAAATAAAATTATCAGTCATTTATTAACTCTTCCTGTCCCGATCAACGTATGATGCGTAGATCACTGATTGCCTAGATGCCCGACCAACGCACCATGCGTCGATAGTCATTTTCGTAATTTTGCCTCTTGTGTGTGAAAAATCCTTTCCATAGCAGCAGACACATCAAATCACACTGAATTGTACATAGCATAAAACTTCTGCTTTTTCCCATCAGTTTGGTGTATAGCAACATGAACTTTGTGCATGTTTTACTCTTATTTTTGCTATTTGAAAATGTACACCTTAGTCGAGTTATGCTCTGTGTTGTGTCCCTTGGGCATCTGGTGCCAAATGGTCTGGGACAGAAAGAGTTAAAGGTTATATTAATTGATGCATGCACTTACTTTTGCCTAATGATTTTTAATCCATTTGTGAGGATGCCATGAATTTGATATTTAAGCCAGTAATTTTTATCCTGTTCATATCATGTTGAGGTAAAAAAAAGAAAAAGTAGCTTGACATCTAATCACTCAGACATTTTAAAATTGACTAATATTGATCATACTAGTTGGCATGTTGATTCGCGGAATACATACATGTGATTTTTAAAGTTGAGTTTTGATCACCAGTGTGTAAACTGAGGCACAGAATGAAATTTCCTGCCACACTTTTTATTTCTACTAAGTTTTTGCTGGTTAATTCATTATCAAGCTTGATAAGGCATAGCAGCGAATGTTTTCATACCGATCAATAAAAACCGAACCACGTGGACAGTGTCTGTGGTCATCGCATAGCGGCAAGCTCAGTGACACCTGATAAGATTCTCCGTGAGTAAGGTCACTAACCAGGCAGCGGGCTTTACGGGTAGCGCGCAGGGTGAGAGTTAGCGTGCGCAATGTGCACACGGGCCCTCCGAATTTTTTCGTCCTTATCCGAGAAGACTAGGTAATCGATCCTACCCCTCAGTAGGATCAGGGACACGAAAATATGAGAAAAATCCCAAACTTCCAACATGCCTGCACCGGCCGGGTTTTGAACACGGGACCCTTGGCATGAGAGACAAGCACTTTGTGAGGCTCATATTGTTACAATTAATTTGCTCAGTCGGTCCTCCCATTGCCTTTTTATGAATGATTTTGGCTTCTCTAAGGCATATCTAGACTTGTATGTCATTATATCATTTTCTTCGACAGCAGTGGAATTGAATTTAATTCCCAATAAAATTACTCATGGACTGAGTCATTAAATGGAGCTGTCAAAAGATTGGTTTCTCACTGTGTGGTCTGTGTTTATTTGAAAGTAACCTCATTTTAATTGTTTTTTTTAAACCATTGTTTCTTTACCAAAAGAAAATCAGGGTACACCTATTTTTGCTGAGCACTGGAATGATTTTGCAAATATTCATAATGACTGCTGGCCAATAATAATTGTTTTGTTTCTCATCTCTAGGTCTTAGTCCAACATGGTGGCTGTTTCAGCCACTTGGGTTTCAAAGTGCACGTGTTGGACATTGGTGCACCCCTCATTCTTGAGTATTTTCAAGCTTCAATTGATATTGACATTTATCCCCAAACTTACAAATTGCAAGAACAGAACCTAAGTGACATTCTCACAGCACTCACAGTTGCCATTGCATCCTACAAACCATTTAGGTGAGCTGCAAACACTAAACTTTGATGTAAATCAAAGGTCATTGTCATTTTCATTCATTCAGTTGCAGGGGTTTGCAAATATTGTTGTTAAAGTAAATATTTAAAGACACATGGTCCTGCATAACTAAACTAGTTGTCTTCATGCAGTTGATCATTTGTAGTTGACTCACATTTTCTGCTTTTTATGGTTAAAAAAAAGTGAAGTCATTTATTCCATATACTATTTTAAGAGAATGACCTCATCCCGTAAACTGCTGGATGTAGAATGGCAATTTTCTTTGTTATTGTGCACTTGAATTCTGCCCTGTTCCAGTGAAGTGTTTTCTGTTGGCTGCCATCTGAAGCATTCCTCTATAGAATATTTGCATGATGGTTTATTTAGGTGATTTTTCCATTAGTTTCTAAAGTGCTTTGTTTTTTTTGCCACTGAATACTGGATGCTGTTTAGCTGGCATCATTATGCTCTTTTGCAATGTGATCCATCCCAGTTTTTAAAACATGATTTATCTCCTTCAGCTCTTCAGATGGCATCATGGACACAAACCACTATTTTATGCTCACATGTGACCAACTGGAACTTCTATGGACTCATCAGTTTACCAAGGACCTTTGGGTTCATGGCCCACCAGGCTCTGGTAAAACAATTGCAGCGCTTGAGATGATCCGAGAGTTGAGATCTCACCGAGATTGCCAGAAAGATGAGATCATCTATGTGGCAGAAAATCCTTTGCTGTGTGCCTATGTCAGGTATAGCTAGACAGAGTCATTGTAGACAGAGTAATGCTGAGCATGTTGTAATTTCAGTCAAAAATCACATTTCATATTAAAGTTAGAAATGCGTCACCTCGAAGTTGTTTTTCATTTTGCTAGTTGGCATGTTTTCATCAAACATTCGACTAGAAAGAAACCAGTGTTGGAAGATTTGATATATCTTGTTAATCTGGGATTTTGATCTTGGCTTCAGAGACCTGCTGTAGACCTCCCTTCATTTTCTGTCAGTGATGCTATGGAATTTCCAAATTTCTATAAATCTTATCACTCTGTATCATCCTTTAAATTTCAAGAATGATCCTCATTTTATTTTTACCTTGTGTTTTTCATGTTTTGTTGCATGGTGATTCCTTCATCAGTTAATTCATAAGAATTAATCGTCCTTGGCATTTTAAGTAGGACTGTAGCAGTTAATATTTTTGCACCTAAGTGTTCTTTATAAGAATATTTTTTCTATTGCATTACAGCTCATTTGACTTATGCCTTGTTGCAAGTCGCAGAGAGCTTATGACAGATTCAACAAGTCTTTCAATGATGGATAACAAATATGGCAAAGTGAAGAATGTGATAGTGGATGAGGCGCAGAATTTTAAAGACCGTGATGGTGACTGGTATTCCCTGCTGGAGAAGTTAAGCCAGCAACATATTAGTGATGATAATAGTTTGAGTGCTGGTTATTTCTGGATTTTTATGGACTATGCACAGAAAGTCCACAAATTCAAGGCAGGACTTCCTGGTTTAATTGGCAAGAATAATTTCATGTTGAGGGAGGTTTCTCGAAATACAAAAGAAATCTATGAATATGCTGCTAAATTTATGGACAAGCCCAGTGAGGCTTTAGCTGATGGTTCGGCAAATGCTTGTGTGACAGACAGTCCACGTCTTGCTCATGAATATGGATCAGGGCAAGATGTCAGTATTGTGAAATGTGAAAAGTCCTCAGTGGAAAATGTGCTGTACAAAGTCCTTAAACAGTTAAATGACACTGGTGTTGATTTAAATGACATTGCCATCTTGGTCAGCAAGAAGAATGAAGCTGAGAGGGTTGAGAGATCTGTAACAGAGAGTGAGCTGCTCAAGTCCATCAGTGAGAAGTCTCCCTCACCCACAGATGGTTGTCAAAGTAAAGCTTCAGAGGCAGTGGCAAATTCTGATGAAGACATGATAGACACTCGACAGTATCAAGATCTAACAGCAGAAGCCATTGATAATGAAGCATCTATGCACAGTAGCTCAGATCAGCAACAAAAATCTATCAGCAGGTCTAATTCTGTGAAAGTTCCAGTGGTAGTGTCCACTGTGAGAGAATTCAGTGGCTTAGATAAACCAGTTGTAATTGGCCTTGACCCCCACACTGATGAGAAACATGCTGACCTGGATAAATTCTTGCTGAATTTGATCACTAGAGCAAAAGATTCTCTGGTCATTTTGACCACATCTGACAAACTAATGGAAAAGCTGAAGCCTGCCAGAGGCTGAGAAAGATCCAATAAAATACAGTGCAATTCTAATATCTCGACATCAGCGGGACCGTCTGACTTGCATCGAGTAAAGAGAAAGTCAAAATAGCAGATTAGTGGCGGAAGAGAAGGGGGGGGGTCAAACATCACTGTTATGGGAAAAGTGTCAAATAAATAACGCAGTTATGTCCCTTTTGCTTTTAATTATCGGCATAGTGTCACCCGTTCCTCCATGATCATTGTTTCATTGTTGTATGGAGCAGTTGCATGGCAAAGATTTGCCGATATTGGCAAAATGCTGTAGCTATACATCAAATGCGCAGTGTTTCACTATTTCTTTTTAACCTCGACCTGTTTCTTCAGAAGAAGTGATGATACCGATATACACACAGTACAGCACTCAACCAAGAGACCTAGGTCAAGGCCTAGTATCAACAGGGCACAAATGTTTTGTGAACAAAAAAATTACTCTGTAGTAGTCTGTACTTTTACTGCCGTGAACTAATGCATGGCACTCCACACTCACGTTACAGAAGCCAAGGGTCATCCTCTGTGTCCACACACTCCCTCTCCTGCACCTCCCTGCCAGCACTGCAAAAAGAAATAAAGAGGTCTTATATGGGGGGAGTTGCGTGGGCATTTTCGGTAGCACGGTAGTAGATCTAGTGTACTTGTGCTCTGGTCGGGGAGAAATGTGTCGATATAAGAAGAAAGAATGGAATAACACCTCAAGTTGCAGGGAAATATTTAGTAGCATTAAAGAAGGAACAGGTTTGGACTTGAAAATTGTGTTGAGTTACCCAGAATGTCGACAAAAGCCTTGTTGAGATTTAAGTGGATTTCACTGTATTATCTGTTGTAATAGAAACATTTCATATTTTCTGATGTAAAGAAATCCAAATGCCTATCTCGGTGAATTGCATATTTAGTACTTTAAATCCAGTAATGAGGGTATTGAAATCTAGTAAATCACTGTAAAGATTGTTTCAGTACAGTGGTGTGTTCCATTCTGGTCTTATACATGTTGATGTTTCATACAGGTTGATTTTCAATGTGGTTAAGAGGTAATAAAAAGATGTCAGACTTTGAGGCTGAACTCACTGAAATGAGTATTACCAGATAAAAACTGATCAGACAGGCCTGACATTTAACTTTGATGACTATTTTGAATGGTTTAATTTGTTGATTGGAAGTAGCCCGTGTATGAATAGGAAAAAGAACGGGCATGGTTCCTCTCAGTCTGTTTGTTTCTTGATTCATTACGTGCTGTTTTGGTGATATCTTAGGTATTTTATTAATAGTGGGTGCTGTAATAAGCCACAACTCAACTCAAAGACTTAGACTGCCATTGCTAATTATATTAAGGCGAACTGAAAGTCCCCATAATTGTCCCTGTTGTTACCAGTGAATTCATGTGTAGACGCAGAGCGTAAAATTAATGAGACATTTTATCCAAGTTAAGGTGATACACTTGTCTAAAATCATATATTGCACATTCCAGTTTTGAAATTTTACTGCAGTAATCCTCTCTCACATAGCATTTTGGCCTTATATTTGTGAATAATTTTCAAAAGCATTTTTGTATTTATGTCCTTCATTCAGTTATCTTCAGTTGCTTTTACAATTGTTTTTTGCCCACCTAGAAGTACTGTAAGGATTGGGGAGTTTCGGATTTAACATACTGAAAAGTTTTATGAAGGGAAATCATAAAAGCCATGGATTACATTAAGCATTTTAGGAAAACTTCTGTAGTATAGTGTGGGAGAGATGTCCCCAATATGTACTGGATTAGAGAAAAGTTTAGACAAAAGCTTCTTTATTTTATGTTGTCAATCTTATTTTCATGAGACAAACCATAGGGAGACAACCTATCTCACACGAGACACACTTGTAACAAATTCTGAATTATTCATGATAGTTGTAAGAAGTGAGAATATTCTCCTATTATGTTGCTGAGATGTTGTATTGCAACTGATTTTAACCACTTGTTCACATAAGAAACTGAAATCAATTGGAAACTTAGACAGCAATTTGTTTCACAGATCAGGTATCTCCAGTATTGTTCATTCAAAGCTCAAAGGCAGCCATGACCTCTTCGACTTGTGATAAAACATGTATTTAATAACTTATCATAATCTATGATATAATCGTATTGTCATAGTTGATAAACAGGTAGAGAATAAATAATCTGTATGTGATAGTTAACAGGCATGCTCAGAAGCCAAACAGAGGCAGCTGTGATCTAAACATGCTGAGAATTAGTGTGAGATTTTGACATAATAAGATTATATAAATCTGTCTTTCAACATTTGCCATACTTACACTCTGGCCATGTGTCATAAACTAAATTTATAAAATCCATTTAAAGGCAAATGGTGGGGATTCAACATTGTAACTCTCCCCAGAGAAGAAAAAAAAGGAGGGACTTGCACAAGAACAGCAGTGGCCTCATTGTATCCAAAATTCCGTAGAGTTTTAGAATGTAAGGAAACTGAAGCCCTACTTTGATGAGAACATCTCATTTTAATATATCATATCAGTTAAATCTCCACCAAGGGTTTCCAGCCATTTGTAGTGCAGTATTAAATTGTCATAACTTGTGATACCTCCGGTTGGCATTCATAAAAGGGAGAGGAACCACACACTGCTTATTTTTTCATAATTAGACGTGGATTAAAGAAACATTTCTCATCAACACCAGCATTATATATAAAAAAAAATAAATCTGTGATGATGATTAGGTAACAGTGTATGTACAGGTTTTGGTTATGTTACCCGAGGAGGTTTTATGACAATGTTATGTAACAAAATGGAAATGTATTTGCATCAGTTAGATACCAGATGTACATTCATGTTGTTTTCTTGGACTTCCATTGTAATGTTTTATATTTTGTCAAAGTGATATGATTTGTTAAACTTCTGCATATTATACCAACATATTCTGAGAAAGGGCTCTGTTGCTACATGTACTATACAAACGTATTTGTTCAAATTTTTTTAACTGGGCATGCTAACTTACATGTAGAGAAATGAAATCATGGAAATTGTGTAATTACTATTTGGCATAAATTATCATTAATGATATTTATTATCATGCCTCTCAGTGATAATATGTGAGAAAGCCAGGACTCAGTATTTGCTTTCTTTATGGTTTTGTGCGTGTTTACAGTTAGTATAAATAGAACACGATTAGATCTAGGAAAGCACTCAATACGATCCTTGTATGTCAGCCATGTTTTTTTATTCTCTTCTACGTCATCCTCACTAGGTGACGTCACTAGGTATTATTACACGTTGCCAGGAAATCACATAGGCCAAAAAGGAAATAATATTGAATCAAGTAATAATCAAATTGAAACATGTATGCCACATAACCCCAAGCACAGCTTGTACCTCTTCAGCTGTATTAACATCTAAGGTACTCACAACGTAGTCATACTTTGTTTGGTCATTCGTTATGTTCTTAATGCCAAACTGTGACTCTATCCTGGCGAACCAGACTTCGGGTGACTTTGTCCAAAAGTCAGGAAGTTTGAGTGACACTGCGTTAAGGCCTATGGCCTCTTGTTGTTGGCTTGGTGTCGTAGTGAGCAGATGGCTTAAACGGTCGAGGATTTCTTCAGTCATGATCACGTCGGGGTCACCAACTTTGTGCGTGTTTACAGTTAGTATAAATAGAACACGATTAGCTCTAGGAAAGCACTCAATACGATCCTTATATGTCAGCCATGTTTTTTTATTCTCTTCTACGTCATCCTCACTAGGTGACGTCACTAGGTATTATTACACGTTGCCAGGAAATCACATAGGCCAAAAAGGAAATAATATTGAATCAAGTAATAATCAAATTGAAACATGTATGCCACAATGACAGCACTGGTGAAAAGGTTTATAATGTGCTGCTAACTGGATAGTACTGTTTTAGGAGACCTATTTCAGTATGTTACCATCCTTCAAGAGATAGATAATGAAAAATCAGATATGAAGTTTTTGTTTATGATATTGAGTATTTTAAGAAATCGTCACGCTAGTATTATATTGCCCAAACTCAGAATATAGAAGAGTGTACTTCGGACAAAAAGATACTGAGATGACGAAGTGTATTGTCAGTTTTCTGTTTTACCTTGTGCATCAGTCGCATGATGTTGTACAGGTGCATTATTGTAGTGAGTGCCATAATTGTTCATAGTTTCCATGCTCTCCATATCTAAGGAGTCATAGCATATGCCTGCCTAACACAAGTGAAGCCAAGAAAACAGTGAATTGGCTGTTTATTAAGGATATACAATTTTTTCATGTAAACTTTATGTACGGTTTTGTCATTTGTTCCTGTTGTAGTGTGGGTGCAATGAGATTCAAGTAAAATAAGGTGATGTTTTTTAAGGCAGATTATTTTATTGTATTAATGATGTTTTGTGAAGGTGATGATTTATTGTAATGATGATTGTTATTCTGTCAGTTTTATTGACAATACCATGCTGTGGAGGAACTTTTGAAATATTCAGCTGCACAGTGATTTCTTTTTGACTGTGAGAAGTTTTTTTTTATAGTCATAGAGCATCTTAGAAACCGTCTGTTGCAGCTGTACTGCTCAGCATTCACTAGTTGGTTCAACTGTTTCAGCACCTGCCACAGGATTCTTAATGGTGCTAGTTCAGGGGTGTATCTTGTGTAGAACTCTCCAGTCACTGTCTTGGTTGTCCACTGTGTCACAAACAGGTTATGTTTTATCAGAATTATAAACTGACTTACCTCAGCAGTATGTTAATGTAAATGACTCTTCATGAACATGTGAGCAATTTCAAACACCATGCCACCTGTTGTCTGCCCTTGTGTTAGTGATACAAAGTCTTGTGTCACTAGTGCCAGGTTCAGGTGACAAGTGAAACATGTGCAGTTCACATTTACTACTGACGAGGGCTGATGTTTATTTACAAGTTATAATAATGATAGGTGCTCTCAAGAGTCTGAATATGAAGAAGTAGTTGTACTTTTACTGTTTTATCATGCACTTTTTCTCTTCAAAGTTTTATCCATGTTTTCCATTAATGTCTTTCATTAGAGTAATTAACTAGCTAGTATGAAGTGGTGTACTGGTAAATTTTTGGGATACAAGACCTGTTTCCTAAAAATTTTATAATTTGTTTTCTGTGAAAATCATGGTGGAAATAATATTACAAATGCATTAAAATCCATTTCCATTCCCTTTATATTCTCCTTTAAGTTTTGGGAGGAAAGGGGAAAGAGAGACTTATCTAATCTTTGTTGCTTAACAGAGTGCCCCCATTTACAATGCCACTCCCTTTTCACATGGGCTCCGCTCAGTCCCAACCCCAACCTCACAAAAAAAAAAATTAAAAAATTTACTGTTGCACTAAAATTTTGCCCCATTTGCTAGCCACAGATTGTGATCAATGTTCAGTTTCACATGTCAAGTTCATAATGGTGGCCCTAAATGAAGTTTCAATTGCTGCAGTACAAAAACACCCTGCATTGTATAATAAAACTGAAGCACACTATTCAAACAGAATTTATGTTGCTAAACAATGGAAGGAATGGGCCAAGAACTGGGCACACATTTCTCGTCATCCTGCAAAACTTCTTCGAGAAGATGCTGGTATTCACCAAATATTGGTCCTTCTTTGAAATACGCCGTGAACTCAATAACTTTTGTCTCCTGTACTTGTATCTTTTTTCAACAAAAACAACATTAGTGTCATGGCCTCCATTGTCATTGAGTTGAGTAGAAATGGAATGGATCAGGAAAGGAGAGACATTCAATTCGCATTCTACTCTTCAAAAAGTGGTATGGAAATGGAGTGGAAGGGGAATGGAAATGGATTTTACTGTGTTTGTACTTTTAGTCTGCGATAAAATGTTTCCAATAAAAAATGTTTTCATAGTGCAGGCAAAAAGTCTTGTGAAAATAAAGTCACTTTAGGCTTTTTAGTAAACTGAACCCTATTTTACATTGGTTTGGGGGCTATTAAAGTATTATGATGAAGAGGCTTTTGTGAGGAGAGCATGGTATTTTACATCATAAGCCACTGCTGAACAGTGGACACAGCTCAGCATTTTCTCTATTTGGCTTTGTAAGTAGACTACCCACCCCTAACAACAGATGAAAAGAATGAGTGTCTGGGGTCTGTCAGACCCTGTGTGTGAAATAGGATTTAAACGTGACAGCCATCTAGAGGACTAACTTGGGACCCTTCCCCCCACCCCATACACACACACACACACACACTCCTTCCATTCCCCACATGTTTCTAAATTCATGTTTTTGAGTTGCCTTGTTTTTTCCATTTATGATTTACCAATTTCATAAGCTTATTTTACAAATCAGTGGTGCAAGAACTGGTGATATGTTTTACAATCGAACAGCAGTTTTAAGTTCTAGCTACCAGCATAATGTTTGTTTTTTTAGTTTCATGTTCTATCATTTTTATAATCAAATTTTAGAAAATTATTTTGCTTTATAATAAAACCTTATATTATACATGTATTTTATACACCAGAGACTACTTTCTTTGTGTTGTATTTGTTACCGTATTCAAACCACAGAAACAGGGATATAATATCACTGGAAGACAGACATGGCGGCAGCAGTCTTTTTTTTCCCCCACCTTTTTCCCATTACTTTGATTGCCATTCCATTAGATCTGGTCGGGTGAAACAATAGATTCTATTCCCCATCGCAGCTCAGGTTACTAATTCTTGCTGTCAAAGTTTTTCTTACCAAATGATAGGAGTCCTTTAACTCTGTTGGGAAGACAGTGTTAGGGGCTTCAGTCAAGTCTGGTCGTAATTCGTTTTTTCACACTTTGGGAAAAAACAGCATGTTTCAGAAAAACGCTTACAGAAGATAAAGTATTGATACTGAAGTAAAATGTTATACATCAAATAAAAGAGACCTGAATATGAAATACAATATAAATCGGCGTTAAGTCCAAACACGTTTTTGACTGGCACCGATAAATCAGTGATATGTCCCAAAGGAGTTAATACACAGAAACTTTTTATCAGCTTTTCTAAATTTTCTATTTAAAATATTTTACTGTCATGAGAAGTAATGATTTTCTAGGTAATTATTCTTTAAACTCTCACTCTCATGGTCCTTCAATCTGGCTGCCCCTTATTGTGTTTCTTGATACTTTGTTAGTAAACTCATTTCTTTTCCCTTCATTTGCCACAACCATTTCTCTAAATTGATACCAATGAAAGACTGGAACTTTTATTGCTGCGAAGTGAAACTGGAGGAAGATACACATAAACACAAATTTGGAAGCTACTTGTCTTGGACAGAACAACTACCATCTCAGATATCATCTCATCTAGCTAACTGTTAATGTACCAACTACCATACCTAAAGCTTTTAGGCAGGGTTTTAGTTCGTTGTAGTTTTCTATCAGTGGTTAAAATAGGAAGGAAGGAACAAGGACTATGCGTCTCTACACTAGCAAAATTGTAATGACATAGCAAAACGTAGCAAATGAAGATGGTCATTTTGTCAGCTACGGTCGATTTTTAATACCCTAGCATCAACAACAGCAACAAGGATGAATGCGGCGCTCCGGTTTCCGGAAATCTTCCCTCATCAATTAAGGTTGAAAGAATAGCAACTAATGGTTGTCGGCAATCCATTTGATCCAGTCCTATGATGGCTTTCATCCGACATTGACAAATCGACATTGCTGCTCTGCTAGTGGAAAATCCCTGAGCTCAAGCTTCATATACACTTTATTTTGCTGTCTCGACGAAGACGTAAGGGGTGGGAAGAGGGAAGGGATGGGAGGAAGGAGAGAGAAATGTACCACTAACAAACAGCATAGTTTACTTTCCTCGATCTGCCTTTTACTTTTACTTTTTTTTTTTTAAGATTTGCAGAGCTACCCTTCCCGTCTGATGTGAACCCTTGGAGAAATCGGGGGGGGGGGGGGGGGGGAATAGAAAAAAAGTGTCCGTCATTTAATAAGTATATAAAATGAAGATTTGGGAGAAAAATATTCTGACATACATCCTGAGCCACTTCCACTACATCAAAATAGCTTTGACATAAATTGGGGAAATTTGAAGATAAGGCTCTTTGAACCGCCCATGTATTCCAATATTTAAGGAACTTTGCACTACCTACCGCTGCAGAAATGCAAAATGAAAAATATGTTTTGGTCAGTGACAGGATTTGGATGTGTGTCTGTCACTTCTCGAGCTTTTTCAGTGCTGAGCCTCTAGATCTGTCTTAGGCTGCCAGGAGCAGGACATTTCGGGTTTCTTTTTTATCTGTATCTTATGTCTCTGTCTCTGTCTTTCTCTCTCTCTCTCTCTCTCTTTCTCTCTCTCACCCACACTTTATCTCATGTTCTCTCTCTCTCTCTTTCTTTTCAGAGTGTGTTTGTGCGGTTCTGTCTCCACGAAAGTTGTTTTGGCACGCTACCCAACGAAAGACTTTTTTTTAAAGAAAATATTTAACGTTAAATGTTAAAAAGGTGCCGTGATGTTTCCACCACAGGTCTGGTTAGTAAAGTGAGGGTTGCTTGTTCTGAAAGATATTTCCATATTATTTGCATGTGTTTACCTGTAAAGGGTATTTTAGCAAACGATCCAATAGGGCCTATATGTTGATGTTTGAAAATATATGAGAGTTAAGAGTCCGCCCTGTCGAATCCGCAACTCACAGACAGCAAGACCTGCCTACAAGTTCGATAAAAGTGAATCGTATGCCAACAAGTTGTTTGGCTCACTGTGACCATTACGGACATAATATTTTGTTGTTCACCGGGAACGGTAGCCTGCAAAACGCAACTGAGCCAAGAACTTAACGATGGTTTCACGTCGCATTCTGTGAGCAGTTTGTGTTGTTGTTGTTGTTGTTTTTTCGGGGGGGGGGGGGGGGGGACGCATCATTATCCTATTTCTGTTTGTGTTTGTTAGTGTGGCTGCTCTTGTTGTTTTTAAATTACCAGTCTGCGTCATCCTGCATTCGGGACTGGATTTAATATCACGAGGCGCACTGTTTCTGAGCCCCTGAGTTGTGGCGTGTCCAGCTAGATTTAATCGCTCACGGGAGATTTTAATTAAATGACATGCAAAGAAACAAAGACAATGTGTGACATCATTCTGTCTCCGGGCAACGAACATAATTATTGTGACTTGCGTATTCGCAGCCTTGATACTAGAGATACACTGAATACGTCACGAGCACAGATGTTGGATCATTAGAAGCTTATAATGTAAGATGAGAAGTTTTCTGACGGGAAAGAAGATCTTACACTGCTCAAGAGAAAAGAAAATTTAGACCAATTTTTTCCTATTGTGTAAATTCAAATCATTACAAAAATAACCACGAACAGGTAAAGAAGTTAAACAAAGACATTGTGGCAACTTTCAACTGATTATTCTGCAGTATCCCTACACTTGTAAAAATTTATCTATCACAGAATAAGTGCATTCGGGATAATGGTTCGACATCTCACTTCGCCACACTGAAAGCTCATTACTTCTCTGTACGTGTATGTGAAGAACAAAAGCTATTGCACTCAGGTCGACTGTTGCAGACATCTGATTACATGTACCTGGCTGAAAAGTTCAATTTGTTCACATGAAATGCATTGTCAGAAAGCTTTGGATCTAAATCACAAGTCTGGAAGACACATTTCAAAGATAGTGAAAATGTTTTATTTGTTCATTTCGCAATAGCTGGTCTATAGAATTGCAATTAAAAGGTTTTGTAATTTTTGCCCTTTAAGATCAAAGGTTTTCAGATTATTTGTGTGGTCCCATACTGGAACAAAGATTATTGTGTAGTTTTTGGAGGCAGATGCATGAGAAATTGTCCATGTGTTCATCTGGTCATTTACCATATAGAGGGAAAGGTAAAAGCAAAGTTCCCGGGCTTATAACTTGAATAATATCATGGTTGACCATTTTGATTGTCATTTCAAGGCACACCCTATTTAAGATTAAATTAGCACCCCGCATTCACTTCTCACTTCGGTGTGTCTTCTTCCAAATGGCAGAAAATTGTTAGAAAGGCATCGTTTGTGGAGAATATGCTTCCCCCCCCCCCCCAACCCCCATACACACATTCCCCTTGTAGCAATGCAACTGCATATAAGATCTGTGGAGGGGAGAAGGATTTTCTCTTTTCCCCCATGCCATTAATTGCGACTGAAATCATTCCCGGTCCCACACCAAATTCTCCTAAGTAGCGTTTTCATGCTAATAACAGCAGTTGTGTATGTATGTATTCATCTCCTTCATCTTTTTTACCTTTAATAAATTCTTTCACTGCATAGAAATAATCTCACTTTTATTTTAATTCTGCCAATGCTTGGAGACAATTTCGCCGAAGACTTTTTCCCATCTCTTCCAGGAGAAGATTTAACCCCTTCAGCAATTGATAATCAGTGACACGCCATGGTCATTAATATTTTAGGATCGATTTGAGCACTTTTATCTTTCTCAGTGTATGGGCGAGTATTCGAAGAAGGACGGGAAACAGCATGGTTTGGTCAGTGGTGTGGTCTGTATTGGATCATGCAATCTTGATGAAGATACCACTAAACTATGCACCTTTCCGTAGTTATCTGTGCTACCTCATAAAACATGTCAGCCTTTCTGAGATTATTGCTACTAAACTGTATTGCTGTTTTTGTGATTGCTACTACTACTGTTACTGGTACAAAAAGTGTTAGTCTAAATCTTTTCAAACAAATGCGCTCTACTATCCAGACATGATAATCCTACTTCAGGCAAGATATTCACCCAGTCTCATAGCCTTAACGGTACTCATGTATTTGTCACCGTTCACCAAATTATTTTGTCGGAAACTATTGTCTCAGTTGGTAAGATTAATTCAACAAGAATTAGTTCTAGCACGTGACACAACAGTAATTCAAGGTGCAACCGTATGAAATATTCATATGGATCTTAGAATTAAAACTGCCAGTTGGAAAATCCCTTATGTCAGACCAAATTACAGGTCTTAGACTCGGCCCAAGCTGTTTATCCTTTGAATCAAGCTCTGGTATCATTTGGGGATGAAAGGTTCAGATAAACATTGTCTTTCGTAAACCCTGATTTTCTTAATAACAGGATGTGTTTAAGTCCAACGTAATGTACTAAAGCCTTTGAATGGCATTGTTTATACCATGTTAGCCTAATCAGAATGAAGATTAATAACTTTCAGTGGTTTATTCTTTGGCGGTCCTTGTTGAAGCGGAAGAGACATGGAATTTCAGTCCAAATGGTTCAACGGGGCACATTTGGTCGGATTTAATTTCTGGCATAAAGCAAAAGATAATAATGAAAATGTCAGAAAACGGCAGGCATTTTGCGCAAACCAAACGATATCAATTGCGAGTTTTTAGATGAGATTAAAAATTGTAACAATTTAGGAGAAGAAATAGAGGAACATTTACTTTTCTTTGCCCATAGTGATAGGCCTTTCAGCGAATGCAAGAAAATTACCATTTATTAAAATAAAAAAATAAAAAACCACATCTAGTGCAGTTTAAACTAGTTCTTTGCTTTAATTCATTTTGAGCGAGCAGCTTTTGATACCATTTCTTTAAAGTCCGCCATTAAGATGACAAGGTACCAGCAAACTTTGCATTGTGTAAGGAAGAGATTGTTAATAAAAAAAAAATAATAATAATAAAATTAAAATCTCAGTAATATCAATGATTGCATTGGACTTTTTCAGATCAGAAATTTTAGGACGGGAATGACAACCCTGGAGTTTATGAACATTGATCAGCGAGTAATCACTGTGGATGATTCGTCATTTACATGAAATCAAGCCAAGAAATGGCCTTTAAATCAGACTCTGGAAAATCATAGCTAGTATGAAGATTGACCATGGAATCGATGTCCAAGCCATGTAGGAAAGTAATACATGTAACGTTTCAAAAATTTATTGAGCAAATAATTTTATGGAAAACCTATATGTCAGACTGAATTTCTGTAGCCGTTGTTCCTGTGTTGTACAAAAGTTGTCTTATTTGATTTTTTTGCTTGTGTGTGCATGTCTGTGCTTGTGTGTGTGTGTGTACCCTGTAATCTGTCCCAAGGAGGGCTTAATGAAACTTATGAAGTCTGACGGTTTTTGTGCAATGTATAGTGTTGGCGTCTCCTCGTATAAAAATTAATATCTGCTCATAGCATCCTTGAACACTATGTACTTTGCTATCAGCTCCAAGCATCCTTGAACATTATGTGCTTTGAAATGTGTGTGAACATATCCATTTATGACACTGCTCGTTGATTTGTTCACACATCGATATGTGTTTCCTTACTGACATTATTCAGTCTTATAGATTTTGCTAAGATTATTTTTCTTGTCTTAAGCTGTTAGGCAAACGGAGAAAAAGATTTTACGTCTGCTTTACTATAATGACTTCTGCTATCATGAGTACTTTACAGTCTCTTCCTCCCTCGTAAACTCTGCCTTTTTTCATTTAAAACTTGTATACTCCCTTCCTCTTCCTTCAAGCATGTAGAAGACCGCCACACCCATCTAATCTAGAGTACTTGACCAAGGCAAACCACTTATACTATTTTCAGTGACCTGTTCTAGTGTGGGGAAAAGACTACTCGAGATAATTCTTATAATATGTAAAATCCTATTTTATACCTCCTTAGGAGTATACAACCATTCTAAGGATTAAAAGAGACTATATCTTGGCTGCCTTGGAAATGCTATACGGTATTCAGTTTGCACCTTGAAATGTCCACGTTATACGTCCGATATTTTGTGATAGAATCATGATAACAGGATTGAAGCTGAGGTGCTTTTAAACTAAGAATTGATGGGCCTTCAATATCCATCATAATTATCTGCCGAAAACAAACGTGGCTTTCGAAATCAGCTGAAAATAAATGGACACCACAGTCGTTAACGATTATCTGGTGCCCTTTCTCTTTTTTTTTCTTTGTTATCAGATCTCACCTTATGTCTAGCCAACTGCTACCTCTTGTTTTTTCTTTGTTATCAGATCTCACCTTATGTCTAGCCAACTGCTACCTCTTGTTTTTTCTTTGTTATCAGATCTCACCTTATGTCTAGCCAACTGCTACCCCTTGTTTTTTTCTTTGTTATCAGATCTCACCTTATGTCTAGCCAACTGCTACCTCTTGTTTTTTTCTTTGTTATCAGATCTCACCTTATGTCTAGCCAACTGCTACCTCTTGTTTTTTCTTTGTTATCAGATCTCACCTTATGTCTAGCCAACTGCTACCCCTTGTTTTTTTCTTTGTTATCAGATCTCACCTTATGTCTAGTCAACTGCTACACCTTGTTTTTTCTTTGTTATCAGATCTCACCTTATGTCTAGCCAACTGCTACACCTTGTTTTTTCTTTGTTATCAGATCTCACCTTATGTCTAGCCAACTGCTACACCTTGTTTTTTCTTTGTTATCAGATCTCACCTTATGTCTAGCCAACTGCTACACCTTGTTTTTTCTTTGTTATCAGATCTCACCTTATGTCTAGCCAACTGCTACCCCTTGTTTTTTTCTTTGTTATCAGATCTCACCTTATGTCTAGCCAACTGCTACCCCTTGTTTTTTTCTTTGTTATCAGATCTCACCTTATGTCTAGCCAACTGCTACCCCTTGTTTTTTTCTTTGTTATCAGATCTCACCTTATGTCTAGCCAACTGCTACCTCTTGTTTTTTTCTTTGTTATCAGATCTCACCTTATGTCTAGCCAACTGCTACCCCTTGTTTTTTTCTTTGTTATCAGATCTCACCTTATGTCTAGCCAACTGCTACCTCTTGTTTTTTTCTTTGTTATCAGATCTCACCTTATGTCTAGCCAACTGCTACCTCTTGTTTTTTTCTTTGTTATCAGATCTCACCTTATGTCTAGCCAACTGCTACCTCTTGTTTTTTCTTTGTTATCAGATCTCACCTTATGTCTAGCCAACTGCTACCTCTTGTTTTTTCTTTGTTATCAGATCTCACCTTATGTCTAGCCAACTGCTACCCCTTGTTTTTTCTTTGTTATCAGATGTCACCTTATGTCTAGCCAACTGCTACCCCTTGTTTTTTCTTTGTTATCAGATCTCACCTTATGTCTAGCCAACTGCTACCTCTTGTTTTTTCTTTGTTATCAGATCTCACCTTATGTCTAGCCAACTGCTACCCCTTGTTTTTTCTTTGTTATCAGATCTCACCTTATGTCTAGCCAACTGCTACCCCTTGTTTTTTTCTTTGTTATCAGATCTCACCTTATGTCTAGCCAACTGCTACCCCTTGTTTTTTTCTTTGTCATCAGATCTCACCTTATGTCTAGCCAACTGCTACCCCTTGTTTTTTTCTTTGTTATCAGATCTCACCTTATGTCTAGCCAACTGCTACCCCTTGTTTTTTCTTTGTTATCAGATCTCACCTTATGTCTAGCCAACTGCTACCCCTTGTTTTTTTCTTTGTTATCAGATCTCACCTTATGTCTAGCCAACTGCTACACCTTGTTTTTTCTTTGTTATCAGATCTCACCTTATGTCTAGCCAACTGCTACCCCTTGTTTTTTCTTTGTTATCAGATCTCGCCTTATGTCTAGCCAACTGCTACACCTTGTTTTTTCTTTGTTATCAGATCTCACCTTATGTCTAGCCAACTGCTACCCCTTGTTTTTTTCTTTGTTATCAGATCTCACCTTATGTCTAGCCAACTGCTACCTCTTGTTTTTTTCTTTGTTATCAGATCTCACCTTATGTCTAGCCAACTGCTACCCCTTGTTTTTTTCTTTGTTATCAGATCTCACCTTATGTCTAGCCAACTGCTACCTCTTGTTTTTTTCTTTGTTATCAGATCTCACCTTATGTCTAGCCAACTGCTACCCCTTGTTTTTTTCTTTGTTATCAGATCTCACCTTATGTCTAGCCAACTGCTACCTCTTGTTTTTTTCTTTGTTATCAGATCTCACCTTATGTCTAGCCAACTGCTACCTCTTGTTTTTTTCTTTGTTATCAGATCTCACCTTATGTCTAGCCAACTGCTACCTCTTGTTTTTTCTTTGTTATTAGATCTCACCTTATGTCTAGCCAACTGCTACCTCTTGTTTTTTCTTTGTTATCAGATCTCACCTTATGTCTAGCCAACTGCTACCCCTTGTTTTTTCTTTGTTATCAGATCTCACCTTATGTCTAGCCAACTGCTACCCCTTGTTTTTTCTTTGTTATCAGATCTCACCTTATGTCTAGCCAACTGCTACCTCTTGTTTTTTCTTTGTTATCAGATCTCACCTTATGTCTAGCCAACTGCTACCCCTTGTTTTTTCTTTGTTATCAGATCTCACCTTATGTCTAGCCAACTGCTACCCCTTGTTTTTTTCTTTGTTATCAGATCTCACCTTATGTCTAGCCAACTGCTACCCCTTGTTTTTTTCTTTGTCATCAGATCTCACCTTATGTCTAGCCAACTGCTACCCCTTGTTTTTTCTTTGTTATCAGATCTCACCTTATGTCTAGCCAACTGCTACCCCTTGTTTTTTTCTTTGTTATCAGATCTCACCTTATGTCTAGCCAACTGCTACACCTTGTTTTTTCTTTGTTATCAGATCTCACCTTATGTCTAGCCAACTGCTACCCCTTGTTTTTTTCTTTGTTATCAGATCTCACCTTATGTCTAGCCAACTGCTACCTCTTGTTTTTTTCTTTGTTATCAGATCTCACCTTATGTCTAGCCAACTGCTACCCCTTGTTTTTTTCTTTGTTATCAGATCTCACCTTATGTCTAGCCAACTGCTACCTCTTGTTTTTTTCTTTGTTATCAGATCTCACCTTATGTCTAGCCAACTGCTACCCCTTGTTTTTTTCTTTGTTATCAGATCTCACCTTATGTCTAGCCAACTGCTACCTCTTGTTTTTTTCTTTGTTATCAGATCTCACCTTATGTCTAGCCAACTGCTACCCCTTGTTTTTTCTTTGTTATCAGATCTCACCTTATGTCTAGCCAACTGCTACACCTTGTTTTTTCTTTGTTATCAGATCTCACCTTATGTCTAGCCAACTGCTACCCCTTGTTTTCTTTTCTTTGTTATCAGATCTCACCTTATGTCTAGCCAACTGCTACACCTTGTTTTTTTCTTTGTTATCAGATCTCACCTTATGTCTAGCCAACTGCTACCCCTTGTTTTTTCTTTGTTATCAGATCTCACCTTATGTCTAGCCAACTGCTACACCTTGTTTTTTCTTTGTTATCAGATCTCACCTTATGTCTAGCCAACTGCTACCCCTTGTTTTTTCTTTGTTATCAGATCTCACCTTATGTCTAGCCAACTGCTACACCTTGTTTTTTTCTTTGTTATCAGATCTCACCTTATGTCTAGCCAACTGCTACACCTTGTTTTTTTCTTTGTTATCAGATCTCACCTTATGTCTAGCCAACTGCTACACCTTGTTTTTTCTTTGTTATCAGATCTCACCTTATGTCTAGCCAACTGCTACCCCTTGTTTTTTCTTTGTTATCAGATCTCACCTTATGTCTAGCCAACTGCTACCCCTTGTTTTTTCTTTGTTATCAGATCTCACCTTATGTCTAGCCAACTGCTACCCCTTGTTTTTTTCTTTGTCATCAGATCTCACCTTATGTCTAGCCAACTGCTATCCCTTGTTTTTTTCTTTGTTATCAGATCTCACCTTATGTCTAGCCAACTGCTACCCCTTGTTTTTTCATTGTTATCAGATCTCACCTTATGTCTAGCCAACTGCTACACCTTGTTTTTTTCTTTGTTATCAGATCTCACCTTATGTCTAGCCAACTGCTACACCTTGTTTTTTCTTTGTTATCAGATCTCACCTTATGTCTAGCCAACTGCTACCCCTTGTTTTTTCTTTGTTATCAGATCTCACCTTATGTCTAACCAACTGCTACACCTTGTTTTTTCTTTGTTATCAGATCTCACCTTATGTCTAGCCAACTGCTACACCTTGTTTTTTCTTTGTTATCAGATCTCACCTTATGTCTAGCCAACTGCTACCCCTTGTTTTTTTCTTTGTTATCAGATCTCACCTTATGTCTAGCCAACTGCTACCTCTTGTTTTTTTCTTTGTTATCAGATCTCACCTTATGTCTAGCCAACTGCTACCCCTTGTTTTTTTCTTTGTTATCAGATCTCACCTTATGTCTAGCCAACTGCTACCTCTTGTTTTTTTCTTTGTTATCAGATCTCACCTTATGTCTAGCCAACTGCTACCCCTTGTTTTTTTCTTTGTTATCAGATCTCACCTTATGTCTAGCCAACTGCTACCTCTTGTTTTTTTCTTTGTTATCAGATCTCACCTTATGTCTAGCAAACTGCTACCTCTTGTTTTTTTCTTTGTTATCAGATCTCACCTTATGTCTAGCCAACTGCTACCTCTTGTTTTTTCTTTGTTATCAGATCTCACCTTATGTCTAGCTAACTGCTACCTCTTGTTTTTTCTTTGTTATCAGATCTCACCTTATGTCTAGCCAACTGCTACCCCTTGTTTTTTCTTTGTTATCAGATCTCACCTTATGTCTAGCCAACTGCTACCCCTTGTTTTTTCTTTGTTATCAGATCTCACCTTATGTCTAGCCAACTGCTACCTCTTGTTTTTTCTTTGTTATCAGATCTCACCTTATGTCTAGCCAACTGCTACCCCTTGTTTTTTCTTTGTTATCAGATCTCACCTTATGTCTAGCCAACTGCTACCCCTTGTTTTTTTCTTTGTTATCAGATCTCACCTTATGTCTAGCCAACTGCTACCCCTTGTTTTTTTCTTTGTCATCAGATCTCACCTTATGTCTAGCCAACTGCTACCCCTTGTTTTTTTCTTTGTTATCAGATCTCACCTTATGTCTAGCCAACTGCTACCCCTTGTTTTTTCTTTGTTATCAGATCTCACCTTATGTCTAGCCAACTGCTACCCCTTGTTTTTTTCTTTGTTATCAGAGCTCACCTTATGTCTAGCCAACTGCTACACCTTGTTTTTTCTTTGTTATCAGATCTCACCTTATGTCTAGCCAACTGCTACCTCTTGTTTTTTTCTTTGTTATCAGATCTCACCTTATGTCTAGCCAACTGCTACCCCTTGTTTTTTTCTTTGTTATCAGATCTCACCTTATGTCTAGCCAACTGCTACCTCTTGTTTTTTCTTTGTTATTAAATCTCACCTTATGTCTAGCCAACTGCTACCTCTTGTTTTTTCTTTGTTATCAGATCTCACCTTATGTCTAGCCAACTGCTACCCCTTGTTTTTTCTTTGTTATCAGATCTCACCTTATGTCTAGCCAACTGCTACCCCTTGTTTTTTCTTTGTTATCAGATCTCACCTTATGTCTAGCCAACTGCTACCTCTTGTTTTTTCTTTGTTATCAGATCTCACCTTATGTCTAGCCAACTGCTACCCCTTGTTTTTTCTTTGTTATCAGATCTCACCTTATGTCTAGCCAACTGCTACCCCTTGTTTTTTTCTTTGTTATCAGATCTCACCTTATGTCTAGCCAACTGCTACACCTTGTTTTTTCTTTGTTATCAGATCTCACCTTATGTCTAGCCAACTGCTACCCCTTGTTTTTTTCTTTGTTATCAGATCTCACCTTATGTCTAGCCAACTGCTACCTCTTGTTTTTTTCTTTGTTATCAGACCTAACCTTATGTCTAGCCAACTGCTACCCCTTGTTTTTTTCTTTGTTATCAGATCTCACCTTATGTCTAGCCAACTGCTACCTCTTGTTTTTTTCTTTGTTATCAGATCTCACCTTATGTCTAGCCAACTGCTACCCCTTGTTTTTTTCTTTGTTATCAGATCTCACCTTATGTCTAGCCAACTGCTACCTCTTGTTTTTTTCTTTGTTATCAGATCTCACCTTATGTCTAGCCAACTGCTACCCCTTGTTTTTTCTTTGTTATCAGATCTCACCTTATGTCTAGCCAACTGCTACACCTTGTTTTTTCTTTGTTATCAGATCTCACCTTATGTCTAGCCAACTGCTACCCCTTGTTTTCTTTTCTTTGTTATCAGATCTCACCTTATGTCTAGCCAACTGCTACACCTTGTTTTTTTCTTTGTTATCAGATCTCACCTTATGTCTAGCCAACTGCTACCCCTTGTTTTTTCTTTGTTATCAGATCTCACCTTATGTCTAGCCAACTGCTACACCTTGTTTTTTCTTTGTTATCAGATCTCACCTTATGTCTAGCCAACTGCTACCCCTTGTTTTTTCTTTGTTATCAGATCTCACCTTATGTCTAGCCAACTGCTACCCCTTGTTTTTTTCTTTGTTATCAGATCTCACCTTATGTCTAGCCAACTGCTACACCTTGTTTTTTCTTTGTTATCAGATCTCACCTTATGTCTAGCCAACTGCTACCCCTTGTTTTTTCTTTGTTATCAGATCTCACCTTATGTCTAGCCAACTGCTACCCCTTGTTTTTTTCTTTGTTATCAGATCTCACCTTATGTCTAGCCAACTGCTACCCCTTGTTTTTTTCTTTGTCATCAGATCTCACCTTATGTCTAGCCAACTGCTATCCCTTGTTTTTTTCTTTGTTATCAGATCTCACCTTATGTCTAGCCAACTGCTACCCCTTGTTTTTTCTTTGTTATCAGATCTCACCTTATGTCTAGCCAACTGCTACACCTTGTTTTTTTCTTTGTTATCAGATCTCACCTTATGTCTAGCCAACTGCTACACCTTGTTTTTTCTTTGTTATCAGATCTCACCTTATGTCTAGCCAACTGCTACCCCTTGTTTTTTCTTTGTTATCAGATCTCACCTTATGTCTAACCAACTGCTACACCTTGTTTTTTCTTTGTTATCAGATCTCACCTTATGTCTAGCCAACTGCTACACCTTGTTTTTTCTTTGTTATCAGATCTCACCTTATGTCTAGCCAACTGCTACCCCTTGTTTTTTTCTTTGTTATCAGATCTCACCTTATGTCTAGCCAACTGCTACCTCTTGTTTTTTCTTTGTTATCAGATCTCACCTTATGTCTAGCCAACTGCTACCTCTTGTTTTTTTCTTTGTTATCAGATCTCACCTTATGTCTAGCCAACTGCTACCCCTTGTTTTTTTCTTTGTTATCAGATCTCACCTTATGTCTAGCCAACTGCTACACCTTGTTTTTTTCTTTGTTATCAGATCTCACCTTATGTCTAGCCAACTGCTACCTCTTGTTTTTTTCTTTGTTATCAGATCTCACCTTATGTCTAGCCAACTGCTACCTCTTGTTTTTTCTTTGTTATCAGATCTCACCTTATGTCTAGCCAACTGCTACCTCTTGTTTTTTCTTTGTTATCAGATCTCACCTTATGTCTAGCCAACTGCTACCCCTTGTTTTTTCTTTGTTATCAGATCTCACCTTATGTCTAGCCAACTGCTACCACTTGTTTTTTTCTTTGTTATCAGATCTCACCTTATGTCTAGCCAACTGCTACCTCTTGTTTTTTTCTTTGTTATCAGATCTCACCTTATGTCTAGCCAACTGCTACCCCTTGTTTTTTTCTTTGTTATCAGATCTCACCTTATGTCTAGCCAACTGCTACCTCTTGTTTTTTTCTTTGTTATCAGATCTCACCTTATGTCTAGCCAACTGCTACCTCTTGTTTTTTTCTTTGTTATCAGATCTCACCTTATGTCTAGCCAACTGCTACCTCTTGTTTTTTCTTTGTTATCAGATCTCACCTTATGTCTAGCTAACTGCCACCTCTTGTTTTTTCTTTGTTATCAGATCTCACCTTATGTCTAGCCAACTGCTACCCCTTGTTTTTTCTTTGTTATCAGATGTCACCTTATGTCTAGCCAACTGCTACCCCTTGTTTTTTCTTTGTTATCAGATCTCACCTTATGTCTAGCCAACTGCTACCTCTTGTTTTTTCTTTGTTATCAGATCTCACCTTATGTCTAGCCAACTGCTACCCCTTGTTTTTTCTTTGTTATCAGATCTCACCTTATGTCTAGCCAACTGCTACCCCTTGTTTTTTTCTTTGTTATCAGATCTCACCTTATGTCTAGCCAACTGCTACCCCTTGTTTTTTTCTTTGTCATCAGATCTCACCTTATGTCTAGCCAACTGCTACCCCTTGTTTTTTTCTTTGTTATCAGATCTCACCTTATGTCTAGCCAACTGCTACCCCTTGTTTTTTCTTTGTTATCAGATCTCACCTTATGTCTAGCCAACTGCTACCCCTTGTTTTTTTCTTTGTTATCAGATCTCACCTTATGTCTAGCCAACTGCTACACCTTGTTTTTTCTTTGTTATCAGATCTCACCTTATGTCTAGCCAACTGCTACCTCTTGTTTTTTTCTTTGTTATCAGATCTCACCTTATGTCTAGCCAACTGCTACCCCTTGTTTTTTTCTTTGTTATCAGATCTCACCTTATGTCTAGCCAACTGCTACCTCTTGTTTTTTTCTTTGTTATCAGATCTCACCTTATGTCTAGCCAAATGCTACCCCTTGTTTTTTTCTTTGTTATCAGATCTCACCTTATGTCTAGCCAACTGCTACCCCTTGTTTTTTCTTTGTTATCAGATCTCACCTTATGTCTAGCCAACTGCTACACCTTGTTTTTTCTTTGTTATCAGATCTCACCTTATGTCTAGCCAACTGCTACCCCTTGTTTTTTCTTTGTTATCAGATCTCACCTTATGTCTAGCCAACTGCTACACCTTGTTTTTTTCTTTGTTATCAGATCTCACCTTATGTCTAGCCAACTGCTACCCCTTGTTTTTTTCTTTGTTATCAGATCTCACCTTATGTCTAGCCAACTGCTACACCTTGTTTTTTCTTTGTTATCAGATCTCACCTTATGTCTAGCCAACTGCTACCCCTTGTTTTTTCTTTGTTATCAGATCTCACCTTATGTCTAGCCAACTGCTACCCCTTGTTTTTTTCTTTGTTATCAGATCTCACCTTATGTCTAGCCAACTGCTACCCCTTGTTTTTTTCTTTGTCATCAGATCTCACCTTATGTCTAGCCAACTGCTACCCCTTGTTTTTTTCTTTGTTATCAGATCTCACCTTATGTCTAGCCAACTGCTACCCCTTGTTTTTTCTTTGTTATCAGATCTCACCTTATGTCTAGCCAACTGCTACACCTTGTTTTTTTCTTTGTTATCAGATCTCACCTTATGTCTAGCCAACTGCTACACCTTGTTTTTTCTTTGTTATCAGATCTCACCTTATGTCTAGCCAACTGCTACCCCTTGTTTTTTCTTTGTTATCAGATCTCACCTTATGTCTAACCAACTGCTACACCTTGTTTTTTCTTTGTTATCAGATCTCACCTTATGTCTAGCCAACTGCTACACCTTGTTTTTTCTTTGTTATCAGATCTCACCTTATGTCTAGCCAACTGCTACCCCTTGTTTTTTTCTTTGTTATCAGATCTCACCTTATGTCTAGCCAACTGCTACCTCTTGTTTTTTTCTTTGTTATCAGATCTCACCTTATGTCTAGCCAACTGCTACCCCTTGTTTTTTTCTTTGTTATCAGATCTCACCTTATGTCTAGCCAACTGCTACCTCTTGTTTTTTTCTTTGCTATCATATCTCACCTTATGTCTAGCCAACTGCTACCCCTTGTTTTTTTCTTTGTTATCAGATCTCACCTTATGTCTAGCCAACTGCTACCTCTTGTTTTTTTCTTTGTTATCAGATCTCACCTTATGTCTAGCCAACTGCTACCTCTTGTTTTTTTCTTTGTTATCAGATCTCACCTTATGTCTAGCCAACTGCTACCTCTTGTTTTTTCTTTGTTATCAGATCTCACCTTATGTCTAGCTAACTGCTACCTCTTGTTTTTTCTTTGTTATCAGATCTCACCTTATGTCTAGCCAACTGCTACCCCTTGTTTTTTCTTTGTTATCAGATCTCACCTTATGTCTAGCCAACTGCTACCCCTTGTTTTTTCTTTGTTATCAGATCTCACCTTATGTCTAGCCAACTGCTACCTCTTGTTTTTTCTTTGTTATCAGATCTCACCTTATGTCTAGCCAACTGCTACCCCTTGTTTTTTCTTTGTTATCAGATCTCACCTTATGTCTAGCCAACTGCTACCCCTTGTTTTTTTCTTTGTTATCAGATCTCACCTTATGTCTAGCCAACTGCTACCCCTTGTTTTTTTCTTTGTCATCAGATCTCACCTTATGTCTAGCCAACTGCTACCCCTTGTTTTTTTCTTTGTTATCAGATCTCACCTTATGTCTAGCCAACTGCTACCCCTTGTTTTTTCTTTGTTATCAGATCTCACCTTATGTCTAGCCAACTGCTACCCCTTGTTTTTTTCTTTGTTATCAGATCTCACCTTATGTCTAGCCAACTGCTACACCTTGTTTTTTCTTTGTTATCAGATCTCACCTTATGTCTAGCCAACTGCTACCCCTTGTTTTTTTCTTTGTTATCAGATCTCACCTTATGTCTAGCCAACTGCTACCTCTTTTTTTTTTCTTTGTTATCAGATCTCACCTTATGTCTAGCCAACTGCTACCCCTTGTTTTTTTCTTTGTTATCAGATCTCACCTTATGTCTAGCCAACTGCTACCTCTTGATTTTTTCTTTGTTATCAGATCTCACCTTATGTCTAGCCAAATGCTACCCCTTGTTTTTTTCTTTGTTATCAGATCTCACCTTATGTCTAGCCAACTGCTACCTCTTGTTTTTTTCTTTGTTATCAGATCTCACCTTATGTCTAGCCAACTGCTACCCCTTGTTTTTTCTTTGTTATCAGATCTCACCTTATGTCTAGGCAACTGCTACACCTTGTTTTTTCTTTGTTATCAGATCTCACCTTATGTCTAGCCAACTGTTACCCCTTGTTTTCTTTTCTTTGTTATCAGATCTCACCTTATGTCTAGCCAACTGCTACACCTTGTTTTTTTCTTTGTTATCAGATGTCACCTTATGTCTAGCCAACTGCTACACCTTGTTTTTTCTTTGTTATCAGATCTCACCTTATGTCTAGCCAACTGCTACACCTTGTTTTTTTCTTTGTTATCAGATCTCACCTTATGTCTAGCCAACTGCTACCCCTTGTTTTTTTCTTTGTTATCAGATCTCACCTTATGTCTAGCCAACTGCTACACCTTGTTTTTTTCTTTGTTATCAGATCTCACCTTATGTCTAGCCAACTGCTACCCCTTGTTTTTTCTTTGTTATCAGATCTCACCTTATGTCTAGCCAACTGCTACACCTTGTTTTTTTCTTTGTTATCAGATCTCACCTTATGTCTAGCCAACTGCTACCCCTTGTTTTTTTCTTTGTTATCAGATCTCACCTTATGTCTAGCCAACTGCTACACCTTGTTTTTTCTTTGTTATCAGATCTCACCTTATGTCTAGCCAACTGCTACCCCTTGTTTTTTCTTTGTTATCAGATCTCACCTTATGTCTAGCCAACTGCTACCCCTTGTTTTTTTCTTTGTTATCAAATCTCACCTTATGTCTAGCCAACTGCTACCCCTTGTTTTTTGAATAAGTTAATATTACTGTTTGACAGATCCTTCTTAACCGCGAATTATTATCTACGGCCAGTGTCTAATCATGGGACAACACGGTTTGGTTTATGGCTGAAAGAAACCATAGTGAACTAAATGTAATCATAGCCGGGGATTAGCAAAATACGCCTATGAACTTGTTGTTTAACTTGTTGTTACAGAGCATGGCAATTTAGATGCATTAAAGTTAGAGCTTCTGGACATTACATTGGGGCGTAGACTGAACAGCGCATTTGTAAACTGGCGGTTTATGAAAATTTGCGCTAATGCAAATACGGAGACACGATTGAAAAGCATCCCAGGAGGGATAAACGTGTCAGAAATGGTGTTAATTAAATGCCATCGCCAGAATTTAAAGAGGAAAGGAACATGTGGGTGCAATCAATGAACGCCGCAAGGCATTTCCAGAATGAAGGGAAGAGGAGTTATCTTCACATTAGCGGAGGGACACGCCAACATTCAGTTCATGAGCATACTCTTGATGAAGGCATATCGGTCGGAATGGAGGAGCCGGGTTATGTGCTCACCTTTGATAACTTAATCACAAGAAATTCTGTTAAAACAATTTTTAAACAAAAAATATGCAGTTTCTCCTTTATAGCGACTTGATGGTCAGATCCGTAAGATTGATTAGTTCAAGTTGTCCATATGAGTAGTATATCTATAGACAATGTCCCGAAGGAAGCAAGGTCATTTTAAAAGTACTAAATCCAAATCCAGAATGTTCTCCTGTTGTGATGATTTATTCTAAGTTCAGAGCCACCCATAAATTGATGACACAGTTTATTGGATGATCCTGAAAAAATTCGAACCTAGTCAATGAAAGTTGTACAGATGTGAATGGATTGTCTGGTCATTGATCTTC
Source organism: Onchidella celtica (assembly GCA_963931925.1). Taxonomy (NCBI): domain Eukaryota; kingdom Metazoa; phylum Mollusca; class Gastropoda; order Systellommatophora; family Onchidiidae; genus Onchidella; species Onchidella celtica. Next base: position 52,129,889 of record OZ007567.1, on the reverse strand, counting down.
TATGCTTTGGTTGTTCATGTTTCTTGCGAACTTGGGCTGCAAAGGACGAGAACTTAATTCTAGTCATGCACAGACAACTTTTTATCCTCTGCGATTTTTCAAATGTCTTCATCAGGTTAACGTGCCACGCATGTGAGCAGAATTTAAATTCTTCAAAGCGTCTCTTCGTCAGCACCCAATTCATTACAGCTGCAACAATGCTGCTGAAAAATGTGCTAGCGAGACAAGAGATCCATGTATTATTCTGATTATCACACCTTAGAACTCTCTTGTGTTTATTTATAGTCAAGGTGTCAGTCTTGTAAGCTTAAGGGTAGCCACACAAAGGCCACCGAATTCGGTCACCGAGCCACTAGGCGCTTTAGGTGAGAAGAATTGCACTACATGAACGGACCGAATCTAGGTGGGCTCTGTGTGCAGTTGTTGAAATTATATAGTGCAATAAGTCTTCTCACCTAAAGCGCCTGTGGCTCGGTGACCGAATTCGGTGGCCTTTGTGTGGCTACCCTTAGCCTGGAAGTGGAAGACGCTGATTCGAGCTGGGGAGGGGTGGGGGGGGGGGGGTCACTATTTTATTTGCAAATCATTCCATAAACTCCAAGATAATAATACCTATTTCATTTGTTTTGAAATAATATGCCGTCCCTCATTAGAGGTAGCCATATCAGCATGTGTGATGAAGGTTGTGCTGTTTCATGATAGAACACAACCAGCAATCCCACGCTTATCCGATACGTAGGATTGACGCCAAGTTTGCAGATAGGAATGACGTCGTTCCTATGTAGATACTCCGCTTAATACACCATGCCGAAGTCAGTTTGATGTAGAGAATCCGCCCCTACGGTAATCATATAACCCCACAGAAATACTAAACAAATCTATGTCGGATTGACGTAGGATATGATGTTACCAGACATGTCTGGATTCCTGCAAAATTCTGCACCCCAGAACGGCTAGATAATCTGGTTAGACAAAATAATAGCAACAAAGCATAATGATAGGCGTATAGCCCGACCTTTCACAAATAGGCCAGTGTAGCATCTGCAAGCTACCCCTTCCCCTCCCCCGTTTTGCTCGTCATACTGGTGACTGAGCACGTGTTCACTTCTTTTTTCTTTTTATTGTTGACATTCGCCCAGAGTGACCTTACCTTCCCTTTCTTGTGAGTAGTTTTTTTCCTCGCTCGGTTGTTGGGTGATTTAACCCTTTTCGTAAATACATGTTGTCACGAGCAGAGTTAGGGTCTTTGGGGATGTTACGACTGCACGAGAGGCAGCTAACTCACACTCGGACACAACCACACAAGAAAAGTATTAAATAACTAGAGCGTATATATGTCAGGCCGGTCAGGCCATAGTTTACATAAATATTAATAACAAAACAAAAGACAATAGGGGTATATATCCAAACCAAAAAAACTCTAATTAATAACTTAACCAATGATATTCATGTAACTATGGAGGTACTGCAATCAATAGCAAATAGGTATATTATACGAAACTAGATATCAATTTAAAGTGACAGTTGAGTCGCCACTGGCCAGTCGCCAGGCAAACTCTCCATAAATCATATGGGCTTAAATGTTAGGAGAGCCCAGTACGTTCAAAGCCTACAGAAGCACTCTTCGGCTTGTAGGTAATTTAAGCAGTTGCCAAAAGACTATATTTTATGCACAATCACTATTCAATTCATCAACAATGTGCTATATTATTCCAATCATACGATGGCAATAGATCTATGATACAGGACACTCGTGGTCGAGTGCCAGCTGGGGTTTCCTTAGTCTTCCTATGAGGCTGTAGTTCTCTCTCTATCTCCGATCTCTATTATACTTGAATAAATAAGATATATTACCATTGCTCACGCCTACTGGTAGGCGCGAACATCAATATAGCGCAGCGTGGGCTTTCAAAGGTCAGCCCACTCAGACCTTTCTTTCTAGAGCTCAGTCAGTCCGTTAGCAAGGACTTCTTGTCTTCAAAGCACACAGTTCAGGTACTGGTCAACCGGAGATACTTCACGACACGATGCTTCTGCTCGTCTGTATTCACCAAATCTGAACGTTACACGATGTTATATACTATCTAACTACCCAGCGTGCTAGTCCGCTGGCCCAATTAGTTCAGCTATCTCATAGGTCGAAACCTCCCACCATTTTAATTGTAGTAATACGTTTGCACTATTCTACCAGCCAGTTAACGTGCAAAAACTTGTCTAGTCATACTTAACAATGTCAACTATACCCACCTTGTTTCACCCCTACTCCATTACTTATTAATCACGAACATTAAAACCGACAAGCGTGAATCTAACAGTTTAACTTTACATTTATTTACTCACCAACTATAATTTGGCGAGGACCGTTCAAGGCCACCAGCCAATTTCTCATGGCCCTGGTAAAAAAACAACTCACTCTCTGCGTGAGTTTTAATAACATCTGAATCATGACACATGTATTAGCATGTTCCCGAACATTCGATAATGTCGTAGACATAGATGTTTACGCCAGATTTGGCCTTGAGTGATGTAACCTGGTGACGCATTGATACGTGATTGGTTAGTTTGTGTGTTTCGGCCGAGGGCAGAGGTTAGATTAATTTCGGGGGCTTTCTACACAAGTATCTATTATATAGACCCATGTAAGTGGTAAAGGTTGGTGAGTAAGTGAGTCTCCAGCATTTGTGCGTTTCCTCGTGTGGGATAGGATCTAGTCAGTTATTAGGTGTTCTCTGGTGCCTTCCTAGTATTTTATTATTCATCATACAGTTAATAAACTTAGTATTATCCAATCGATCGTCGGATCTCGTGTTTACTTTTTCTACAGCTGTAATAGTTTCGTTTTCTAAAGGGTTGTAGTTAGATCAACTAACTCCCCCCTACTACAACGTGCTACATCAACCTCAGCTGTTACAGCCAGTCTTGGCAACTTTCATATTTCCATTCTCTCTATAGGGGCTTATAAAAGTTATCATTTTTCCACTGCCAAAATGATGTTTCCCTGTGAAACTGGCTACACTTAACAGTATTTCATGCATGTTTTCATTGGATCGTCTGGGAATGTCTCTCATTTAGCGGTGTCCCATTGTCCCAGACTATTTAGATTTTTTTCAAACATAAGTTCTTTTTTCTTGTTGTTGTTGTACACCGTTTTCTCAAATTCCAGAGTCATAGTTATCGCTTATCGAAAGACCTGCTTGATGAATGGACCGGACAAAACGTTGAAATCTTTAATAGGTGAGAAAGCTGAGGTGTATCGCTTCCTTCGTTTACGTCATTATCTATACTCGTGTAGATAAGCAAACAAAGCTCATTGCATACCATAGTATGGACAAACAACCATTAAAAAAAAACACCGTGGATTGATTTCACACCAAGGATGTCGTAATTAATGGGGGAATTATTTTTAATGTGTTATCTGGGTGCATCATGTTAGATGTAGGCCTACTAGATCACCTTCTCAAGCTGAGCAGAATATAAGTAAATAGAAGTAATGCTTAAAATCGAGCTCTGGGTTCGAGCTCTCTTTTGTTGGACTAATAAACGAATATATCGCGATCTTAGTCCTTGTTTGTTCCAACTCCACTTTTTTGCACAACTGAGAAATTCGACGTTAAACGTTTGCGGCTTTAATATTATGATAAGGAGTTAAAATAAATCAGAACTGTAAAACAGCTTGATAAGTGCCACAGGTATTTTAAACAAGTGTCAAAATGTGCATTTGTCATACGTCTTCTACTTACAAAAGGATCTCCAGTTTTTTTAAGAAAATATGGATAGAATAAACAAGAACCAAGGTCCCGATGTGTTTATAATAAACCTAGAGGTAAGACTCGGTCACGTCACATGTCCACAAATAGAAAGCCCGGCAGCCATCTTTTCTTACGGCAAGCGATTGCAAATACTGTGTCAAGGCCAGTGCTAACGAACGTAGTTTTTGTCGGAAGGCCTCAGTATATTATTTTGTTCGTTCCTCTTTAGAGATGGAGGTTCAAATTCATCCGTACATTTTGTATTTTGTCATAATTCATAATGTTTGTTTTTTTTCTTTTGGTGGGATTACATTTTTGACATTTTCGTGGTTCACCCAATCCATATTTAATTAAGTCTGCTCATTACTACTGTAATCCCCGTTCAAACAATCTGAAAGATCGTATTATTTTAGGCTTAGATTTGTTTACTTTAGCCGTACTGTCTAGGTCGAGGCAGGCTTGCCGTAAGTTGGCCGCCATCTTTACTTCACCTACCGACGACGCCACGCGGAGACTTGCGTAGCGCTAGCCTGACCTCTAGCTATATATATAACCTCTTTGGGACCTGTGTAACTCGAATGGTTTCTTTTTTTTTTACTTTTTTGCCTCAATCCATATAAGTACATGTAAAATTTCTAATGCGCACCTCTAATCACAACAATGTTTGAGTGGGAGCAGATCACTCCGCATGGCCAAAGTGCATTGGGCACTTCGGCATTGGCAACATCAACGAAAACGGGCAGCGCCTTCTGGAGCTATGCTCCGTAAACTCATTATGTGTTACAAACACGTACTTTGACCTTAAGAGATGCCAAAGAACATCATGGCGCCATCCCAGGTCTGGCCATTGGCATCAATTAGATCTTATTCTCTCAAGGAGGAAGAGTTTGGGCTGTATAAAAATAACTCGTTCCCTCCACAGTGCTGACTGTGACACCGACCATGCACTGGTAGTCAGCAAAATCAAAATTTCGGCCAAGAAAATATACAGATCAAAAGCCCCTTCAATCCCTAAGATCAATGTAACAGCAATCAGAGATGAATCAAATAGAAAGTCATTTGAAAAGTTATTTGCTGAAAGCATGGATAATGTCACCCAATGTGACTCGGTAGATGAAACATGGAACACTCTCAGTTCAAAAATTCATGACTGTGCCATCAAGTCTTTTGGACAGCATAAAGTTTCAAACAACGACTGGGTAGCCCAGAACAGCGAAATTCTCCTACCTCTCATTGAGCAAAAGAAATCTGCTTTCAATGAGTATAACAAAAATTGCAATCAGAGTACAAAAACTTGTTTGAAAAATGCAAAAGCTAAACTTCAGCTGGAGGTAAGACGTTGCGCCAACAAATACTGGACAGACTTGTGTAACAGCATACAAGAGGCAAATGAAAAGGGAGATATGAAAACCGCCTTTAGTCAGATGAAAGTAGCTCTTGGGCCAATCATCACCAAAAGCGCCCCACTTAAGTCTGTAAATGGTGAACCCATCACAGATAAAAATGAACAACTGAATAGGTGGGTAGAGCATTACTCTCTGTTGTATTCAACTGAGAAAAATATTCCACCAGATTTTGAGGAACACCTCCAAAAACTGCCAATAATGGCCGAACTTGACGCTGAACCTTCCTTAGTCGAGCTTTCCAATGCAATCGACCACCTGTCTGCTGGAAAAGCCACAGGAAGTGACAACATTCCTGCAGAGGTATTAAAAGACCTAAAAGGCCCACTATTACCACACCTGTATAATCTGTTACTGCAGTGTTGGAAAGAAGGCGTGATACCACATGATATGAGAGACGCCAAAATTGTCACACTTTACAAGAACAAAGGAGACAAAGGCGACTGCAACAACTATCGAGGCATATCCCTCCTCAGCATTACTGGAAAGGCTTTTGCTCGCGTCATCCTCTGCCGCCTTCAACAACTGGCGGAAAAAGTCTTACCAGAAACACAATGTGGCTTTCGAAGCAAACGATCAACTATTGACATGATATTTGCACTTCGGCAAATCCAAGAAAAATGTAAAGAACAAAACAGGCCGCTTATAACATGCTTTGTGGACCTAACAAAGGCTTTCGACACCGTAAGCCGATCTGGCCTGTATGCAGTCCTTAAATCCATAGGCTGTCCACCAACATTGCTAAAACTTATTGCATCCTTCCACACTGACATGAGGGCATGTGTCAACTTTGAAGGCTGCACATCCAATTCATTTGCTGTAAACAGCGGTGTGAAGCAGGGATGTGTTCTTGCTCCTACCTTATTTGGTATATATTTTGCAGCCCTACTCAAGAATGCCTTTGGTCAATGTTCAGGTGGAGTACTTATTAACACCAGAGTGGACGGCTCCATTTTTAATGTTGCCAGACTAAAAGCAAAATCTCGTACAGAGCATATTATGTTACAAGAGCTCCTCTTCGCAGATGATGCTGCAATCGTGGCCCACGATGAAACCACGCTCCAGGCTCTCATCAATAGCCTTGCCAAAGCCTGTGACAAATTCATGCTAAAGATCAGTGTCTCAAAAACTGTAGTTTTGACACAAGGCTTGAGAAACGCCAACCCAATCATGCTGAATGGCTCTCCTCTGGAGCAAGTGGGAAAATTCTGCTACCTAGGCTCAACCATCAGTGGTAGCACAGACATAACAACTGAAATAAATGCCAGAATAGGAAAGGCGGCCACAGCTTTTGGCAAACTCTCAAAAAGGGTGTGGAACAATAGCAAGCTGACCATCAAAACAAAGGTACTCGTGTACCAAACTTGCGTCCTAAGCACCCTGCTGTATGGCTCAGAGACATGGACCACCTACTCCAAACATGAAAGATCCCTCAACTCCTTCCACCTGCGCTGCCTACGCAAAATTCTCAAGATCAAGTGGCAAGACAGGATCTCAAATATCGAAGTTCTGAGCCGAGCCAACATTCCATCAACTCAGGCTCTCCTAGGCAAAAAAAGACTGCGGTGGCTTGGACATCTCCACCGTATGGAAAATGATCGCATCCCCAGACAAATTCTCTACGGGGAACTTGCTACTGGCAACCGACCCAGAGGTAGGCCACATCTGCGATTCAAAGACACTTGCAAGGTCACGATGAAAGCATTCAACATCGACCCCAATGAATGGGAGAACCTTGCAAGTGATCGAAGCAGATGGAGACAAAAATTGCGCAGTGGCACGCTCGCAATAGACTTCAAGGCAAAAGAAACATACCTGACAAAACGACAGAGGCGGAATGAAAACACTCGCCAAAGTGAACCCAAAGACTGACCTGCAATCAGTGCCATCGCACTCTCGGGTCAAACATTGGTAGAATAAGCCACGAGAGAAGCTGTCAGTCAAAGTGAAAGTGAATATTCTAGCTGCTAAGACCGTCTGTAAAGACGCTAAAGGCCATATATATATTGTCAGCATGACGATTAATAAAATTTGTCACAATGTCAATCAATAAGGTGCATGTTTGTCTATACGCTGCACACAAGCCCCTTTAAGCGGCCGTATCCCTGACAACATGTCAATTACTGGGTTATAATCTACTTACAGCTGGTTAGCTGTCGTCTTGTCTTGTTGTTGTCATTGGACATTTACATATGTTTTTCCATCTGTGGAAGCGAAAATACTGAATATCTTGCATTCCTGGAGCTACGAGCAAGTAAATGGCAACACCTGAATTTTGATTTAGTGGTTTGCAGCTTTTGAACTACGTCAGTCACCCGTCCGCTGGGGGCTGGTTAGGACATTTCGCTATTATTAAAGAAGAGAGAGACAAACAGAGAAAGAAAGAGAAAGAGAGAGGGGGAGGGAGAGAAAGAGAAAGAGAGAGTAATGGGCAAACAATAAAACTATGTCTATTTTATCGCGTGTAATGTCACTTTTTTTTTTTCTCATTTTGAGACAGTGAAAAGATAGATGGTAAATCACGCTTAGTGTGGATGAACATCATCTATGCCCATAAAGATCAGTCCCTTGATATCGAAATGATAGATCACATCGGTCATGACCATTCAAACTTTCCATATCGCACAAATTGGAATGAAAATGCTAAATGATAGCGGACGAAAAGACATAACTCGGGGAACTGACACGCTGGCTTTGACCAAGTTTCAGCTGGTCCTTTTAAAACTGTTGTCAGCTATCTGGTAATCGCAGATCCCAGGAAAAAGTTGTCTTCATTCAAATGAATAACAATTCAATAAGATCTGATAAAACTATTGTAAAAAAAGAAAAAATGAAGTATAATGATTTGTTTTGCGACCATTCACTGCCCTTATGGCATGCTAAACATCTTCATTGACAGTGTCAATCTCGGCTGAGCCTAAACAAGACTAAGGCTGTGTTTTCATGTGTACGGAAACGGCAACAGAAACATCAAAAATCCACCGAGCAGTAGAAAGAAAGAGTGTTCCCATGTATATGAAAACGGCATGAAAACATTCGTCCGATTTCATAAGTTGAATGGTTTTTACCTTTCCGTTTCCGAACACAAGAAAAGCCAGCATTTAATTGGGCAATAGACACGTCGAGGAAGGACGTACATTATGTTGTCCCCAGTGATTTATACTAAACCTATCGATTACTGGACTACAGATTTGCCTCATGGCTCGGGATCGTTAATTTTCGAAGTTGTAGATTAAAAGATAACTGTGGGACTAATCTGTATCACAGGCACGATACCGATACAGCATTGTTCTAGTATCCTTGCTGAAAGTCTGAGCGCGTCTGCACCACGAGAGAATTACGGGATGGCGATGGCAGTAGCCCCATCGCGACACGTGAGCCACAGTGATAACGTCGAGTCGATCAATCTTTCGTAAAACCCGCGGAATCTGAAGACGATGTTGTGATTGCAGATTCCACACTGACAGGGAGGGAGACGGAAAGATTACTCTACGGAGGAAGGTCTCAGCGCCCGCCTCGTCCACGCATTTATCGCCAAACTTTCATTGTTGTCCACAGGCCTTTGCTCTGACGAGAACCGATTAGATGCATTTGGGGGTAAGATATTTTGTTTTAATTTATTACTGTCTTCACGAGAGTAAAAATGCCGTACAAATCGCACGAAAAATAAATAAATGAAATTTCTCACCAAAAATGGTTCGAAGGTAGGCTACTGGGTTATGAAACGTGCCAAAGATGGAAAATAAAAACGCACGCGTGTTTAAGTGGAACGAAAATAAAGAATCAGTAGGGAATAAATAACAATTCTCCTGTTTATCTTTGAAGTTTCACCGAAATGCGTCATCAAGATTCACATTCTGCAAATAGAAAATAGGACAGGAAGAAATATCGATTTCTGTGTGTGTGTATATATTATCTAGTTCGGCGGCTTAGCTTAATGACGTGTTTTCAAGGCAAGAATATTATTATATATATAGTTTGGCGTACCGGAATAATGATGGTTCGTTCAATGTGTAGACATGGTAGTTGAAACTAAAGAATTACGTGAGTATAGAGATGTTTTGATTTTCTCTGATAAAACAACAGCCTTGTGAAATCTTCAATTCTTCATCATTAATCTAATCCTCTTCTAGCCAATCAGTGTAGGTCTATCCTATATTTCATGCAGTTACCTAATTTTGTTTTAAATACCGTTCTTTGTCAAAGACTGGCGCTCCTTTACCTCTTTGTTGAGTGAGGAATGGGGACACTGGATTCGCTAGCCATACATTTTAATATGTATCCTTTTGAGTCAGTGACGTACGTTCGTGTGTCTATGTGGAAATATGTTTATCTGTCCTCAACCTATTCAAATATGAGATTGCGTAGACTAGAGCAATATAATGCATGTGTATATACCCGCATTTCTAATCAAGAGATGTGCGGTTTTAAGCTGAGCAGTATCACACTTGAATCAAAATGCTTGTACAAAAACAAAGGAACTAACAAAAAAAAAGCTGTGCGAGTCGAAAACCGTTGTCGAGCTGAAATTAATCTTACAGTTAATGTCGAATTTTCTTTTATCAGACAGACATGTGCGTAAATAATAGCACTCATATTTTTGAACCTTTCCACCAATTAATTGTTATATTTTCATCTTGTTCAAAGCGCTTGTGATCGTGATATGAAAATGTTGTTAAGTGTTTTGGCGGCCGTTTCAAGAAAACAGAGTTCTCCAGTAAGTGATTCTCATAGCAACTTTAGAATGCCCCCTGCTTATTGCCAGGTGACACTTTCCAATCGGGGGATCAGGGTTGATAAAATTAACTAAGAACGAATTGCCAATTCCTCTGTTTTTTAATATATTATTTTGAAACAAAAAATGGATAGAGTATTAACGGAAGTTTGCTTTTGTCGTTCAAATAATTTTTTTATTTTAAAGGGATCGGGCGATCAGAATAAAATCATGCTAGAATACAGCTAGAGGGTGAACATGTAAGCATCTAAAACTTCGTGACTGCGTGACCAAAAATTGTGAAATTTCGTGTAATGCCATACTTTTTGACGGTAAAGTACCGGGACACATTCATATAGGGCAAGATTAATATTACGTATCTCTACGATTTTTTGAGCGACAAAAGATGCATTTCCGTCAAGTGGAATTGAAAAGTATGATAGGAAATTTCGCTCTTTGCCTTTTTATTCTTCATTTCATTGAGAGAACCGAGTATGAACAAAGGTCCAAAGATAATATGCAAGTTAGCCTGAGAGAGGCATGGGGCTGCTAGTATAGCTAATTACAAAACAGTGATTTCCAAATTCATTGTTCTTAATAGCGTGAAATGCAGTGTCTTCTACACCGAAATGTGCATACTGCGAAAACATTATTTCTAGAGTTTGTTGTTCCAACAAAATCAATTTCTTCATTAAAAGCAAAAATGTATTATTTGTTTTGGAATTTAATTAGCGTTATTAAATTTGTTGTGAGTGTTGAGCAAATCTGAAAACATGTCAGAGATACTTAAATTAAGAAGGATCAAGTTAGCGACGAACGTTGCTAGGCTGATGTTACGATTTCAATCATAATACAGGCCTGTATCACCCTCGTATATTTTGGCTTGCTAGAAAATCATGAAAAAGGCAATGGGTGATGGGATTCTAGCTCTGGTTTTGAAAATCAGAATAGTATGAACAGGCAATGATCCAGGAAGGAAGAAAGATGTAGTGTTCATTTTCAAATTCACTGTTGACAAAATTCTCAATGCAGGAATCTCTCAACCATTTCTCAACCATTCCTTGCAGTTATTATTTTAAATTCTTGTTTAATCAGTGTCTACCTAATCAAACGGGCACTTTATCTAATAAGAAACAACAACAACAACACAAAGAAACGTTCACCTGTAAAAGCCTTCATTGCAAGAGAGTAGCCAGTAACTCTTCTCCAATTTGCTCCCGGACCGATTAATGGGTGGGGTAGAACAGAGCTCTGACAGGTCGCAGATGATGATAGCATAATCTTGTTGAATCCACTGTAGTGCTCTGCCCCTTTGCAATTACAAGACGACAAGGGGACAATCCCTAAGTTTAAATAAATTCACAGCCCTCATCCCATCTCACCCTATTCCCACTCAGTTCTATTCACCATGTGCACAGTCTGTAGAACTCCTCATTACAAAATGAGTGCGTCCTTTTCAAATCAGAAACATTTTACTCTACGATATCATTGACAAGTGCGTCCTGGGTACTCAGTATTGTCAAAAGAGAGCAAAACTTGGCCAAGCACAAAGTACATCGGTTTAAAAAAAAAAGTATATGTGAACACAACCGTCTGCCACACAAAAAGCACCATGTTTTTCCGTCCAGTCAGAGGAAACTTCGAGAAAATAGGTAAGATTTTATTTACCCAGTGGCGAATGTTATATTTATGGTATTATTACATTATTACATCAATGTAATTTGAAATTTTAATGGTAGTGCGAAAGACATGAGTGCTGAAATCTCCAAGAAGAATGTATTTTGTGTTTCATGTAGTGCAGCCATCTTATCTTCTTCAGACCTGGTCGAAAGCCCTCGACGAGTCGACAAGTGCGACTAAACTATCAATTTGCCGTGTAAAATCCTTCCATCGATCGCCAATTTCAAAAAAAAGAAATCAGAAGGAAACGAGACTTAGTGTGAAATCGGACAGTAATGGCCTGAAAGTACATGAAATGATGACTTGAACAACGCAAACTTCTGACACGAAGTTATGGGCTTGACGTCATGGGGGAAAAATCAGAAAATTTGATTATTTAGATTTTTATTTTTTTTGTTGTCCATGCTACTGTTTTTAAATGGGGAATTTCCCATGCTTCCTTTAAGATATTGGTCAAATGAGGCAGTAGAAAGGCTTGTCTTTTAACTAGATCTGATTTTCCAGATCATTTTTTTTAAGCAAAAAAGAACCGAAAAAATCCACCCGAGGGAAAAAGAAAATTATGTTACTCGGATAGCTCGTACATTTACAGCCAAGTGAATTGAAAGAAATTAGAGTATGGCTCATTACTGCAACTAGCTTTTTAAACATTCTTTTAGTAGATTGTTCTTGTTATCGTTGCTGTCGTTATGATTGTTGTTATTAATGTTCTCATTGGCTAGGGGATCATCAAACAATGTCATTTCGTGAAGTTCAGGCTAGAGAACAGCCCAACGGCAGTGTGGTTGGCCTGAGGATAAAGTGATACTAATTGTTCCTGACTGTGGCAAAGTCCAGGGGAAGACCAACCTCTTTAAAAACTGTTTCTAAGTATAGAACGACTCAAACGACGCAGGCCTCATCATTGATTAAGCACCAGAGAAGGAGCATATTATCTCCGGCTCCTGCGTTCATGCTCAGTTAGAGAGAGAGAGAGAGAGAGAGAGAGAGAGAGAGAGAGAGAGAGAGAGAGAGAGCGAGAGAGAGAGAGAGAGAGAGAGAGAGAGAGAGAGAATTTATGAACTTGCCATTTTAAAAGACAACACATTTACTGTTCGTGGCCAGATTATCGGTATTGCGATCATTTGCAAAAAAACACTCTTAAATGTTAAAGTGGTCCACCAGTAACATATCATTTCTGGTCCGTTTTTGAGACCACCATTAATTGTCTCTTCCACCGTTGCTTTGAAGTCGTGCATTTTTCTTGTTGTTTTAATTGTCCATTTTGTTGTTTAGGGTAATTTCTCTTTTAACCCTTGTTTTATCCAATGGATTTCACCACAACTGGTAAAAATATAAGCTGTTTCCTTTTCTCGAAGTAAAATCTTCTTTTTATGGTATGCATGGATTTTTAAAAGACCATCAAATTTGCCAACATTTTCATGATCTTTATCTTACTGAAGAGTATTGATTCTGATTTGTTCTTATCACGTCATAAGATTTTGATTGCCAACAAAGGTATCGACAGCGTCATATACTTTCACGGCGGTAAGAATAAATTCCTTTAGACAATAACCAATGCCATTATTGACATCCACACCCACAACCGCGTGTTTATGAAAAGTTGCAGCAAAAATCGCCGAATCAGTTATGCACGTGCTGCTGTTTTACTTTTTTTTTTTTAAATCTCTGTTTTCTCATTCTGTCAAGTTTACCGCTAGTCTTTCCGCAGAATGCACGCCGCTGATTGTTACACGGCTTTGTAGTGTCTCAGAACTAGCCACAGACTAATAAAATACCCAGACTGGATGATCCCATTGTGTGACGTCACAGAACAGCGAAAGGTCATGAACCATCCGCCATTATAGGTTTACGGTAGCGACCGACGCTTCAACATAGCTACAATTTTGAATGATACCATTTTGACGCTTCTACTGAACGCGGAAGTTTGGTCCGCACCAAGAAATTAATACATGTACAAGTAACCAATCTTGACAAATAAAAAGAAATCTCCTCGGCAGATAGAACTAGAATCGGAATTTCCCGAGCGGCGGCCATGTTGGTTATAAGGTCGCCGCTCGGGAAATTCCGTTAAAAAATGACACACCCCGAAGCTCGTGTTTCCAGTCTGGTTACTTTATTAGTTTGTGGAACTAGCTTTTTGGTTATTCGATTACGTCATCCTGTAATTAATGCAGCAACAAAAGCCATGCCTACAACACATACTTTCTGTCTATCAAGTTTATTGCCCATTACTACCCCCTGTTACAGTACAATTCTATCCCTGGGACAGCGAAGCCCAACATCCCCTCTGCATCTGTCTAGAGCTGCTGTTGTTGTGACAATAAAATGTTCATTACAAACCTACTTCATTTCACCTGTAGAGATGCATTTTTTATACCAACAACCTGTCAAGCTTTCATCCACAAAATTTTGCTGGCGTGACATTGTTCACCCTGCATTCCCATTCTTCATCTCCGTCTAGCGTTCAATTGATTTCTTGTGACAATCTTCAGCCTGTTGAGTGCTTTTTGCTGCTGCGAGTTTGGCGTAACCGTGTTTTAGTGCTCTGCCATCCAGGCGCCAGTGGGCGGGACACGGAGAATGGAGAAAAATAGTAATTTGTCACGTGCAAAGATGTGGGTCGCCAGTGTAAGTGTGAATTATAGTGATCCCAGAATAATCCTGTTCTATTCTATTGTGGAAATTTTTGTTCGAACATAGAGGCAGGATGATATGTTTTTAGAAACTTTTGTAATCCTAAAATATGGCAGTTTAAATCAAGATTTATTAGCCTCTCTCATAAAACACGTTTAATATTGTTGTTGTTGCTGCTGCTTTTACTGTTGCAGCAACTGTGGTTACAGAAAGGGAATTTTAACAAGGGAGTTGTACATTCAGAAACGAAAATATGTATGTCTTTATGCCCACCTGTTTTGCCTCAAACAAGTAACATTCGAGGGAAGAAAACTAGGTCCTAAACCCGCTTGACATTTATAAACATACAAAGAGCTCAAAACCAAGATGCGAATTCTCCAAAGCCAAGCTAAATAGCACCATTCAGATACTCTTCTTTCTCGCATTCCTAACCAAAATACCGCGGAGGTGAAGACGAGGACCCCAGTATCTGAGGCAGTGCTCACATTTACTGTGTGTACCCAACCTGTCATATCATAAAGTTATAACTAGCCGTGATTCTAAAGTTACTGCAGAAACAAGAAACTGATGTGGCAACGCGTTGCTGTAGCTTGCAACAGACTGATAAATTTGTCCTAACATTCATTCTCACATCTGAGGTTGAACAATTCTTCAATAATGCATCAGAAAGCTGAGGAAAGGCAAGGTCTGAAAACAGGGTAGCAGAACAAAAACAGAAAACAAACATTAATGTTATGAAAGTTTATATCATTTATTACCTGGCATCTTCTTCGGGGCTTGCATAGAAAAATGTACTGGACGGAGATGTCGGAAGAGAAAAAGACGGTCAAGTTCAAGCGCACGCCAAAATAATAATAATAATAATAATATATTGCATTTATATAGCGCCCAACCCCGTCGATGACAAGCTCTGGGCGCTTTAACAAACTCTTACACACACACACACACACACGCATACACAAAAGAAATTCAAAAATATTTACTATTGTTGCTGCCGAAAAACACCTAGCCTAGTTTGTCTGAAAGAAATGGGTCTTCAGATGGCGTTTGAAAGAACCAATGTCATTAATTTCCCTGGTTGTCTTTGGAAGAGTGTTCCAGATGGTAGGGCCAAGAAATGAAAAGGACTTTT
Source organism: Onchidella celtica (assembly GCA_963931925.1). Taxonomy (NCBI): domain Eukaryota; kingdom Metazoa; phylum Mollusca; class Gastropoda; order Systellommatophora; family Onchidiidae; genus Onchidella; species Onchidella celtica. Next base: position 52,114,574 of record OZ007567.1, on the reverse strand, counting down.
CTCCTACAGTGGACAGATTCATTTTAGGTACTTTCAATTTTGTAGTGTCAGATGATGATCTTAGTCGACGAGATGGAACATAGTAATCAGTTAAATCAACTAGGTACGATGGAGCAGTATTATTGACACATTTGTGACAAATGGATGACAATTTGTACATTATTCTTTTCTCGACACAGGCAAAAGACAAGTGGCATTTAATATTTGTAAAGATATTCTTGTCTTTGCACGAGGGACGGCCTGTCCAAAATAATTTCAGTGGGGGGGTGGGGAGCAGTACCAGCTCTCTTGAGTAATACCTTTTGCACTGTCCGTTTTTGGTCAAGATACAGTTTTGCTGGAAGCCGTCTGTCGGTCTGATATGTGGAAATGTCTTTTATTGATACACTCATCGGAGGTTTACTTACAGAACTAGGTTTTGAGTGAGACACTTCTTCACTTCTTCTCAGTGACTAGGAGAGCGCCCCCCCCCCCCCCCCACCTAATTCATCATATAATATTCGAATACACTGAAAGGTATTTTACGGGTCTCGTGTTCAAGAAGTGCAGAACAAGATGTCAGACCCGAGATGCCCACAAGATGTCGGACCCGAGAGCCTTTGTCCAAATTCCTTACTGTCTGTGACAAAAAAAGGCCACAGTTTAGGGATTAGTTTTGTTGTTGTTGATTTGAAAAGGGTTAATTTCCAAAATACTCACCATAAGATTTTTTTATAACAAGCTGTAGCCAATTTCCGAAAAAACACCATTCTGACCATGTTGCTAATAAAAAAGTTGTTGTGGTCAGTTAGCTAAACTTAATCCTTGCCCTAACCCTTAAATGTTAAAAAAAAAAAAAAACCACATGCGCAAATAAAACCCAAATTGGCCCCATGATAGAAATGGACACTCCGATTTTTCTTTCTGAAGTCTGGCATGCGCTCTAGTTTTGGTTGTTTGTTTTTTCACACAGGCATATGAGATCATAATTTTTGTACTGATCCACTATTAATGCCCCCCCCCCCTCCCCCAATCCCTCTCCCTATGTTACAGTTGTCGTCTTTGTCGTTGTTATGCATCAAAATGGTATTCATAAAATTTTACTTTTATACTCTATCATTTTGATGTTGCCTATTTGTATTTTCATGTTTCGGCGGCCTAAGATTGGTAAAGAGCTGGTTACCTGTCCCACTCCCTGTCATTAGCTTACCATAGATTTTGATGGGCAGACATACTGGACACACATAACAAAACACTGGCGAGAAATTAATAATTATGGCTTAACACTGCATATACATGTGTATTTTGCATAGTTTGCCATTATTTAGTTTCAGCCTTAGGCGTTCTAATTACACTTCTGAACGCCTAGTTAATCAGCCCCAACTCTGGCAATCTTTGATATGGTTGATGATGAATGAAGGTGGTGGCTATGATGGTGTTGGTCGTGTTGTCGTCATAGTCTTGTTATTATGATATTATTTGTTTATTATTTGGCCTTTCCTGGTGCCAGTCAATGTCCGGCACACTTATAGTCATTCTTTATTCTGATGAACCCGAGTTAGTACCATGGCTTTCGTACTCTTTACTCCTTTCAAGAACTTCTTTAGTGCAAAACTTGCGTCATGTTTCTTGATTTGGATTTATGTGGATTTCTAAGATCGTCTGCTATTTCTGTATATCAGACCTTTTAGTTGTTGATATTTAAAACTGCGAACTGTGTTTTAGCTGGCGATCGATACCCCAAGGAAACGTCGGGAAATGATCATCTGTCCAGACAACATTTACAGAATTCTTTTTTCCATGCTCTTTCCGTGCCCGAAAAAAAAAAAACGTTCAATCTTTTAGACTTCAGATCATAGAGAAATATAAATGACATTACCTCGTGATCAAAGCTGTAATGACATCATTCTTGCTATTAAATGCTACATTTTTGTTCCTGGTCTAGCCCATATGCACGTGTTAAACTGTGAAGGCGTGTGTTCGCTGGAAACGTGATATTATGAAAATCTGCAACTATATTTATATTTTGGTTTCGAAATCAATGGAGCCAGGAATAACAGAAAAGGTTGCGTGCTTGCAACTACCATCCGGAACTTCGCCTATCAAATTCAGAGCTATTTCTGACACTTCTCGGATTTTTCCCCCTTTGGTGTTGGTCTGATCACAAAGTATGCCATGTATTCTGCGGTTCTGGCCGATAGATTGAAAAACAGTAGTAATTTCCAAAGAAGTGATGGTTATATTATGGCTTCAGCATGGACTCCTCGGGCGATTTTTCTTTGTGGGAATTGTCGTCCAAATAAATCTTTTATTTTAAAGGAATGAGGCTATCAGACCAAAATATATTTAACTACAAAACACTGATTTTCAAATTCAAAATTCAAAATCATTCCACCACATATTTATTACGCTGTTCTCGCCCACAGCACACTGTGCAAATATGAATTTTTCCATTCAAATGTTCACTTTGTATACCTGCACTCATTTCGTGCGTTTGATTAGCTCACTAAGGGTGTAGTATTCGGGTTTTTGTGGCATTCTATATGTTTCGGCCCAAAACCTTTACATAACAAATCGAATTAACATCTGGATGGTATATGACGTAAATTGGCACACAGGAGTAAAGGAGGGACATTTACGCATTTAATAAATAAATAGATCTTATGACATTTAATGTGTTCACCACAAGCATTTATTGTGTTTTAGTTGGGAAAGAAAGATATTTCTCACAAGGATGGAAGAAAAACTTGTCGTAGTCTGACGACAATTAAAAGTTACGATTATGAAATGAATATATACAATCTCAGATTTAGTTATCAGAGGCAGGGAAGTTATTTTTTCCGAAATAATTATTTTGACATTGCTCTTCTTCCAGAACGGAGTTTCTATATTCTGCTATAAGTAACTGGCTGGTCATTGACACGTCAGTGACACATAAAAATTATCTTTGATGTTACATGGGTCATGGTTCCATCGATGCTGTAATGTCTGCACATCTGTAGTTATTCCGGGCTATCGTTTCATGGTTATAATTCACTGAAGAACAGAGGCTTGACAATTCAATACATATTCTTCAAAATTAATATTTCAATATTATGCCACAGGTTTTACCTGTTTTCTTGTCGAAAATTAATTACCCTTTAATTTCAACCTCGCAGTTCATGTTTATGTATTCTTGACAGCGATGCTGTCGTACTTTGCAATCAGTGTATTTCTTTTAAACGTTGCATGTCAAATGATACATATCGTATGTTTTCATTGCTCTCTCACGTGTGTCAACATACCGATCAATTCAGTGCTGACGTTTTTGTGGTGACAATCTCTTCTTTTCCAACAGGCGTGATCCTGGAAAATTTCTCCCCACACATTCCAGCCTTGATAATCAAACCTTGGAAACGTGAGTTTCCGTGCGTGGCGGTCGCTCTATCATGGCTAGAGAAACCTACATTGAATTGATCATCCAATTCATGACGAACAATAATCACACAGGCTTTGACTTCAAAGAGCCTTTTGTCAAACCATCGCTACGTTATGTGTACCCGCTCTTCATGTTCCTGCACGCTGCTGTCGGTGTTGTAGGCATCGCTGGAAACACGGGAATGATCATCGTCATTGGGAGGCGCCGATTGTATCAGGTAATGTTAACGCCCACATCTTTTTTCTTCACACTCAGCCCCCCCCCCCTCCAGAAATACACACACATTGTTCGCCTACTTCCTACCGTACTTCATCTTCTTCGTCATTTTTTTTTTCACATTCTTCTTTGCTGTACGGAAATTAATGTTGTTACTGTCACTTGTGGGCGGGCTCTCACCTGATCCGTTCCATTCACAAGAGCACAAAAAGTAACAACAAAGATTTGCTTTGTTCTAAGATAAATTGGTCTGTTTTTAGCCCACATTATTTTGCGTTTTTAATTGTGAATTTTCTTTTCTTTTAATTCTGTCTGTATTTCTAAGTTGGGCTTGGAAGACAAAGTATTTCAACCTTCCTAGTAAAGCCCATTTACTGATGCTTACTCCAAAATGCAATCTAATAGCATCGTCCTATTGCGGCTCAAGCAAAATCCATCTTCAGTGATAACATTAATTCATCTAAGGTTCGAAAATATCTCCTTGAATACTACAGGTTCTGGACATATTTTAGAGCACTTCAGGACCAGTGACGTGCTACTGTGTACACATGTATATATAACATAGGTCACTGGTCAGGGCGTACATCAGGATACGTGCAGGCCGAATTGGATTTCCCAACTCTTACCGATAAAGACCAAGTCAAAGCTACTCACATTTCAAAAACTATGTGTCCAGCCATGAAGGGCAAAACATGCTGACTTCCAAATCGATAGAAAGTAGGCTATGTAGTACATGGTACATACTAATAAATAATTTACCACATTAACTGTTTGAGGAGTACCATTATGTTGGCTAAGAATGATATTTGATCTGTGTCATGGAATGAAGTGGGTAGATTAAAAAAAAATTTTGTTTTTTTGGTCACCCCTTACTCTAGAGCTACACACCAGTCAGATCTAGTTAGGAGTCAAGTGTTTAGTTGTCTTAAATCGATTTATGAAAACGTGTTATGATGTATGCGCGTACAGCACACTGACATGATTCTTCACGAGGCAGAATTGTGTTAGAATACAGTCATGTACATTCGTAGAGATCTTGTCTCACAATCTATAATCACGAGTGCCTTGACCCAGCATTCTGATACGTTGTAATTTCTCAGACTAGTATGATACATTTAGAAGGTTGTAATTTATCAAACGAAATTAAAAGAGTTATAATTTCTTTTACTACATTTACATAGTTGTAATTTCTCAAACTGCATACATTTCGATAGTTGTAATTTCTCAGACTACATCTAGGTGGTACCTCAAACTCGGACTACACTTTTTCACACCTAGTTTCTAGAAGATTCAAGAGACAGGCTTGGATCGCTTCCTTCAGGATCGATGGACATCTCAATCCGGGATTCCACCGAGATTGCATGTTTCCAGCCATGAAGAGTTGGACACGATCCTTCCTCAGTGGCTTCAGTCAAATGCTGGGGCAGGTTTGCCCCCTCCTCCTCCCCCTCCCATTTTTGCTTTTCTTAAAGATTTCATGCTCCGTTGTTTTCCTTTGGACTGCCAGACAATGTTCGTCAGTTTGGGAAAAATAACTACCCCAAGATGGCTGTTTCTAATGAAGACATTTTCAGAGCATGTATGCTCTTTAATAAAATTTATTTATTTAATTCTTGTGTGAAACGGAATTTAAAACTAAGTGGACGGCCATTGAATAAAAAGTCATTCCAGGTGGCAGAAAATGATCTTGGTGTCCATTCCAAAATCGAGGCTCGATAATATTTCGATTACTATAGCCCAGGCCTGCTGGATACTTTGGGGCAAAATGGTTGATTATGTGGTTAGTGGGTGTATACGACACCTATGGGATGAGAAAGCAAAGCCCAAGTCTTTGCCAGTGTAATGGGCTGGTGTGAGCCTATCTAAACTATTAAGAAAAATTACTGTATTCATAAGTGCATAGATACAGAAATTGTGAGTGCATTCAACTGTACAGACAGACTCGTCAATATTTACAGGAAGATATAGACAATGAACCACAAACCGTGCGTGACGTTTCCATTAATGCACATGTAGATTGGCGAATTCATACGGCACGGTGATAATTGTAGACACTCCATTCCCTTATATTATCGTAGTTCGCCTTTCCGTCGGGATATATACTAACAAGATGATACTGCGTCTGTGAGTCTGCATATTCTTGACCCCCCCCCCTTCCCCGGCTTAAATCAGCCGACAGCAGTGACCTACATACGACAGGAACTGTTCACATCACGGGTCATGTGCTCGTGAAAAAAAGGGATCGGGGGGTGAGCAGTCACCGACATAAAGCAAACTAAAAAAAAAACAAAAACAAAGAAAGACAAAGCAATAATAAAAATCCAAACTTCCGTGCACCCTCCACGGTATTTGAAACCTAAATGCAAAATTTGGTTCATGTAGGTGGCCATTTAAAAAAAACATTTTGGGGTCAAAGGTCGAAAATTTGTGAATTATATATTAGATAACTTAATGCTTAATTTTTCACACTTTTATCATTAAAATAATTAGATTTCAAGCTTTTAACTCCTTTGGTCCGGTTGTGTATATTTTAAACGGAATATGCCGCCGTAATTAATTCTGAAGTCCATGAGTGAGCATTATTATGCTATGCACAGGAGTCTTCTCTACAACAAATTCATTTCTTGCCAGTATCTCAATCATTCTCTCTAATGCTTCAGCATCGTAATTGCACCAGTTCATTCACAGCTAAATTCTCGCTAAACATTACGTTATTATAATTTTTCGGCGCACGTCTCGGTCTTGAGCTTTCAGTGGGATGAAATACATCACCGCTTTTCTGGGTAAATTGAAAATTTCTCATTCGCTCCGTCTGCAATGCCTGCGTGAATTAATGGAAAAATGAGAACGACACAAATAGCTCGTTTAAGTAATCAGGTCGGGGAACATAATATGAATGATGGCGGTGTATGAAAAAGAAAGGAGGAACCAAACAGGGGCAGCTCATTTCGTTCCAAGTCACTGTGCTTACGATCGATAACATGATGCAAAGATCGAACAATTGATGATTAATTGATTTATCGATGGAGATGGAAAGTGACTATATTCATGCCGAAATTTAGCCAATATTTTTAGTTTTATATGCATTGCGCTAGCTGAAAGTGAAAATGAACGATATCAGTATCTCTGCTACCTGCAGTTGTTGTGAGTTGTTGTAATCACGGATGTTCGCAAAACAAGCAAAAAAGAAACCCACAATGTTTCTAATTTTTTTCATGTAACGTACAGACCGACAGACATGCCGACGGACCGACGAACGGGCGGACTGGGAATGATGGAAGAATAGGAAATGACTTTCTCGCCCAAATAAAGTAACCACAACGCTGTCACTACGAACCTGAAGACATGACCATCTCTCGGTCAGTGTAGTTTTGTCAATACACTTAATTGCCCGCGGCTCGCTGTTATATTAGACATTTTTAATAATTTTCACGTCCCCCGCAGGACCAGACCTACTTCCTGATGGCTAATCTGGCTTTTGCTGACCTGATCAAGTGCATGGTTGTCCTGCCCATTACACTGGCTAATCTCCTCATCCAGAACTGGCTCTTTGGAAGCTTCCTATGTTTCTTCCTACCTATGATGCAGTGTTTCCCAGTTCATGCCTCCATGTTGACCTTTCTGACCATAGCTATTGACAGGTAAGGGGGCTGTTGTCACGTTGTGCTGGCTTGTGTTATCCGATATAGAAGTGTGCGTGTGTGAGAGAGAGAGGGAGGGAGAGAGAGGCAGAGAGAGACGGCGAGAGAAATAAAGACAGAGAGATAGAGAAGGGAGGGAGAGAAAGGGGGGGGGTCGAGTTAGAGAGACAGACACACAGACAGAGAAAGAGGGGAGAGAGACAGAGAGAGAAATGGGACACACATACCCGCGCACATACACGAGGAGAGAGACAGACAGAGAAAGAGACTGGATTTGCATTTTGCAAATTTCCTGCATTAATAATATAATAATAATGGATGGCATTTATTAGCGCATATCCATTTAAAATGCTCTGTGCGCTTTACAGAAGCAGCATGTCAACCACAGAGCAGAATGGAGCGCCTGCGAAGCGCTCAACACACTACACTGCTTCTTACTCTCTCCCTGTCTCGCTCTCTCTCTCTCTCTCTGGCTCTCTCTATCTCAGAGCAAATTGTAACGCAACCTGTTAGGCGCAGTTCACAACTCACAACAGTTCACAACTCACATCACATATGCCACAACTCATATCACAACTCAAATAATATTTGAATATTTATTGCTGGTGGGGGGATGATATGGATACATTTTTAATCTATTAATTTCAATTTCAATTTTGCCCGGGCAGCGGCTGTTCGGCCTGCTCTTTACGATTTCCAACTGCCAAGCTTTCTTTAACGTGCAGACGGGCCCTCCGAATTTTTCGTCCTAATCCGAGAAGGCTAGGTACTCGATCCTACCCCCTAAGAGGATCAGGGACTTGAAAATATGAGAAAAATCCCAATTTCCAACATGCCTGCACCGGCCGGGTTTTGAATCCGGGACCCTTGGCATGAGAGGAGAGCACCTTGCCACTAGACCACCTTGTCCCCGTTACCACTACCAGTAGATAATCAAACTCCAAAAATGTGCACGTACATTATTATTTACATTTTACTTTAAATGAATTGAAAATAGAAACAAAATAATATCAAATATAGTAAAATTATGTGTGATTACATACAGAATTACCGACTCATTTCTCTTTCACAGAAGGAATAATTTATTATTATTATTATCATTACTTGAATTTCAGACACAGCAATAAGGGTAGATAGATCACTTACCTCTTAAAAGAAATATCGTGCATAATAATAATGATTCATGATCGCCATTCCCTAGAACAGTCTTTTCTTAGAGAACTGTTACGTTGGGGCTTTACATCAGCAATTCTGACCTTAATGATCCTTCCATAATGATCGTTGTAGTCGTGTTGTCTTGTATATATCAGCTTCCTAGTCTCAAGCACAGGCCAGGTACCGACGCGGAATGGAAAATGGAAATAATAGCGATAACAGGGTAAATGTTTTTAGCACTGACTTTGACAAGATTATCCTTGGCTTGACATAACCGGAAACAGATTGACTGTACTTCACAGTTTTGAAACGGGGCGTAACTCTGTATACACATTGTTCCATGTTTAAATACGGCACGTTAATATTCAACATTCTATATTTGAAACACATTATTTACATTTCTGAATAAGTAATTTTTTGTGATAAACAGTTATCATTATTATTATTATTAAAGTTATAATTAACATCATCATTATATTTATAGTGTTACAATGTAATAATAATAATTATTATTATTATTATTATTATTATTGTCATCATTACCGTCATTTTACATCAATTACATTAATTTTCTCAACATTTAAAATTTTTGGATAAAGCAATCTGTTCTGGCATTTTGAGAGTTAGGACGTTATTCTCCATAAATTTCAGCGAGTTGGTCGGGACACCACTTGAACAAAAGCAGTTTCATGGTTTTTTTGCTCACGATTATAGCAATGAACACGTGAATATTTCGATGGCCTTTTCGGTAGAATGCCAATTCAAGAGTTTGAACAGCTCTTGTGCAAACATGAGATTGCTTGTCTGCCATGCGGCAGAATTTTGCTGAGATTGACCTTTTTTTCAGGTTTAGTCTATTTATTGTAGATAGTTTTATGGCTGTGGGAACCACCTCAGAAGCCACCTCTTAAGGGTAGCTATATTGTAACAAGGCTAGACAAAATCGATCTGTGATGTTTGTGCACCCAGTGCAACAGCTTCTAAATAAAACATTGCTGTTCCGGAGTTCGATTCAAGCTGCCTTCTAATCCGATGTGTCCAAAAGGAGAAAGGTTATATATATTTTTTTTCTCCACAATTCCCCCCGGGGGGCACTACATGACCAGATAATTTACACTCCGCGTCAGACGGATATTTTGGGGCTAATTCATTCGTGGCGTACAAAACATCTCCCTCTAACGTCATGCGGAATTCGAACGTGGGCAAAAGGTCAAGGAGAAAAAAATGAGTCGTGGGAAAAACAGTTATGTTACGCTATTTATACATGTACAAAAAAGAAAAGAATCAAACATTAGAACCCGCCTCCTACTTTCTCCTATTGTTTGTCATTATACTTGTACGTATCCCCTACTATCTGCAAGAGGCGAAATTGCCTTACTGTAGGGGATTTCTGCCTGCCAGTGGCCTTTATCCTTGTTGGATGCACAGATCTCACCAGAAAGTAATATGTTTATCTTGTGAAAATGGACAAGATGATTCCAAATCTCTCTCTCTCTCTCTCTCTTTTCTTTCTTTCTCTCTTTCTCTCTCTCTCCCTCTTTGTGAGTGCAATAAGAAACAAAACGAAACAAAAAAACGAAGCCAACGAGAGAGACACTTGCCTTTTTTTCCATTTTGTCTTTTTTCCGCTTGGCTTTTTCTCCGATTACTGCGGAATTCACGCCAATCCCAGCCCCTTGTTCACAGCTCATGATTACTGTGATATTATTATGTCAACAAGGCAGTTTCGGGGATGGCATTCAATTTTGTAAGATGACACTTGCGCTGTGCATCTTTCATGTGAAGTAATTTTAAAAAGAATTCAATAATAAAAATTATTCTTATCCCGAGAAGACACACCGTGTTTGTCTTCGTATGCAGAAATGTTTTCTTTCTCACATGTTTATTCTTACCCCACCCCCACCCCCCCCCCCCCCTTAGATTCACAATGTAAATTTATGACTTGCACGTTGTATAATGTACATGTGTTTATGTGTGGGGAATCATGCAAATGTGTGATCACCGTATACTTGCATGAATATGGGTGACAGTTCGTAAGCTGATATAGTGCTCAATGTATTAAAAAAAATCATCTATCTATCTATCTATCTATCTATCTATCTATCTATCTATCTATCTATCTATCTATCTATCTATCTATCTATCTATCTATCTATCTATCTATTTGTCAATCATACTTTACCTCGCACTTTCTGTTCTCCTGTCTGTCTTCTTTTGCTTAAGGTTTTTTATTGAGTTATCTGTCTGGCGACCAGTGAATGTATTCATTTTTAATTAAACATTTTGCATCCTCTTGCAAACACGTGTCAAACAAAATAGATTTCGTTTTTTTTTTTTAAAAGGCTGCTTGCCATTTCTCTCTCTCTCTCTCTCTCTGTTCTCTTCTCTTTCTGTCTCTTTCTCTTCCCCCTTCTCTGCCTCTCCCAATTCTCCCTATTTGTCCTTGTCTGTCAGCAATCTTTCTCCTCTCTCTATCCGTCCCACTCCCCCTCTCCCAGTCCCCCCACCCCTCGCAAAAAGAGGCTCAAAGGGCGTCGCTGGATAGAATGATGAAGAAAGTGCGAGAGAGGGAAAAAAAAAAACGAGTTCAATTTGCAGTGACAAGGATCTGTCAAGAACCAGGAAGGAGGAAGCGCGGCAGTGTTACGCCAACGGAGACACTTTGCTATAGACAATGCTTACAGGTGAAGCTGATGAACGTGGAAGCAAAGTGATGTTCTTCATCGCTCCCATCCACAGCGCTAAGTAACCTCATTCATCGAATGAGCTAAAAAAAAAAAAAAAAAGCAGACAGCTTTGATGTCACTTACGTGTCGTGGACTACGAAATGTGAGGATGACAGCTAGAATTCGAAGTTGCCTTTGAATGTTTATCACAGTTTTGAAAATGCGGAAGAACGCTCAAAGGCTGTCGGATGACGCAGTCTTGATCTGATCTATGTGAAGCGGGAAAAAAAGTTTAAATGAGGAACAGAATGTGACATGGAAAATGTCACTCCATTGCCATCTCAGCACTTCTCCTCTTGTCAAATTCTCCCTCTCAGGCCACCTAAAAGCATCGCGGCTTGTGATAGTACACCGTAATCCCATGCCTTCCTGTCTATGCCATTAAGGACATTGCGTTTGCATTAACAGTTTTGTATCATGCCCATAGCCAAAGATACTATTTACTAAAATAACCACAGCTAAGTTCCGATTCAGTAAATATTCTCCACCCAACCCTGACCTCCCCCCTCCCCCCTCTCTCTCTCTCTCTCACTTTCACCCTCTTTCTTACTCTCTCTCTCTCCTGATGGCCCCGTCGTTCGTTCTCGCTCCCCTCCCCCTTCCCTCATTAAACAGGGAAATGAACAATAACCTTTCTAGCATTCTGAATTCCTCATTTTGTCTGTTTTTCACGCTCTTCCTCGTCCATTCTTCTCCTTTTTTCCTCATTAAAAATTTAAAATTACGGCGCTTTTTTTAAAATTCAAAACCTTTTCTCTCTGCACTTTCTCTCCTAATTAGACCCGGTTACTTCATTTGAACATCAGTTTGGTGGAGAAACATGATCGAGAAAAGACAGGGATTCTGTGCTTACATTTCATATACAACGCTGGTAAATTTAGTCCAGTTTTGCAGATGCAGTTCATTTAAGTTACGGTAAAATTATTTTAAAAAAATATCCATCTTATCATGAAAAGATTTAGCATGGCCATCAACAGATGATGCGAGGTCAACATGAGCCATGTAATATTTGTACACAAGAAGCTATGAATGAATACATGAAACAAAGCTGACACCGAAAGTACACGCTCATTTTGGGAATGATGTTCCTAATTTGGAGTTACCTGTCTTACACATGCTAATTCTGTATTGCTCAATGTTCTTTTTTGGAAATGAGAGATTTGTCTGTGTGATAATGAAAGAGATGAAATTATCAAAGGCACAAAAACATACTTTACAAAATACATAAGAAAGAAGTTGGACATTGTCTGTGCTATCAAGATCACCACTGCGTTATCATGAATGTAAGCGTGGTCAGTATAATTATTATGATGAAATGTGTCTACTCGTTGAACTGATCCAACTTTCTATCTACGGATCGGTATGACCTCAATATTGAATATAGAAACTGGTGATTATATTAACAAGACTCAGCGGTCATTGCTCACTGTTGGCAGCTGGATACAGAGGTAGCTGAATGGACACAGAACAGGTAGTTGAGTTAGCCTGGACAGGTGGTTCAATGGACACGGGTGGCCGTGGGTCGCACTAGGGACTACGTAAAAAGCAGCGGTTGGGCAAGAAATAGATGTACATACATGTACATTGTATATGTATGGGAAGCTGTAGTTATTGCCGTAAAAAACAAGAAAATGATGTCCATTTGGTCTCTGAAAAGAGCATTATTTTCTAATAATAATTCTCGCAAACGAAGCTCTGTGGTAGATGACGTTATCTTTCGATAGACCATACAAGATATTCGGTCCAAGATCTTATTAAACTGCAAAAACTGAAGACATAAACAATGCCCATTTTCTCTGTTAAAAAAGTATCCAATAAAGCCGTCTTGTCCCATTTACACCGACCATATCATAAGTAGACCGCAAGTCTTTGACATTTCATTATTAAATTTCGGCAACTAAACTCGTGCGAAAAATTACTTAAAGTCAGCAGTAAATACTTGGCAACACTTGTCGGAAATAGGAGAGGACGACATAGCCTAACGCTAATAAAATAAAGCAATACTCCCCATCTCTCCCACTTCCAGTAATGTTATTTCAGTGACGAAGAATGGCACTTCCTCTAAACACATTTTGAAGTTAGCCGTTTGGGTAACATTCCAATGGAATAATTCTCAAGACGGTTGAGATTTCATTCTAGATCTAAATAAAACACATTTTGAGAACTGTACAGATAAAACAATTTCACACTAAACTTTTTGTCCGTTATGTTTGTGAAATTTCGACTGATTCAACAGAGAATCCAACCACAAGGTACCAAGAAACTTCTAAAAAATACGAAAGTTGCAAAGTGGCCGTTATTATGTGCCGGGGCGGCGTTAAACCCAAAGTCAAAGTCGAAACTCTTCTGGATACTTTCTAAATACTACAGGGTCATAGACTCTTCCCTGCCCGGTTTGTCACCCATTGGGAGCCGTGATTGCGGTAGTGAATGACCAACGCAATAGACCTGAATGAAGCGGACAACAGATTTAATGGGACAGCAGAGGAAACAGTTAATGCCAATGATTAAACGTTTGCCGAGGTAATAAGTTCATTGCCCTGTCAGACGAGACAGATTAGGGTTTGTGTGACTGGATAAGATCATATTAATCTCGTCAAAATAACATTATTGTGGTTTCATTATGAAGACAATTAATAATAAAACTCTGTTCGCCGTCTTCTCAATTCATTTCTTCCTCGACTATCTATCTATCTATCTATCTATCTATCTATCTATCTATCTATCTATCTATCTATCTATCTATCTATCTATCTATCTATCTATCTATCTATCTATCTATCTATCGGTCTGTCTGTCTGTCTGTTTGTTATCTATCTATCTATCTCTCGATTTGTCTGTCTGTCTGTCTTTCTGTCTGTCAGTCTGTTTGTCTGTCTGTCTTGAGAGCGTCACAGCGGAATTATTTCTAACAGAATACAATATACAATGTATCAAAGCCAGTGAATTGAGTTTGAGTTTTGGGTTTTGCGGCGCGTCGGTACGATAATGGCCTCTTTGCCCCCCCCCTACCCCCACCCCCCCTCACCCCAATCTATTTGGGCACACTTTCTTTATTTATGTTTCGTATTCAGAGCTATTAAGTTTAACATAGAATTATATACATTAGTATAATTTTAACACATTGGTGAAATTCTAATAAAGACCCAAACGCCGGTGAAAGAAACCTAACACTCTACAAAGAAAAAGAAATAGGCCTACTACATCTTTTCGAATGTAAATTATGGACTATTAATTTAGTTTTGTCCACTGCAACTGCTGAACTTTATATAAAATGAGGCATAGCAGCACCTGTCTTTAGAGATACATTTACATTCCTAGTGATACTTGGCTTCGATCATTATGATGACATCTGGCTATTTGTAGATCGTACAGTTTCAACCAGGCTGACGTGCTTGGATGACATGAAGTCCGTTGCGAAATGACTGTCCAGATAACATCTTTGTAACAGCTCCCTGACTGGTTCGTGTTGCGTGCAGAAAATGAGATGCCGAAACCGTGTCGTGTCATTTCTCTGTCAATAATCGAATGGTGGCTAGATATTTATATCTGCTTCTGTTTGTCTTCTCTCTTTTGTGGCAAGCTGGTTTAAGTATTATTGTCGATACCATCTATCTCATGAGGGGGAAAAAAAATCAATGTGTAAAGAGGAAGGTTGAGCCGACATGCAATAATTTATTTTTCCTTTTTTAAATTTTTTTTTCTTCTCAGATCTGGAATGCGTGATGCCCAGAGTACATTGTGTAGCTTCCACCTTTGTGAACACTGAGTGATGGCTCGGTCAGTTTCTATTATTTTGCATGTCGATAGTCTACATTTAATGGCATACCGCTTTTGCTTAATAACAAATTGTTCGGTGTTGAATATGTCATTGGTACAGGCAATTTGTGAAACTGAAGAAAAATATTTTTGTCAGTTTGAATGTAAGTTTAGAAAGTTGGTAGGATGACAGTCAGACACCGTGACAAGTGGAAGATAAATCGTGAGATATGGGTAGGATATAGTAGGTCGTTTGCTCAATAGGTAAACCGCAAAGTGACCATTATTGAACCGACTCAAAATAATATAATATAGTAAGTAGGGATATGGATAAGTAAATATGGAGTTGGTAACCAGTAGCTTGGTAAGAAAATAGCAGGTGTACCAGTTGCGATAGAATAAACTGTGGAAGATAGCCCATTTCAGCGTATTTCCTATCTTTCTGTCAGATATCATCCTCCTATCTGTCAGGAGAATAAATGTATCTTTAGGACCACAATATTAGATAAGATGGACGGAATGCAAAAAGCAGTTTGTTAGGAATGGAAATAAGAGGACAGACACTGAACGACAGTACGGCCGAAAGACAGAAGAAACACAAATGCTCAAAGATGGAGAGAGAAATGGTGTAAAACACCCCTCCTCCCCCATGATATGTTTGAGAGAAATGAAGAGGAAATTCACGTTTGCCTCTGGAATTTGAAGATGATTTGTTTCACTAGCTTGAAAGCAAATTCAAATTAGTCTCACTGAGATGAACATGGCTCCTTCCCCCTCGTGTTCACCAAATCAATATTTACTGATTGAATGCGGAAATCCCTCCTAATTTCGGGCATTATTTCGTACACAGAAGCGGACTGTTCTCACAACATCGCTATTCTCACAACGTTGCCATTTACATAGTCTATCATCTGGGGGAACCCTTATGATATCTGGGGCCTCAGTTACAACTCAAACTTTTGTTGTCGGTGGGAGATCTATTTTATTAAAATGCAGGGGAATGTTTTAGTCAGACAGAATAAGATGATCCACACACAACAATGCAAAAAGTCCTGGCGTATCAGATAATTATAGATAATTGGAATTCTAAGTATGGCGCACATCACTGGTCGCAAGACGGAAAGTCAGGTTTGTACAAATATATATAACCTATTTTCAAGTGGTGGACAATGTTGACAAATTTCCGGTCGCATGTTAGTTTCATTCGACGACATAAAATTTGCAGTTCTTCGAGTTTCAAAATAAACTTACCCAGATTTGGTTTTTTCACGTCGGTCGATTTCACAATTTTAGTGAAATAAACCGTGGCAATAATTCAGGTATGGTTTGTCTTGACATCACAGAATGTGCGTTTTTCCACATTTTTTAAATTACTAGTTGAGTTACCCGGCCTTGCCCGGGAGAAATATCTCTATCAAGAAAACAACACGCACAATCGGCACACAGATTATGTAGATCTAGGTAGAAAACAACTCACAACTGGCACAGTAACACCCGCATGGCCCGTGCATAAGGCAGACGGCACAGAAACTCATGCCTTCAAACTTTGAAACGCAACCGGAAGTTTAAAGTCGAAACAAAACAAAGGCAGGAGGGAGGCCATCATTGTTGAGGAGAAAGCATTATTCGATATTTTAGGCCCATTTTCATTTATTATAAAATTACGATACTTGGCTTTCATGTCAAGGAATAGACATAGTAGTAAAAAGAACTACCTTTCACGTGTAATTTTTTCAGGTCTGGGCATTTCTTCCTCGCAGCAGTGAATTTTTTTTCTTGGTTGTTTTTTTTGTATAGATATATACCGAACTTGGGGGTGGAGCATTGCAAGAGATTCTACGACACAAGTTCGGCGATGTTAATGAAATAATAATATCAATTATACGTTTCTACGATGGATTAAAACGTGTGATTACACTCTGTTATTATGCTTACACCCGAAACACAGAATACCGAGACGGACCATTCCTTCTTCCACAATAATTATGTCCACTACTTGCGCGCAAATAAACATGGTGAGTACTACTTACAGAGCTCTGTGGTACTGGTCTTTTTCGTTCATTTATGAAGGGTTGCAGTGCGAATTGTTGCACTATTGACATGGATGATACGCTCACAAGTCGACAGTCGGAATTTGGTGAATTGAACCGTCTCGGTATCCTGTGTCTCGGGTTCCAATATCTATTATATATTTCAGTAACTTGCAACCTTTGGCATGACTAACTGACCAAACTATACACTCTTCGGGCCTTAAATTTGGCAGGAAGGTGGCAATTGAGATAAGGAAGATGATGGCTATAATTAAAAGTTGTTTACTTTAAGCATGTATTTTTTTAAAAATAACAATGTTTATTGCTATGTACCATCTGTATTTTTGCATGTTTGTTTCGTAATATAATATAGATCTAGTACGTGCATGTCATAAAACGTTACCGTATCAAGCGTTCAGTTTGTTACGTAGTGTTCTGGTGCGCATGAGTTCTGAAGCAAGACTGTAGTTTATTACTTTTATTATATGAAAGAGAGAGAGAGAGGGGGGGGGGCACATGATTGTTTATTCCGGGCACTGCCCGGTAGGTCATCTAGTATGGACTAAAATATAAACCATCATCATCCCAAGTTTTGCAGCTGAGAACAGTGATTGGAATTGGTGAAAAGAAGACATGCCAATCCTCGTGTAACTCATTGCCTAGAAACTATAGAACCCTCGATTTGTTTGTTACTTTTTTTTTTTTTTACAACCTAACAGTTTTTCCTATTCAAGCAGACCTGCAAAACTTCATCAAACACTCTCTTCGGAAATGTTTTTTACTGACCCGCCAGATTGACGAAAAATGAGACGCCATAATCTTGGCAAAGAATGAGAAGACACGAGGAAACAGGCGGATATAAAGGGAGATAATGTGTAATCCCGCAGCGGCAGTCCATCATTCGTAAAGGGTGGAAAAAAAAAAAGTGGTATGAAACATTATAGATCTGACCCCCTTCCCCCCCCCCCCCCCAACCCCCTTTTTTTTCGCCTTCCTCATGGGAAAAAAAAAGAGAGGAAATATTTAAAACAAATTATCTGCCCTTGAACAGGCCTGTAAAATCCAACATGTTCACTCCAGTTTGTTATGAAAATATTTATCATGCACATTTGCCCAAACACGCGGAAGAAATGCATGGGTTATAGAAGTGAATCAGTGAGTACCGACTGAACATTAATTTCTATCCCAGCCTGGCTTCTTATATTAGTAAATGATTGTTGATGCTTCGAGGTAGATGAATATTTGATAATAAGAATAACTTTATTTGTATTTGTATTTGTATTTGTATAACTCTTTAATCCCATTTGGGAAATTTTGCCTTTGTGCCATTGCACCCCAGTTACAACTGGAGCAGGCACGTCGCCGCCACAGTGCAGCGCCGGTTATTTGCTACAAAACTCATGAAATCGTCCCCGACAACACCTCATGGCCACTGGTGGAACCGTTATGCTGTGAATACAGTCAAGCAATACGTTTATTCCACTTCATTATTTCTGATCAAGTTAGTTGAGGTCATCAAATTATGTCGTTTCCTCTTCTAGCTTTGTATCAAACAGTACGGAAACGTCTACATCCCCTACCCCCGTCCTTAATAATTATTCGTTCCTGATCTATCCATGTTATATGGTTCATGCCAACGTATTCAGGATGTCCCTCCAATGGAAGCACTTTTAACGCAGATACGGGTTAATACCAAAGTCAGCACGCACAACTGTCCATACGTGTATGGCATAAATTGATGGAGACGAGGGGTGCGTGCAAGACAGGGAATTTTCTTGTAGCTTCTTCCATGTTGTGAGCACGGACATATGTACGCCTTATTTACTCTCACCTAGCAGAAAAGTTCAGTTCTTACTGAAGAATCCATCAATTTCCGGTCGATTCAGAATGTTGTGAGAAAATGCCCTCTTTCAGTTGGTGCAACTGCTTCTTATCAAATCAAAGGTTGTTTGCTGCATCTAAATTCAGAGCGTTTTGCACATGAATATAATTTATCATATTGGAAATGAAAAGTCGTGTAATATGTGTATAAAGTGGAAAGCTCAACGTCGGAATGATGATCATTCACAATTATTGCTCCAGCAAATAATATATTGTGAGCATGTATATTTAATGACATATTCAGCTTCATGCCAAGTCGCCAGTGGGCCACTCGTTGTGAATAGAAGTTTTACTGAGAAGTTATTTCGAATTATCGGGGTAAAGTTCAGGTGAGGTTATTTCCAGAGCATATTCACTTGAAGGTAAATTATCTTTGAGTCAGTATACGTCAAAGGAAGCTGATGAAAAATGGAGTTCTTTTTGTATTCTGGGATATCAGGTTTGACTGAAACAAACGGGAGAGCAGTATGCTGTGTGGATATGGTGGGGTTGACGTGGAAAGAGTTCACATTTCACTTCTTACTTGAAATTTTCACGGAGGTCACTTCTTCTAAGCATATTTTATATAAAATGTTAAACAACACTGGCATGTCTCCAGACAATTATTATTAGCCATGCAAATATCCAAACTTGACCAAAATATTTTAAAAAATGTAAAAACTTTCTCTTTGTATGAAAGTGTCCAGATTAAACACGATTTCACTGCAAAAACTGTTTGAAAAAAAAAAATGTCAAAAGGAATTTTTATCAGTCCCACATAGGACATACATAGAATGAAATATTTAAAAATCGCAAATAAATAAATAAGGCCATCATTTGTCTTTCTCTTTAGCTGGAGGAAATAATGTCCCAGCAAAAAATGAGCTTAATTGCTGCCTACAGCCAATAATTACAGAACAGATGTAATTTTCCCCACGGTTTCAAGTGTTGTGGATTATATTACGGCCACATTAGTGCACATATTCCTGCAAAAACGCAAGTGAAGACAGCCTAGTCAATAATTCAAATGGAGCTAAACTGCTGACATTCACGTTGCAGAAAGGCCAGTGGAAAGCAATAAATGAATGTAATTATTCCTCATCACCACTCCTACATCTTTTATTTTTGTTTAGTAAAGTAGAGAGCAATGTAATGAACGTATGTATTCATTATCATCACCATCACTGCAACTCGCTCAGCGCCTATCTGCAGTGTGTTCAAGAAAAACTGGCATTTTTATGCTTGTGTTATGTGATCTGTGACGTATCACTTTGTTTATACAGAGCTCACCATGTTGACGGTCTCTATATAGGGGAGACGCCTTAAAAATCGACACTGCTACATTTTGCCGATCAAAAATTAAATTTTCATTCCCCATGTTGACTTCACTTGACGTCATAGAATCTGGGCTTCCCCGAGTTTTTAGAGTTATTGTTCTAAACAGGGTGGTAGAGCATTGCATGCGGTGTACTTCATTTTTGTTGTTGTTGTTGTTGTTTTTGACGAAAATGAAACATCACAATAATTGAGACTGGTTCAGCTGACGTCACTGAACGTGTGCATTTCCGAATATTTGAATTATTTTGCACCCAAAATGGTGGCGGGTGTACATCACTATGAAACATACAACAGTCTTTCTTGATTTCCTATCTACCATCTAAACCAGTCTCGCATTTGAAGCATGAGAAGCTCGGGTGTTCCTTTTGTATGACGCACTTGACCAGAGCCCGGAGGACGACGTCTCATCGAGTTAACGCGGATGCAGAGTATTTTGCACCCAAGCGACCACAGAGACTATTCTGCAAATCTCAAGCCGAGTCTGATTGCTGTCGTTACAAAATCCTTCACCGGGAATTCTACAAAATGACTTACCCCGCGTTCACACAAGAGATCCGTGTACGTTAACTTTCGAACTACTTATGAAACGACGAGCTTAATGTTTACATCTCGCCTGTTAGTGTTCTCACTTAACTTACGAGCGTTGGGTGAGAACACCAATAGGCGAGATATAAAGATTAACCTTGTCCGTTCGTGAGTGGTACGAAAGTTAACGAAAGCGGATCTGTGGTGTGAACGCGGGGTCATGCGAGTTTGTGACAAAACAATTTAATCTTCAATTAGTATAGCACACAAGACATTAGACAGACCTTGATATAATGGTGTACCTTGCTATAAGGAAGCCTGCAGGCCCTGGATTCTATCTCTGGTCCAGAAATATTTCTGATGTAAAAACATATTGTTTTAAATAACACAGTAGGTTATGACTGAGTCATATAGCCTGTCAACTAGGATTCTCCGGTAGTTTTTCTACCTGCATCGCGGCCTCGCTCTCGGCTAGCCGTGCTAATGTGCAGGATAATTCTGAAAGTATCTAAAGCAAGAAAAAAAAGATACCCTGTCCTCATCGACAAGTGTCAGATGAAATGCGTTTCAAGTGTGATATTAAGGCCATCATCACCATTATCATCATTGTGGTCGTCGTCGCCGTTGTCATCGTCGTCATCGTTCTCATTATCGTTTATGTAGCATTGTCAATAAAAGCAAATGACACACTCGTGCACCTTAAGCAAGCATAAATTCTTGCTCTGTAATTGTTTCGGTGTTTGATGGGTTGGCTCATAATCACTGATGTAATTATCACAATAGATGCTTTTTACATAATCTTTTTACCTCAAAGACGATTCACTTGCATCTTTCGGTATGTCAGGTTGCAACCCCCCCCTCGCTGTCTCTTTCTCTCTCTCTCTCTTCTCTCTCTCTCTCTCTCTCTCTCTCTCTCTCTCTCTCTCTCTCTCTCTCTCTCTCTCTCTCTCTCCACCTCACATCATAAACACTACAGTGCAGCTATATTATGCCTTATTATAACAATTAGAGGAGAACTATGGACGATGTATTTGGATTCTTCTCCCACTACCTGGATTTCGTCTTAAAATCCTGAAGATGTTCATTTTCGTCCTCTCCGGTCATGTCCAAGCATCTGATGTCAGCAGTGTGAGAACCATGGTCAAAATGGAAACCAGTAGATTGTGGCTGGAAAAAAAAGAATGGAAAATGAATTGTATGATTTTTATTGACTAATTATTCAAAACCAGAAAACTATAATGACGACATATTATAGCCACACACCATCGAGAGGAATTTTTTTTTTTTTTGTTATCTGTAAAAACAGGAAAGATGCCCATTCATTTCTACAGTGACGTCACCAAAAATCATTGATATTTATGTATTATCTACTCTTGTCCCTAAATAGACCAAGAGGGGATGGCTATGTCCCCCACCTCCTTCCCTTTTTAAAAAGTTGGCTGGGAATGAAAAAAAAGGAGGGGTGAGGTAATGAGAAACCAGATTGGCAAAATTACATTTCTTGGAAACGGTCTCTGATAACACACACGTCCAGGTTTAACGGCATTAAAGCATTAAAGGGGTTGAGGAATCTGTGGAAGGCCTACATTTTAGCTCCAATATATCTGGCACCTTCTCGTCAGGCACACCAACATAATTGGAAATTATAATTTCCTCTATATTGTCCAATACACAAGCAAGAAAGCGAAATTTTCGGATGTTTGATGAAAAGAATCTGGCACAAAAATAAATCGGTATCTCATGAATGCATAAATCAGAGACAAACACTTGCTAAGAGAAATCAAAGAATTTCTCAGACTTTATTTCGCGGCACCCAGGATTTAAGTATTGATTCCCCGGGCACCATTTTGCTCCTTCGATTTATGGAAATCTAACATTATCAGGAAGTTCAAAAGGGTTTAAATGCCGAGAAGATTTATCGCTAAAATTTGAAAAGAAAGGTCACTGCCGGTGGCTGCAGTTATAAAAATAGCGACAGCTCACCTGGACATCGACAAAATATATAGAAATACGTGATCGCTAGCATTTCCATTACAAAATCGTTTGTGCATTGATTTTTTTCATAGACGATAATGTTGGGAAATAATGGATGGCTCTGATAGACGAGAAATTAATTCTATATGTGTATTTTTAGATTACTCGCAAATTGAACGATCGTATTCCCGTTCTTTACAGTTAAGAAAGCAATCGTGTACTTTGCTGCTCATTATTATATAAAGTATTCTGTCACTGACTTACGTAATCATAATATGTCCACTGTTTCTTGACTTAAAAGGAGTTTTAGATAATATGTGGAATAGTTGCAATAACTGGCGCATGATGTCATGGGGATATTGAAGAATTATTGATTTTATGTCTCCTGTTAATATGTCTGTTTTTGGCTGAAACGTGAAAGAATCAATGGCTCAAATAGAGCAGCTTTAGTTTTACCCTGGCAAGTGGCACATGATATTTAAGATTTAAGGCACAAAGGAACCCACAATACAGAAGAGTCGATATAGTTATGTTGATGTAGTATCCTAGGTGAATAAATGTTAATTCGTGTCCAGTGTTATTTTGTCCTTCACCTGGCAAATGGTTAAGTAATTAAAGATAACAAGGATAGACTTATTAAGTGTCATTTCGTAAGGCTGATCTCCTCATTAACACTCGAATGACATGTTCACACTTTAACCGTGCTGAAATACTACTTATGAATTCTGGCAACGTGTTATGGACACTCGGCTGTAATTTTTTCCCCCTTGTACTGACTTTGAAAACATTCTGAGTTCTGTTGTAAATTAAGATTTGATGAAACGAGTTGCGAATAAATTTGTATCCATGCTATAAACGTGATAAAATTAGCAGTGGCAATGAATAAACCAGTTCCAGCAAGCGATGCCTGACCATGAAATATAACGATATCCTTGCCGAAGGGTCTGTGAACGCCCAACGCTGTAATGAGTGAAGTTGTGTGTAAGAGTGTACCGAGAATGTCGCAGGATTCTCTGCCGGGGAGAGGCCGAGAGCAGCGGGCAAAGCTGGCCGTTATGAAATTATGCCTGTCGTTATCTGGGGTATTCGACTGTGAGCCGCCATTACCAGTGCAGCTTCTAATATTATCATCGGCCTATTTCTTGTACTCAACATCGTAACGATCCTCTTTCTAGTTCGATCTTATGTACTTTGGTCTGCAGTAGGTAATTCCCGTTGTATGCATGTGTACATCACAAGATGAACAGAGGTCAAAATAAGTTACTCCACATAGATATATTCCAATCACATGTATTCTAACATCGATATTCACGCGTGGATTTAGAAGCTTAAAGCTATGGGAAGCGGTGGAAGCTATGTTTGACAATTGGTGACTCAGAGTAAAGCTAACTGTAATGGGGCCGAGCTTAGGCCATGCTCCCATTGATCACGCAATGATTAGGTTACGAATCCAAGGCCCCACTGATTGTGTAGAGATCAGTTACAAATCCACAAGTGAGATAAGTTAACGTAGCTTGCTATTATTTTCGTGAATTATGAGATTAGGTCCGACCCTCGTATTATGGAAACGAGTGATTTCTGACAAAAATGAAATTATGTTCCGCTTGCCGTGCAAATAAATAACCCAAACAGATTTTAAGTCCGCGGCCTCCGAGCGAATATCCGTCGCCAGATTTTGCTCTAAAACATCCCGAATTAGTGCATCAGTATCTTTTGTATTGATTTATTGTTTTTGTAAAGAAAACTAACGACAGAATGTAAAACTCATATCACTGCTATTGTGCTCTGTGTTCCAGCGCCTAGTCGCTGGAGCTCTCTGAGAAATATGCTCATTTTGAATGTAATGTAAATCATCATTTGAACCTGTATATAGCATACATTCATACAAGGTAAATTATATAATATATATTAACTACAATGGACAAACAAACAGTTGTAATAGGGCAGTCAAAATTTAATATTTATTATTACCTTAATATAAAATAGAATTTTCTTTAAATTTAACTCCTCAACTGTTGGAGGTCCTTTCAGACACAGTGAGGCTGCAGCTCGTTTAACGCTTTCCTAACTTTGATAAATTAATTCTGATTAGAATTTCTCCCACCCACAGCACTTACTATTACTTCTGTATTCTTTAGAAGTACCTTGTTAGAGAAAGTCATTAGAGTATTTTTTTTTAAATCTTAAAACACAAATGAAATGTGGACCCGGGTTTCTTTCTGTTGTCGGTAGCCTGGGTCTTTTTTTGGTTGATATTTGTAAAATCTCTTATATTGTTGCAGGTACCGCCTGATTGTCCACCCATTCAAGACAAGATTACCAGCTGGTCTGTGTATCATCGCCGTGTGGGTGGGTGCAGTGTGTGTGGTACTACCCTACGCTATCTACATCAAGTACATTGACCTTGGGGCTTCTTTAGGTTTGTAGAAAAAAAAACACTTTGCCTATTGCCTTATGTCTTAATTATGAGAAATTCATGTTTTGAAGTATCATTCAGAATACAGTGTATAATGTAAAAGTAGATTGAAATGATTGGAAACTGACGATAAATTGTAGGCCCTATCCTTTCACTATTAATCATGTTTGTTGAGTGAATAGCTAGCAAATACGTAAGAACCGCAGTCGCTCTTTGCACACAATTAAAGTTACTGCATTCATCTAAAAGTTTATAATATTATCGGAATTGGTGAACCAAATCGGTGAACAGCACACCGAAACCACTCACTGGCGCTTTGTAAATAGGAGAAAAACACACCATGAAAACGACTCGGAATAAGTTTTGAAATTTGTCATCTCTATTTATAGACTACTTTCATTTTTTTAAAGAATTGTGTCAGTGCACATGATTACATGGCCTTCAGACAGAATTTGCTTTTAGTCTAAGAATTTAGATGTAGGGTTTTTATGTCTATTTGCATCATGCGGCCTCTGTCAGAAAGCTTTCGCCCCATATATTCTGTACAGTGATCTGTCAATACAAGTTTCGCACTATTCATATTACAGGTGTGGATATATCTTTTTTATTCAATCAGGTGATGAGTTCAGTGGCGTGGGAATCTGTTATGTGTATGTGGAAAGGCGTATTGAAGAATATATTAGAGCTATGTTTGTGACCCTGTATGCGATGCCTCTTGCCGTCATTGCATTGCTGTATGTTAGAATCTCTGCCGAATTCAAGAGCAGAGAAAACACCTCCATATCAGTCCACTTTGCTCAGAGTTCCACAGGATCAGACACTGAACATGATCGGTCCCAGAGAAGCAGTACATGTATCACGTGGTCTCCCAATCCCCAACATCAGCCGCACGCAAACAGCCAGCACAACCATACGTCCACTTTGTTAGCTGTTGGCCCGAGTAATGTCGTACCAACAACCAGACTGGAATCTCCTGGCCGCCACCAGCATCACCAACAGCCGCAGCACCAGTCATCACAACATTCTCATCATCACCATCACAGCCGAAGTAGCCATGGTGAAACAGGCAGTGGAGAGTTTACTCACGAGCATACAAATCATCACAGTCATAGAAAATCTTACAATGAGCGAGCAACACAAGACAGTGATGAAGAGCTCGATATTGCCAAAGAGAAAAGGACTCAGAACTACCTCATTACCATGACAACGTTATTTGCCATGTGTTGGTGCCCACTTCATATCCTTATCCTCGTGAATTATTTTGTCCACGAGAATGACAATAACATGGGCCATTATGATATTACATATATCCTTTTTGCATGGTTCGGCTTTCTGTCTACTTGCATCACACCAGTTTTGTTCGCGTCCTGGAGAATGTCGGACGCGGCCAAAGACAGACTCAGAGGCTATTTTCGCTTCAGCAATCGGCGGCGTACCTCTGCAGGATCACAGGTAGGGCGCAAATAATTGTGTTCGCAATTGCAAATTTCCTTGTTGTTGTTGTTTCTGATGTCTCGTTATGCTACTGCTCGAAAGTCGTTTTGGGCCCCGACGTTTCAGTTTTTAAGTGCAGGGGTTTGATCTTTCAGGAATAATTATTTCTGAAAGTAAAATCTCCCCACTGCCCCCAAAATGGAAAGAGGCTCTTCTGGTCATGCAACGATTTCATCTAACGAAAGGCCCTTCTCGCCAGGTGTGGAACACCAATGGGAGACTGGTGACATGCAATTTGTTGAAGTTAATCCACACAAGTTTCCCACGTTGTGCCACGCAATTAAATTCTAATTCTATCCCCAACCCTTAGAAAACAGGCTGAAAACAGAGCACTGGTGTTGGTACATCTGCTACTTTGACAAGGAAGTCCTGATATAGGAACTGCTGGCAATCTGATTGGTCGAAATCTTCAAACCTGGAAGTTATTAGCACTTCGAAATATAAAAATTGTCCACTGGCCCCGTGCATGAGTTTAATTTATTGCCATTTATTGCTTGTCCGTGAAATATTGCCTGTTTTAAATTCTACTTAATACCAACTGTAAAGGTGATCTTTTGCACTGAAAGAAGGAACTGCAGCCTGTTTTCTTTCCGTTTCTTAAAATATAGTTCCATTTGATTAAAAACGTTAGCAAGGCGTAAGAAATCATTTTGTTTATAAAAAGATAAGGGTATTCACTTATTATCAGCCTGTCGTCTTTTTCCACACTGAATTTGGGAATGGTGCAAGAAAAGTATCTTTAACAGCCAACATGTGTCGGAAAGTTTTCACACAAACCCACAAGATGTGCGTTGCGGAAAGATATTTGGTTCTTGTTTCCTTACAGTGCCCATTTATTGCTCATTATCTCACTTTCTCTGTTCGCGTATTTTTTTTTTTACTTGTTTTAATTTACATATAAATTTTTTTAGACATGATCTGCTTCTTTATTCATATCAGTCTAATTTCATATCTCCCTGTCTGCCTGTCTGTCTTTTTGTCTGTCTACCTGTCTCTCTGTCTGTCCCCCCCCCCTCTCTCTCTCTCTCTCTCTCTCTCTCTCTCTCTCTCTCTCTCTCTCTCTCTCTCTCTCTCTCTCTTTTTTTATTCCTTGGTTTTGCCATGTCTTCTTCTCGGTTTCCTATTTCGTAATTAGAAAGTTCTTTGTCAGAATAAAGTTGCAAGTTCTGTTGGAGGCGGAAGCCCAGATGAAGTTTTGAGAGGGAAACAATCCCGGACTCCCCGCCAGGACAAAGAATCTTAAAATTCCCCAAAGCTCCGTCGTCTCTATCTTTGTACGGAAGTTGGTGTCTGGCTTGCTCACAGCTTGGCGCGGAAGTCATTTCGTCACTCAAACACCCATGCTACTTTTATTCTCGCACACGTCGATGCCTCACCATGAAACTTTCATATCGTTCGATCATCCTTTGAGGACGGACCTCAGCTGGCAGGATAAAGGAATACCGGCAAAGAATTTTAATTTCAGAAAGAGAAATATTTTATGTTACGACACTGATTTTTTTCTGGAACGATAAAAGGCCATTTGTTATCAATTCTTAATCCGGATGACGTATCTGTTCCTGATCACTTTTATAAATAGGTCACCAATTCATTCCGCCAGGTATATCGCACATATTGGTGAGTTAGTTCCTCCGCTAATTGTCTGTAGGTGGCCCACGACAAAACTTTATATACACGCGGGGTATTCACAAGGAGTCGAGACAATTCCATCTTCTGCCTGTAGGTTCATTTCATAAGCGCAAAAAGCGATCCTAAGCAAGAACGCGGGGATACGTTGAAGTGAGAGATTCAAAAGAGGTTTTTGGCGATGAATTGCGTATTGTTATATGAGAAAAAGTTACGAATTCTTCTTTTAAATTAAATGAGCAACCTACATAGTCTTTAAAGTAATGCGCATAAATAGTCTATGCATTGCAGGTAATATGAATATCTTGTCATAAATACCACAAAGGCGCATTTCCTTTTCCATTCGTGACTATGTCAATGAACAAAAAGCATCTTACAGAAACTCAGTTCAAACTACAACTGGAACATACTAACAGAAAATAGCTGGTTAATATTTCCATCCAAAATAAATGACTATCCCTTACATATTTTAGATTTTGTCCCACAAGCTCTGTCCACAAACCAATCCTAATGTTTTTGGACACATGCTGCTACAGAAGTTGCCTATTTATTGAACCCATTAATCCAGTAACCTTTCGAGCAACCTGCAATTTGTACCCTATTGTGAAATGACCATTCTTTTGCCCAAAAACTTTCTTTTCTGCTTTTCCATTGACCAGTTGTAAGAGAAACACTGAAATTATCTTCTCAGGTGTTTTTGTCAATGCACGTCAGCTGAATGGCGTTTCATCAGTATCTCGAAAAGTACCCAAAGTATTGCGGCTAAAGTACATTTTCTGGTTGTCTGAGCTATTGACGAAATATCATAAAAACCACAGAAAAACTGTGGGGTCGCAGCAGGACTATAACCAATGTTAAAATTGGGCAAAAAGAAAAAGTTGTATGTTGCGAAACCCTGCGTGAAAAATATATGGCGAAAGCCGAACATTCGAACATTTTCTGTCTTCTCTTTAGTTTGCTTTGTATCGTTTGGGTTTTATTTTTCACACAGGATTTCGCAACATACATTTTCTTTTTGCCCGATTTTAACATTGTCTGAGCTGTGTGATTTACTGTCCTGTATGTTCATAATTATTATTTACCATTCTGTCACAGTGTGATTAAACAGTGCTAGTCTCCCACATCTTACCTCTTTCATCGCCTTACTTCGTTTTTAAAAAAAAGATGTCACTCAAAAGAGGCAACAGCTTTCTTAGAACCAGGAAAACCCATTTTCTTGGACGGTGTTTGCGAGAAATGACGGGACGCAAGAAAATAGCCTGAGTCACGCGTGAACATAAAGATTCTTCTCGCCCTGTGGGGATGTCGTAGGTGGTAATTCTCCTACAGCTTGCGTTAGAATGAAACATCTGTCCAGACGAGGTACTGATTTTCTCTCTCGGACATCATGTAATTTGTCAAACTAGCCATGAGGAGTAAGATATGACTGAATAGAAGAAATAAACAGAAAAGTCTCCACATTATGGGTTGCGTCACGCGAAGAGGAAAGACTGGAAGACAGTAATCTCGTCGTTGATGATGGTGTTATTTCTATCTTATAACAGCGCAATCTTTCTTTTTTCTTTGTGTCCTTTCCCTTTTTGTCTGTCTGACAATCTTATTCTAGCACTTGTTCTTTCCCTGAGCAAGACAGTCTGAATATAAAGATTCAACCGTCCATAGGCTACACGGAGAAAGAGAGTTAAGCAAAGTACACCTGAACTGTTATAGCATTCATACAATAACAAGAACTTCCTTGCATAGATTTTACTACTGAGATTCCGAACAGTGCGATGAAGAGAAGACTGTAAGCTGCTGTTTGCCATTCATGACGACTTTGGGATTCGGTGGTTCTTTTTCAATGTGAGACCCAGAATAATAGACCTGTTTCATAATGAGCAGAGCAAATAAGCTAAGAACAGAATGGCAGCTGAATCATCCCAGTTCATTAAGCAGTAGACACGTTACGCTTAATAAGCGGGCTGAACAAGGGACTAGCGTCATTTATTATTCCTGCCATTTCGTCAGAGAAAAGTGGGGTGTCGTCAGAAACCCCAGCCGATAATTTTTGCGGTTGTTACCTCTTCCATTCAAACCTGACAGGCCCATTGTTCACTCTGTGTTTCTGGAAAAGCTGTATTACAGCTATATTTATCTTTTCTCTGTCGTAATCTGTATAACTGACCACACTGAAAATATCTCATAATAAAAAGAAGAGATAGGCCTAGTAGGATGAAAATATCAAAGTTAGCAGGTTAACTAAAGGTTTCTGTTTCTTTCTTTTTAAAAAAATATTATTATCGGAATGTCTGTTATCACCATGTGGTGCGAAGGGTTGGCGTTGAGCTTAGTAATAACACCAATGATTATTATTATAACAGTAATAAGGATGGCAGTGACAATAAAATGATGATAATCATTATAATAATACAATAAGGTGTGTATTTTCACTATATTATTATATAGTGATATTTTGAAAGTAAGGAAAAACTGATGATCCACATTTCATGGAGTTTTGATTGGAAAAACTGAGATTACGCCATACCTTGTGTTTGTCAAATCTTGTCGAGATGGACAAGATCAGGTAGAGAGATTAAACTGATGGAAACCAAAAATGGAACTTCAAGAATGTTCAAGTTTTGTCGATAAGCCGCCAGGGACCGTTACTTCTTCCTGACACGGCTTTGATGAAGTCACGCAAGATACTAATAGGGAGCCAAGCATTTGCAAGAATATAACGTACCCAAAAAGAAAATAATATGGGAATTAAAAGAGGTGAGAATGTCGTTATATATTCGCATCATATTACAGCTGTTACCTATATGCAAAATTCAAATAAAAGTTGTGACTTGAATGATTTGTTGAATAGAGCAGAGCACTTGTGTGCGGCATCGGTGCGTCTGAATTTAAATGCTATTTGTCCTGTCCGTGGAGATCATTAAGGTATACTCCGTGCCACGTAAAGCAGGCAGACGCCGTTACCTACGACGCCGCTGACTTTTCCATCGTCGAGGACGGCTTAACCATCGTTCATCATGACGATAACGGGGCACTGGTGAGAGACACTAATACTAATACTTCTTACGACAACCACAAGGCAATTTGTGTTTACAATCACTTTATCGGATAACTGAAGTTAAAAATGTACGGTAACCAAGAATGGCAAGCTCGAAACATTTAAATATCTCCAAGTTAAAGGGTCTACATTGATTTACCTCTGTTTAATTAAAACTTTTATTTATTGCAATTCACTTTAATAACTTTGTCATAAACATTACATATAATCTCAAGCTCTTTTGAATTGTTTGCTCTTCGTCTTTTTACGGCCCTCGTGATTTCTATTTAAATTAAGGTAACTAAACCTGCTTCGAGCTCTAGGACCGGGGCAATGGAAATACATCAATGGAAGTAATGAGATCTTGGAGCGATAGGGCTTGTCATTATACATGTGGATAATTTGGTCGTTGACATCGGTTATTTAGAACATACTTCTCTGCCAGTAATTAGAAAGAAGTTAAGAGTTATGTAATATAGAAATTAATTAATTTTTAAAAGTAGAAAGTCAGTTTTATCATGCCTGGGGGGGGGGGGGTGAGATTCAAAGTTTTGTTGAAGGGAACTTCAGTTGAAGAGTGTCGCAAAGACAAGTAGATAGCAAGCCGTGTTGCCCTGTATTTGGAAATCAATGAGATCTACAAACAATGTGAAATGAAAGCATTCTCTCTTCTTCAAATTCATTATAACGGATTGTTTGATTTTAACCTGGGGTGGTTGCATAATCTCATTAAACTTTCTTTAATTAACAGCTCTGGCTCGGAAATTTCATATCCGGTGACCAAGGAGCGGATTTCATGGTAAAATCTCAGCCCTGACTCTTCTCACGGACAACCCGCCACGTCTAATTAGATCTGCGGAAAGAAGGATCTCATAAACCGTAAACTCAGTAATGACAGAAATGTTTCCATGATTCCCGCATTGCTGACTATTATCCTGTTGACTTAAAGGGGCCTTTGAAGTGTGGTCGTGCCCATCCTTTTGAACTTGTGCCACGCTTTTTTTTTTTAATTTGTTTGTTGGTTTTTTTTTAACTGATTGTCGGTGCTAGACTTCTTCAACAAAATGGCAGGCTCCTAAATACGATTAAAGGTGATTTAACGTTCTCTCTTCGTAAGTTTAGGGTTTATGGGGATTTCCTGTAGAGACTGACTTGAAATGAGTTATGATTTCTCCTTTCTGCTCGTGATCTTTGTGAATTTTGGGGCTTCTTAAAGGTTACCAGAGTAATTTGCAAATTTCCAACAATTTTCTTGCGAAGTGTGTTGGGTTTTTCGTTGTGATTTATTAATACAACTCCATCAAAATTTACTTTCTGTTATTTTTTCTTTTGGCTGATTGTTACACTTGCAGTTACTTCATCGTTGCCCGAGTGCACGTTGTGCACATTAAAGGTACCTTAGCAGCTGGAAGACAAGAAGAACAGACATAACAATGCCGGCTGTCCGGGCAAAATTTAAAAACAACAACAAATCCCTACCACAAAACACACACACACACACACACACACACACACAAGAATGAGAAAAATGAAAACAAGAAAAAGAGAGTTTCAAATGCAAAGGGCAGGGATCCCCCGAAAACAAAGATCTCAGCACAAAGGAAGGACAAAGTTTCCAGTCCATTTAATGACGTTGTTCCCGCTTTAATCTTGGCACTATTAGTTTGCTTTTCATGCCTTTGTGTGTGTGTAAATGTGTGTGGTGTATGTGTGCTCTTTAATTTTGTCTCTGAACTGTCGTTAAAGAACAGATGTGGGGCGCCAGCTGGCGATTCTGGAAAAAGATGTCCTTAATTTCACGTCTGGGTCTGGTTTTCCAGTAACTACTAACTACTCTACGGATGGATAGGCAGGACATAGTGACAACACGATTATGTGTAGTCGAAGAAATTTCTCTCTAACATTTTTATTCCAACACGGCTATGTCTCTGTTCAGCGTTATCCATACTTCCTAGCACCAGAGAGTAGAATGTGCGATGGCCGTTTCTGCCAGCATGAATCACACTGCTGTGGAAAATTATTAAGGACGTGAAAATCTCCCTGAGGAGATCACTGTAATGAGTATCACATCTCACATTCACAGGGTGTGTGGTCTGCGGGCGGAGATCATAGCAGCCGTGAAATGTAAACCTCTGTTTTCAAGCAGAACAGAACCTGTTGCTTTGTTTTATAAGATCCACCAGGGAAGTTCGAAACGATGTACTTTAAAAAGATAAAGCAAGACATAAATTATGTTATCTACGATCGATAATTCTACGTTCTCCATAGCAACCTTGCCGTTAACATTTTTATAGTGGCACTGACTCTGCGTCAGAAACCTAATTCTTTTCTCGGGTCAGGCGTAAGCTGAGTGCAGAGACAGTTTGCTGTTTCTGTCACTTCCGCGTTAATATTTAAACAGTGTATCAAAATTTGGATGAGCTAGATGTAAATATATGTATTGGTTTCGTCTTATAAGGATTTTTCTTTATACTGACCGAGATAGCATAGTCTGTGTGCGTCACCACGCACGCAGATCAGCTTACCATATTTGAATTAGGAAAAATTCATGTTGCAGATGAGCGTCAATAGTATTTTTTGTCTGTAATCTCGACAGTTTTTGTACATAACTTACCTTAGCTGTCTCGACCAATGCAAATAAGGAAATGGACGCTGTTATGGTGGAGATTTTTGGAATTAAGCCGCAATTTACCTGATATAGAGTATACATTAAGGGAAATCGGCATCTCTTGTCGTAAATGACACCTAATGTTCATTCGAAATTCAATCTAGAACTCAATCGATAAAACCAAGAGAAATGTGTGCACATTACAGGAATGAATATAATATATACAGCTGAAATCCAAAGTTTACAACCTGAACTACTCTGAGGCAAGTGCAGTCTGAATAATATTGTTTTGAACGTAAGTTGATGGTCAAGCTTTTCTAATGCTGGGTTTCTAATATACGTTGTTTTACAATATGCCATTTAATCCTACATTATGTATTACATGGTTTTCAATCCCGCCCACCCGCTGCGGATTTCCCTCTTTCAAGACTGATTTTGTTTATTCTACTGAAAGGTTATGGCGTTTTGAGCTATTAAAATCTTGCCTTATGATTGATTTTTCCCCGTGAGAGACAACATCGATTTGTTCTCCTGGAACAAATCCCTTGTGCGTTGCTATATCAAGAGCATGTATCTAAGAAGAGTAACTGGTAGAGAACATCGAAAAATAATGAAAAACTAAAGCACGGGGTCTCTTTTAATGATGTTTGAAACAATCGCTCGCCTACTTGTTTTCCTCATCATTATGTCCTCCTTAATTTCACATATCTATCTATCTATCTATCTATCTATCTATCTATCTATCTATCTATCTATCTATCTATCTATCTATCTATCTATCTATCTATCTATCTATCTATCTATCTATCTAACTATCTATCTATCTATCTATCTATCTATCTATCTATCTATCTATCTATCTATCTATCTATCTATCTATCTGTCTGTCTGTCTATCTATCTATCTATCTATCTATCTATCTATCTATCTATCTATCTATCTATCTATCTATCTATCTATCTATCTATCTATCTATCTATCTATCTATCTATCTATCTATCTATCTATCTATCTATCTATCTATCTATCTATCTATCTGTCTATCTACAGAATTTGCAGTCTCATAAGAATTTTCAGTCAACAAACAGTCAGACTAAGATAAAAATTAAAAAAGAAAGAAAGAAGAAGAGCAGACAGCGAGAACTAAAGTCTGAACAGCAGGATCTGAGCATCGTGTCAGCATGGAAACTCTTGATTTATTTATTAGAAAACCATAGTATCGAAGAGATGAAGATATCTGCAACGTGGGTGAACGCGAATTCCTGTGCTCAGTAACGTTTGGTAGCAGCATTTTTTTTACAATGGCAACATACAGGCGTACTTGGTAATCTTTCCTTGTCCCGTACAAATTGCCCGGTTGTCCTGCTGTCGGTCAGGCGAAAAGCTAGAAAGACCGAGGTACAGTGCCCCTGCATAATATTAACGAGAGGTGCCGAGGATTCTTGTCAACTATTCCTCACTGGGCGGAAAAGCTTGAGATTGATCATGTTTCAGTTCTAAACCAATGTAGCTATCTATGAATCATTTACCTGTTTCTCTTAAAAGAATATGAATAAACTGTTGTTCGGTGAAATGTTGTTTTCCATAGATAGGGGAAAAAAGAAACTCCATGTGGCACTATGTTTACGAAGTTTTTACATTTGTGTACTCAGTGAAGAAGGCCATTTTATTCTCTTGTGGAGTCATAAATTGATGTCCATCATAGGACTGAGTATTAGTACTACTGGTACGTACTGGTGGTGATATCGAATCTAACTGAAATATTTTATGTGGTTGTTGGAATTGAAATTAACTTAATTACGAATAGTAAATAAAACTTGGATCTGACGCAGGGCATAAACAATTAAATTGATTATGAGCCTAGCAAACGGAGGACCAACAACTCATTTGATATAATTTAGTGGGCTGTATCGTGTGGAACTGACGAGAAGGACAAGTCCAGATCTTGCCATAAAGTAGGTGACTGTAATTTTAAGCAATGTTAAAATCGGGCAAAAAGAAAGAGTTGTATGTTGCGACATCCTGCATGAGAAATAAAACCCAAACGATACAAAGCAAACTAAAGAGAAGACAGAAAATCTTCGAAATTTCGGCTTTCGCCTTTATCAAGAAAAAAATAAATAAAAAAAATGGAACAGTCAAAACAATTGAACAATAAAGGTTTCAACTTTCTGTCATCTCTTTAGTTTGCCTTGTATCGTTTGGGTTTTATTTCTCACTGAGGATTTCGCAACATACAACTCTTTCTTTTTGCCCGATTTTAACATTGCTTATAGTCCGGCTGCGACCCCACAGTTTTTCTGTGGTTTTTATAATATTTTGTAATTTTAAGCAGTATGATCTGTGGTTGAGGGACTTCTGATTTCTCATGCCTGTGGGTGATCAGATGGCATACCAAGTCTTGTCGGGTTTCTGAACTCATCTGTGGCCGTCGCAATTAAGCACGGCTCCTGGCAACTTTTTTTTTTCTGTTTAAACTCTGTGGCATAATTACATTAATTTTTTATTATGTTGGATGTTGTTTTTTGTTTTTTTTTACATTTTTTGTTATTCTTGTTGTTATTATTGTGACAATATGTATTGTATAAAACTTGGGTGTTTCATTCGTTTATTACTAACCCGCGGCTCAAGTGTGGCTTCTTGCCTTTGTCGTCTCGGGTTCTTAATTCAAGGGACGGGGGCGGACGGGGCATGATAGAGACGGGCAAGGGAAGCGATAGCTGCTATAGAGTTGTAAGCTGTAAGATATTGGATTTGTGTGTGTGAATGCAGGAATTTAAATGTGTGTATTCTCAGGAGGGATTTTCTTGGCACTTTAATAAAGTAGTTAACAGCTTCGCCAATAATCTCTCATACTGTCATCAGTGACATACCTGGGGTTGTTTACAGGCTACGAAATGAAGGAGATGTAATAATGAGTTGAGCACCAGACAGTGAAAACGACTATATAATTATGTTAAAATTCTGTTACAGCAAGGAAGATGTGTGCCCACAGGCAACTGCAAGAGCGTGGGGAGACGAGGATGACCTTCTTAGATAGCAATACAGGTGCAAAATACAATTTCACAAGAAGTGCTTTTCCGGAAAAATATTTAACTGCCAAGAAGAAATATGAGAAGAGACAGATAAACAGTTCGGAGATCGACAGATGGATAGGTAGAGATACAGACAGATGGATGGGTGGATGTGTACCAGCCAAATTATCTAACTTGACTGAAATCCGTCTGGTTATTTTTTATTCTATAACTGGCAGAAGATGTCATGACGTATCCTTGCACTGACTTCACCATTCTTTTTTTGTCTTATAGATTTATAAAAGGGGAAATAAGCTCGAGTTCTTTAGTTTCATGTATCCATTCATTCATTCAATGATTCATTCATTCGTTCATTTAATGCTTACATCATGTCTGTCATTCCTTTTCATAAATTCAGTCTGAGTTGTGAAAGAAAACTTTGAATCCACGAGCATTTGTTTTTATGTTATATTTCCAATCGACAGTTAAATGAACTCTTGATATTAACCAAGAATTATGGGACCATTTGCATGTGAACTCTTTGAGATCCAGAATTAATTGAGAGTCCACACTTCTCTGTAGGGCACCAGAAGAATAAATGATCACTTGTCAGAACCAATACTACATTACCATTAAAGGGGCTATTAAAGCCGCTTTGAAGTCACGTCAAAAGAATCCATCGATCGTTTTCAAATGACCTCATCGCCCAGCTTGACGTCTTTCTCCCGTCCATTGCTAACACTATGGCCGACGTGATATGACAGGAATGTTCCAAGCCCCATTTTCCTCAAAATAATCCTCCCTCCTTCGCCCCCCCCCCCCCAAAGAAAAAACGCTATTTTATTTCTAATTCTTC
Organism: Onchidella celtica; assembly: GCA_963931925.1. Classification (NCBI taxonomy): domain Eukaryota; kingdom Metazoa; phylum Mollusca; class Gastropoda; order Systellommatophora; family Onchidiidae; genus Onchidella; species Onchidella celtica. The sequence continues at coordinate 52,076,905 of OZ007567.1, read as the reverse complement.
TCCACTACAGTCTCCTCCTCACCTCAAATAATGTCTTTATAGTTATCCCAGGATAGGGATTCTTAGGCCATACACAGCAAAGCTCATGTTCAATACATTCAAAAACGACTGTAAAACTGTACTTTATCCCTTTTATTGTCCTAGAAATTACATGCTAGTTCTCAGGTTATTGAAAAAATAAATGGAATTTCATTTTTCTACATGACACAGAACCCATCTTTCATTGATAGCTTTCTGGCCTCTTGACAACCAGTGTTTTCTTTGCCCTGGCCATTTAAACAAGCAATAGGTTTGAGGGTATCAATTTTTTTTTATCGTTTACTTGCACCTTCCTAGAAAGGACTCGCTTATGGTTGAACTTACAAGACTGGAACAAATACGAACAAGAACAGTTATTTCTGGAAATTTTCTTGAGAAACAATGGCTTTTAATTCATACAATTTCCCAGATAAATTAATTTACACTTTTCTAAATTTTTGCTGACAGTATTCATATCGAATTACTGTTTGGGCCACTTTTTTCCCACGATTATATTGAAAGAGGGAAGGGACAGGGCTAGATATCAAGGGAATATTTCTATCACGATAAAAGAGTCATATTTCCTGATATCGACCTTCGTCCGTCACATTTGATAACCCGGTGTTTTTTGCAGCCTTAATTGAAAAGATCATCGGGTTTAATTCTAATTCTGAGGACGCTGTTTGAATGTGAATATCTGAATTTCCTGCAAGATAAGAATATCAAGGAAATAATTTGATGAACTTGTTCTCTTGAATGTTGTTGTTTTTTTTTAATGATTGTTTCAGTGATTGTCTGTAGTGGCATTTAAAGTGTTTAACTCTTTGTTTTAGAAGGTTCGCTGCTCTTGGCATTTACACCTCGCTTTTCTTGGTTTTATTTTTATTGTTGTGCCAGGGATATTGTTTTTTTTTAGAATTTTGCCCGGGAAGCGGCCTGTTCGGCCTGCCCTTTCCGATTTCTAACCGTCAAGGTATCTTTAACGTGCGCAGCGTGCACACGGGCCCTCCGAATTTTCCGTCCTTATCCGAGAAGACTAGGCGCTCGATCCTACCTACCATAGAATCAGGGACAGGAAAATATGAGAAAAATCCCAAATTCCAACATGCCTGCACCGACCGGGATTTGAAGCCGGTACCCTCGGCATGAGAGGCGTCGTCTTGCCTCTAGACCACCGTGTCCCCACAGTGGCATTTAAAGTTGAAGGTCTTTATTTTAGGAGGTTCGCTGCTCTTGGCATTTACACTTCAATGTGGCATTTAAAGTCAATTTCTCAGGCGCTTAAATATTGTTGAAGCTTCTGGGGCGCATGTATGGCTGTTAATACCTGCTTTCACCAGTAACTTACCACCCATCATGTAATGAGCGTACAGTTAACCCTATTGCTGTCAGGGAGCAACTGTTATGCCCTGCCAAGAACTTTTGAGCTGGTATTTGCTGCTTGCATTGACATGAAACTTGTACACGTGAAATTACAATGCTGGGAAGTTTATTTTCCTTGTTCCGGAGACAATATTGTAAGACTAATTCATTCGTGTGGCTATGACAGCAAGAGGGTTAATAGAAAGAGTCCATCTGCAGAGCCCTAGATAGTTGGGAATGATTATTCTCGCCATTCTACACATACTCCAAACTATCTTTAATGGAGATAAATTATTTTTTTTTGAAAGGAAAGGCAGCAAATGAATTGGAATTGAAGAAATCTAAATCTTTCAAAGTTCACGATAGAACAGAACAGAGTGTTGTGTTGTGTAGGGATCTTGTATGTTATTGTGAAACGTTAAGTTATGGCTTTAAAAGGCGGATTTATAACTCAGACTAATCAAATTTATGCTCATGAATTACTCAGCGGCGATCTTTTAGCTTACAATTTACACATTCATAATAATATTCAAAATCTCTCTCTCTTTCTCTCTCTCTCTCTCTCTCTCTCTCTCTCTCTCTCTCTCTCTCTCTCTCTCTCTCTCTCTCTCTCTCTCTCTCTCTCTCTCTCTCTCTCTCTCTCGCTCTCTCTTTCTCTCTCTCTCACACACAGAGACAAATACACACATAGGGAGAGAATAAAACTGGTCAAGAAAAATCAAGCTTTAAGTAGTCAAAAACTTTGTTTTCTTGTCATTTTATAATTTGAGTTACACGTCACCGGGAAGAATACTCGTGTCTAGTCTGAAAGAGATCTCTGTGATGAATGGAGAGAAAGCTATAATTCTGTTTGAAGAATAGTGAGAATTCGTTTGTTGCTTTGAGGTCAGGCTTGGTTTCTCCTGTGACAAGTTAGGGAATGGTGCCGGGCGCTTTCGTTAACCAAGAATATACAATTTATTCCATAGAAAATGGACATTTTACCATGATTGCATCCTGGAAAGTAATCTATCTTATGTTCCTAATTTTAGAATTAACTGTTACATCGTACCTGAACACAACTATAAATGGTGTGGTGATGAGATCGAAGTTCGGGCGAGGAACACGGACAATCGATTGCACACTAAATTGATTTATTTATTTATGGAAAACGGACAATATTTACAGTATCTGATTATTCGTGGCCGCATAATCTGGTGTGTGTGTCTTTGTCTTCTTCTGTTCATTTATAATTGAGGGTAGCATGCCCAAACTGCCTGTGTTCTGATACTGTGACGCCAGTGTAATTTACAATGTGGAAATGAGTGTATGAAAGTGCAAAATAAGGACAAAAAAAGAGAAAGAGTGGGGCAGGGGAGAGACTTTCCAAAACTAATTTCTCTCCCCTTTAACAAAGCCGTCGACGTTGAGTAATTCTGTCTCTTGCATACAGAACAAGCTTAAAGCGATCACTAAAAGGAAATAAATTACAGTTCCGATTCGTCTTGAGGTTCATTAATTATTCATCCCTGCCAGCAAGTGAACGTTTGATTTAAGATTTCAGAGACCCATCCTGACATTAGGGACGAAGGGATTATGGCCCAGGCTTATGTTATTACAGCAAGCTGGTCGTTGTTCTTAATTTCTAAATAGGTCTAAGTGATGCAATCTCATAACAATATTACAATTTTACAGTAGGTTTTGTTTACGACATAATATTATTAGGCACGAATTTCTTGGTTGTGTGGACAGTTTTTATCTTAAATATTCCTAATAAGAAAACGCCTGACGCAGGATTTTATCTTATGTGTTTATGTTATAAGTAAAATGCCGAGTAAATCAATACTGACTAGAACAGACACCAGACACCATCATGTAATCTTGTTCTTTGAAGGCTGTAGTTTAATTATATCTAGTCAGATACCAGAGATGGAAATCTCCAATCCAGCAGCTAGAACACCAAAACTCATGACCTTGTGGTGCTCACGCCCCCCCCCCACCCCCCCCCCCACAGGAGTGCAAGGAAGTCAAGGGCCGAAATACTTGTTTGGTGGCCGGTTCTCTTTCTCTCTGAGGATCTCCTCTGGTCTCGCTCTCCCAAATACATTTATTAAAATTACATAGATTGCCCCCCCCCCCGCACTTAGTCTATCTATCTATCTATCTATCTATCTATCTATCTATCTATCTATCTATCTATCTATCTATCTATCTATCTATCTATCTATCTATCTATCTATCTATCTATCTATCTGTCTGTCTATCTATCTATCTATCTATGTCTTTCTTGTCTGTCTGTCTGTCTGGCAATAACATTGATTGCTCTTTGCACTAATGGCTCAGAGATTTTTACCTGTATGGAAATAATGATGCTGGTACTTTTTACAACATTTGTATCCAATTCTGTCACCTTCTTGGGCTTGACGTCCAGAGCGAACGCTCATTGTGATCTTTTTTAAGGCAGTTGGCAGTGGCTGGTTATGAGACAATCATGTCTGAAGACACGAAAGCTTTTCATTAACAGACAAGATGTTTGTAATCTGTTCAAGCCCAGTGCCAATTTGCTTTTCTGGCAAGACTCACCGACCAATCCACTAATGACTTCTGTGGCATTCATTACCTGCCTCAGATTTCATGATCAAGTAATATCTAATGCCAACTTCAATATAAACCCAGGCGTCTTTCGATGGAAGTATCAATAGCCAGTTCCGCCTCCTTTGTTTCACATCTGGCTTTTCAGCCAAAGGCAACATAATTACTAAACTGATAAAATATATACGTTTTTATCATTTAAGGTATACGACAGAAAATATCTCAGAAGGTATGATATTGACCAGTATTAATAACATGGTCGCTCTGACGAAAATCTTTGTGCGTACTGGTGAATGGTTATTCTGTTATATTCATGATAGTGCCTACCCCTCAGCTTCCACCTCCAAAGTATTGTAGTCAGAGAGATGTGGTACTCAAACGTGTGCTGTGACTGGAGAAGTGGCTGAGACGGAGGGGTGAGTTGCCTCTCCATTATCGCCCATTCACATCAAGTGCATTTCACGCCTGACTTAGACCGAGTGGGAGATAGAAAGTGACAATTAAAAGTCTACCAGAGAAACTGTCTGCGTGGACTTTTACCATTTTGCCGATGAACAAGGGATGGTTTTATTTAGTTCTGCTGATTGTTAACTCTTAATTCAGTCTGTCTGTCTGTCTGTCTAGTTGTGTCTTTCTTGGCTGTCTATCTATCTATCTATCCATCTATCTATCTATCTATCTATCTATCTATCTATCTATCTATCTATCTATCTATCTATCTATCTATATATATATATCTATCTATCTATCTATCTATCTATCTATCTATCTATCTATCTATCTATCTATCTATCTATCTATCTATCTATCTACCTATCTATCTATCTATCTATCTATCTATCTATCTATCTATCTATCTATCTATCTATCTGTCTGTCTGTCTATCTATCTATCTATCTATCTATCTATCTGTCTATCTATCTATCTATCTATCTATCTATCTATCTATCTATCTATCTATCTATCTATCTATCTATGTCTTTCTAGTCTGTCTGTCGGTCGGTCGGTCTGTTGTCTAGCTACGTCTTTCTATATCTGTCTGTCTCTCTGTCTGACTGTCTGTCGGTAACATCAAATCCTTAATTGGTCTGTCATTCTTTCAGCTATTTCTTCCATATGCTGATCCTGTCTCAAGGGCCATTAGGGACAGCACTGTGTCCACACCTCTTGCTATGTTTTTCTTCCATGGCCTTGATTGTTTGTATCAATCCGTGTCTCCCCTCCACATTAAACCTCCTGTGTAATGATCAGCATAGTCTGAATAATTTTAACAATCTGCGGCACTTTTGTCTGTCGTTACAATCATTTTTGCTCTCTCATATTGGACCGGAAAAGTTGCGGGTGGCATTCGTGCCATAGTTTGGAGATCTCTTGCTCTACTTAATCATCTACAAAATCGTGGATCTTAAGAGACAATAGTACATCTTAATCTTCATATTCACCCAGGATATTTTCATTTGGTCTCTCTCTCTCTCTCTCTCTCTCTCTCTCTCTCTCTCTCTCTCTCTCTCTCTCTCTCTCTCTCTCTCTCTCTCCCCCTCTTTCTCTCTCTCTCTCTTTCTCTCTCTCTCTCTTTCTCTCTCTCTCTTTCTCTCTCTCTCTCTCTCTCTCTCTCTCTCTCTCTCTCTCTCTCTCTCTCTGGAGAAGACTCAGCAAATAGAAATTTATATATCAATTATAATCAGCAGAGAAGTGTCATATTTAACACATATGTAGATCTGTTGGGTGGAATTTTTAGGTCGTACCATGTTTAGTGAATCTTTCTCTGCCTTCAGGAAAAAAAAGTGAATGGAATATGGATGATAAACTAGAGAGCATAAAGCCCAGAGAAAAAAAACACGAAATTCACCCATATGCGTACGCTTAGCTAAAATGATTTAATTTAGCCAAAAATATAAGAAGCTCTTCGTAATGTCAGAAATATAGTGCCCCTTCCCCAAAGAATAAAATCTTTGGCTGCAAAGCCATCCATCACGAGAAACAGATTCAATGTAATTTATACAAAGCGTTTCCAGAATTCCAGCTGAGACCTCTTTGTCCTGGTGTTATAATGTTTGGCTCCCGAACACTTGATTTCCCCCGGCCCCCTGCCCCCGGACTCCTGAGAGGAAAACGATGAAATTCTAATATCATCCGAATCTGTTGTCTGAACCATGATTACAGACCTGAAAAACAAAACCACTTTTTTTATTTGCTGAAATCTTCTCATAATTCTGTTTAAAGTTCATTTTCTTGCTCTGTCATTCTTCTGGACGTTTTATTCAAATTACTGTTTTTCCAAAGGCACAAGTATTGTCATTATGACGGGTTTAAAGTGTCAGTCACAAACGAAGTCAATGCTGATAGTTGTCTTGATGATTGCATAACTTACATGATGAACTTCTCAAAAATGAGGTGCTTTTTTTTTAACAGACATAAACTAGCTCGCATTTCCTGCCACAGACATCGAGAAGTCGAGCAACAGGTCTGGAAGATGTTGCCTTTTTTGACATGTTTACTTTCTCGTAGTTTTTTCGCTGCATTTATTAAGTTCAAACCCAGCAAATGTGATTGATCTATTTTAGGTATCAAGAAGGCATTGATGTAGTTCGTGTGTGAAAAAACACCTGCTTCGACCGACATCAAACGTAATGACAGCAATACGACCAGGTAAGCATCATGTAGGCATGTAGATGGGAGACTGGAACAGAAGACCGGCTGACCCAGATACGGACAGTCAAGTACAGGGCTGTTCAGCTTGTCAGGTGTTAAAATATAATAATTCATAATTTTTTCCATGCTGCAAATTGTCCAGCGCCAAAACATGCATCCCATTAGTACTTTTATAGGTTCAGTTCAAGAAAACTAAATGTAATGAAATCAGCATGTGAGCATTTATTCACTTCATTAAAGTTTTGTTCGCTATCCACCTATGTTATATTTACCTCTGTTATCTAGAGTCCTCCCGTCCATATGGCGCATTCCTAAATCATAGCCTTAAACCCCAAGTCTACACATTCATCAAATATCGAAGTTCTGAGCCGAGCCAACATTCCATCAACTCAGGCTCTCCTAGGCAAAAAAAGACTGCGGTGGCTTGGACATCTCCACCGTATGGAAAATGATCGCATCCCCAGACAAATTCTCTACGGGGAACTTGCTACTGGCAACCGACCCAGAGGTAGGCCACATCTGCGATTCAAAGACACTTGCAAGGTCACGATGAAAGCATTCAACATCGACCCCAATGAATGGGAGAACCTTGCAAATGATCGAAGCAGATGGAGACAAAAATTGCGCAGTGGCACGCTCGCAATAGACTTCAAGGCAAAAGAAACATACCTGACAAAACGACAGAGGCGGAATGAAAACACTCGCCAAAGTGAACCCAAAAGACTGACCTGCAATCACTGCCGTCGCACTCTCGGGTCAAACATTGGTAGAATAAGCCACGAGAGAAGCTGTCAGTCAAAGTGAAAGTGAATATTCTAGCTGCTAAGACCGTCTGTAAAGACGCTAAAGGCCATATATATATATACACATTCATCATAAGTATTACATTCGCAATAAAATTCTGTGGTTAGGTGGGCGTGACACAAACCAGCAGTGCAGTCTGGGCAGCGGTAATTTGACGTCATGTGAAGACGTATATATCGTAATTATCTATTGAATGTATGGCCATGTCCGACTTCAGATCCCAAATATAAATAAACATATAACCCTGGAGATGTTTTCAGAACTAGTAGCTTGAATGCTGACACGCAGTTACAGCTAGGGTCGAGGGACAGTTGTTTGGTTGGAGTTAAAATGCTAGTATCCAATGTCTGAATCTGAGCTCACCGCGCCGTCAAACAGAGCTATCAAAGGGCCATATTAGCTGAATGGTAAGCATGTTGAGTAAGAACATCATCTAAAAAGGCCACCTCATTATCAAGGTGCTGAGCTTCGCATAAACCTGTCGGTATGCCTTACATGGCCCTAGAGTTCTGCAAAAGAATAGTCCCAGAATTTTTTTTCTTTCAAAACGAAAACGGCGTGGAGAATTTCATGGCTCCCGTGAGCACTCAGCAAAGCCCATATCTTTCTTACAAATCATGAAATCAGCAAGACATAATATACTCTGAATCACTGTCATCAGTAATGATACACAATTATTTAAACGGCTTAGTGGTTGGGACGGATATGTACGAGAAGGGACAAATGTTACTGGTAGTTAAACATCATTTCCAGTCGTTACCATAAAAAAACCTGTTATTTATTTATTTGTTGCCTTTAACGGGAAGGCACACTGCATGCAAAGTCCGCAGGTGAAATCCATTAGGAAATGTTTCCGTGCTTTGCATTGATTTTTGAAAATCTATCAGTGCTGCTAATAATGTGCAAAATTTACAACGCCCAGGAGCAGTGTCTTTTTTATCCGAACACTTTTGCTTCCTCGGAAATTGAAAGTAATAAGGTTAAGCCTATGGACAAGACGCTGTGCGTGTGAACTGTTTAGGCCCGATTTTGAAGATGGCAATCATCATAATATTCAACTCAAAGGGAACTTTGATTAATAATTTAAACCAAGATGCCACGCATGGAGCTTATCATTTTTTTCCCTCTTAGATGTCAAAATTTCATGCTGAACATCAGTGGGAAAATAACTGCACAGAAAAAAAACAAACAGTGTTCGCTGATTTCTTTATCAAAAGAAGTACAGCAAAATAATAACAATAGCGATGAAAATAATAACCATGATGATAATAATAACAATAATGAAAGGGCAGAGATACTAATGTGTTTCTTTTTATCCAAGGCCAATGTGCTGTGTTCTGTCGTAGCTATTGTTGCATTCTGCCGTTCATCGCTGACTTGATGTTGTAATTTTGCAAAGGATTTACTGGACAGAACATACTGGCTAACAGGATTTTCAAATGCTGGCACAGCCAGAGAGATAATCCAGCAGTATGTCCAGATCTCTACATTACAATCCATAATTCTATGTGAAGGAATTATTATGGCAGGTACATCAGACCTTGGCAAATACAGGATCTTTTGCGTGACTGTAGGGAACCTTGGCAACAGATTGATGGCAGCTGAGATGTCACAATTTTTCATTTTGACTGGCGAATAATTTCGAAAACAGAAGAACGTCTCTTTGCTCACTGACAGCTCAGGGTTAATGCAAATGTTTGGTAGCCGTTATCCTGCGTTCGGTCTGACTTTTCAGAGGCATTTTATGATTAAATTAAAAGGTTTTTAACTTCCTTAAAGAGTTGGACACACGGACACCTGAAGTATGATCCAAATATGTCATTCATAAAAAGCTGTGATTTGAAATGTTCATTGTGTGAATCGACGGGATTGACAAATCCTGATTATGGTCAGGGTCTGTGTTTAGAAATTGCATGAAAATCCATTTGCAACGTCAGATATATTTGTCACAATTTGGATTATTCGTGGTAATAGTATTATGAAAAGGAGCTGATGCATGTGTGTTGTCTCTGTTTCCTTTGCAGGCAAAAATAGTTTTTAATCTAACAGCTAAAATTACTTATCTATTATAGAAGTGAAGTGAACACAAAGAGAATGACTCTGAATTCCTATTCATTGTAGGTTGCCACACACGCTTGGTGTTTTCCTGACACACGGCCATGTCCTTTTCTTACCTTACACGACTTGGACCTGTCTTCCCTGGTGACAGATTTATACTCTTCTGTCTGGCAAAGGGTTCCAATTTATCCATCACATTCCATTGTATTGACAGTGTCCAGTTACCAAGTTAATGTGCTTGTGCTCGTCTTTCAAAACTCTCTGGGATAGAGAATAGAAAGTTCTGTTGCCAGGCCAGGATTGGCCACTTGATCACTCTTCATTTGCTATGTTGACCATGACGAAAGAAACTGTCACTAATGTAATTTAATTATGTTTCCTACAGCAAAGATGATTGTGACTGCTGCAAATTAACATGCTTATGCGAACTGGCCGTAAGGCCAAGACGGCAGGTCAGTGTAGATTTTCTTAGTACGAACTCGGCTGGAGAATCCGATTTATGTCATTTCATTGTCCATGTCTTAAGATTATTGATAGTTTTATGGAACTGGCATGTCGGAAATGGTTTTGCCAAATTGAACAGTCTGTAGAAAAAAAGAATGAATTCTAGAAGATGACAGAAGATGATTTATGAGGAGTAGATATTCGGCCGGGGGGAGGTGGGGGGGGGTTCCTTCAAGTCTGCATGGTGCAAGATCTGTCACAAAAGATCCGGCATCTTAACTTAATCTTCCGTCACCCAGCCCATTGTCAGAGTGCTTGAGTTGGGTGCGAGGCGTCCGGGACTCGAATCTCACTTGGGGCGGAGTCTAATCTAATCTCAGTTAACCATCTTCTCGTGGTGATTTCAAAGGTCTCACTGTTCAGTTGCCTGTCGGGGGTTCAAGCCTTGTCTTCGATATACCCTCAGTTTGCTATATGAAATGGATGTCCCAACAAAAGGAAAACAAGCAAACTTGGGCAATATCCCTTGAAAATGTCTGGTTTACTTGTAGAGGAAAACAAGCTCAAACACACTGTAATAATAATATGAAAGCTTATTTTCTCAGATTGTAATGACAACAGTTTAAGAGGTCTATGACATTGTTCTGGCAACCTGTGGGAAAGATTTTGAGACATGATGTCGATTGTGTAAGTTGAATGTTTATGTCTGTTTCGAAACGCCCTGCGACGTGGTCATGCTAGGCATAATCGGGGACGAATCCTATCTCATTGTTTCGTAATCTGCTGGTGATGAAGGCACTGCAAGACCGATGACGCATACAAAATCTCATTTGCGTCCAGTTGACAGTGTTCGAGATTAGTGTTGTTAAAAATGACTGTTTCTACTTTGTGCTTGCCAATGTAGTAGTAGTAGTAATAGTAGTAGTAGTAGTAGTAGTAGTATTAGCAGCAGCAGTAGTAGCAGTAGTAGTAGTAGTAGTAGCAGCAGCATCAGCAGCAGTAGCAATAGTAGTAGTATTAGCCCCAGGTGAGAGGTGATGAAATCAACACCCAGCTGAAATATGGAATCATGTACTAAAAAAAAAATTCTCTTTAAATATGGAATCATGTACTAAAAAAAAAATTCTCTTTAAATATGGAATCATGTACTAAAGTCAAGGGCCCTACAACATTTATAGGCTTTCAATACTGACTTTGAGGGTTAAGACATCTTCAAGTATAAAGTTATTTGTCTCCAGGTTCCCCGCGCTTCTACTAGAATGCGTTTTCTTCAGTGAAGTAACAAGGGCGGGCAGTAGACAAGGACTGGATCACTTTTGGTGCGTTCTGTCTGTAATTTGGCCACTAACAACATTATGCCGACCGCCATCCTGCCCACAATGCATTTACTGTCGGCCGAGGGATTGTATAACACATTTAAGGCGCCCTTTTGTTATTACTCTTTTGTTGTTGTTGTTGTTGTTGGTTTTTTTTAGCTCAGTCAGAAACAAGAGATTGTGCTGCTAAAACTGTTTACGAGCTTTTGGAATTCGGTGATGATTAAAAATATATCATTAGTGTTGTTTTTGCATAAACCGTGAGAGATAATGTGAGCGTGTTTGTCACCTAATTTATTTGCAGTAGGAAACCATTGTGCTTTTGCTGTTATACTTGCAGCTTGTGTGTATTTGCAGTAGGAAACCATTGTGCTTTTGCTGTTATACTTGCAGCTTGTGTGTATTTGCAGTAGGAAACCATTGTGCTTTTGCTGTTATACTTGCAGCTTGTGTGTATTTGCAGTAGGAAACCATTGTGCTTTTGCTGTTATACTTGCAGCTTGTGTGTATTTGCAGTAGGAAACCATTGTGCTTTTGCTGTTATACTTGCAGCTTGTGTGTATTTGCAGTAGGAAACCATTGTGCTTTTGCTGTTATACTTGCAGCTTGTGTGTATTTGCAGTAGGAACCATTGTGCTTTTGCTGTTATACTTGCAGCTTGTGTGTATTTGCAGTAGGAAACCATTGTGCTTTTGCTGTTATACTTGCAGCTTGTGTGTATTTGCAGTAGGAAACCATTGTGCTTTTGCTGTTATACTTGCAGCTTGTGTGTATTTTAGCGTTACTTGATAATTCTGTGAACAATATTGTTCTCTTTTCAAGCGACTCGTCTGATCTTTCCCCCTAACACCCACTCCGCCCAATAGGACAGTTATTTGCCATTATTAATATAAAGATTTGGTGCTGTTGTTTGGTAATTCACTCTCTGAGATATTTCTATGCTTGCTAAATTCGTTACTGAGACTGGTAGTTATGCCAAGTCAATATTCTCTCCACGCCCGCCTCTATCTTCTCCATCTCATCACCTCTTTCTCTGTCTGTCTCCTACTCAGTCAGTACAACAAATTCTATCTGTCTGTGTTCTCGTAGACTATAACAAACCAGATAGTGTATAGAGCATAAGTGAAGACCTGCCTTTTGAATTGTTTATCAATGGCCAATTACGACTCAGGATAGATGAAGATAATAATTTAATAGCCTGCTGAAGATACTTCGAATGCATCCTCATGTCACTCCGTAATTTTACCCTATCTCCCATCGCTGTCATCAAGAAAGGAAATTAAAAAAATTAGCTGTCTACATTTTTTGCAACCAAATCGAACAGAGCATAATTATGGTTTCCACCACCACATGGTGTCAAATGTCTATCGACAAAAAGCTCTCGGTGAAGTATTTTGATTGTTAAATTTGAGAAGTGCAGTAGCAAAATTATATCATTGTTCCATAACTGTTGAACTGGTTCTGTTACTATGTTATTTGTCCAGATTTGGCTCGTAAAGATCGACTGCATTTACTGGATTTTAAAGTAGTAGTAGTCAAAATGACGACGGAGCACTGCATGACTGTCAACATGGTGATGTCGGAGAAATTCAGAGAAGTACATTCCTGTGACGTTTGAAAAGCTAATTGGTTTCAGCCAAGATGCATCTGCAGCATCTCTTAGAACGTTAATGATCTATAGGCTAACACTTGAAAATGATTATAAAATACCGTGATGTGGTTAGGCATTTTGACAGTAACAATGACGGACTGATAGGTAAATTGACAGGCAGATAGACAGATAGGCTAACAAGAAGATAGATCTGTAGACAGACAGACAGACAAATTCTTTATCGATGACTTAGATGTCATTATTATTTTACCTGAATAAACGAGATGCTGAACTATTTGATATAATTTATTTATATTTGTAGGTGCGTAAACACGATATTGAATGTCCATTTGCTAGCCCGGGCGGGGGGACAGGTAGTTACCATGCATGTTTGATGAGAACGCACTTTGCATGTATGTGTTGCCAGCGGGGGTATCAAATGTATCTGCATCTGAAACAAAGAAAAACAAAGACCTCTACAAAAGAATTCAACGAATCTCTGATGTGACGCCATGGGTCGTTGAGTATCATTTATTAATAACTTGTGTCGCATGTTGATTTACGAGAGTAATGACTGAAACGCAGAAAACGATGAAAATATTTGTCACGATCCTCAGGGATTTGTATGAATTATGACCTCGCTAATTAAATACTCCATGATTTATAGTTGAATGAAATTGTATAAGGAGTTTGCATTTGATTAAGGGCTTTGCACTGCAGTGACTTAGATGAAGTGTTTTCAAGAACAAGAAATATGTAGTTTTCTTTCAATTCATCGGCATATTCGTGTAATGCATAAGCAAGAATAATAACATTTCTAGTGCTGAATATCATACTCTAAAACTTGGTGTGTCATATTATGTTGCTGGTAGATAGGGCACGCCGAACTTAGCATGTTAAGAAACACATTCATTATCAATGAATTAGATATTGATATTCTTCTTTTTATAGAATAACAATTTATACAGGTTTTTTTTTTTTCAGTTCATAGGCAACACCATAAGGCTTAGAGTGCTAAATATAGCTTTCTAGAACTCGTCTATCACAAGATATTGAGGGGTGGCGGGTGTGACATGACTGTCCTCAAATACACGAACTATTAATGAACTGGATTTCTTTTTGCCTTGCCTGAATCAGTTAGCAGCTTGGAATTGGGCCGGTGTCACAAGGTGGGTGATGTGCTGAGGGAATATAGCACTCGACTGCTCACACTTTCTCCTTGGACATTCAATCACAGAAAAAAGACACAAGTAAATAATGACCAAATGAAAGTATTCTAGGTTTGGGTCAAGCCCGCAGGGCCGTAAAATCTATTGATGCTTATAAATTGTAAATCTAATGATAATAGTAATTCGACTGCATAACTTATAAATGTAATGACTGTGTCAATACACAAAGGAATTACAATGCAAAAGCCGAAGTTTAACCAACTACTTTATAGTCAGACTAAATATAAATAGTAACTCGCTCTCTCATTCTTTCTAAGGACACTTCTTCCTCCTAAGGGAGGTTCAATTAAAAAGAATACTAATACTAAAGTCAACTAGCTACAATAAAGTTATTATGGATGTCGAGCTGGTAACGACTATTTATATAGCAATGTAAACATCAACGACTCGCTACTCTAACTTATATCCTGCTGTTGGAGAACAGTTCCTGTCCGGAGATCAGTTCGTCTCTCTCTTTTCTCTAGGGATGCTCCCTATTACAGAATTGTTATTTTTTCGATTAGGGACTTACAATTGTCCGTCCACAAGAAGCGGACGGAACTCTGGATGTCGCTTGTATACTATTAGTATCGCACTAAGGCATGGAGCTCATGTTTGGCTAGCTCTCGTCGTCGGTACACTTCTATCTTCGTCTCACGCCTCACTCTGGCTGGGCCTGCCGAATCACCTCATAAGAACGATGCACCTTCTACCCTAGATCGGGCTCTAGCTATTTTATATGCCTAGCAAATCTGTCGGGCCGGCGACAACGTGGACTGCACGCCTCGATTTGGTTTCGTATACACAACTTGCAAATACTGCAGATCATTGGCTGGCGCCCTAGCATAACAACTGATGACCTCGCGAAAGTATTAATTAATTCACCCTCCTCACAACCCAAATCACGATCAACAGGTTCGGAGTAATAAACAACTCATGCACTCGCGTGAACTCTTAGTACAACCAGAGAGTATAGATGTATATATCTATACTCTCTGGTACAACCTAGACTATGGTCGGCTCGTGACAGCCGGACATATGGGATGGATGAATGAAAATAGATGGACAAAACGCTGCGCTGAATGGCAACCACGGACACAAAAAAGAACACGGGGATGACCAGGAAGAAGATGGCAGGTGATATTAAAAAGAGAGGAGAAACAACATGGAGGAGGAAGACAACAGACAGAAAGGAATGGAAGACATTGTCGGAGAGCCACATCCTGCAGTGGATGGACAATGCCTAGGTGAAAGGTGAAAGAATCCAAGACGCAGTACACCGTACATTAACTTGGGTAGAAGTACGGGTTGCTATGGGAACAAAGGTGATACATTTCGGAAGAGATTAAGAACAAAACATCGGTCTTGTTGCGGACTAGATATTGTTTCCTGGTTTTCAACGAGTCACTGACAATGCCAGACTTTATCAAACACCCTATTATTGGACTGTATGAGAGGAATTTGATTAAATAGAAAAAGTGTGGAAAAACTTCATAAAAAATACAGTTAACTTTTGACAATGATTTCTATTGCACTTGATAAGAGTGATATATGCATCGTTGCTCCACAAAACACTGGGAAAACCAAAAACAAAACCCCGCAAAAATAAACAAAGGAACAATCTATTCACAGCGAAATTATGGAATTTCCCAAATTGCCACAATTTGGTGTTGAAAGGGAACCTACATTTTTCATTTTATACTAAACGAAGATACAAGGGAGCCTAACATTCCAAGCCATACACTTTTTCGCTGACCCCAAAAGAGAAAAAAAAAAAAAAGGACACCACGAAATTGTAGTGACGTTTGGTTGTTGTAAGAAGTACATGTGAATCTTTCAAGTGGAGATGGGGAGGACACCGGGGGAGGGGGGGGGGTAAACTCCTCCCGGTGCAGCCATAGTATTTACTTGGCGAATTTCAGTCAGGGTTGCTTGAATGACGGGTGTAGTTTGATCAGGCGCTTGGTCGTTGTTGTTTTTTATCCAGCCTATTGTGAAAAACTCTATGTTAGAACTTGCACGTAAGACCCATACTACAAATTTCCATTGTTTTCAGTTTTTGACTTGGTTCTGTAAATGTACCAAGCACAAGATTTAAAAAAAGAGTAATTGAATGATTAGTCATTTTTGTTCTTTGCTTATCGCTTCTGATGTCATTTCTTTCGGCACTATTTTCGCACCAGTAGAATGAGGAAATGTGAATATAATGAGATTTTTAAAAAAATGTTTATGCCATGATCTCGCCTTTTGTGTGTATGTGTATGAGTGCGCGCGCGCGGCATGTGTGTGTGTGTGTGTGTGTGTGTTTTCCATCGCGAACACAATAAAACTTGCGTGTTTTGTCGCCCTTCTCTTTTTCCACATTCCGAATGTTCAGAATCTTCCTTCTGAACCTCAGTGCCTAAAAATGACAAATTTTTCGGAGCAGAACTAACATCATCTCGCTCTTCACTGCGTCCTCGACATTCCTTTTTCCTACATTTTCTGCCTCATTTCCTATCTGGCTTCTTTGTTATTATAATGACATTGAACTCAGAATACAAAACATGGATGGTAGAATTTTGCTGCGTGCAAATACACGTATGTCTGTCCATCTGGGGTATGCAAAGGAATTCATACTTTGATTGTGTAGTCTTGCTTTTTTTTTTTTTTAATGGCATTAGTGTCACTGTCTGGAGATTTTTCGATATGCCATGTATCTATCATTGTCTTCTTACTGTTGTTATAGGCATTCTTGCACCTATCGATGACAACGTCTTTTCTGTGCTTGTTTGCCGGGGAAATGATAATATTGGGAGTAGCAGGAAACTGAAGGGTGACTGTTTGATTGACTGTATACATTTTCGCTGGGGAGAGTCAAGGATGATTGCGAACCCATCATGAACTCGCAATCATGCTTCAGGGAGAAATTCAGTATTTTCTAGCAACTGATTTTTACTCATACGCATCAGTCGCTAAACAGCCGGAGTTCTTACGTGGGTTCTCTTAACGAACGGTATTCTTAGCAGTAAACCACGTCTTAGGGGTAGTATCGTGAATAATGTCCAATCTCCCTGGTCGGAAGGTCGGGCAGATATTAACTACAAATTGCCGAAGACGACGTCAGTTCCCGCAATTTGACCGATAACTTAATCTTGGCGTGTCATAGTGTCTTGGTCTCAAGAGGAAAACATCGATTCTGGGAAAACGTTGATATCGCTCTGGGAGGGTTTCTACCGTTGTCTTAAAGAAACTGAAAATGCATGACTTTGGATTTTCCACTGTATTATACTATCTTTCGTCACATTTTACGACTAAGTTAATCGATTAAGCAATTCAGGGAACGTCTTTGCAGGTCTCTTGAAGGTCCTCAGTTGCCATTGTGGTTCCACCAAGAATAACTGTCTGATTATTAACATGGATAAAGTCGGCCAGTTTGCCATTCCATCCTTCTTGGTAATTCTCCATTCTTTTTGTTTTTTTATCCCTCTATTTTTCGGTGTTCATCCCCTTTTATTTCTTTTACTTGTTTCCTTTGTGTTACTTCCTTCTTAAGGTATCTAAAATAGCTTTCATGAAGCGAAGAAATGATTCGAGAAATTCGATACCGCTTCTCTCCGTGAATATCTTCTTCTCTTTGGCAAATTGGTCGTGTTTAATTAACCCGCAGGCATCTGCTGGTGTCATTTGTCAGTTGTTTTCGTTATTTTCATTTCAAATGTCGATGCCCTAACTCGGAATTTTGGGCTATAGTTCCGGGCGTTGTTGTTTCTGGTATTCAGTTGAAGTAATGTCGCCTCTTATCTTTGTAATTCGTTATTTTCTCACATAATGCTTACTTTGCCAACAAAACCCAACCTGAAACATTCTATTCAAGCTGGTCATTTGCCCGCCGCAAAATCGATCGTTAGCGATAAAACTAGACAGTACCTACTCCGTATTTATCTTGCTGTCTCTCTGCCGAACAGAGAGAAATCCGACAGGCACTGAACATTCCATTTTGTTTATCAAGGTCTAGGCTTTCTGTAGTGATACATTGATTTGTGAAAGAGCAAAATAACGTCTGACTCCGTATGAAGTTATTTTGAAACGGGTCTCTCTCCCGAGGTATATAATTGTTAAAGCTCCCTGCTTGGTTATGTTAGTTTTGCGCTGCTTGGATATTAGTCTAGTTATGAAAATGAGCGGGGGGAGGGGGGTAAGTAGGGTTATTGAACCCTCGTCTTGAAGGACAGTGACCTTTGTTTGTCTGTCCTCTATTTCCACACGTGAAAGTGACCGGCGACAGCATTATTATAGTCACTTGAGCTTCAAGTAATCGTTGACCAGCGCAGTACTGCAGGAAATTAAAAGTTGAAGTTACCAGAAGCTACAAAGATCAGGATTTATATGAAGAGAGGCCCTAAGCTATTCGAGCTGTGAGGCCCCGTCCAATCCCCATCTTCACACCTAGAGGAAGATGAAAGTGTTTTAAATAATCCGATTAACGCCAATGATGATGATAGATGTTTAAAATTCCGCACTTCGCATTTCCTTCTGGAAAAGACATAAGCTGAGAAAATTGTTCAGGAACAACAGTGCATTGTAACATCATATGTAAGAAAAGGTTATGCATGTTACAAAATATTATGCACATTGGCCTGAGGCGGCGAGCCCCTCTCCCAACCCCCCCCCCCCAACCCCCCCCCCTCCCCTCCCCTAAACTCTGAGGCCCTAGGCTTCAGGCTACCTAGCCAAATGGTAAATCTAGCACTGTACAAGATAAACCAATATTATCAGATATGCTTAATAACTAACTGATGACAACGTTATTGTGTTATTGTAATTGTTTCTGGATGGATGGATGGATGGATGAGTGGATGAATGGATGGATGACATTGCTATCAGGGTAGGAAAAATGTTCAATGTGTAAACTTGATGTTTTCCAATTATTTAGGTTTTCTCACTCGCCCTGGCACATGCAAACATTACATATACATAAGGCCTTGAGAAATCATCCAAATTCTTCAAGTTCAAAGCATTTTTAAATTTCTGTTTCAGCCAATTATAGACAAGACATTGAGTTTCGACCATAACAGTGTTGAGTCATCTCGGTCGAACGTCTTTTTTCTTCTACTCTCTACACTTAATCTGATGCTGCACCCAGTTTGTCTTTATATCATCGGGGTCAGTTTTTGAGTGACCAGATCTTATCAGTTTATACAGTTTGGGGGACAGACGATTACCGTTATTAATATTAGATTTGTAATTATAACATAAATGCTATCCTTTGTGCTGCTCTATACGAACAAATGAATTTGTCGAACTGCGAATAAGTAACTAATTGCACCTGCTGAACTTTAATTCGGAACCAATAAAGTGACCACAGTTTTATTTTTCACTCACATCTTGCATATCGAATTCAGGTCTGGGACCTCTATTTGATCTCACATCGTCCTTAAGTAGCTTTTAGCATTGCTGATAAATCGTGTAGTGTTGAGTTACCGCTTGGCAAGAACGATAAGCCCTACTTTGATCCTCCCAGACAGTGCCGGAGAGACTAAGCTTGATGGTGTCTCATTGAAATCCAAATCCTCGCTGACGAGGGCTCATAAACCTCGCAACGTGACAGAAATTTTGTCAAGGAGTTCTTCCTTTTTCCCGGTCAGGTGATTTATTTTAAATTTTGGTCTTGTGGCAAACAACTTGTCTCTCTTCTTCTCTCTTTCTCTGCCTCCTCCCCCCCCCCTCTGCCTGTCTGTCTGTCTGTCTGTCTCTCTTTCTTTTTTCTCTCCCTCTTTCTCCCTCCTTCCTCTCTTATCTCTCTCTTTCTCTTTCTCCCCTCTCTCTTTCCCCTTTCCATTTTTATCCCTTTCTTAGTAACCCTCTTCAATGTAAAAATTGAGGCCAACATGCCTCCAAGATACTGTTTTCAAACATTCTCTCTGCTTTTACCACATAAAACCTTGCACTTTTTTACGAAGTTGAAGCCCTTCATTATCAAGAATCAGAATGAGTTCAGGCTGATTCACACGATATGTCAGTGTGTTTACTAATGGTTACTCACATGCGAACCATAAGCTCACAGTCTATCCCCTTGACCACAATACAGGTTAGCCATCCTGAGAATTAACTGGAAGACAATGAGGAAAGGAGAAAGGAGGACATGGAATGGCATGCTGGGAACATTGCAACTTGTTGAGAGTCACTCATTTTTGCCTTCCATTTATCATTTATATAAATAGTTTTTTTAATGTTTTTTGTTGTTGTTGTTCTTTAATTTTTAATTCTAAAAGTTTTTGTTTTTCATTTAAGCGTTTATTTTCCCACTTTTGAGTATTTCTAGGTGACTTTATGAAGTGTCTCTTGCAGTCTTTTGTAATACTCGAACAGAAAAAAACAACAACACACACAACATAAAATGCAACGATTTGAAAATAATTGTTTCAATGACAGAATCACCATTTTTGTCTTTGTGTGTTTGTCAATGGCAGTTATGGAAGCACGTGCAGCACACATTTACCCATATAATTATTCCTCTTTACCCATTTTGTGATTAGTGGGATTCTCTTGTTTCCTTTCTAATCCCCCCCCCCCCTGTAAATATGGTGTGTAAAAGACGTCTTACATGTGGGAAATCTATTCTGAATGTGGTGGAGATGGTAGTGTGATGGTGGTGGTGGTAGTGGTTGTGCTGGTGGTAGTGATGGCGGTGGTGAGAGTGATTATCATAGTGACGATGGTGATGGTGGTAGTGGTAGTATTGGTATTGATGATGGTACTAGTGGTGATGGTGGTTATGGTGCTGGTGAAGATTATGAATGTATAGTCAGTGTAAATTTTGTTAACTATCCTAAATCTTAAACTTTTCCGAGATTAAACTCTTTAGACTAATAACAAGCTGAGGTTTTCTTTGGAGGAATATCTTTTTCTTCCTATTTTAGAAATATTTTTAGGAATTTCGATTTTTGAATTACTTTTTGTGTTTTGTTTTTGTAACTAAGTCAGTGAGACAAGATTTTTCTTTGAAGTGGAAAATAATTCAGAACATGTTGATCACGCTTATGGCATTAATCTGATCCAAACTGAGGTCTTACCCGTTTTTCGTTCGTATTGATAGGAACGTTTTTAAAGCTCATCTCTTTTATTGTACTGAGAACTGTAAGTACTATGGTCCCGCAGAAATAAATAATCCACATTAACAGGTAACAGGTACGTTGCATGTACACTGGGAGTTTTACCAACAGATGAAACTGAAAGTAGACGTCATCAACCTAAGTAAGTTACATCATCATCTAAGGCCTATATAACAGCAAACACGTTTTGGTATTGAGAATTCACTAGTTCTTTTTAACCCATGCGTTCGTTATTCTTGTGTATTCGCGATATCGTCTAACCAAACTTCGTGGTTATTCTTCACTCTCATATATTGGTAAAACTCCTGATGTTCACGCAACTCACCTTTTACCGATTTTGATATAAAGTTTTGAAGCAATCTCCATGTTTGTCCTTTGCAATTTAAATGAGTAAATATTTTTCAGTTAAGACGAATGGTTTAGAAGGCCATGCCAAATTTGGATACATGGATTTACCTAGGGGCGGAGTTGTCTTGAAAAAGCGCAGTTCATTTATCTTCGTGGGGACTATAGAACTTTATCAATTGTTTAATTGCTGCAAATTTTTTTTCTTGTTCCAGAGACGGCGCTATCAAACAAGATTTTCCAATGGCATGCAGAACTCGCACTTCGAAGAAGGCATGATCATGGAATGCAGGGGTTTGGAACGTTATGGAAGTGACTCTGTTTGACTATCCTTGGACACTAGAGCGGTCCGTACAGATAGACCGGGCCAGCCTCCGCTAAAGGCAAGCGGATCCGGCTCATCGGACGAGTTTCTCTCCCACATACGATTCAGGTGAAACGGGCGGATCAGTGAACTGAGTTGTGTGTTTTGTTGTTGTTTACGTCCAAGCAGCCATTGAAATTGCATTGATCAACATGAAACGTCCTGTCAATGTAAGCACAGAAGTCTAAATCTAGGTCAGTCGGCCTGTTGATAGATTGATGCCAACGCCAGATATCATCCAGTCGGGGTTATTTCGCCTTATACAATTCCGGTTTTATACACACCCACGCACACGCTCCAAACTATCTGACAGATCTACCTGGACAGACGGGCCGTACCGGCTTGCCTGTACGTGTATGGCAGGCCTAAATCTTCCATAAGCTCAAAACTATGTCCTTATTGTAGGCTTGGTTGTCCTCTCGTTGTTTACAGTGTCTGTTGTATTTTGTTGCTGATTCGTCGTATATATGTTCATGCCGAACATATTATCTGAACGCTGCATAATTTCCGTGAAAAATACTGCCCATTGGAATATATGTATTGCATGTGTTTACAGTATTTATTGTTCATACATGGATATCGCTTAACGTGTAAAATAGTTTATAAATAACAAAAGAAATAAATATGCTAAATATTTGAACATTATGTTATGTAAAATGTTCGTGACGTGATTTGAATTTAATGGAATAAAATGTTGAAACAAATAGGTATAATAATATTCTAGTTTTCCGTGAAGCTCTTTGTTCGAGTGTGCATAATACCCAATGAATACTTCTACAACTATTAATGCGGATGTTTGATGTGTACAACTTAATGGCTTCAGAACTGTGTGATATGTTTATACATTTAATCAAATGCATGTATATTAAAATCATTGAATTCATGTCATTGTATGATGAAACTTCAAAGACATCATTGAAGTGACCCGCCATGGCTAACTCTTGTGGAGTGTATATATTCGATGTTATGGAGGCTCTGATTTATTGGATGTGTCAGTCATGCCATTGATGGTGGATTCGTCTGCAGATTTTAACAGATAGCATGTCGTATGACTGTTTTGTGTGGTTTTTTTTTTTTTTTTGCTTGTTTTGCAATATTATCCTAAATTTATAACATAATAGTAAACTTTTTTTTGTCAAAAGGCCTCCGTGGTTGTGAATGATTTTGTTGCAAACATTTCATGCTGAAAGTTTGATATCTTTCAGAAATTATGAATAGCACATGGTGTCTTTACAGCTCAAATTTTCATAGACTGTGTTTTAATCAGGCATGTGCATTTTGTCGTTTGCGGTCAGTGGATTAATGAATCTGAAAAGTGAGAGTATATCTGTAGAAAATGAAGATAAATCATTAATACACGAAAATATTGCTGGCAAGATGTGTCTCTGGTGGCAAAGCAGATAATAATATCAGTTGTAGAAATACACTAGCAAAATATATGTATGTTTACTATATAGATCTTAATTCTTGCACCGCAAGAAGACATGTGTAAATTATTTTCTACTTACTGACTAGTCGATAGAAGACTACAATTACAATGTTACATTTTCCACAGCATAACTTATCATAAACATTAGTATTATGTATTACTTATCCATTAATTTCTCTGCGCGCTCATGACGTAGAATGGATCGCTTTGCATCGTTAGATACTTCCCACAACGCCCCTCCCGAAGAGAAGACCACCAAGCTCGATCCACGGACACATTTTTTGCTGTCACATTTGTTTTTGTTGTTTTTTATGAAGCATGTTTTTTTTTTTTGGCTGTTGTTGACTTGACTTTTCCTCATTCCTTCTCTGCTCCCCACCCCATCCCACACAATCCACCCGCAGAAAAACCATCAACATGTAAGGACCACCGACTAGGAGCTCGAAACATCTTCGGGTAATGTGAAGCTTGGGTGCTTTCTTGAAGAGGTAAAAAAACATCGTATCTTTGTGGACAGACTGGAAATCCCCAATGCTTCAACTTGTTCAAAATACGTGAACTGTCAACAAATTAGATCCGATGGCTATTGAAAGGGCTATGATTGTGGTTGTTAAGAGTTTTCTAATGCAGACCTTAAAATTATCTTACATTTTGTTATTTCCTCGCTTCAAGCTGGCAATCTGTCTTGAGCAGATCATATGGAGGGAAGGGTGGACTGCAAGAAGGCAGGAACCCCAGTAATGATGCTCTGGTTTAGTCAGCATTTGGGATGGGGGGGAGGGGGCTGAGTAGAACAAAAATGCCAAGAGTGTAATTGCTCTGATGAGAAATACTACTATAAATTCACTTTTTTAACCAAGAATTTGCAGTTATGGGAAATAGTAAACTTTACTACGAAGGGCAAAACTACTCACTAAATGAAAAATGTCTTCATGGAAAACTGATATTAATCAACTGTATTTTTACTAATTATTCAGCTATATTTCCTTGTGGATAACGGTAGGTGTTTCCATTAAAGCAGTTACATGTTTGACACAAGCCAGACTCATACTGAAATAATCCATGATGTTCTGGAATAGCCTGATAGTCAATATCTGAAAACTCGGTAAGGAAGCTCTGTGTGTAAGCGTGCGTGCGTTCGTTTGTGTGGGCGTGTGTGTGGCCCCGCTATGGGCATAAGCAAACCAACCACTGTCCACCGTCTCCAATCACCGGCCATACCAGAAATACCCTCCCAGACAAATGAGACAAGAAGACACCCTCACTGTGTCTTATAATTATCTGTTACAGTGCCGTGAAAGGTTACCATGCCTTGTAGGACTCATACCAACTGTTCTTTATCTTCGATTTTGTTTTCTGATGAGAGCGAATCACATTTACACCAACTTCATAGGATAGATTTGGCGCAGCTTTCAGGGAACAGCACATCAACGCGAAATCATGTATCATTCAACTTTTTGTAGCTGTTCATATTTTTAACAAGCCTTGGCTATTTCTAGTTGATAAACATGCCAGTTTCCATGATGGAAGTCAAATTAATTATCTCCGAATATTTCGGTTGTCATGTATTGTGACACGTCAGTGTGAAATTTGGTAACTTCCTTCCAAACTGTCATTTGTATAAAGTTCATTACTACCCCTCTTTGTCTGTGGTGGAGTTCAGACTTCCTGCTACAAATTAAAAAGAGCTCTACGTGTGTCTTTCTCAGGAAACGATCACACCTGAAGGAACGAGGAAGATAATGACCATTCCGGTTTATGTTCTTGCTATTGTTTTGTTGTTGTTGTTGTTGCTATTGTTTTGTTGTTGTTGTTGCTCAGACATTGATCTCCACCTCTGCGACATCTTTTTAGAACAATGAAATGTGAGGGACATCGTGCTCCTTCATGTTAGAAATTTCATGCTCATGCCATTTTCTCATACAAGTGTCATCTTCTTTACTGAAGGCATGAAAAACACAATACCAACGGCCCAGGGTGATGGTACTGAAGGTTCATTTAAACAAAACATGATAGGAGATTTATGTACTACCACTCTTAATTTGTATCTAATTTTTGTTGATGTTTTGTGGTCTTTGTGAATTTGTGGCAATGTGATCCGTTGTTTGTTAACATAAGTTTGAAGGAGATGAAGAAGGAAGAGTACAATCAGTCCTGTTAGTTGGAGTTTCAGTTTGCTTTCTCATTTACCACTGATAGTGGTGGAAAGCGAGCACAAAGTGCCTGGGTTCAGTGTGAGATCTGAATGAATATACAAGAGAATGTTTATAATGTATCAGGTAACGCTGTTCATCCATATTATTTTGTTGTTCTTGTATTTGTGCTCCTGAGCATGAATGTCCAGAAGAACGAAAGAAATATTCCCCCGTATAGTGGTAAATGTACGAACGTGAATTATTTCTACGATTTTGAAAGTGATACCTTGTGTGGTTTTAAAAAATTTTTTAAAAGGCGAACTGTGGGCATGGTAATGGAGTTTTTATCATTTATCTTCCTGCACAGGTAGGAAGTAACGGTAGCTGCGTTGGGTGTTATAGTTGTTTGTCGGAAACTTCATCAATATACCGGATACGGACGATACAGTACTGATCTTATTTTATTATTCAAACTATTCAAAGACCTGGCGTGTTTTCTTCTGTCATTTTAAGTCTTGCCTTTTCCATAACATTGTTGTTTTTGAACAGAGAGGCCCGCCAGTGCTTGCGTTCATCAATGTTCGACAAATCTCCAGACTAGATCCATTCCACACCGCAACCTCACCCATACACCCAAGCAAAAGATATGAAAGTATCAGTGTTTTCACTCGGACGTTTTGTCTAAAGAAAATCTCACAAGTTGATACAGATATTAGTTGAAAATTCACCGGTTGTGACAGTCCATGACATAGATTTTTTTTTTTTTAATTGAGAATCCTGAAACATTATCTGTAGCTAAACAAATACGAAGTTTATGTTGTATTTAAAGGCTAGTGAAGCTGAGGAAAATTATAACGACACCCTAGTTCTGTATAGTAATCTATAGGATTTTTCAAAATTAAGCGAGCACAAATGTTACTGAACAGTTTAAGATAAGATAAGATAAGATATGACTTTATTATCCTGTTTCCAGGAAATTAATTTTGTTGTCACAGCAGCAGTAACAGTACAACAGCAAATACAATATCTAAGACCTACAAGTCTTAACGCACACCACACACACGCACATTGCTCACACAACATTACCAACAAGTAAGAACATTGCTCACACACACACTGTAAGAACAATCCATTAGGAAAAACTAACAACAGCATATTACATCAGGAAACACTGCTAAATTGCGGATGGCAAAAAAGATCGTCTATAGCGCTCTCTGTTTGTTTTTAAATACAGTATTCGTCCACTTCTTTGGGATCGGACTATCTGATGGAACCAGGGGTGTGAGCAATCATTTAGAACTGATTTTAGTTTCTGTTTGCACGAATGTACAAATAAGTCATCAAAGTTCACGTATTCACTGTTAGTTAGAGGGCAGGCTTTTTTGATAATAGAGTTGTTAATTTTGTTCTTGTCTTGCTCCTTTGCATTTCCTCCCCAGGCTGTAATACAAAATAGAATGATGAGTATACTCTCTGATGATACTCTGGATAGTTGATTTATAAAACATCTGAATGAGTGTTTTATCTACATTAAATGATCTAAGATTCCTCAAGAAATACATACGTTTGTTTGCCTTTGCCTGAACTGAGGTGGTATGAGCGTGCCAGTCGAGTTTGGAGTCAACATGGATTCCCAGATATTTATAAGACTCGACTCTATCAACATTTTGATTATAAATTTTAAGTGGTGGAAGTGATGTTACAGTTGTTCTGAAATCAATTACCATTTCCTTTGTTTTCTTTACATTTAATAATAAGAAGTGATCTTCACACCACTGGATAAACTATTGTATAGTATTAAAATAAGCGTCTTCATCAGTTGGTGCAGAAATCAATCCCTGTATGGTGGTATCATCTGCAAACTTTATCAATGGGATATTTGAATGCTTACTTCTGCACTGGCTTGTATAGGTAGTAAAAAGGGCAGGTGACAACACGCAGCCCCGGGGGGCGCCTGTATTGATGGAAATATTAGATGACATGTAATAACGTGTGTCAGTACCCTTGTGGCTGTTACTTGCCTTTAATTTAACACACTGTGGTCGATGGATAAGAAAATCTAAAATCCATGCCACAAGATTTTTGTTCATCCGCATATTTAAAAGTTGTGAAACAAGTAAATGAGGTTGGATCGTATTGAAGGCACTTGAAAAGTCAACGAATAGCACCCTGGCATAGTTCTTGGGTGAGTCAATATGTTTATAGATATTGTCTAAAAAGTAAAGTATGGCATCATCAACACCTCTCTGTTCACGGTAGGCAAACTGCATTGGGTCTTGGAATGATTTAGTAAAGGACAGGAGCCTAGACAGTACAATTTTCTCCAAACATTTCATTAAAACTGAAGTGAGAGAGACAGGACGTAAGTCATTCATTTCGGACACTCTTTCCCTTTTTGGCACAGGTATAATCTCTGAGGTTTTCCAATAGATAGGAACAATATGGCTCATTAGTGTCATGTTGAAAATAGGTGTGAACACCTTTGCTAATTGACATGAGCATATGTTAAGAATTTTTCCTTTCATTCCATCAGGGCCACAAACTTTGTTTACATTTAAGCTAGAAAAAAACTCTATTTACCTCCGGCTCGCTCACAACAATGGGCTCCTCATTAAAAAAATTTTTCAATGATTTTGTTTTTATCTCCTCTATATTTTCTGTGAAGTCATGGGTGTCAAAACGAGCATAGAATTTACTCAGTTCATTGACATATTCATTTCCATTTTGAACATCAATACATGTTTGTTTAGGTGAGTACCCCACGACCCTCTTCAGGCAGTTCCATGAGTCCCTGTGATTATTTGACGCAAACTGTTGTTCAAGTTTGTTTTTATACTCATCTTTGCCTATTTTAATTTTTGCTTTCAGTTTCTTTTGAATTTCTTTCTTACCCTGTGCACTCTTCTTCATGAACATTTTCTTCTTTTCGTTTAATAATAATTTTATCTCGTTATTAATCCATGGCTTGTTATTAGAAAAACATGTAATCTGTCTCTTCTCACAGACAAGGTCTTCACAAAACCTGACATACTCGGATATTGTATAAGTCAGATCATGAATATTGTCACAAGCATGGTGAAAAACAGACCAGACAGTACATTCAAAACATCCACGCATCTTTTCACATACACTTTCATTCCAGATAGTAACAGTCCTTTTAATGGGTTTGACTGACTTGATCTTAAGGTTGGCAGGACACTTTCTAGCGAGCAGCTGTTGAAGTCGCCAGTGACCAAAATAGCTCCATCTGGTGTAATTGTTTGTTGATGATGTACATGATCTGATATAATGTTAGCTGCAGTGTTTACATTTGCTTGGGGGGGAACATAAACTACTATAACTGTCACCTTTGAAAATTCCCGTGGCAAGTAATAAGGTCTGAAAATAACACTGAGTAGCTCGATATCTGGAGAGCACAAACGATCTTTTACATAAACATTATTCGGATGACACCAACGTTCACTGAAATAAAGCCATACGCCCCCTCCACGGATCTTATTGGAGGCACTGGTTCTGTCTGATCTTAATAGGGAGAAATTGTCAATGTCCAAGCTGGCACTGTTCATAGTATCGTTAAACCATGTCTCACTAAAATAAAGTAGTGAAGCCTCACGATATTCATTCAGGTATCGAGTACATGCTTGCAGCTCGTCAATCTTGTTGTTTAGTGATCGAGCGTTTCCTTTAATTATTGTTGGAAGCGCTGGCTTGTTTACACGCTTACGTACTCGGGTCCTTACTCCGCCTCTCCTGCCCCGTTTTCTTTTCTTAAGCTCTGGTGGTAAGTTAAAGCCTGGGTAAAATGTGTTCACGGCAGGTTGCATGGCTCTTAACATGGCGGGTGAATATACATAGGTAATGGCGGACTTGCGTTGGTGGACATCTGCACCGTTGGCACAACAAGCGACAAGAACAGTAACAGAAACATCAATAAAACGATGCAGCAGCAATCCATCATGTAATATGCAAACTTCCAAACACATACACAGTCCAGGAACAGAATAAAAGACTACGAAGAACAGAGCAAAAAAATACTGCTGTGTTGTCGCCACTGAGCGGCGCCAAAACAAGAACAACGTAACTCTAAATGCCAAACATGTCAGTTCACAACTTTTTATATTTATCGGCATTCCCAAGTGACTATGGGCGAACTAAACATTAACAACTTCTGAAATAAATAAGCTTTCATTGCAGAAATTGCTATTAATACATCAGTTAAAAGCAGCTCATCACCTACGATAAAACAATCTTTGTTCGGAGCATTTTTAGAGCCAGCTAATACCGTGCGGTAATAGAACATTTTATCTACAGAATCCAAGACAGTTTAGGCACACATCTACAGAGACAGCGGTCATATAAACAACAACAAAATGAATACCAGTGAAGGCAAAATCAAACATGCATGCTTTTCAACTCTAGTGGCAGTACGCCGAAAGCACAGATTTTCTGACATGAGACCATACCCGAGAAACAGGATTCAGAGACGAAACCAAAAGGTGCATGTAGGCGCTGTATTATGGAGGTTCGTAATTATTGTTGACATCGTTGACACGCACACTGCTTGACGAACTAAATTTGGTGAATTTGATTCGATTCCGGTACAGTGTGTTTCGGACCATACTCCCCGATTTTTAGTTACAGATCCAGCTGTTTACTCAACTTTTCCATTCCCTTTCGTCGTAAAGGAAGATCTCTAGAGAACTGAATCAGACAGACGAAAAGCATGGCTTAACACCCCTGGCGTCCAGAGAGTACCGGTATTTTAACACCCATTTTCTTGCCATTCATTCTCACATCAGGAAAATACAATGTTATGGGAATCGACCATTCAGCCTCTAGAGGTTTTCTGTACTGTTTTCCCCATTAGAGCCTTCTAGAGTTTATGTTTTGTTTGAGAGACTCTGAAACCACGGTTCCCATTTTTTTAACTTGATACAATATTACCGATCAAACTTAATCCTCAAGTTGCCATGGTTCCAAATGGTAGTCTATGCAAATTTACTCTCTATGTTGATTTAAGATCCCCTTAGGCAAAATGGTTAGTGTCCACATTTACAGGGGGCGACGTATATTTTTTCCAAAGAGCCATCAGAACTGTGTGTTGTGAACGAATATGATTCACTATTGTTTTGTCACGCAATATTATGAAATCATTATCAACTCCAAACTTTGCAGAGAACATGAAGTGGCTTTTTATAACAGTCAGTTTGCCTCATAATACCATTGGCATACAGTCAGGAGTTAACAACGCGCCTTTCTTTACTTTAAATGCCAGTGTATCCCCGTGAGCCACGGTTTGTCTGACACTGTAGTCTAGTAGAGCAGTGCACAGGTGCGATCGAACTGCTGCTGCTGAAAATGCAAATGCACCGAGGGTTATAAAACTGGACAGTCTAAGGAAACAAAAGAAGGTGACCAGAGGGGTCCGCTGTTTCTGTCCTTGGGGTGTTCAGTTAAGTAAGGACCCATTGTCATGTCCTCCCCTGCGTAATCAACTGGTCACTGTTTTCAGAGGAGCCTTTGGACCAACACTGTATTTCATGTCTTGCTGGCAATTTCAGCTTTTGTTGTTGTTTTAAAATCGCATTAGATTCATGCACAAAGTCAAGTGGGTGGAAAAATGGACGGGAAAAACAGGATATCACACAAAGAAAAGTAAGAGTTTGGGTTTGGGTTTGGGTTTAAAGGTGCGTCGGCATGATAACGGCCACGTTGCTTCTTTGACGATATTTTTTATGAGTACTTTACTGTAGCTTGATTCTCAGAGCTCGATCACTTAAAATTTCACCAATAAAAGTCCAGCTGGAAGGGCCCTTATTAAGTGACTTTATCTGTATTTTGAAAAAATGTAAACAAAAATAATTTTGAATCGACAATAGATTTCGGCCTCCCTCAGAAAGAACAAAATGCACTGCTGGTTCAGGTCAGAACATAATTCTTCTATTGGACCCCCAGGCATATTGCCTTCTTTCGGATACCCGTGATATCCAAACGTACGGTTAAGATTTGATTTACCGTTATTTGGCAATTCCACGTCATACATTCGGGGGAAGAGACTTGAGCGCAAAGTCTTTAGAAAGAAGTTATCAGGATGGTACATGTATGAAGGGAAGAGAATAGTGAATGTTTGTTTGTTTTCAATGAACAAGACCAGAAGGTGAGAAATCAGCGGGAAACATGAAAGAAACTTGATGAACATGAAAGAGAAAGAAAGAATGAATACAGAAGAGAAAAAAAACGAACAACAAACAAATAAAAAACATGAATGAGCTAATAAGGATCAGCCACTGCTGCGCTGTTAAATGTATAAATAATTTACGCCCAATAATTTCACCGCGGTATGGTTCCTTCGAGGCAAATTTCGAAATGGACAAACCCACATACAAAGATGAAGCTTGGTTTAAGGAATAACACACGCTTTTTTTTTTCTTAGGGAAAACGGGCAGAGAACGAGAGAGTGAAAGAAAGAGAGAGGGTATGTAATGAATGCGTTTGCATACTAATGTTGGCGCAGACGGCTTAATTTGGCCACGAGACGTGACTTTTGCCTGGTAGAATTAACTACGGATCCAGAAATCTACTGCAGGGCAAACGACATTGAAAGTGTTTCTAGTTCGTCGCTTTACGAAACAGGCCTCGTAGAATTTTGATTTCACTTGTATTGCCCCTTTTCCATTTGAAAATCTCAAAAACGTCTTATGCCACTGATGTGACAGGCTGAGATTCAGTACACCAGAATGTAATATTCTAAATTACCTCGTCAGCAGAGATTCAATCATTTCTGGCTTTTCTAATGTCTGGGCTGTAATTCCACATTTGAATACCCATTTGAATATTTGAATACCATTTTTTTTTAAATGCTGTTTATTATCATTAATGGATATGAAATTGAATTATTATTGAAGTCCCGACGAACTTGTGTGACAGTTATTGTATTCTTATTGTCATTCAACTTGTGTATTAAATGAAAATGTTGTTGGTTATTAAATACATGTACAGTAAAAGAATTAGATTTGTTTCTCTCCATTTGAGTGCTGTGAATGTATTTTTGTCACATTTTTTGGACTTTATAAAACTTGTACACAGTTAAACATACCATTACATTTGTAGAGTTATACATTCCATAACAGTAGGTCTCTTCATGACGCTAATTTTATGTGAAGGTGGTCATTTAAATTTGCATACGGTCTGAAATTACTGCAAATAGTAGATCTAATATTACTCTAGCAGCAATTTAATATTTTCATTAAACATTGAAAACACTGAAAAGAGAATGGCAACATTTCATTAGCAAATCAGAGTATCGTTCATTACACTTGGAACGAACTCCAAGCAGAAGTCGCTGATATATGAAATAGCAACAACAACAAAAATGTACTAGATATCTAGTATGTTCTACATTATGTTCAGCATTCTGTTACACGCAAAGTTATAGAAAAAGTGCTGAAGCCCACCAACTCGTAGTTTTTTTTCGGTGTCAAAACAAACAAATCTGGGCGGAACAAGTCCATGGGAGGTCTTCGCATGAAGAGATCCTCTGCCAAGTAAATGTTTCGGCCTCTGACTTTCTGATATTATCATGCCATTATCAACTATTTATAATGGTAAACCAGTGCGATGTAAAAGAAAGAGAGAGAGAAACAGACAGAGAGAGAGAAAGAGGGAAACTTGAGACAGGTCAACTTGTATCTTAATCAGAGAAGCACCACAATACAGGATGCACTATTGAATTAGTTTGTTTTATTGAGATCACCCAAAATTGTGATGTTGGCCGTGATGCTTTGCGCGCTTGGCCTATCAGTGCCTCTTAAGAGGGCTCAAAATGCACTAGAGCATTCGACAAAAGACGAAATAAATTTTTTAATTTCGATGAAGAGCACGTTTTGTGACCTTAGATGAAGCAAATCACTTCAAGCCTGGAACACCCACTCTCCATGTTTAATGTTCAAATTTACATACAAGTACTAATCTGTCACTTGTCTTTAGAATGCGGTTACAGTGAAAGAAGATAATGAATATGCCCGAATAATGAGGCGAACAACAACACTTTTGAAAAGGAAAATACTAAGGCAACATCGATCATTCAAGCAGATTTTAATATCAAAGGATTTATGTCACACTAGCATCAGATATAAACAATAGAGTTTTTCTGTCCTGCGTCACATCTTATCTCTGTCAGACCGTATTTTTTGGTTTGCTGATACAAGCATTTGATATATATTTTTTCGTTGTACTTAGTAAAGTAATTGGTCCTTTTTTTTCTTTCTATCTTTTTTTAAATTCTTATTTCCTTCTTTCTATCATGTACAATTTTTCATCTTTTTTCCTATCGTATTTTGTTTTCCTGTCTGTTGTGTTTTCATTTGTGTTTCTCCTTCCTGTGCGCATCAGTACCATGACCATGAAATACAATATCCACTTCAAATTTTTGGTTTATGAAAATGTACCATGAAATACAGTAATAGTGACACTTTTCTCTGTGTGATTTCATAGGTGTTAAAATCCTTGCGAATGGAAACACAAGCCAAATGGATACGGCCAGGAATTGTTTATGAGACGAGAAAACAGAACCTTACATCCCTTTATTCCGTGCCACTCCCTCGACCTATCGTATGAAAATACATTATTCATATATAATCGCCACTACAAACAACTGATTATGTTTTTTGGAATGAACAAAGAAGTTCTTGCTGCTTGGTTTGATTCCACGATTTTGTCGAGTGAATGGGATAAATACTAGTTTCAATTATGTTAACAAGACTCGCTGATGAGGAAAAAGCGAGGCAGACTATAAATATGTCGATGAGTTTTCTTTCCATAGTACAGCAGAATATTAAACAAGGCCATTCGACCTAAGAAACTGTGGTTCATATTTGTTTTTTGCTGATACCCTAATATCTGTTTCTTCATTAATTTCGTATAGTTCAATAGCAACATTGTACAGTTTGACAGTTATTTTTTTTTTATAGTTACGAAGCAGATCCACCGTTACGACACCTGAAATACGTAGGTATCGAAAATAATGAAAATGCATAATTATGTGTGTCTCATTTTAAAAAAAATTAAATTTATCTATGGAACTGTGTGATGTCATTGAGAATCTGATGAAAGGCAAACAGCAGAGCCCGTAAATTAGCAGTAAGGAGGCAGAAGAAATGTTTACTTTTAATATAATTTCAGAATGTGAACGTGTTTTTTCTTAACAACAAGATATCAACAGAAATTAGATGATCTAAAGCTTGAGATGCTTAAAATAGACTCCAAACCAAGTTATTATTATTTCATCTGGCTCTTCGAGATGTCTCTTGTATCTCTCAAAGCAACATGTTCACATTTCAAAGAGGAGTGGGTGAGTTAGACAACGACTGTCCAATGCATCGAACTTGTTTCATGAGCTGTCAAATTCAGAGGCAGGCAATCAAAACATGATCCCCATGTCACTGACGTGCGTACATTGTAGGAAAACAGCAGGGACACACGTACGACATAAGTCAGAAACCAGGTTGTCAGGTCGCGAACTTGGTGATTAATTAACCCTTTCTGTGCTATAGCCACAAACCCTGCTATTTATCTAGTCCGGCTAAATTTCACAAGCCCTGTAACTATAATCCTGATTACTTTTACATCTGATGACCACGAATGAGTCATAATGGCAAATGTGAATGTCTAGTTATCTCTGTAGTTAGTTCCAGCTCACCGGCTGAAAGCGAAAACTTCACAGCCCAAGCAATATCTCCAGCATTTCAAAGGTTGGTGTATTTTTCAGACGGACTGTGATTAAGCAGAATGACAGGACGGCAGGATACACTCTTATTCATGACCCTAGACAGCACCTAGGCCACTGGTCTCTCTTTCATCTCCCTTTCGACAGACATCAGTTTCCACAAGTTTGTTTTTAAGCTGACTGTAACAATAATGCTTTTTTATAAATCATTCCTGAATTTGAAATTAATTAACTTCATCACACCCTGCTATTCTAAAAACGATTTCTCCAATTTCAATAAAACCAATAATTTTGAAGCTAAATCGCAAGATATTTCGCAGTATTTCAGGTCTTGTGATCTGCTGGTTTCATAATCTTGCTTATCTGAAGAGCCAGTTTCGGCGACAAAAGATGATATCAAACAGCTGAGACATTTAGTAATATAACACGAATTAAGATAGACTCAAGAATATCGATGGTCTGGTTCCTGATAGTTTAAGAGGCAATATTGTCATCGACGAATATTGGTATGAATGAAAAGAATTTTTAAAAATAGTGACATAATGGGTTTGCTGCTCAGGGTTAACGGGCGGTATTTTGAGAAATTGCATACAATGTCATTATTGAAAAGGTTGAAAAATTAGATCCCCCCCCCCCTCCCTTTTTTGTGTTCTTTACATTCAACCTCTGTGGATTATTGGTTAACTGAACAAATACTAGGCAACAAAGGTAGGTTCGACTTCCCAGTTCTCGACAAACTGAGATTGGCTTGACAGCTCCACTACTAGTAGAAGGCCTGTCTCCATCAAGAAAAGAACTAATCTCTGATATATACATTAGTGTATTTGAACGTCATGGTCGGCGATAAGATGTCTATGTGTTTTGACTGAGGCAACTGAAAACAAGTGACAGAGAGTATAATAGAAATACCAGAATATGAAGACGTTGCTGTGTTGTTTGCCGGTGACAGTCTAAATGATATAATAAGATTAAGAAAAACGTGAAATAGAACACATTAGTTTAATCATTCCTAGAAGACAGGTTTTTTTAGGTCACATGAACTAAATTTTGTGTTGTCAATCAAATATATTTGGCAGCCGTAGCGAAGCAATTTTTTACCTGGTTTTGGAAAGGAAAGGGGGATATTTTTTCATCTGTTTATTTATTTTGTGTGTGTGCGTCGCCAGTCCCCTTTACCGCCCGAACACTAAAAACACATTTATTCTGTTTGCAACCTCGCATATCTGCTGAGTAAAGATTTCACTCATCAATGGAGATTACGTTTCATCCGTGGCTCAAGAAATCTAATACCCCAACGAATAGGCTCTGCTTGTTTTGTCCGTTTTGCCTTTTTGGTAGGTCGGATATTGCACACAACTAGAACCATAATCGGTAATAAATCGGACATGATGGCGAGATGTTTTAAAGATGGTTTGAAAGTGAGTTGTTGTGTGTTTCAAGACAAAGGTATTCAAATATAATGTCTGCTATTTTGGCTGACTTCGGGGCACTTTCTTTTTAAATTCTAGCGAGTAACTTGCTTGAATGGCCAGTCTTTATTTAGGAATCTTCACTGACCGTCTTAACGTGTATTTTCAGATGAAATGAACAGTACACAACCACTTACAAATATATATGTGCTTGCCTTCTCTCTCACCTCATCGTCATTTGTCCGCCAACAATGGGGACGGTTTTTATTTTGAATCTAAAAGTTTGGGATAAGTCTGTTTTACTACCAGCCCACTGTAGGGAGAGCAGGCGAGGATTTGCAAACCATATCATTAAATTTCTTCCTTCCTTTCTTCCGTTTCTAGCTTACTAATTTCTCAACATATTGTTTATTCTAAGAAGGCGATCATTTTCTTTTATCATTGGTTGCTATCTGCAACCTCGCTGACCGCTGTATGGTTTCAGAGCAGTTACTGGATAACCTAATTCTGTGAACAGAAGTCCTGCTGCTGCAGATTAGCTTAGTATCAAGTAGCGAACGTGTGAGGAACATCTTGACAAGGTAACAACTGTCCAACAGAATAAATTGTTACTCTCGTCACGTTTATAAAACCTGCTGGAGTATTGGGGTCCCATTGTTCTTTAAATTAATAACTTGTAGTTAAGAGAATAAGTCACCAGTATATTTGCCTCTTGGAAGTACACGTAGCATTAAAATTGTGTTTAATATAATATGAGCTATAGCAAAATATGTTAACTGACTCGCCGCCATAAGCTGCTCTGGGCGGTTCATCCGAAAAACACCTATTTCAAATAATAAATGAAAATCGCCCATAATTTAGCATTTTACCATAATTATTTTTAAAGCTCCTAAACAGCTATATCACTGGTCACCATCTTCCAAAGAGGTCTGTACGAGAAATTTTGTTCTTTGAATAAAAACTAGCAGAAACTGAATCGGTTAAGAAGGCGGTATATATATATACGTCGTGGAAATGATTTGGAAATACACGTAATGATGTAGAGGGCGAAAATTATATGAAGTGGGAGCAATGGCCGCGTGAGTGACAATGAAGTAGTCATGTTTTTGTTCTTGTGTCAGTCGCAGTAATTTGCAGCAATTACTTTGTCCATCACCATCTTGATTAAAGATTTTGATATTTATTTTTGTTGTTTGTTTGGTGAAACTGATGCTGATTTTATTGATACTGATGTTATTTTTTGCTTGGTTTTGACTTCTCGTTGCATTGTTTTTGTTCTCCCCGTCAGTGTTGTTGCTGTTGTTGGTGGTGGTGGTGTTCAAACAACGACTGTTGCTGCAGATCCATTGGAACTTCAGCCTGTTGAACAGACAACTGGCATTCAACCTGTCGGCGCATCCTATAGGCTACATGTACATGCGCAATCCTGCTGTTTTATAAAAACCCCACTACATACACGTATCCCCGTAATCGTGCACACACACACACACAGAATAAACTCACAATGTTCGCCCACTACAATTTCCCTCTCATGGAAATTACCAGCTCTCGTGAACAAGTTAACAAGGCCTATTATGGAAAGACGAGCTTTGCTGATAAAAATGAGCCGAGCACGATGTAAAAAAGACAGGAATAACAACAACAACAAAATGAGGATATTTTTTTTCTTCTGTGGAAACAATTCTTTATTCCTTCTCAGTGGAGTCTATAACTTATAAATTATGGGGTTGTTGTTGTTTTTTTCCCCTTAAATCAACAGAAGAGCTGATAATGAATGTGACGCGAGACTGGTCGCTGTTTTCTGTCGTTCTTCTTATCCTTGGTTCTCTATCTGTCTACATTGTCTGTCTTTAAATCTGTCCACTCGTTCGTCTATCTATCTATCTATCTATCTATCTATCTATCTATCTATCTATCTATCTATCTATCTATCTATCTATCTATCTATGCCCCACCACTTTCTTCATCATGTAAATTGTTTCATCGTGTATTTGATTTTGACTCCATATGCTACGCCCTCATACTTTGTTGTTCGCGCATATGCAAAATTGTATACAATCCTATTGTGTGTTCCGGTTTAATATTTTATGGTAGTTGCACACTGGCCATTAGTAAAATGACCTACATTTGTCACAATGTTAGATGTCATGACAAGAATGTGCATCATCCAAATATTGTCCTCAGGCGCTTTCGGAATCGGAAAAACAAGACAACTTATGACTTTGAAAACTTTGAAAACGGAAAACAAACAACGAGACAGGTCAGTAACTGGGAAACAAGATTAATTCACTGCCACTGTCTTGAGTTTTCCCTCCAGAATGTTGTATGTTCTTGTGTTTTCCCGTTTACAGTATATGTTGGTTTTGCATGGGGCACGGATACTTCATTATCTCCATTTCATTCATTAATAAGTTCTCTTGGTAACACTGCGGAGATATTAGAAGCGCCACTTTTTCATCATTGGACATAGATTGGACATTCAACTGCCTTCAACTCCAAGTGACACTAAATTATATTAACTAGTAAATGCCCCATTCTCCGAATGGTAAAAAAAACAAAGCTCACCAATCAAGACCGAAAGGAATCAGCACAAAGACATTGATGTCGAGACACTTTGGGTCATCCACATAAAATCGGCGACTAACAGATAGATAAGATAATATTATTAGTAGGCCCTATATTGTGCGAGGTAGTGCGCACCGAGAATTTTTCAGGAAGTGATGATGTCATGGACTCCTGACTGTGTTCGTAAAAAATGAAGGATCGGAGGTAGTCAGTTAGCGGCATAAAGCAAACTAAAAAAAATACTTCCACACCTTTTCAAGACTCCAAATCTAAAAGAGAACCTTTTGCGGGTCGAAGGGCAGGCACATGTAAAATTTGAAGCAAATCCGAGCTGTGTGAGCGGCAGTAGCTCTAGTTCGACCCTCGAGGCGTGAGAGGCCTAGATCTAGCCTTTCGACAAAGTTTTCTTGGCATGACTGACACTCCGAGATCTAGTCTATAATAAAAATATTTCCTTCTGAGCTTGAAGCACACTCTAAATATTTCTACACAGTTTTCTTGGTATGAATGAATGGCACTCATCTCATCTGTATATAACAATATACTCGGTATCAAAGTTTTCTTGGCGTGGCTGGATCGTGAACTCTAGATTACATTTCCGGTAAGAGGCGGAAATGACGAAATTGACGGAAGTATATTATCACGTCGTATTCGCAATCATGAATTGATAACTGATAATTATAACTGAATTTCTGGGAAAAGTAAAGAGTTTCGGGAAAAAATGAGCTCGACACGTACAGGCTTAATAAATTTTACATACATGTGCCAGGTTTCATTTCTCTACGTTGCGTAGTAAAAAAGCCTTTGCGGGAACAAAGTTGGGCCCAAGCTCCATTATTATATGATGTGACTAAGATCGAGTTCACCAATATCTTTTCTTAATACGTGAGTTTGTTGTTGTTGTTGTTGTTGTTGTTGTCGTTTTTGGAAAAACTTGGTTCAACCTACAACTTTTCCGCGCGGACAAAGCTGGGAACACAGAAAGACAAAAATTGGCTCAAGCAATTAGTATGGTCGTGGCTGTTTATCAAACCCCCGTCCTCGGTTCACATGTCTCTCCTGACTGCTGGGGCCAGCAGTGTCTGGTTCTCTGAGTGTACGTCAGCAGCCCCGAAGAGGCGTGAACTACTCAAGGTGTTTACTGTGATAACGGCAACTAACAGGCAACTACCTGTTGTGTGCCCCGTTGGTCCTGTAGAAGTTCGGCTCAAGGTAACAACAATGGGCTTAAATTAGACCAGACTCTTTGGTAACAATGATGCATGCATCTTTAATGACCAGACACCTAGTGTTGTGTTCGCAGCTTGGGCATGATTAAGTTTTATAAAACTGCCTGTTTTGCCTTTTTCAGATCACACACTGCGTCACTGGGCGTATATGTATGAAGGATGAGGCGATAAACAAAATGACCCTCTGATAATGAACATGTCCATAAATTGTAAACTGACTATTACTGTACACCGGTCTAAAATCATGTTATTTTCTTAGTGAGATAAATAGGCTGGCAGGAACTGAATCATATTAATCATTGTCGATGAGTTTTCTGTTAGTTTAATGGCTTGAGGGCAAAAGGACGAGAAAAGAAAAGAAAAAAAGACCAACCGCAAAACAATCTTCTAATTGCTTTAGGAAGTCTGAGATCTGATTCATAGGTCATTACAAGGAAGTGGTTAGTTCTGTGGAGATCTGTAGCCCGAAGTACAAAATCAGTGTAACAGCGAAGATCTGCTTCCCGATGGCCCGTGTTCAGTTTCTTGTAAATAGTATACATAGCTTGGACGTGACATGGTGACTTGTTCAGAGTCACATCCACAAAATGCTATGGTAAATTTAGTTCTTTCGGTAATTTTAAATGTCTACAGTGGATATAAAATTAAAAAAAGAACAAAAAACTATTTTCAGAGAACAGAGCACTCACTGTAAGCCCATAGCAAAGATGCTCAAAGTGGACATTTGCCACAAACTGGAGTAATAGCAATGGGGGTCAATGCAATCAGATGGTAGTAGGCCTAAATACATGCTCCAATAAAATCAGCCCCAAAGCTGTCACGAGCGAGCGAGCGAGGGTCAATAAGTGAGGGGAAGGGGACTTGAAGCGTGCGTGTTGTGAGTGAGTTTAGGCTTAGACGAGGCAAGATCTGAGTAGTCAGATCACTGCAAGCCGAAAAGTCCAAGGGGACAGACGTGAAGAGAGCAGTCGGGAGTTGTTGTGTTTTCCAGTGATGACTGGTAGGTTGAACTATGATTGATAATTATGATGATTGATGTACTATATTCTCCTATGACCATGATGTAAATAAGTTATATGTGAGGAATGTGAAAGTCATTGATTACTGTGTATAGAGATGTGCGCAATGAGCGATAGATGTAAGGTAGGATCATGGATTCGTAGCGAGTCTGACTACTGTGTAATACGGTGGAGGTGTGTTACCGTAGAGAAGTGCAGATGTGTGGTGAGTGAAATGTGGACTGTTGTGTGTACGCTTGATGGTTCGTAATGAGTGGTGAAGTGGATAGTAATTGTATGGTGTTATAGAGATGTAATGTTATTCTTATAGGTGTCGGGGTCGGGCAGTGAGGCACCCGTGGTGGAGAGACTAGTGCAGGGGATAGGCCAGCATAAGTGAAATGCTTGGGTTGGGCAGAAGGCTACCCACAGGCCAGCTTGAGTGAAGCTGTCGCGCAGGACAGCGAGGGCACCTTAGACGTGGCAGTCTGGCCACAAGCAGGGACGTATGAATTGAGATATTAATGTGATATTGAGATATTAATGTGAATTGAGATATTGAGGTGATATTGAGATATTGAGGTTAGGCTGAGCAGGAGCCAGTAAGATAGGCCGCAAGTAGTACATACCTTGATGTGAGGCTGAGGCCGGAGCATATTTAGAAAAGTAACTATCGGGCTGTGGACCCGGAGAAAGAATGAATGTTGGGAATAATGACCATTGGATGGTATTTGAATTGAATAATGTAACCTATGTAATTGCAGGTATATCTTTATCTTTATGTATAATAAATGTGTGAGCCTGTTTGGTTGTTTTGTTACTTGGTATACTTGTTCGTTTGTGATTGTTGTCCCGTCTTAAGCAGTACATTTTCCAGTTTGGAGTTTGTGACAAAAGCTTTAAAGTGGATGAACAATTTAAGACCTAAAAAGGTTAACCCCCTCCACGCTTAGGTTTTCTCTTACATTCCAGCCCTACATAATTATAATGAAAAAAAAATTACGCCAAAGTGAACAGGCAGTAGAAATGATGTTACCATCCGTTGAAGACATTTACTGTTGTTGTTTTTTTTTCATTTGAAATTCCTGACGGCGTTGAGCATGATGGCTCTAATAATATTAGCTACTTAAAAGCCCAGTTACAGCCAAGGAAGAACGATAATAAATAAAACAATGGGACTTTACAGTTACTGTAGAGTGGCGAGAAGAGCACGGCTAGTCCGGACGCTGTAGAATTTATCGAAGTATCTTAACAAACTGTCCAGTCTTCTCTCAGAGACTGAGACGGCTCTGAATTTGCTCCTGTAGAGTATGGTCGCCGAGGTTTCTAGCGATCGATGGTTTCCTCACTTAGCAAGACTCGTGGATGTTCTCTGCTTTGACAAT
Source organism: Onchidella celtica (assembly GCA_963931925.1). Lineage (NCBI taxonomy): Eukaryota > Metazoa > Mollusca > Gastropoda > Systellommatophora > Onchidiidae > Onchidella > Onchidella celtica. The sequence continues at coordinate 52,034,204 of OZ007567.1, read as the reverse complement.
ATTGATGGCAGTATTTGACACTACCGTAGCAGACTAGCATTAACCCGTGGCTTCTAGAAAGCTGTTACATAGCGGTTAGGTTTCAATGTCTCTGGGAAACCAGAGCGCGTTTCAAGAGTTTTCAAACGTACGCAGTCTAACAGTAACTCTAATTCTGTATTTTTAAGCGCAGGGAAGAGTTCAGTTCTGAACGGTTTGTACTGAAAAACTTACGTTTGCGCAATAATGATAAGTCTTCAGGAAACCCAGTGATGAGTGTTTCTACCGGGACATATTGTTGAAACTGAAAGATATATTATATCATTTTGTGCTATGCAGTTGTGATTCTATGAAATATTTTGTTTCACATGACTTCGAGGATTAATGTTTACTTCCCCCTCTCTCTCTCTCTCTCTCTCTCTCTCTCTCTCTCTCTCTCTCTCTCTCTCTCTCTCTCTCTCTCTGCCTCTCATTCTCCCCCAAACACACGCACATGAACACACTTACAGTTATTGCTATGCATTGAAGTACATAATATCAGGTGTGTGGAAAAGGAATACAGACAGATAAGTCCCATTTTTAATTTAGCACTCAATTTTATTTAAATCTACATATAAAAAGATGTGTAACTGACACTTCACTATAGCAGGTCAAGTAATATCAAACAAAGTACAAAGTTATGAAGACCAGTTTCAAACACCAGTGGCATTTACAGGTATCACAATTATCTTCTGGCAGCACATACAATAACATGATCTGTCAGTAAACGTCGCATGGAACACAATTACACAAAAAGCAACATAATGTCCAAAAATTAAGCACTTTTCCATAACGTTTTTTTTTACCTTATATGCTATATATTATGTAATACTCTTGCAAACATGCCCTCCCAGCATTAAACATTCGTTTCCACTTCTCTTTGTTCTACTGAAACAATGAGGTTAGGTGTGAATGAATTCGCGACATACAATGTGCATTATTATAACTAATCACGGTACCCAGTAATTTCTCCGGTAAGAAAGTATGTTCAAGTAGCGGGCTTCTCACTGTTATTTTTCATGGAACTCTGAGACATTGAATGAACACACTCTCTTGAATTGAGGTACGATTACGCAGCCTATCAGTGCGATAAAGGCCAAATTGCTCAACGAAGTCGGTTCGAGTCTATGATCCAACTTTGGAAGACACATCATCTGGGTAGCAGTGACTGTTTGTGTGAAACATGTCTTAATACTATAATTATACCAGGAAAAGCAAAACTGTTTGACTGGAGTGATGACACTTGGTCTGCTGAAGTTTCGGCGGTCAGCTGATCGTGAATGGAGGTTCAGCTTTTGTGATTCATGAGATACATAGATTTTGTTCATTCGAACAAGTGTAGATCACGTTTTTTCCTCACTAGGCAAATTGATACTGTCAGAATTAGATCTAGATGTAGTTAGTATATAATTTTATGTTTTTTGTTGTTATTTTTTCTGGACAACCAGTATCCACGGATTTGGGTAACATTATCAACACGTCAGGTTTTCGGCGGCATAAGACAATGATGTCCGTCCCTCTTTGTGACTGCCGCGAAATGATTATGGGGCTATTTCGTTTATAAAATGAAAAATAATAGATATAGGCTAATAGAATCATTTTAATACAGAAAAAAAATTACTTCTCCACTAAATAATGAAAACAGTACAGCAGCTGCACAGCAATAGTGTTCTCCGACACATTTAATGTCCTAAATGATTTTTTCCTTTTCTTTTCCGTAATTTATTTGTTCTCCTGTTTCTCCATTCCGAGCAACCTGCGTTCTTATGTAAGTGTCCTTAATTTTCTGTATTCCCCACGGCCAACGTGATTTGTCTTTCTTATCACTATCTTAATCTCCAAAGCCTTCTCAGTGATTCATGTTTCCGGGAAGAATTTTCTGTGCAATTAAGACAACCTACGCACGGCAGAACTTAATTATAAGCTGTGTAGCCAACAATCGATTTATTATTATCCTCCATGCTAAAGATCAACCCATACATTACAATCAGTCTGCCTGTTCCACTGTCTTTTCAAGAAATTGCAGTGTTGTTTTTGTGTCTGTTTGGCGTCATTTTATTTTAAATTTATGTCTGCAGATACAGACAAAGTAATGCAACATTTGGCAACTCAGTAAATACTGTTAGTACCTTTCAAATTCATTTTTATATTAATTTTTCTCCTTTTCATTTAATTTAGTCCATCTATTTATCTACCTTCCTATGTACTTACTAAATAGCCTGTTACAGTGTTAGCCTGTTATCTTTCTCACCATCAACCCTCTTTGATCCCTTCCTTTCTATTCATGCACAGACACACATTTTATTTTCATTTACATGTAGAACAATAATATGAAGAACGGATGGTTTTGTTTTCTGATTCAAGTGCTGCAGGATGGACATTTCTTTTTGCAAACATTTTAATGTAGCCAAATAAGCATTGTAGGTACATGTACATAGGAATGCCCAGGAAGCAATCAGAGTGAGCTATCTCTGAAAGGGCTGAGCATCAATTGTTGGTGACCATAATTTATATTTTAAAATGAAATAAAACTTGGCAATTGATCAAACCTTAAGGGGAACTCCGCACAAATAAAAATGAACAAAATTTCCTATTCGTGAAAAATCAAATTTTGAAAAAAAGCCCAAAGACTCTAGGTAAAAATAGCCAATATGACTCTTTGATGATTATAAAAACAATCTGATGATTTATTAATTCTAAGAGCATGACATGATCACTTTAATGCCTTTCATATGTGAGTATTGTCTTTTTGTAAATGATAAAATACTCAGCACATTGAGCCACATTAAAGGGTGATACAGCATCAAAAAGTTTCACATAATATACTGTTACACAACTCAGTCATGATATAAAAAAAACATTCACAATAATCAAATCTAATATCTCAAAATAAGCTACAGTGACTTATTATCTCCTTTGAATGTGGAAGAACTATGGACTACATAAGGGCAACAGTTTGATACAAGTGTGCACACATACTTAAAAAATACTGCAACTAATACAATAGAATAAAAAGGGATGTTGACAAAATACTGGCAAAATAATTACTTACGATCTTTTCCTGCCACGAAATATCAAAATGTGGGAAGAACCACACAAGGGACGTAAAGCACATAGCACCATTGACAATGATTAAGTCCCATCCATACACCACCACATACCTGCCTAAAGTGAGTCTGAAAAGAACATTTCTTTTTCTTCAACCCACAGTTTTTGCATTTTTGTATTTATTGTAGGTGACATTCAGCTTTCACTGTGGACACAGCATTGTTTTTAACATGACAGCATTGGATATATATATATATATATATCACTATTTTCAGTTACAAATCTAATCCAGGTCATATCTCTCAATGCGGCTGAGTATCATCAGTATACATTTTAATGATTAATGTTCTGATAATTATGCTTTTCTGGCCTTCAGTGAACACTGACAGACCGCACCATCCTTCTGCATAAAACCAAAAGAACATTATTTAATACCAGTGATATAATAATTGTAAATACCATTATTGTTATGGTGTACACTTGCCTTGGAGTATTGACTGACACATCAATCAATTCATCCTCACCGCGACTTGACCATATAGCAGGGGAAGCAACAAGCTTGTTATTTAGAAAAGATTTATCAAATACCATTTGCAGGGGTTATTCCCCTTTACTTCGGGCACTTCTTGCGTTTTTGTTATATACTGTAAGCACAATCACACGCTCTGTCATCAGCTAAGACATAAATAATTGTACGCCAAAGACATTTACAATGAAACCTTAGTTTTCCATCTGCTAATTCTTCTATTAGCTCCTGGCCCAGACATAATAAACACTTCACAAGGTTATTTACAAAATAAATATACAGTAATATCTTCATTTTATGGGAACAGAACATTTAGAAATAAAGAAAAACACATAAATTTGGGCAATTGAACACTGAAGGTCTTGACCCTGATACTTTTCAGCATTTTTAATGATACACTGTCATTGTGCATCTAACATAAAGGGACAGATAGATTATGCATTTAGAATTCAGATTTTTTGACATGGAGTGAGTTGATCAAAATCACAGCCCACTGGTAAATTCCTCTGACACAGACTGTGACCAGCTGCTTAATGCTTTATTCATAAATAAACATCCTGCTGGTCTCCTCTGTGCCTTGAAGAAGGCAGTGGGCCGCTCAGTCCATTCCTTCATAATTACCTGTTCTCAGGGAATATGATTTGGGAGGAAGTCTCAGTTTGTTCACCTCCATTCAGATACATTTGTAGTACATATTTCTTTTTCAGCACATACATTTCCCTGATGACATATCTTATTTTCATGGCTTTACCTATGTGCACCATAGTTAAGCAACAGTATCTGGAATATTTAAAGTAGACAATGGTTCTGGTGAGAGAGTAACATGCACTGTTAATACACTTTGTGAGCATGTAAGAAGAGGAATTTAGGAACACAAATAGGATAAAGTTGGACTAAGTGTAAAGGTAGGAGTATGAAAGTTCACAATCAATACTGCTGCATAGTGTTAGTTGAACAATAAGTCATTGAAATTGGTCAGCAAACTAACAATACTGGTTGTGTAATTCGTGCACGTCCGCACCACCTTGACCCGCTCAGTACGTTCAAAGTTGGACTTGACCATCTCGTAGTACTCACCATCGCTCAATGTGAATGATCTGAGAGCAGGGCAGCGTAATCTAAAAATGAATGATTCAGAAAGAAGCATGTTTGAACTACTGACAGAAATTTCAAATGTAAAGCAAAATGTATAAAACATTGTAAATGTTTCTCTTTAGTGTATATAATGTGATCGATAACAATGACTGACAAAAGTTTTTAGTCAGAAATCTACTCTACAGCAAGAGCCTAAAATATTTGTAATTGTCAATTTAATTGTTACCTGCTGGATAACTTATAAACAGACAAACAAATTGGTATGGGTAGGAACTTTTAAAGCCAGTTTTTGATAGCACTTTCAATACCTTGAAAATAGAAAATAACTCTTCAATAAGAATATGGTGACATGCCAGTGTAACAGATGGGCTGTCCTTTTGACATAAAATTATACAATCATCATCAGTTGCACTGTCTGGAACAGACACTAGCGATTATGGCTCTCCACTCGGATCTGTCATCAGCCAGCTCAAGAAGTTGTTGTTGTTGTGACGTTTAATTGTTGTCCATGATTATGACTTTCAGTGGAAGTTTTTCTCTTGTCTACCCCTGTTTTTCTTGCCTTCGATCTTCTCTGCGACTGCTTGATGTTCAAGGCTCCTGAGGCGACAGATGTGCCCTAGAAATTTCAGTTGCCTCAGACTTATTGTTTTAATTAATGGTCTTTTCAGATTAGAGTCTCAAGACTGACTCATTTGATTTTTTCCCCATCCATGATATTCTCAATATTCTTCTTATTAACCACATTTCTGCTGCTTTTAGTTTCCTCTCTATTTCTTTGTTCATTGTCCAACATTCACATCCATATAAAAACACTGACCATACATATGTTTTCAAGACTCTGATTTTAGTAGTCGTTGATATATTCCTGTTCATTAATATTAGTCTCATTTTTTGGAATAAATCTTTGGCCATTATTATTCTTTTCCTTATTCACTTATGCTCCTACCATCTGATGTTATCAAATAGCCCAGATAGAATTTTGCAATAATTGTCTTTAAATAATAAGAATCTACCATGCGATTTACAGACATGTGACTTGCCTGATATGATCAATAAATTTGTTACTCTTGTCACTGAAGCGTATTGTGTCAGGGTCCCATTGGATTTCCAGGCGCTCAAGTCGAGAACTGTGCTGGGCAAAAGCCTCAACAATTTGATCCACGTGTACACGAGACTGCATTTTCAAAAACCATCCATTGGCTGTGCCTAAAACACAGATCCTGAAATAAATCAATGGATAACCACATTTATAATAGAAAATTATTGCACATATCATTATGTTCTTCCTGATAAGCTTTTGATGTGAGTGAATTGTATGTGAATTCTTTAGGAGATAATAATCTTAATGAAAGGAAATTCCCAGCTGACTGAAACATATTTCTGTGGAAAAAGCAAGATAAATTTGATAAAAATTACTTACTTAATATTTTTCAGGAAAGGGATGGCACTCAGCCAGAAATTCTCTGTCAGTTTGGGTTTCCCAGCCAGCATAAGCCCTCTCAGGTTAAGTCCGTGTTTCTGAATGAACTGGTAGATAGCATTCTCACTGAGTGCATGAGTATGGCTAATGTCCAGTGCTTGGAGACGATTAAATTTACCTTTCTCCATCAACTTTTCTAAAATCTGCAAAAACAAAAAGACATCATAGTAAACAGAGAGGCTGAATCGAGTATTTGACTGAAAATACTCATTTTTATAAATAGAAATTACTGAAATGGTGAAGAACCTGCAACAGATCAATGGACGTTAATTTTTTTGTTAATCTGTTTTCAGTGAATAGTGTTTAAGTGGGAAAAAAAAAAACAGATCACAAGTGCCACTACTCAAGCTGCATTTAGAGCAATTGAGTTTATGTTACAGTACCAAACTGAATAGATAATGTACAGAGATTACAAAGAATCATTTGCATTACAAAAGAATCTTTGATGTCAAAACTATGAATCTTCAAAACTGACTTGCTTGTTAGTATCTCATCCATCTGAAACTCCTCCTTGCTTTAATTTCATCAACTTATAGAATGTTGTTTGATTTGCATGGTATCTCTGTTGTTTCGTTTCATTTCATGTTTAAGGTTGATGACTTAATATGACAGGTAATTTGTTCCCCTCACCTGATCACTGAAAAACTCGCAATAGCCAAGAGCCAAATATGTGAATCCTGGCATACGGACAAGGATATTTTCCAAGCACTGGGCAGACAACTCTGTGGAAGTAAGGTCCAGTTCATGGATGGAGGACGTTTCCCAGGGTACACTGGTCATATGGTCATCTTCAACACCTGGAATAATATCAATGTGATTAAAACTGTTGAAATGTTAATGCAGCCGGTGGCGATGTATTGTTCATAGAAAAGATACAATGGTACTGTTTTCTCTTTAGAAAAAGACAGATTATTTGTAACTATCGAGACCGAGGCTCATATCGATGGCCCATGTGAGAACTCAAAACAATAAAAGTGTAATCTATATTTAAAGAACTCTAGCAAGTACGTATGTCTGAATCTAGCAGACCTATTCTCGCCAAGGGAATAATACCGCAGCTTTCTTCTGGGTCTCTTCTTCATATGAGACCAATCTGAGAGGGAAAGTTATATGATTCACATTAAACAGTCATAATAAAACTCAACTTTTATCATTTTAACTAATGTCTGTTGTCCAAATTTTAAGAATGAGAGGTCAAAATGAAAAAAAAAGTAAGCCACAGAAGCTTAACAATTTTATTTTGCTGCTGTTATTTAAAAAATAATGCTATACAAAAATGTGTGGACTTTTTTTGGGGGGGGGGAGGGGGGGGTTATTTCTGATGTGTCACCTGCTTTCCTTTTTCCACACTGACATTTTTCCCTGAAATCTTTCATGCAGCCTCGGAAAGTCTAGTACAAAACCTGGTTAGTCTACGTTTTTTGCATCAAGGTAACTCCTTATTTCGTGCCTGATATGAACAAGTTAATACGTAACCTCATTACCAGAATGCATTCGTGGCGGGATCGGTGCACTGACTGCGCCTGTTTTTGAGGAATGTTTGCAAATCAAGCAAAGTATCAAATCCTGAGGACACCAACTACATTTTGTGGGACTTATTTAGTAAAGACATACCCAAATATTTATGATCAACACTAATGAAGTGACGCCGCGGAACCACTTTTTTTTTCTCGAAAAGGGAGCTGACCACTAAGTCTTACGTCCTTAGCAAGATACCGCACTACCTCCTGGTTCATCACAGGCTATGAAGGAAGAAAACATAATGATTTTCCCATTCTCATCACGGCCAGCGGAATGCCGAAGCGGCTAAGCATTCTGGGCTGCTCCCCGTAAAATGGCCGTTTTGTAGTGATTGTTTTTAGTGGTGGTGGACATTGTGGAATAATCAGTCGGTCCATCTCCTAGCTACAAAATGATAAACAAGAGTTAACAGTATTATGTTCTGTACTTCGAATGCAGCGATGATAGACATCACTGACCTTCTATTTGATATACATGATGTATAGAAGATACCATAATTATTGTCTTATTCCAAACATATGGCCAACAAATCTCCCAATGGTTAACCTCTTAGATGTAGTCGCACATTATTTACATGTAGATTACAGTGGCACAAAAAGATGACAAGAAAAGTGTAGGCCTATTTGTACTGCCCTAGGGGTGTGAACTCGTATGGAAAACGTTTTTTTGTTGTTTTTTTTCCTCATTCTGCCCTCAACCTGCACCCTGGCACTACCACCTCCTCCCCACGCCCCCAATAACCAATCTGTGTCCATTCCTCAACTTAATATCCCCTACGTCGATGTCTAATGTCAGGTTCATAACGAGCCTTCTGGATCTAAAACCGAGAGAGTTTAATATGCTCACATCCTACAACAGAGCTCAAAACAATAACCTTCTTCACCTCGTTATAGTTTCCATAGCATTTTATTTACACAGTAAAGCCCATTTCCGTAGCCTTTGTTGGTCAATATTGAATAGGATGGAAACTCTTGAGTTCAGCGCATTTGATTTCCATGGTTTCTGTGTGCATTTTGTTTCCTCTTCGAAAACCTCGCGTGTAAAGCTGACAAATTCATCTCTCTCTCTCTCTCTCTCTCTCTCTCTCTCTCTCTCTCTCTCTCTCTCTCTCTCTCTCTCTCTCTTCTCTCTCTCTCTCTTTCTTTCTCTCTTTCTCTCTCTCTCTCTCTCTCTCTCTCATCTCTCTTTTATCACTCCGTCGATAGATCAAAACTAGATATTCAAACACTCAGCCATCTGGCACAGGCTCTCTCAGTCCCCTCCTCGCGCATTATCTTTATTTCCGATTCTATTTTAACTCCCTTTCTCTAAAGAATATACAGAGCGCAGCTAGCTTTGTTGCTAGTGCATATATATATATATATACAAACAGGTAGGTCTATTTTCATTTAAATTCCATAGACTTTTCTTGGTCTGTTGACATCCCCAAAACCACGCCACTCAATTCACTATATAACTTATGGGAAGTTTGCTCTTGGCATTCATTGACAAAACTGAGTTTATTGTTTATGCAGCACTTCAGACTGATGCTTCTTGTCGATATGCGCACATTGTCTCCACGGTGATACCGCGCACAATCAATTCTCTTTGGAAAATATTTGTTCTTTATCTCAGGGCAGTTCGCCTTTGGGGCAAAATCATTAGCACTTCGTCAATAGGCTACTGGATCTGGAAAAATAACTCATCTATTTCACATTTTCAACTTTAAGGCTTTAATATTTTGTTTACATTGTGGAAGAGCTGAAAATTTCGAAGCTACACTGACTTCCAATCGAATTCATTGAGTCACATACATTTTTAGTACACGAATAAGTGAGAGTTAGAACAGGCTAGATTAAGTTTTATCCAAAGATAAATGAAATTGTTGAACCCGTGATTCGTAGAGTGGTTCGTGAAAGGACTGATGAATGGGCACGTCGGTTGGTTGATACAGCAACGGTTTGGGAGGTGGTGTTGGTGGGGGGGGGGGGGTGATTGAAGCGTATTCGAACATTTGTTTATTTGTTATAATTTTTGGTGCTACCACTGATGTCGCCGATGTTCTTTTCATTGAACACTGTACGGTAATTAGGGCCTAATGTGTTTCATCTTGCTGGCTAGATATAATTAGAGATGAATTCTTTGTCACAATTCATATTATTTCATCGCTTCCGAGCTGAAAAAAAAAATGCGGAAATGGTAGGGGGGCGGGGGGGGTGGGTTAGAGATATTCATCTTGTCAGTTGATTTGCATTTATAGTCTATCGATGTGGGTATATGACGTAGGTCCACAACCATACAAAAATCTCATCCTAACACAGCAGGTATCTTTCATTTGTTATTCTTGAACGAGCATAAAATGTGAAGAGTTACGTCCGAGGGTGACGTTTACATGAGTTTTGTAAATCTCCAGCCATGAACTGATCCACAAACTTCTGGCGTTTATGCTTTATCATTGATCAGCGTAACTACAAGGTTTCATCAGGTGAGTAGCCTACAGTACAGGACACAGGTGTACTCCTTCCACATCACATCTTTTATTACACACCCAATCGTTCGCGCGGACTTAAACATGCATACAGTCTGAAACACACCTGAATTTCCAAGGTGACTTACGCTTTCTGCAGGTAAAAACAGTCACTGGCTTTGAAATGTTGCCAAGATCGGGGAGTTGTAATCTTTGTAGGATAGGAAAGGGTCAAATTATTTACCGTTATTGTTGCGTTTCCTGATCGCCATGACACAGTTTTAACGACGATAATAAAAAATAAGCAAACAATTTCACTCTCTCTAGATCAAGCAACAAAAAAATAAATAATGACCATAAAATTGGATTATGAATGTCAGAATACCACTCTCGAGTCTGAAATCAAAGCCCTAGATATGACATGAGACTGTCAAATCATTAAGTCTGGCATGAAGAATGATTGTGCATTTGTGGCTCTTTCTTGTATAAAAAGCACTGAAATATTTTAGTTCTTTTCCGGTTGAAAAACTGAACCAGAGTAAGAGACTTACAACTGGCCTTACAGAAATTGGTGCAGAAAAATCATTCTGGATACCAAGCCACTTAATTCATTACTAATTTTCGTGAGAAAATAGAACATAATTTCAAAACATCTTATCTCAATGTCGCGTTAATTTGAAATAGTGAATATTAACGACAGAAGAAAGCCAAACCTTGCAATTGAATTATTGAGTGTTGTAGAAAAAAAATCGATTAAGGCCTCGAGAATGACAGCAAACTGGTATCCGTTTACGTTGTCTTTTGAGACACAGCTATCTCCGCCACTGTTAAAAAAGAATGGTATTGATCATCCCATCGGTCGCCCCACTCAGTTACCCGAAGCCAAAGGCTCCGGTCGGTGTACCTGTAACTAAGGTCCTTTAGCATTGTATTTTAAGGGGCTGTTTTCGAGCTTTTATAATTGTGTGACAAACTTAAGTTCATTCTAAAGCACAGGCCACTGGAAATAGGCCTACAGTGAAATCTGCGTAAGACGATTGCTTCTGAATATGATGGTGATAAGCTGTTGGAATATTTGATGGAAAATCGATAATGAAGATCATGCCAAAGATAAAAATGCTATAAAAGTGAATGATGAAAACGATGATGAAGATAGATATGTAATATTAAGATGCAATATACTTTGCTGTTCTGTGTCAAGAATAAAAATGGTCATTCACACTAAATCTCTTTTTCTATTCTAAACACCCCATTTAAGAAACGGGTCTTAAATGCTGTTTGTCTCTTCATTCTCTGTCTTTCCGATTATTACTATCGCTGACCAGTTCATGTCAGCTTCTTAACGACATTTATTGTAGGAAAACACTGATGCTTTTCCCCGAGCGCATTTCTCAACTGAGCCTTTCCCGATGTCGATTGTCAGGCAAAATGATTCTTGTTCTAGATATCCATCCTGAAAATGTTAAAGTGACACGATTTCACAATGTATTTTCATGATTCAGCTAATAGATCCGTATTTTGTTTTCAGTTGTGATTAACCGTTAGGACTTTACCAGATGGTGGTCTCCACAAGCTAACAATGTAGCACACAGTTGGACTGTTCGAGAGATGCAGGCTTAAACTTTTGTTCTTGAAACCCACTGAGAAGATCAAAATTTCTTCTTCGAGTGAGAATGTTATATCCTGCATTATTTGCGAATGATTTCAGTAAAGAATCTCACCCTTTTGCCTCTGAAGAAATCTTGCATCTCAAGATTAACTCCGTAATTAGACATTGGAGTTCAATACAACTCTCTACCGACACAATCAATTCAAGTTCAAACACCATAAATCTCATGTTACCACAGGGCCGGTACTAAAAGTAAAACTGGAATGCAAGAGTATCCCAACACAGTAATTGTGACAAACAGCCATAAGTAAGAATAGGACTGTTCATCCAGTAAGCCTCCAAGTGACTTAAAATGTTGAACTGACCCCACTCGGAAACCTAAGTAAAGCTAGTCAGTACTGGAATAGATTGTATTTCCCAAATCAGAATACTATTAACACCATCAAGACCAGACAAGCGACACCATTTTCTAGCACTGAAATGGTAAAAGTAGAGATAATAAAATCAACCCTGCTTCAAGCTGAAGAATCTGTAAGCCCCCAAACTCTGACAACTGAGAGGGAAATGCGAGAAGAAGACATTGTCGTACGACCTCTCTCTCTCTCTCTCTCTCGTTTTTTCTTTCTTAATAATGCAAATTAGATTTTATCTGCTGTGATTTTTATCAGTTCTGCCCTTTCGTGTACTATGTATATTCTAACTTAATGCATGTCTATTTTGTCCGCTCTTGGAGTTGAGATTTCATCTGTCTTTGTCTCTCTCCCCCCACTGTTTGACTGATTAGGCGTTAACCTGAACAATAAACTCTATGTTAGCAGTATTGATTTTTTTTTCAAGAGCTTCTGTAAGAATGACGGTTGACTTAAACCCCCCACGGCCAGGTTCAATACCTGTGCTATTCTGAGATTGGCTTGGACGGATGATTTCCTGGTTTATGTGTCTAGTTTTTCCCCTACAGATTTTGGAAATAAATCAGCTAGTTTTCCAGTATAAGAAAATTACATTGACAGCCAGACAGTGCCAATCCCCCTCACTGTCCTCCAGTTGGTGCAAGCCCAGTTGGAATACTGGTTATCGACCAAAGTGGGAAATCAGTGTTATTCTAGAATATTTGAAAGCTAGCAATTCTGTAGACAGACTTTCAGAGGCTTAAGTGTGTCCAGGTTTCCCACTTTTTCTTTCTGCCTCTCATTCTAGGGATTTGGCCTGACACAGGACAATCCAGAACAGTACTCCTGTTAACACAAGGCTTTCCCCATCATCTGCACAATGGGTGGATGAGGTTGTAAAAAGAAAGAAGTGCAGCTGGGAGTAATGAAAAGCTTGTGCATTCAGGATTTGAATGAATTAATGTGCTCTATTCATTTCTGAACTAAACTGGGCTTAAAGATTTCTTACATGAACACTGAACATCACCCATAGCGTGAAGCCCAGCCACGGCATGCTCCCCTTCTCGCTTAACACTCTTGTTTATGTTTAGATAATAGTAGTTTGCCTCAAACACCATAACAAAGGCCAGATTTTGTGATGGGTGCATGTCCGTTCTTTTCTAACACCTTACAGATAATCCTAAGTAAAGAATCGTACCGGTTTGTTGTCGTCATTTTTCTATGTTAAAAGAACGATAACAGGAAGCTTCGGCATCGGCATTTTATACACTGGGAACACACAACACAAGTTATATGACCTATGCAACCGTTACCTTTTTGAAATGCAGTGTCTTACAAGAATAATACTAAATAGTGTTTGCCTACTAAATCACACACTACTTTGTCATTGATACGAGGAAGATACCACCACTATGAATCTTTAATGCTTGGCTGCGCACTAAATGTAACATTAAAATAGAGTAATAACGCCTATAAATATCAAAACACACTCAAACTTTCAGTTCCCAAAATCATCCGATGATCTCTACTGTTTCGTCTAATCAATGTGTACGAATGCTTTGTGGTTCAGTGAAATATATTAATGACAAGTGAACAAAATCAGTAAATTGGCTATGCAGTCTCAAATACTCGCCTTCATAATTGGGGTAATTCAAGTCAAGTAAAATAAAATGATCTAGTATCCTTGTGAAACTGCCCCACGATTGTTACGTCAAATGTTAAATATTAGCAGCACCACATGATCGGGCTCGGCCGTAAGTGTAAAAATAGCATCACTTGCGTTTTCTAAAATTTAGAGTTGCGACATATTCAAAGACACATCGATAGGAAAACACTGCTTTTCTCTAAATATTAATGATGCTGTTGTGAGTAAAAACAACACCCTGTCCGTCTATTGTAGCTTAAGGCAAGGCAGTGCGCCATGCAGATTCAAGTGCTCATAGCATACACACTGAGAGAGTGCGATTGAGAAAATTTAGATGTGTCGACAGGAGACATTTTGAATAATCGCGGATGATTCAGTTAGATACTCATGCACGCTCATGTAGTCTGGATATTCCTAACTGTCTGTTTGTCTCTCTCTCTCTCTCTCTCTCTCTCTCTCTCTCTCTCTCTCTCTCTCTCTCTCTCTCTCTCTCTCTCTCTCAGCTCTTATCTTTCTTTCTATCTTCACCGTTTTTCTCCTTTTCCCCTTCAAATTCTATCTCATCTTCTCTCTGACTGCGGCACTGGGCAGAGCCGGTCAGAACGGCAAGGACACCAAGCTCTGTCTACACGCAGCGCCAGACTCATTGATTTCCTATTGATGCAAATGACAATTTCACACTTTTTACCGAGGGCCGGTGTGCCACTCAAGTTAAGGCCAGCATCTCGCATGGCTCGTCAAGGACAGCCAGGGACCAAATCTAGTTAATTTTAAAATGCCTAATAATTAATTTCATCAAGGCCTTGCATGGACGCAAGTAGGCGCATTCGGGTTCTGTTGCCTGAAACTTGTCAAGCCACCCCATTGAAATTGTTTATGTATCTTTGTTCCATTCAAATAGAATATTCCAAAAATTTCATAAACAATCCGAATTTGGATGTTATTGATCTAGTTTCTGAACTATATACTTTGCTCATTATCAAGCACCTCATAAACTTGTCTGTCTCCTTGTTATTTATAAAAGAAAGAGTACAAAAGAGAGAAAACTGCTTTGTTTGCCCCATTTTTTTTTAATGCTTTTGTTTTTATGGTTGTTTTTCTGCAGTGGATCACGACAAAGATAGATCGGTTTTCAGTGCAGAGATTGCATGTATGTCGTGGTTTCTCAGTGACCACCAGTCCCCTGTACTTGTGTGTCTCATATATTTTATGGAGGGTGGGTTTAAAGGTGCCATAATTAAAAGAAAATGTGAGAGCAACAACCAAAATAGAAAGCAACCTATTAACATACCTGCGTGATGGAGTAAAAGACATTTCAGCTTCTTGCAGCGCTGAATGAGGTTCTTGAAGGAAGCTCCTTTGACCCGCAAACAGAAGTTCAAAGCCAAGCATTCGATATGGATGCAGTTGGAAGCCAGAAGCTCAATATGTGAATCGTCCAGAAATGTTATTCCATACAAGTTGACCACCTTCAGATTAGGTGTATGAGCCTTGATCTTGCTGATGTTGATTACTTCATAGATGTCCTCCTCGGATTCAGAGGACAGCTCAAACGTGCCTAGATGGATGGACGGTTGGGTGAATGAACGGATAGGTGGATGGATGGATGGATGGATGGGTGGGTGGGTGGGTGGGTGGTTGGATGGATGGATGGATGGATTTGTGGGTGAGTGGGTGAGTCAGTGGGTGGATGGATGGATGGATGAATGTGTGGAGAAATGGATGTATGGGAGATTGGATGGACTTATGGAAATGTTATGTTGGAGTTGTTATTCAGATTAAATAAAACCCTTTAAGGTAAAAATATTTAACGAACCAATCAAATGAAGAACTCCCAGGGAAGACAGGCAGCTGTAGATTCTTCTCATGAATCCCTCAAGGAAGATAACTTCTGACAGACAGATACATAAACTGCGCAAGTTACATGGGAACGCATTCAGGTCGTTGAAGTCATGAAGCTGCATTGCGTTTGAAAAATCCAGTGTCATGTTTCTGCAGGGTAAAGAAACAAAATTATTTCCCAGGTGGGACGAGTGGGCATAAAACGACACGCTAATGATAATAAAAGGACGTGACATAGACTCCACACATACAGAATCTTATCATTATTTGAAAATTCATGTTCATCCGAGGTTAAAGCTCAAACTGGCTGGATTTACATTTATAACAAGAGGAGGAAAAATAACTTTAGTGTTCAAGACAGTTATATTTTAAGAGACATCAGACAATAAATTTGACATTGTACTGTTGTTCCAGGGTGGTAGTTCCACATAAAACAAAGAAAAAAGGTGTTCACGGTAGCCATGTAAATGTCATTCTAAAAATAAAAATTGCGTCATCATGACCAATGTATGTTATCTCATCACTTCTAGACCTATTTTATCTGAGGGAGCACTCATTAAAACCACATGACGAAACTGTGAACACACCTGAGAGCAGGGCATTTGTTAGCCAGCTCATGGAGAACGGGAGCAGTGATGAGGTCACTAGGTATTTCAATGTAACGCAGTGTAGAACCAAAGCGTATTCCGATGAGAGCCTGCAAGACTTCTGGGGAATACACATGGAGACCGGAGAACTCCGGACGCAGGGACACACGAGTCCAAAGACGACTGTCGTAGGCCAATAGTCGCCATTTTCTGCAGACCCTTGCAACTTTACCAAGCTCGTTATGTCTCAGGAAGCTGAAGATCTGTAGCATCAACTTGTCCGGTAGCTTGTCGATGGTAACGCTCTGTTAAAAAATAAGACAAGTGATGACTGAGTTTTTTTCGGCGGGTGGACACGGAAAGTTAAATGTCTGACCTCTTTTTCAGGGTCACTTTATGACTCCATTTATCAGCATGCATATAATTATGAGCCACAAGCAAAGCTACCGCGACCACACGTAAATTTCTCAATAGCTTCAAACTATTACCTACCACTACATTATTGTCGGCAGTCTATGTTTTACGGACAAGGGTAGCAATGCACACTATTTGCGCGTACAAGAATTGAAAAGTAGACCGTTTCAAGCAAATCTGTACGAAAACTAAAGTGCATGCAACATACCAAACATTATTTACTTATTTGACATACATCTAAATGTTTTAAGGCCTGTCCTTTCACACCACGACAAAAAAAAAATCATATCCTTCAATACTTTTAAATATTTCTCTTAATTCTGCTTCTCTTCACGCACAGACTCTGTCCCTAAAACAAAATAGAAAAAAGGAAGTTACTAATAATATGAACTCTTTGTGTATGTCGCGAGCGAGTGAGCGAGGATCAATAATTACGGGGAGAAGGGGGTATAGTAAGATTAACTCACGGCAGACAATTAATGGAAAGCATGGAATGTTGTGAGTTGGGGATTGGACAAGGCGAGATCAGTGTACTTACCAGTCACTGCACACAGAGAGTCCTAAGGGAACGGACGCAAGAGAGAGCCCAGAGGGCGAACATAAGGGAGCAGTCGGAAGACTCGTGTTAGTGTTTTTCCAGTGATGACTGGTAGGTTGAACTATGATTGATAATTGAAGTACTATATTCTTCTGATGACCATGATGTAAATAAGTTATATGCGAGGAGTGTGCAAGTCATGTGCTACTGTATTAATAGATGTGAACTTAGAGCGAGATCTGTACGTTAGGACTGTGGATTCCTAGCCTAGCCTGAGTACTGTGTAATACGGTGGAGGTGTGTTACAGAAGAGAGGCGCAGTTGTGTGGTGAGTGAACTGTGGAATGTGTATGTACGCGTGATGGTTCGTAATGAGTGGTGAAGTGGATAGTAAGTGTATGATGTTATATAGATGTAATGTTATTCTTATAGGTGCCGGGGTCGGGCAGTGAGGCCACCCGCGGTGGACGGACACAGGCCGGGGACAGGCTGTGGAGCCGTGCAGACAAGGGCGTAAGGCCGACAGGCAGCCCAGCAGCCGTGGCAGGCTGGATCTAGGGGATTGGGCTGACCATAGGTCTAAGTTATGTACTTGATAGTCTGTATTACGACTTATATAGAGTGTTGATGTTAGGTCGAGTAAGGGCCTGGAAATTTATGTTGTAAAGCACGGGCTGTACGGTTGTGGAACCGGAGATAGGGTGACTGTCAGGAAGAATGACCCTTGAATTGTAATTAAATTGAATAATGTACCGTATGTAATTGAACGTATATATATTAATCTCGCTTGATCGTGCAAATTGGAGGGCGGCCCTTACCAGAGGCAGCAAAGCATGGGAAGCTGACAGAGTCCAGCAGGCTATCAAAAAAAGAGAACGGCCCAAGAAAAGGCCCAGTGGTACTGAACCAACGGAGCACTCTTGTCATTTATGCGGAAGGGTCTGCAGGGCAAAAATAGGACTTATCAGTCACATGAGAAGCCATAAGTCATGAAAGAACAGTCTTTCCATTCTGTCCTCTGTGTCCTTTAGTTCTCTTTATTGTCCATGTGTTGAAATTCTCAACAATTTCTGTTCTTTATTCCTCTGGTGTTGTTAAGGTCATCATCATACCTGATGGACGAACTATTATTATTATTACTATTATATTACTGTTATAATAAATGTGTGAGCCTGTTTGGTTGTTTTGTTAAGTGTTATACTTGGTCGTTTGTGATTGTTGTCCTGTCATAATAAGTACATCTTCCAGTTTGGAATTTGTCACAGTGTATCTCAACGACGAATTTGATATCCATCTGACGATACCTTGAAAGTACACCTGAAGGAAGCATACGCTCCTCAAAGAACCAAATTCTGTATTGATCTGTCTCATCTGGTTGGCGAAAAGCATCCAGGAGTGTGTGTGTGTGTATGTGTGCGTGCGATTGGGGCTGAGGGTAGGGCTGTTTACCTTCGAGATTAGATTTAAATGCACATTTTCAATGGTTTAGAAAGCTGGAGAATCAAATGCACTTGTAGTGTCAACAGTGCAATGGGAGATCTGGGTCAACCAATGTCTTCCTCTCTGCTCCATGATGAAACCGAGACTGACTGAAACGACATTTTTTTTTTTTTTGCAACTTTCTACCGCCCACAGTGTCAGCAGACTGCCTTTTTGTGGCAAACTATTACCGAAGTGGCCTGCACTGATTATCATGTTATCCATCGGACAAGTGTTAAATATAATGACATATTTCTTTATACATCTTATCCCTTTCTGCTACCTGCAATTGTTCAACCATCAAACACATGCAGTACATATATATATACGTATTCGCAATGAAAGGAATAACATATCTTTTATCAAATACATATTTGCATTCATAGACACACCCCTAATGACAACAAACTGAATTACAAAAACTTAAGGATAATTGATAAAACTACACGCAGGTAGCAAGGTCTCTGTTCTTAGGCAAAATGAGTTTGCTCAAGAATGTCTAAGCATTTTTTTTATATGAGGGATGATAAATGTGTAAGTCTTGATACATTTACATTCATAAGAAAGTCATATTTTCCTGCACACATTTCCATTCTCCTATCGCTAAATACCTACAAAAGCACAAACACAAATGCGCCCACATGCACAGACAAACCACACAAAACCAAGAAATGAAAAAGGTGAAATGTAAGCCTAAGTACATGTACTTTGCTTGGTAAACAGAATGAACATTCACGACTGTTCATATGTTAATTTGACATTAAAGAATGCCATCGTCGTCAACTCATGTGTCCAAATAACAGTATACCAGTACATAATATTAACTGATAAGCCCTTTTCATGATTCTGCACATTTTTTTGTTTTCCCAGCCCTCCGCCCCTCTTCTTTTCCTCCTCTTCCTTTCCTTGCACTGTTTTGTTTACAGTTTTTGAAGAGAGCTTCCTACCTAATTAAATCCTCACACACTGTACTTTGCCATGCAATTGCAAATTTACTGACGTCAGAAATTGTGTCATGTTGCAGCAGTGAATAAAGTGTGTTTCCCGGAATTGGAGGCATGACATCATGAGGAAGTCGGCTAAGCTTTGTTTGTTGAAGAAATTAGATGGATTGAGTTTTTGTTGCCTAGCTTTTATGTCTGAGCGGAATTCTTTTCTGTAATGGATTTTCGTCGACCACCCCCCCCACCCCCCCCCACTCCCATCCCCCTCCATTTTTTACACACACACACACACACATTATTTTTTTTTAAAGGAAAAATGAGGAATTTTGTTCTAAAAATTAAGGCGTGAGGAAATTGAATAGGATGACCTAGGTGACATAATATGACAGGTACGAAGTCACTTTGAGTTTTCTCACATTTGGTCGTAATGCGTTAGTCTGGTTCACCATGGAATATTGAACAGATTTATGGATGATGTACCCAATTCCCAGATTGGGTGGTCAGTAACAGGGGACTATGCGAGGGCCCAATCACGTCATCTCAGTTTTATGGAAGGCCTATTAAATGCAAAACGCAATAATGAAACACACGTACCTTAATATGAATGAAACACCAATGATGAGTGACAACAGCATTGAGAGAGGGGGGGGGGCGGGAGAGAGAGAGGATAATGGCTTGAAGAAACGAAAAGGAGATAAGAGAAGCCGTATGATATTTAAATAGTACATAGCTTTAATCACACGAGGCCGAGTATAGGGCCTGTGTATCTGGCTTGGGGGTGGAGGGTAGCCTAGTTCTATCATTTGAACACTTAAAAGATAGTGACTGTATTAAGCTGCAGGACTAAGTTTGCCCATTATTTATTAGACTAATTGTTTGATGTTATTTATCAATCATGTTTTCAAGCGGGGGGAGGGGGGGGGGCACACGCCTATATAAAGTTTGTTCGGCTTGGATTTTCGATAAATAACCAGACGAAAAAAATAAATAAATAAAACACCAGCAAGCAGACTCACACAAAATGTTACTATTTCAGCATAATATTTTTTAAGCGGTACAAACAAATTAATGTATATTTACACACCGGTACACGACATTGTGTTTGTATTGTACTATGTGTGCAGACCATGAATGTTAGAAGCTTACAACACCCCCCATAACGGAGGTACGTTAGTGAGAGTGAGGCAACATGTAATAAAAATGGTTTACCTTTTACTTTTTTTGTGTGTATTATCTTAGCCTATGTTTGTAGCCAACCCCTGGAAATTTTAAATACCACCGTGTGATAAAATGAAAATAATAATAGAGGACCATAATAAGAAAGGACCAGGTATCATTCAAGGCCTAGCTATACTATTACTTCTGCAGCTGCGGGAAGGAGAACAGCAACTAAACTAAATCATCAACCGAAATGAAGATAGGTATCCAGAAGTAGAAAGACAAAAACTGACCGCTCTGTGGAGGTAGCTGCCGCTCTCATGGGCAGTTGCAGCTTGAGAAGCGTCCTGCGCAACATCGAATATCGTGGTTCGAAAGGCAGCATCCATTATAAAGTGTTAGCACAGTCACCGTCTACCCTCCATACTCCATTGTTATTCCACCAGAACGGTGCGTTTCCAGCCCCACAGAACATGAAACCCCTAGCCTACATTTCGTGTTATTTTTACCCTGACACAAGGCTAGCGCTCTTCCTCCGAGATTTTCGGTTGCATGCGAGCGCGGTGCCAGACTGAGGAGCTCACGGGTGTGTACGCTGAGATACCTCTCCTCAAATAATCGAACAGTCCGCAGCAAAACGCGGCCAAAGTTCAGGACTGTGTTACCGCGAGTACACAGCTTGCACTTTCTCTTCTTCTTGTTGATGGTGTTTTTTAAATAAAATTTGTAAATGTTTGTTCACTTCAATAAAAGGAAAGTGTTTGCGGGGAACGATATTTTGTGGATAATGTTTTCTAAACTGTTCATAATAGAAGGTTACTACGAAACTAAAAATGCACGTTTCTACGACGTCAACTGGGTCATAGGTTAAAGTTGAATCTGAAATAAGGTCAACAGTACTGGCCATTCAGTTGTGACTCGATAATGACACACAGTTATCATCAGCTGTTACACCGTTCAATCGTTATCATTACTTGTGTACTATCAGACCTGACGAATGGAGAATCTCACACGGGCAAGCCACTACGATATAAAAGCGAGAAAGAGCCTTCTGAAGCTTCACTCAGTCTGCAAGATTTTGAATCACACCCACATTCAGACGTGGCACAAACAAAGATGCCGAATGTGGAAGTTACTCACCAAGACGATGGAGGAGGAGGTCCATTGAAAGGGACAGTGGACTTAGATCTAGATCTAGATCTAGAAGTGGGCGTAACTGACTTACAATTACAAGTGTACGAAGTGTGGATCTATTCAATTATAGGAGCAGTGTTGGTTGGACTCAGTGGCATTTTCCCCTTACTCGTGATTCCCTTGGAATCAGGTCCAGCACTCAAGCATGGAGGTGAGTTTTTTTTTTTTTTTGGTCTTTCTCTTTGAGGCTTTCATTGTTACTTAATTTACTTGGATTATCGCCGCAGATCTGCTGCTGGTAATACTATTACTAGATCTAAAAATCTAAACCAACAGCATTGAACAGCATGCTTCTCTAAACTGTCTCTACAGAAGTAGATCTAGACTCTATAAGGTTGTAAAAATGGATGGTATTATACAAATAGAGGGAAAATTAGTAGGCATATCATTCAAGACGTGCATGATGTATATTGCATACTGCAGCACAATATTATATCCTGAAGACAAACTGAGTAGATCTCTTAGTTTATTTGGAATACAGCCACAACTTCTTGTATTTATAAGCTAGACATTTCAATCACATGATTGTTTTGAAATACATACGTTAATATTTACAAAGAATGACTGTAGGCCTATTAACAGGTGGGTCTACTTAAGATTTTGCCATCTTCTCATTTGGTTGATATTATGGTTTTTAGCCACGCTTATTCGCAGACATCTGCGAATTTAGAACTTCGATGGTTTTATCACTGAATTTAGAGCGCCTAAGTCAATGATTGTGACGATGACAGCTTAAAAGCCAGTGCAATTTTCTGAAACTAGATTATAATCTGACATGATCAAAGATTCAGAACCTTTGCAAAAATAAGACATGAATATTTCTTAATAAACATCAGTGTTGTATTTTGTATTAAATTATCATATTTTATTTATTCTGCTGCTTGAGTATGTGCCTAAAGCATGTGGCTGTGATGTAATATAGGGCTTCATTTCTGGAGTAGAATAATGGAAATAGTATCCCATTATCAGCAAACCTTAGCACCCGTACCATCACATCTGCGGTTAAAAATAAAAGTGTAGCTAAAAAGAAAAAAAATGAACAAGCTGTGTTTCATAATGCTGTACCAGTATGTGTATGAAAAACGGTAGGTACAAGTGACATTTAAATACAGAAATAAGTCTGATTTGTAGAACTTCAAATATGTAGATATGGGGTACAGGTGTATAAGCCATAAGCAAGTGGTTTAACTATGAATCTATAATTATTCGAGCATTAACATAGCCTGTGCAATTATGTATAAACCTTGAAATGAAATTTACCAGTATAACTTAGTGATCAATGAGCCCTGATACTGTCAGGAGAGAAAGAGATAATGGTGATCTGTTTTTATTAGACCAGGGCATAGTATTCAGAATTGATTGGACTTGGTGGGCAGGAGTTCACAGTCATATCATATTGCTTTGCTCTCAGAATATGCAGAGGCAAACATGACTTTAGGAAATGTGAAATACTTCCATTTATTGAGCATCAATTTTTAGCCAAATCACAACTTTTCATATTCTCAAGGTTCTTAAAAGCTGTTTCATCGCTGCACTTCTTCATGACTACATGTCACTTTTGTGTGAGTGTTTCAGTTATCTTTTCTTTAGATGAGTTGTTCAGGAGAATTTGAAACCCCTTGAACACATTTGATCTGAGATGAATTCGAGGTGAAAACAGTAATGTTGCAATGTATTCACTGTTTATTGAGCACATTTGATATTAGGTTTGAAATCAGTCAGTCACTATCCCATGTTAAATAGGTGTGAAATCAGTCAGTTACCATTCCATACTGAATTTGTTGTATACGGTAATTATTGTTTTTCTATGGCTTAGCAGGTGAAAAAATTTGACATAAGAAACTGGGAACAGAGCATTAATACCTTTTTTAAAGTCTAGATTTTTGTACTCTTGATGTAAATATTGAAAGCATTTTTTACTTGTATAAGAATTGTGATAATTATGTGGACACTCTTGTAAATTGTAATGACAAAGCTGCACACAGCACATCCAACTAGATGTATTAATATCAGAGCTGAAGCCCACAGAAGAAATTAATGCACTCCCCTCAGTGTCACTCAGAGAGCAGTCCAATAGCTCCCCTACCTTCTCTCATTTGTATTTGTATGTAAGAGAAGCTGAAGCCCCACAATTTTTTTGTTTTATTGTTGTTTATTACAATGAGTGGCAACCTGGTTGTCTCCTATAACTAAAGCCCTTCATAAAACTTGAAACCTGTCACAAGAAGGCGTAAATTTTCTGCCCTTGGTTTTCATGAATGCACCTGAATGAAATTGAAGGGCTTGCACAAAAAAAAGAAAGAAAAAAAAGGTGGTTTAATGGTAGGGTCATTAATTCATTGGAGACTCGCAGTTCCCATTAACTATAATTATCAAAAACGGAGTCATGTTTTATCAAACAACTGAAACAAAATTATGGCAAGTGAGACCAGTTTTCACGAACCGGTATGTTCCAAAATGTTTAACTGATTTGCATCTTCGATTTGATTCAGCATTGAGGACTGTTCACTGAACTTCTGTAACTTTCATAACGGGCCGAATAAATTATTGATCAGGAAGGTTTGTTCACATTATGGGGTAATGATTAAGTCAGTGCATTGCAAATAGCAATAAGGTGCACGCATAACTTCACCATGTAAAAGCCATGTGTATTGCCGATTAGTTTAGGACTTAGGCGGATGTCTCTCATGATAGGATTGAAGACAGGGTCACGATGCCCCAACATCTTTATGCTATGAGCTGGCAGTCGGCTAAATAAACAGGAAAATACATACTGCTCATACGCGTGTGAAAAGAAAAGAAGATAAGAAATGGCACTTCAGTATTTTCAGAATAAACATTCAGGGCTATGCCATTCATTCAACAGCCACCATGCTTTAAAATCGAAGGGACGTATCATTATTTCGTGCCACATGTCCTAGTATGAATTGAACAGTAACGCCATAGGTTGCTAAAAATCGTCACGTGTACCTGCACTATAGTGATGAACTTTTGCACAAATTTTATCAAGACAATCATAATCTTAAGTGTCCGAAATACCCGTTGGGAATGTCAGCAGAGTTGTGACCTTTAATTGTCCCTCCTTTAGTCCATTCACCCTCCCTTTCCCACCCCCTTCCGCCATCCCATTTCAAGTCTGGTCTTCGCAAATTACTTTCTAATAAGACAGGTCTGTCCTTCTCGGTGACCTGATGTCTAGTTCACGGGTCGCAGGCCTCATTATGTCAAACACAAGGTGGTTTTCAAATTTGCTTGTCGAGTACAGAGTTTTTGTCATTATATTGCCGCCCCCTACCCCCCTTCTCTCTCTCTCTCTCTCTCTCTCTCTCTCTCTCTCTCTCTCTCTCTCTCTCTCTCTCTCTCTCTCTCTCTCAAGCATGATCAGGTCTGCACGCAGTCGTATAAATAGGTTGATTTGCAAACATAAAAACGATCAACCGCCAAACAGTGGTATATGTGATGTAAGCCTATGAGTTTGCGTCGTTTTACCCAGATCTGCACAATTTAGGATGTTGTAAGTCTAGCAAAAGTGGTGGAATCAATAATTTGATAAATTGTTATAATTCAAAGACTACTGTTTAAAAATGAGTTGTGGTTGTTGTTTTTTTTAAATTACAAAGACAATTTTATGCAAAATATAGGCGGATATCCAAATCACAGCTGAATCAGTTTAATAAACGACATCATCAGCAGGTAAGTGAGCACATTTCTGATTCCTTCAAACATTTTCTGAATTCAACAAATACGTGTATGATAGTTGACCTTAATTTTTTAATGATATCCGCTGTCGCTGTAGACTTAAGAATTGTCTGTTTAGAGGGCACTGTAGTTGGAGTTGTTAGTGGGGCACTCATGTGTCACCATACCAGAGGAGTTTACATTGTTAATAATACAAGCCACGCAGTTGTCCTACAGCATAACCATTCAATAATATTATGTTCGCGTACTAATCTTTGGGCTTTTGGGCTAGAATTATCTTGTGGCATTGACTTTGTATTTTATTGTTCAAAGTTCAGTAATCCCTTCTTCACTTCATATCATTCTCTCTCCCCCCCCCCCTCCACACACACACACACAATCGTCCCTCGGTTCCCATGTTCACACAGCACTCTTGAGGAGTCATGTAACAAACACTGTAGGTTGAGGCAGAAGAAATGAATTGGAAATGTAATTACCCAACGTTGTTTTTTTCTCCCAAATCAACTGATGAAATGAAACTTTCATGACTCACTGTTGATAATTAACACGTAGCCTCGGAATTAAATATGTGGCAATGATACATCCGGACTTAGATTCGGAACCTTACATTTGTTTGCTATATTTTTAGTCCCAGATGTGGTAGGTTAAGTATTGTTTTTTTCAATGATCTTCATGGGAAGGAAAACTTCCAACTGTTATAATACATTATTATACACTGTATTTTTAACCAGCTGTATCTAATGGCAGCTTTAAGATATGCATGTCGACTGGTGTTTTGAGCATAATAGTATGATAGACAAGCGGCACCGTCATGCGAAATGACAGAGAGGAGTTGATCAATAGCAAACACAAAGTATTCAACAACATTCAGGCTGTTGTTATAAGTGGGTACGCACCCCAGGGGTTTCGCGCTCGGGGCGTGTACGTAAACATACCTGTCCCTAAGCCTGTCATTATCTTCAGTCCTAAATCTTATCGAATCCCTAATCCCGCCCCCCCCCCCTACACTTTCAACCCCCCCCCCCCCAAAACAGGAGGAAAACAAAAACAAAATCTGAAAGAATAATTAATTAAGGCTGTTGTTAGGAGTTTTTCGGTAGGACCCTCTAGTTCTGGGGTCACAAAATGCTTTAAATTACGTAGCCCTCGCTAAAAAGAAACTTGGGGGACATTCATACTTGTAACAACATTCATTCAACAAAGCTGGGCATGGGCCTGTGTTAGTTTAAAATATTTACAGAGACATTTCTCAACCCGAGGATCATGCAGACAAGAGCAGTAGTGGGGGACATTTAACTGAATTGGACGTTTTGCATTTAGCCCTGCATATCTTTGTGGTTGCACGGGCACTGTAGAAACAGACGATGCAAATGCCAAAGTGGAGCTCTGCTTTTGTGACACGAGAATATTCCCAGTTTACTTAAGTGACCACATGGACTCCTCCTATTGGACAGACTTTTATCTTTGAAGTACCCCCCAAATTGTGAAAGACCATCGAGTGCCTTGTTTGACACTCTTGAAATAAATTTTGAACCGTGACTTGACCAGCACAAACACCAAGTTTATCTTGAAGGAGTCCCCGATTGATAGAAAGCTTAAAAGTTTACCATCGGGTCAAGGTTCTCCTTTAAGTAGAACAAGTGCATTTGTGTTTGTTTTGATCGTCACCATTTTCTGTTTCGGCATCTTTCTTCCCTCTTTGAAAAGTATCAAATGTTCTCAGTAGGCGATAGATGCTTACAGCAAATTTAAAATACTAAGATCCTTTTTTCAGTATCTTTTCAAAGCCACCGTGGCAGATAACGATGAATTAGTATAGTTTCAAGAAATCATTGTTGCTTGCCCCCCCCCCCCCACACACACATACACTCCCACATGCCCTAACATGCTTGCACAAAAGCATATGCCGGCCACTAGTTCAATCTCTTTCTGTATCACGCATCGGATATTATGGATTTTGTATCCATATTAGCGCGAGAGGTTGGGTGTATACACGAGTCCATAAGCAGTATTGATCGCTATATAAACAAGTAAATAAATCAAATAATGCAAATAAAATTGATGTTCCCCGTGTTTCATAGTTTGGAGGGGGGGGGGGGTGTAACAAGCATTGATGGTTGCTAATATTTCTATTATCACGATAATAGTATCTGAACTTGCACTCCAGGATTTGGTTCTTCGTGAATAGGTGTAAGGGCCACGTTATTCAAGTTTACAGTTCTGGAACTGTGTGATCGACAGGCTAACGTAGACCCCAGGTACTAAACCTACGACCACTGCACAGGTTAGAAACTCACTCAAAACCTACAATCGAGTAGTCGATCTCTGTCTCTGAGCTAGCATTGACTGCAAACATGGCGTTATGCCAGGTCCTCTACATATCATAAACAGTATAAGTCTAGCCCGGCTTGGCATTTTTTTAATGCATTGAAGTCCTTGGTGAGGTTCAATAAGTGCATATTACTTTTATGTAAGTAGCTACAGTATCTACACTGTCTTCACTATTACGATTCTTTGAAACACTTCAAATGGTACAATTGCAGGTCAAAGTGACATCAGCACTAAAAAAAAATTAATGTCTTCTAATTATTTTTTTTTATTGGAATACTGTAAATTTGAAAGATCAGGCAGTTTTATGCATTATTATGTATTTAAACAGTTTTTTTTTTTTTTTTAGTCGCCCCTCCCCCTCCTGTGATCATTTTGCCCCCTCACCCCCACCCCCACACCCCACCCGAGTATGGATGAGGTTAAACGAGCATTCGGGTGGGAATACCCTTAGCCTTGAGCGCCGGTCTCCGTCAATTACAAGTTAACCATAAATTTTAATACGGAGTGAGACCTTCACATGCATGCTTTTCTGCTGCATCATACATGTATTACATACTGACAGTATGCACAGCGAAATCACTTCAGAAGAAACAAAAATGAAGAAAAAAAAACAATAACAAGAAATCCGGGTTTTCCAGAAATGCATTCGAACTGTACAACGAGACAATGTATTATATGTTATGTATAACACAGAATCACATAACAAAATACACCCGAGACACCGTATTATGAGGTGGTGATTTCCTCTCATGCAGTGCCAGGGGCTATAACAAAGGACCTTCAGTAGAATGCATGCAGGTACTCATTTTGCTGATAGGTTAGACATTTTCAGGCGCTCATCTTCGTAGCATATTTCTGCACGCACGCCAGAAGTGGAAAATGTAAAGAGACCGTTTTTACTATTTCATGACAAAACCTTGGATCTTTTTCTCTCTTTCTCTCTCTCTCTCTCTCTCTCTCTCTCTCTCTCTCTCTCTCTCTCTCTCTCTCTCCCTCTCCCTCTCCCTCTCCCTCTCCCCCCCTCTCTCTCTCTTTCTCTCTCTCTCTCTCTCTCTCTCTCTTTCTCTCTCTCTCTCTCTCTCTCTCTCTCTCTCTCTGACCCACATCTCTTCAGTTCGTCTTTTCAAAAGAGATACATTATGCATGCTCTCAAGTTTATTGATTGGGAAGGGGAATATTGTGAAAGCCTGAATGATAGGATTACTTGTACATGTATATTTTGAAGCACACATCGTGTTTGTAGACCGTCGTGGATTATTGCATGAATCGCGCGCTTAACCCAAGAAGGCGCTTTGAAATTTTGATTTTCAGAGCGTTTAAGGTACTGTAAATAAAAAAAATAATAATAACAACCTCCTATATATACTTGGCAGTTGAGGTACAATGTAATGTAGTCTCAACGTATCTGCACCAGACTCGCTGGGCCCCAATGCCGACTCTGAGTTTTAGACCACGGTACATTTTTTGATCCAGCACTTGGCATTCATTTACTTTTTTATGCCGGCTTTAATTCGTGTCCGGGCTGACTTTGATACATGAAGTTCGTTTTATTTTCATACACCGTGTAAAGTTCCTCTATGTTAAAGGTTTAACCGAAAATACATATGTATTAAATTTACATGTGTGGATATATTTATATTTGGTGTCATAACACACTTGTCACACTTAATGCTACCCGTGCTTGGGGTTTGCCATAGCTTGTACGCCAGGACGAGAAATCCCTTAGCTGATGACCTGTGTTTGGGGGTATGTTGCTGCCCCGCTCCTGAATTTGGTAGAGTACGAAAAAAAATCACGCGGCAACACTAGAATACAAGTCAGGAGAATCCCATGAGTCGATAGTTTTAGATACCTCGGTTAGCTAATCCTAGAGCTTTGGACATACTTTAGACATGTTTCCCAGCACTAATTGTAGACGTAATATATTGTTAACTTTTTAAATAATCAATTTTTCCCGATTAATTGATCGCAATAAAATTCCTCCTACTTCTCTTTCAGTGCGTCGCATTGCATTGGGATTTCGGAATCACATTACTTAAGCCTTTGAAATCCTTTGGCGACATCCGTAAATTCGTTCCTGGCAACTGTGTACTATTACGAAACGTAGATGGGGATGGATTTGGTTGGCTAAATTCACCATAATATTAGAAGTGCTGGCCATGCCACTGTCAATTCCTAAGCACATTCTGTGAGCTGGAACTGTCAGACATAAGCAGGAGAAGAAATATATTGAATACTGTCCACGAAAATGTACCGGTTAAGTGCTGGCCATGCCACTGTCAATTCCTAAGCATATTCTGTGAACTGAAACTGTCATAAGCAGGAGAAGAAATATATTGAATACTGTCCATGAAAGTGTAGCGATACTCAGAACAACAGTGCAGCCAAACACAATATCTGTGGAGAAGAAGACTAAGTGTGTCTATGTAAAGGAGCTAGAGTAGATCAAAGCACCCACACGAAGAAGCAATTGAGATGTACTTACGGCTTCAAACACACGTTCAACGTGCGGGAATTGAGATGGATGCAGGGAACTCCTTCGCCTTTGTCTGTTCATTATTAACGCTGTCTCTTAGTCCTATATACGCAACAAACTTCAGTAATTTTTGGGTCATGTCTGGTTCGGCTAACAGTGCCATCGCCTGGTACACACATCTTCTGTTTCCTCGTAGAACATAACACTGTCGAGACGGGCTTTCATTTTGAACTTACTTTCGAGTAACTTGCACTAGTGTACACAACTTTCCAAGAACTTCCCTACTGTTGAATGATTATCCACCTTATAAGATGCATCCTGTGAAGACGTCCAGCACAAAACAGTGAATGGACAGAGTTTGATAGATATAATGAAGATCAGATCCATGCATTTCACATCTTTTGATCACTAACATGTAGTTTAAGTAAACCTACGCGTGATTCATTCAATGCGGTTTCTGAAATACTGTTGGACAGACTTCAACGCCCTTCAATATTTCATTACCTTTGCAAACTAACCGCGTTTTGAATGAGCGTAATGAGCAGGCGGAGAAAGCATTCTGCTTTTTTTTGCAAGGATAAAAAACTTCAAAACAAGGAATGAGAATAACATAACGTAAGAGTTATGAATTAAATAATAATGTTCAAAAAGCATTCCTCCCTCTCCCCCCGCCCCCTCCCAGCGCGCACTTCAACGAGAGAACGTCACATATTTAACTCACTTTATTGCCCTTTGATTGGAAATTAACGCTGTGATAACCAGTATTCTATATATAGAGATGCGTGTGTGTTTGAAAATCATAAATGAACTATTTAAAATTACATGATACAGTCTGATGTTGATATAAATGAACATGTCAACACAATAATGAACAAGAGGGGGGGGGGGGCAGGTACAGATTTAACATTTAACTTTATAATATATATATACATAATTCACATAATTTGTTTCAGAATTGTGACTTCACATTTGCCATGCCTAGTATATATGTTTATTAAAAATAAGCATATTAGTTATAGTCTGTTTTCGAAAGATCGTGAGGGAAATGTTGTCGAGCATCCATTAGCTGTATACATACTTTAACCACAGTTCCCAGCAGCACTCAGGTTTCAGAAAACTAAAAAACGTCGGCAGCGTCAGACAAAAACCAGCCAATAGAATTTGATAAAACTGATGAAAAACTGGCGTTTATTAGGTCTTTTCTTTACACATCTTGGCAGGTTTTATTTTGACTGTTGAACAGAAGAAATGGAGCGCGATTTTTGTCTCTCATTTACAGTCCCAGAAACAATCGGCATTATGAGTGAGGATGGTTATTGGTAGTAAACTTCGAACCAATTGGGAAGAAAGTTGAGTGCTGGATAGCGTTGCATACGAAGGAAATGTTTACATTCATAGACGGCGATGACAGAACACATTTATCATTTAACATTGTTTTGATTATGTTTTCAGTTATCTCGAAGTTCATGTCTGCTTGAAGTCTCACTTGAAAGTTTTGTCTTAACTAGGCATCTGCGAAAAAATCTGCCATTACCGTAGCGTTATCGGGTGTTAGCACACCGTTTACCTAGCAATAAAATTAATAGGATGTCAGGAAGAGAAATTATGTATCTAATGGCAACGGTGAGAAAAAAAATAGAGGGTATTGCAGGAACCGCTACCTCTCCGCGAAACGGAAATGAAAAGAACAGAAAAACGCACGTTTTCACGAATGTTTTTATCACTTCACTTTGATTTCACAATTTAAATTACGAAGTCTGGCAAGTCAACGGAATGAACCCGGCGTCCGTCGAGTCAAGTCTATTTTAGCGGACAGCTTCACGGCACGAAATATGTGTATGAATCTGACAGCTTCCACAGGCTTTTCCAGAAAGTGCTTGGAAACCGCGTCAGTTGCGTGCCATTTTCTGATCTAATGGTTCACGTCAGCAGCTAATGTATGTTATTGTCGATAGAAACCACCAGTGTGAACTTTAACAAAAGGGAATGTGGCTGGCGCAAGGGATTGGTTTTGCTATCTCCCCTAACATTTAACTTTGCAGTAAAATTGATTAGCGGGGACAAGTACAGTGCAACGCATGGTGTATCTTCCGCAACAGGCATGTTCATTACCCAATAACGCGCTTAGTGGAGAGCGCGTTTGTAGATTTATTTTCATCTTACTACTTTCTTTATAGTTTAGTTCAGTGTTCCATGACTCAGCCGTCACTGAAATTAAGACAGTTTGAACTGATTCTACATCCTGGTGGATGGATGTCCGTGAGTTCATGTCATTTATGAAAAGTTAGTTAAAAAATTAATGTTTAAGCTATCGAAAATGATAACGCCATATTATTCGTTTTGAAGCTCAGCCGATCTGTGTTATTGTAACTTTCCTTACTTGAAACTAATCAAGTTTGCTTTACTGTGGAACCGGCGACTTGCAAGAAGCGGCGTGGAAAGTTTGGTCCTACTGAAAATGAACCAGTAATACCGGTTTTGTTTATCATGAATAGCTTGTACCCAGTGTATTTTAATGATAGCTTTGCAATAGAAAGTTGGCCAAGACTAGAATACTTTTGAAGTTATGATTCTTCAATTGATCCGACGAGGTTAACGGCGTATGTGACGAATAACTGTGATGGGAAAGCCAAACACAAAGGATCAGTCACACTATGTAGCTGCTGTACGAGGGTAACAAAGACCACAGACTAGTCTTAAAACCATGGGCAGGACTGTTTACTCTATATACTCAAGACAGAATGACAACTTAGAAGGGTTGTTATTTAAGAGCTGTAAGGAACTTGATGGCCATGATAAGTTAATCCAGCATTGGAGTTTACAAGAGAATGGTCATCCTATTGCTGCAGTATGAGTATGAGAGACAAATTGAAAAAGTAATTAGTTTTTATCTGTCTCTTCAAAGTTCCAGAGGCGTTCCCGTAACACAGTAAGCTTCTGTTTGTTTCTCTGCCTGTCACGACTTTGAAAACGCCAACACAGCAGGAAACTGAAATAGAACATCAGCCCAAATGAGCTTAACTGTACTTGCTATGACATCCTTTGATCGGCTCCATGACTTCGCCTCGAGGCATAACAATTAACATATGTGCAATGATCATGTGGGATCCAACGGCAGAAACGGCCAAACCTTTACACGTGTAATGAAATTGTTTTGACCGAACGAAGTCTTAAAATAGATCTCAAAATACCCAGTTAGTCTGGGTATTTTCTGGTTTTGATGTGTGATGAGGGTTGTATCATTTTTCCCCCATTTTGGCCTCTACAGAAAAAGCACTGGGAAAGAATACGTACAGCATTAAAGGAAGAAATGGAATTATGTACTACATAATTTCTTAATTTAAGTCACTTATCATAGCCTCATTCTGCAAGTCGAAGCTTGTCGTGCCAATTCCCCGTCTCCACAGCATTCCCGCAAGGGATAACCAAGAAACTGGAGACCAGGCGTGTCAGACATAATGTTTCAGGATGTGTCTGGGAATTCGTTCCAAAACCCAAGATGCCAGTTGTAAACACTCACAGCTGATCTAACGGAAAAGAAGTTATTGAAAAAATCTCCCTCTTTACAAATATGGGAAGGCTTCTCATCTTTCACTTGGAAAGAAATTAGTTTTCATTTTTCTCTGCCTACGCGCGGTCTATCTATCTATCTCTCTATCTATCTATCTATCTATCTATCTATCTATCTATCTATCTATCTATCTATCTATCTATCTATCTATCTATCTATCTATCTATCTTTCTATCTTTCTTTCTATCTATCTATCTATCTATCTATCTATCTATCTATCTATCTATCTATCTATCTATCTATCTACCTATCTATTTATCTATCTGTCATGTATCCATCTATCTTTCTGTACCTGTCTGTCTGTTTCTATCACGTTTTTCATGTATGGGCCAGTCAATCTGTCTACAAACTAGCTTGACTAACTTTGTGTCTGTCATCTGTTAACTCAGCAGCAGAACCAAGGTACCGACTAATCTGTCAGCCAGTTTGCCTGTATGTCTGTTGGTACGCTTGTCTATCCATCAACCCCCTCTCCGTGGCATTTTCCTTTGCTTCTCTACCGTGTCAACGATTGACATTCCACGGTCTTCAAAGCGCGGGTGTTGACCCTTACCGATCGGCAACTGCAAAGTAACAAAGGCTGGAAACAAAGAGTTTTGCTTCCAAAATCGAAGGGAGAAATCAATTTGTGATTATTTAGCTACCGCTTATTATTGCTTTCATGCTGGTGAGGCACATTGTGAACCAGGAACCAGCTAAATGAGGGCGGTATGTTCATTAGTAACAGAAAGGCTTGGCGTGGATGAGGCGAGAGAAAAGAGAAATACATGTACATGTAATTGGTGAGAGGCTGAAGGAAAGAAAGACTTGGTTGGGAACGAGGATGCGGAAATAAGAGTACTTATTATTTTCAGCACTTTTTTTTTTCGGGAAAATTCTTCCCCCAGGGTTCTAGCTCCCCGCCTCCCGTCTGCATTTTCTTAAATTGTTCATTTATTTTGGTGCCAAATCTTAGTCGCGGGGAGTAGGATTCTGGTGGCAGAAGTTAGTCTTAGGATTCTACATTTCGCCCAGAGAAGAAAAAAAAGGGACGGGGTTAAGGTAACGGATAGAATTGGGAAAGGAGAAACTGCGAGAGAGAGAGAGAGAGAGAAAAGGCTGTACGTGTCAGATAACTTACCAAAAAAAAAAAAAAAACAATCTATGATCGAAAGGTTGGAATAACCTCTTGCAATCTCCCGTGACCTACATTTACCTTACAATATCGAAATAACGAATGATAAAGTAAGGGCACATTTGCTGCAGTGCAAATAAAGAAACTGCAAACCTCGTGATTATTCATGTGCAGTATGATCTTATACCATTACTTGTGTTCCTGATTGCCAGCTTTAACTATTCTTGTCTTATTTGCTTTTACTGTTGCGCCCACCCGAGCAGGTTTGATAAGTAATCATTTTCATTTAAATATGTTTCGGACTTTTACACCATATTTACGGAATAAAAGTATCGACACCGGATTTACTAACTCCGCTGATATGAGCTGTTCCTGGTTCTTGGTGCTCTATGAGTATTTAACAGCGACCGTGATATCCTAAACATACTTCAGTGTGCATGTCATATGTACAGCGAATTTACATTGTAGCGACAGTTTTCATGGATCTAGTGCAATCTCCTGAGTTCAGAGTTACGAAACCATTATAATACTTTTGTCACCTACGTATCGAAATAGTAAAGAAAGTAAACTGATATATATTGTAATATGAATACGTGATTGGGAATACGTTGTCAGTGTGCGATGAGTCGGCAATATTGTCACACTGGAATCACAGCTACTTGCTAATAGTGTTGAAAACAAGAAGGGTCCGAGAAAATATCAAACACCGAAACACAAAACTAATAACATACACCAAATCTGATGAATGGCTCAATCTCTCCGTATCGCGAAAGAACTTGTCAACGCCCTTTTGTCCTGTGAAATTGTGTGGCACAGTGGTTTCACATAATAAAACTCCACAGAAAATCATTCGAAGCGATTTTTGTTTCTGTAGTTTTGACTGAAAGGTAATCAGGCAGTAAAAAAGAATTGTCTCCTCTGATTTTGACCCGGTGTTGTGAAAAAATCACTGAAATGGATGCCAGTGCACCGTGGCAGGTCTCCGAAACACATGGAACACGTAATGTTTTAGGTACACACCGGTATATGATTTGGTCCCACGTAACCAGGCTGAGATCAGTAGGCTAACGAGTCAATGGAATCCCTTACCAAGTGATAAGCTCGTTCGATGGCATTTTCTCTTACATCGCACAGCACTACCGCATCCTTATCCCACCCCCTCACTTCGGCTCTACTTCGGGCTGCCTTTTTCAACTTTCTGCCAGGCGCATCTGCCGGCACGGGGCCATCAAGACACAGATAGACCCGCGTGGTGTACACAACGTTTCTCAAAACTCACTTTATTCTAGTCAGATTTTGCGAGAATTTTTTCTATCTCTGGCTAACGTTTGCGAGAGAAAAAAATGCACACTTACTTTTTTCCCTAAGATGTAATACATACATACAAAATGAACACTTATTTACCAATCTTCAGCTCATTAGGACAATGAATTAGATTATCCCAGGCGCATTTCTATATTCTACTCGAATTCACCAATCACATCAGAAATTATCTCGCCAGCTGGATGTCTTGCCTTATATTTCCTGAAGAAAAATGTCCGTTCCCCGGGTTGGTTCAGCTTGCTCACGCTAATAACACTGTAACTATGTTCACGTCAACCGAGAGCCTCCTGGCCATTCTTCAGTGCAAGCAGCAGCTCCAGTTTCAATCAGGCCGGCACAAGTCACACTAATGTTATTATAAATCTAATTATGACCACAGCAGATCAGAGGAAATATCCGCCATAACAAAACTGGTAATATGAAATGCATATATCATGCAGCATTTCCCGGCTCTTGGAATTTCCCAGCTCGCAGGATTAATGACAGGATTTTCTCTGCTTGCAGCTAGCGTAAGTGCAGTTTTGAATGTGTGCAATCGGAAGGCAAAATATTTTTTTTCCTTTGCAATTCTGTGTTTGGCGAATAATTTCCATTGTGATCGATACACCACGTAATTAGGCTAGGCCGAAAAGAGGCTGCATGTTTATTTTGAGATCACGCATTGCTGTCTTCGTCTGAAAAATATCGAGGCAGCCACTTTTGAGCGAGTGCTCAGATGTGGGAAAGAAATACAAAAGGTCCGTTGTTTTAGCTTTTAGAACCTGTTTCACGTGCAGACCTGTAACCCCTTCCCCTCCCCCAGCCCCACCCCGGTAATTCCGATGATGCCTGGGGCTTTGGAGATTAGGGGCCAATAAGGCAAAATAGTAAGCACTGTGCAGTCGAAGTTTCACTGAAAGGGAAGGTCTTCTCTGAAGTTCGGGTGTAAGAATCCGAAGGAAACAATAATAATCTCCTGCTCGCGTCAATGCATGTGCATGGTGTGAAAAAAGGTCGTGATTCTTTTACACCCCTTAATATTTATGTTTATATACGCTTTCCCTAATGTTCATACAAAATTAACAAGTAAAAAAATGTAGTATAGTTGTAGCCCCAGGTTATGAAACAGTCCGTGCATGTCATCTCGGTGGAAGAATACACTCATAGAATACGCCCAAAAATACACTTCTTATACAAACAAGGATGAGGCATTTTAATCCAGCTGAGAAAGGTAAACAGTGCCATTTATAAGTAACTTCCTGTGTTGACTCCAAACATCCGGTGTTTTCGGCATCTTGTAAAATTACATCTTACATGTATAAATATTTCAGTGCAGCCTGGTATCGAAAAAGCAATCACACTTGCTGTCTCTGTATCAGCTTTCGAAGTAATACTGTTGAAATTAAGTTCTCTCTCCTCTCCCCCCCCCCCTCCCCCCCCCCCCCCCCAAATTTTCAGAAAATCGAAATGCTTCAGAACAAGACATTTAATACTTTCGATTTAAAAAAAAATGATTTAGATAGTTGAATAATGTACTGCTTACGAAAGGTGCATATGAAAAGTCGTAAAGGCATGGTTACGCATTGAAGAGGTAGAGAATTCACAACAAATCACTCATCTTCTTTTTATTTATTTAGTGCATTCTGTTACCTTCTTCTTCTTCTTTCGTTCACCAATCTAAATCTGCAGATTTGTTCTTTTA
The DNA here is from genome assembly GCA_963931925.1 of Onchidella celtica. NCBI lineage: Eukaryota > Metazoa > Mollusca > Gastropoda > Systellommatophora > Onchidiidae > Onchidella > Onchidella celtica. The sequence continues at coordinate 51,996,073 of OZ007567.1, read as the reverse complement.
AGATGTTGTATTTGGAAGCAATTCAGATGAAAACTTGGAGTCGAGCTTTTCTGTCTTAACGTTCGTTTTTGTTATCTTTAAGGCGTTCCGATACAGACACAGATATCATGAAGAGAATATTCAAACAAACACAAAGGCTTGTGGCAATGCTAATGTAGTCACATCGCATGAGAACCATTTTCCTCAGTAGACTGAATCTAAACTTGGGTTTTACATTGTTCTGGGTGGAAATCCAAGTGACTTTGACTTATGACTTTAAATTCCGTGACCCGTGCTTCATCATAATCTATCATCAGCGCCAGAGAGCGGCTACCGTACTAATAGTATCCGTTGTTGCTTCCCCTGCCCTCTCCAACGTTTCATTTTCCCCCGAGAGGATTTTTTGCCTATCCGTAGATTGGTGAGCGGAGGTCGGCACATGTATGTAATAGAATAGGTCTTTTTTGTACTCCGAGAGACGATACCTGATCCGTTGTGTAGAGGCCCCAAGTTTCTAAGTACAGGTCGCCGTTTCTTGTGATAAACGTGTGTACACAAATCCGTTTCCATGGCAACGGATCACAGTAAGATGCCTTACTTCTATGAACGGAACCGGTACATTACATTTCAGCATGACGCTTATATGTCACCTGTTATACATGTAATTGTTTAATACTCACGTAAACGAACCTCATAGCGGAGAAATAGAGCTTCTTCCTTGCTATTCCAGCTCGACATTGTATCAGAGAGGTATGAACTGCCTGTAACCAAAAATATAATATCTAGTGGCTTTCCAAAAGACGGCAGAGGACAAGAAAAAAATGTAGAGAACGAAGAAAGGGATCCAATCGCTTAAAGTGTTCATTACCAGGGGGCTGTGGGGTTGCATACTTCAATTTGCGCATGTTTTATTAAAGAAATAAAAAAAACGTGAGGATGAGTTGGCCCAGCCGCCCGTCCTGTATTACAGCCTTCCACTCTGCCACGTGAAAAGTATTCCATGGGCAACGGCCCAACTCTGCCACTGTGCCATAAATTTGTATATAGCTCGGTGTTGAAAACTTCAAAACGGCAGATATGCCTTTTGTATTGGCCTGGATAGGTGTGGAAAACTTGAGAACTGCAGAATGTGCGTTTGTACATTGACCCAGGGAATGTGAGGATGAAGGGGCTGTTTACATACTAGGATGACAAGTCTCGGCTTTTGAAAATGTGCTGAAAGAACAGTTTTTGGTACTCCCACTGCTCAACTCACTCTTACCCATAGAATAACTTACTCACGTGTCGGAAAGGACGCATAAAAGGCTGTAAAACGTTAAGATTAGGCAGGTGAGTAGGTACACGTTGACACAGACTCGAGAAGATCGACAGACACTGAGACAGATAATTAGGTAGAAAGGCAGACAGATAGATAGAGAGATAGATAGATAGATAGATAGATAGATAGATAGATAGATAGATAGATAGATAGATAGATAGATAGATAGATAGATAGATAGATAGATAGATAGATAGATAGATAGATAGATAGATGATACCAGGTCATTAGGTGGGTTGGCGGACAGATGGAAAGGCGAACGGGAATAGAGACGAGCCAATATGATCGAAAGAAAGTTTTGTATAGAAAAAGAAAGGAGCCTTTTTATGTTGAACATTTGGTAACTCGTTTCTTCACTCCAATCAGATTATGTGGATAGATTTATACAACACTCGAACCCCACCAATTGTCAGTGTGCGCTTAATTGCAGGTACTCAGAGAGAATTTACAAACACTGCATGCTACTGGAACACTGTGCATTATTATAACAGCTTGTAAACTTTGTCTCCTTTCCTGCCGAGTGCTGCAGAATATGCCCGTCCTTAAGAACGCTGGAAGCTTTGAGTCAACCAGTACAAGGAACTGGGCTTTACCCTCCTCCGTTTTAACGCTTTATGCTAAATCCCATTACATCGTGGTTTTTTGAAATCGCAATGTTTTTTTGTTTTTTTCCAAATGTGAAGGGAATCATTAAACAGATTTGACCGTGCTTAATATATTAGTGTAGCATGTGGCTAGACTTGAAATATGCTTCTGTTTATCTTCAAAGTATCTGCGAACGTTCCATAATTAATTTCGTCGATGTCTTACAATATTGGAGGTCACAGATGTTTTCCCACTGATAATAATCTTATTTAGATCACTCCCTTACAGCCCCTCCACTGCCTGTCATGCGTGTTCACACTTCTTTGTTTCCCCTCTCTTTGCCCAAGCTATGCAGAACTGCAGACACAGAAAAATGATTTCGTCATAGTAAAAAGCATCCGCCCAACGCCAGAAACTGTCCTGTTTCTGGCGTTGGGCGCACTTCTAACACTGACGTCAGACAAATGATATACAGGTGCTTGCGCTTTATATAAAACTGTATCTCAACAAAAAATGTCAGCCCAAGGATAAACGATAACAGTAAATACAACATGGCATGTTGCCTGTGGTCGGATGGAAGATTATAATTATCTTGAGGGAAAGAAAAATCTTATGAACATTATCAAATTGGTCTTCAAGCGTTTTTTTTTTTTTTTTTTTAAATTCGCAACGACAAATTTACGTATTGAAAGGATTGTTGACGACGTTCTAGTTCATCTACATTTTGTAATATTGAAGTTACCCCTACAATTTGTTATATGTCTATTGACAAATTAAGCCGATTTAATCTCAGCACAACAGCAGCTGCCGACGCCTTGTTATGACAGTCTTACAATGATTGATGGAGACATGCCTTGGATATTGTATGCACGTAAGACCCACATGGTTGAGAATGATATAGCCATTTTGTATTTAGTAATTCTGTAGCATTATGGACCTTCCTCTAGTGCCGTGCAGACATTGCTCTTTGAAATACGGAAGCAGATGTGGGATTTGGCATGCATATTTCAGAAATTGATGAAGAATTATTCTGGGCCGACAGACTTGAATTTAAAAATGCCAACCCCTCGACATAGACTGTAGAACTAATATCACTCAACCAAGCAATTATTGAGCAAATGTTTCAAACCCGAATGGCCCATGTACTCATGTTATGCACGCGCGGTACTCCATTAAATTGCAACAAACTTCTCGCTGAAGTGGCACGGTGCTCAAGCAGAGGCAGCATTACCTGCATTTTTTCTTTTCTGTTGCTCTTGTCTTGGGTGTGTCAGACTGGTTAGTGTGACAAAAAAAAAAATCTCATGTGACAAGATTGGAATTTTTCATCACGGTTTCTATTGGTTAATATGGGAGTGTTCTTGATCTTTTTTCAATTTTTTTTTTCACAGAGTTGAAGGGAGGAGCTAGTGGGAAGATCAATGACTCAAGAGAACTCGAGTCAATAAGCTGTGATTTTAAACAGACTCGTCGCCTCTCTGAAACTTCCATTGAGGTATTCAGTAATTGGCCAACCACAGCATTTAACCATTAAAAACACCGAAAGCGTCCGGCATGTCGTGTAGAATTTATAATCAGTATTGCTTAAGTACTGATGTATAATAGTGCTATTCATTTCCTTCTGTGGGTTATACTTTTTCTTTCAACCCGGCTGTCTGTCATAAAGTTATCTGAACCAGTAAAAAGTATTATAATTCCCTGCTGCAAGGGCGTAATTGTGAAACTGAATTTGGAAGTCTCGTGTTGATCATACCGTGATTTACAGACAGGAACAAGATATTACGAGTCTTTCATGCACCTGAGAAGTTGTACTAGCAGTCGTGCTCACGTAATGTCCGTTCACTTCTTTTCTCTGAGAGTTTTTCAGTCTGTTTATTTTAGATCTTTATCACAATAGGATACATAGTAACTTATCTTGGTGCATATATATAAAGGACCAAAGACCACTCCGCTGCACAGGCAACTAAAATTAAACATGATGTCGTCATGCATTATCTTGTTTATCATTAATATATTTTGTTCTTTTTGGTAATAGTTGTGGTGAGTCCAGAAAAATGGCGCCGCTTATTTTTGTTGATTATTTCATCTTCAAATGAATATTTTTGGCCAGTACAATGTTTGCAAGACGCCGTGCGTGAAAATAAATATAAAATGTGTGACTCAGTCTTGATATCCTCTGGCCAGATACTCTCGTGGGCGTCATTCGCATACTTTCATTTTCATATTGTTACCCTGAGATTATGCGACTTTATTGACATGGAATGGAGAAATGGGTTCGAGCTTTTATCAGCGCGGGTATATTTTAAGCAATGAAAGAGGATTGCTTCGGGGGTCCAATATCCCTGTGTTAATCGATTTTTTCATTGCTTACGTGGGTACCCAGGGCCACTCAAAACAATGTTTAAATTGCGTGCACCATTTAAGACGTGACAACTATATCCATCATTTCACGATTTCTGCTCTCAGCGAAAGACTGATTTGTGAAGAAGAGTGTAGGGTGCGGGGTTTGGAGTTCATGCTTTACCAGACTGCCGTTCAGAATATAATTATAATATATATACATGTATATTATTATATCACGTTAAATTGTATGGTACTGTAATTGCTGTTTTGGCGCTGACGGCGTAAAACGCAAACTCCCCCCCAAAAAATTGGCGTGCGTTCGTAAACACACATTATGTTTTTCGCCTCAGCAACAGAGCGTGAAGTCATGTTTCCAATTAGCACTGGCGATAATCATCGTCACACCCAATAAAATGATTGTCTGTTACGGCGGTAAATTTCCTTTATGCACGGCAACGTCGATGTGGTCGATAGATTATCAGAAATGTTTCATTGAGAAGAGTGGAAAGTGATTGTTTGCTTGATTGAAAATATTGCCCTAACGCTTCGTTAATGTGTATCACAGGGTACGCAACTATTGTAAAGCGAACAGCTGTGACGTGCTTAGTGTTTGTTCGGTTTATTGCTTCTCTCTCATGCATTTAAGACTCATTTTGTCATTATTTGAGATATCGAATGATCTTATTTTCTTCTTTCATTAGGGGGGTTTTAGGTGATGCTATCGCAAGTTATACACATATATCTGTAACCAGCTATCATTTTGAGTATAGACCTATTATTAATTATATAATCCTAATGAGAGATTAGACATTTTTCTGCGCCATTAGCGGGGATTTGTTCTCCTATTCCTGCTTCATTATCCCGCCTTGTCTGTATGGTATTACATAGATTGGGCGGAATTTGAGAGGATCAGTATCACATTTTATTTTGAGAGGGAGGGCCAGACCAAAACAGGCAAACTCTAGAGATATCCCGTGTCTGTAACAACATCCACCCCCGTGCCGCTCACGTGAGTCTCACGACAGCGTGAATGAAATGCTTTTAAACCACTTTACTCACACACTTAAAATTGTGTGCGTAGACGTATCTAAAGATAACCAAAGACCCCAAACCTCAGCAGAGTCGGGAGTGGGAGGAGGATGCTGGAAGACAGGGAGAGAGACCACCTGTGATGTCACTGCCCCCACCGTGTCTCCGGGGACGGGGAAGGAGAGAGATTCGAGCATTTTTACGTCGCCTTTTCACTTTTTATTTACATGAAATTATTTTTAGTTACCTGTTATCTAAACTTTGCTACACTCTTTCGTTTATCAGGCCCGCCTGGCATGGGTTTAGTGCTACGCGCAGACAGTCTAGTCATGGATTGGCGTTTTTCTAACACTTCGGTAACTGGTATCCGGGAATGCGACCCAAATGTGTGAGTAATAGCTCTGGAAAGTTTGCGGACGCTCTGCAACTAAAGAGCCCAAAAAGGCCACACCCAAAGAAACAGTCTAGGTGGCGGCGATGCCGATAGGGATATTAATACTGTACAGTTGTTGGTACAGTCTTGTTACTCTTTGCTGCACTTACCTGGCAGTATTACAAGAAAGGTTTCGTAACCCTTATTCAAAGATACACGTTTAAACCAGTGGTGGCACAATCATATAATTTGCATGATAAGCAACCGTAACAGCATGATGACGGAGGGGAAAAGGTTACAGACCAAATTTTCTTTGAATTGTCACTGTATAAGTGGATTAGTTCTCAACAGTTTCATTTGACCCCTTTCTATTTTTCAGTGTGTCAATTAGCTTTCTTTGTATCCCGAAGTAATCCTGTCCAGCTCTTTCTATAGATCTACACTGTCGTGCACACGTACTTCCACGCGTACTCATAATGTGAACACAGTGGACAGATTGATGTGTATGTTTAAATTGTGTGCTCCTAATAATGTTTAATATATAATGTGTTATATATCGGGCTGTTCGTTTGCACGTGAGTAGCACATGACTTTCGGTTTTTCAGCTATCCCAGATTCCTGCGGCCGGATCGGCGCCCAGCAGCCCTACTGCCTTGGCTGAGATTCCCCTCTCGCCCGCTGCTGACACTGTAAATACCGTGTGAGCGGTTTCTCCATCTTCTTGTCTCGAATTGCTCTCGACAAAATTGTGTTTGTGATCGGAAACTGATGAGACGGGTAACTGATTTTATCCATTGTTTTGGGGGGAGTGGGTGGAAAACCTTGGAAGAAAGGTAGAAAAGGCTGTGATGTTCGTCAGGAAAGGATCCCGTTATAACGTGGCTTTGGTGCAAGCATACCGTAGCACGGTTCAGCGTGCCCCTGAAGTGCACTCTCAGCAATTTAGAATGTTTTTTGGTTTCGTTCGCGTTTTCCCGGTGTATCCTACGAGTAGATCCATATCGCAACCTTAATTTTTGTTTGTTCCAACTCCTCTGTTTGCACAACTGAGGAATTCGACGATAAACATTTGCGACTTTAGTAATTCTGATAAGGGGTTAGAATAAATCATAACTGTGATAGAGATTCATAAGTGCCACAGCGCATTTTAAACAAGTGTCAAAGCGTGCATTTCTTACACCTCTTTTACGTACTAAAAGATCTCCATTTTTTTTTCTTCAGAAAATGGAGATAGAGCAGACAAGAACTGTGGTCGCAAATATCTAGCTTTCGCCCTGACCGCTCGCGGACCACCATTTGCTCCCTTTGCACAAAAAAGCACCATCCATCAGCCGAAACATCCTCTGTTGTCTCATTGCTTAAGTTTTTTTCCATTGAACTATACAAGTTTTTTTGCACAGCTGTGTTCTCCTTTACAATCAGGCTTTACACTGGTCCTTGAAAGCCCTTAAAGTCCTCGATTTTTCAGGAAAAAAAACTTACGAACTTGAAAACTATTGTAGAATGTGTGCTTCAAGTGGATATTTTGAGATTCAGTTTTTATTATCGCGTATGTCATTATCAGAATACAATATCTAGTGATGCTTGTTGTGTTTGCGCGGTGTGTGCGAAAACAGATTAATGTAGTGGCTTATTGGAAGTCGCAGTCGACATGTACATAATCACAACCATGCGTGTTTGCTTCATGTTAGTATGGACGTCTCCTTTATTCTTTTTGAATGGAGCCTGGCAAGAAGGAAAGACTTTCCTACAATTACAGGCCATTCTCGATTCTTTCGTTCTTTTTTGTTTGTTTGTTTGTAATTAGTCCCCATGAAGTCCTTAAAAAGTCGCCAAAACTAGTTTCCCAGACGTTATGTTAACCCAGCGTGAGAACAATGAACAAGCACAGTTGTACGGTTTCAAAACTAAATCAGATGATAAGTATTGGCTATCATCAGAAAATACCAAAAGTGAACTGCATTATTTGAAGTTAAATACTGCGCCGTGTACGGCTTCAAGGCTGATTTTTCGGGGTAGTGCACTTCGGCAAGTTCCCAATCGTATGTAGGTGGATCACTGCGTATGTATTTAAGATACGTAATTGTTTATCGTGTGACTACCAGACGTGACTGATTGTAAATTTCGGACTTCGGTTAACATCTTAAAGGTCACAGGCCATGATTATGAAACCTTACATGTATACATACAATAATCGACTACACTGCATTGCAATATCTCCAGTATGCCAGTGAAATTGCTTGAATAAGTCTGATTGCAAGAATAATCAATGTAATAGAGTGTTCAATATTTGGATTTTTTTCTTCTGCTCGCGAAATTGTTTGAAAAAGACGATTGCAAGAATTATCAGTGTAGTAGAGCGTTCAAAGAGGGGGGGGGGGGAGGGTTGGTGCACATGAACGTTATTTCTGTCGGTGTTGAGCTGTCTACATGTTGGAATGATATATAATTGAAATCCATCAGCGATTTCATATTATGTCACGAGCATTAGGTGAGAGACATTCTCAGAAGGAAGTGTCACTTACCAATTCAAGCTGTTGCGTTTGCATGGTTGATTCTGAAATCTGGGGCGGTGTGGGGAAGGGGGGGGGGGCAGGATAGATAATTAAGGGTATAACATTGATTTTAACACATTTTCTAATGAAATTTCCGGACATCAGAGTGACAGAAAGATCTCAGAACGAAGGGTGTTTGTTAGTGATGCTTGGTGAAGTTAGCGGTGGGATGTATATTCTGCGATATCATCTGATGATTGTTAAAGGAGAAAGGAGGATGGTTAGTGCTGGTAACACATAAGAGGACTGGCCCTTGGGGGCGTCGTGGGAGCCAAGACTATATACATTTCCCATGATTGTTTGTGGCATCCAAAGTATTGATAGGATCTATCCCTTTCGGGAAAATAATCGGCTAAGTCGGGAGTCTTCCTCAAACAGTGGGATACGTCAGAAATTGTAAACAAGACACTCGTTGGGGGTTTCTCGCTCATACGGCACCGTTGCTGGAGGTGCCTGAGAGAATCCTGATCTCCAGTAATACGTTTGATGTTCCTAAACCCACGAGCTGACTTTCTGTTTTTGACTTATCTGATTCTGCACAGTGTAACTACTCTAACTATAGTCGGTTTCTCGTGAATGATAGGGTTGATTGTTAGTCACACAGAGAAAGTTCATTTGTGTTAGAACGATAGAATAACAATGAAGTGATTTTATCTTATAGTGTATTATATTGGCGATACGGGCACTACTGGCAAGATATGGATCTTTTCCGGACCAGTAAGAGAATATTTTACTTAAACGTTCATGAACATGAAACAGGCACAGTGGGAGTCTGATTCTCGACAATTTTTTTGCAAATTCATTTACAAGAACGCGGAATAATGGTAGTACAATTTTATAATGTAATAAAATAATGACAATAATAAACCGACAGTAAAGGAGGATGTCATCTTGAAAATGTGTATGCAACTAGGTGTAAAATTCACTCCAGGCTTTATGTTTTCCGCCTTTTAAGTAACCATTCCAGTAAGATTTATAAGAGCACAGCGGGTACAAAGATCTCGGGTCATTGACGGATATCGGCAGTTGGCTGGACCAACAAATCTGTTTGGGTGAAAACAACAATGTCCTTGTAAGACAAGACTGTATCACTTATGAGAAATGTTGTAGCGGATTGCTCAAGCAGCAGTTCCATGTTTTTTCTAAATTGGTAATAAAGCAGACTTGATGGGGACAGTTTATTCCATCCCTCTAAGATCTGACTTGTAATAGCCCCATTAAAGAACGGTATGTGTTATGCTTATGCACAGCTCAAAGGGTGTCATGGATCAATCTCAGTGCAGAAGGTCAGGTTGATCTTCTTTTCACCCTCAATAGCTACAGTCAGTCTTAACGTAATCACTGTGTGCATGCAAAGTAGCAGTGCAGTTATTGCAGGGCTCATTTCGTTAACGAGATGGGCTTAAAATAATCCGACATTACCTTGAATTGTACAGTTCTCTCTTGCTGCTCTCCTTTTCTTCTTCTTTTAGTAATTAAAAAAGAAGATGTGTTGTTTTTTCCGATAATTGAAGGAGCTTTAAGTTTTCCTCAATTTTTCTGTTTCTCTGTTGGCATTGGCACTTTTCCTGCTTGCGTCAGAAACAGAATTCTTTCTTTAATGGCTTTTCTCCTTCTCCCACAACATACAAGGAGCGTATCTATGTCTTGACTGCACACATTTCCCATTATTATTATTATGGCCTGTATGTATGTGTTTACACACAGTTGCTTTTCAAGCAGGCACGCGGCGGGCCTATGTTTTGTTCATGTTGATTTATTTAAGAGCAGTATTCATTGTTAATTTTTCTTTTATTTCAGGCAACGGGCTCAGCTGTAACTGCTGGGAACATCACATTTTCTTTGTTATTTCACGTGTATACAGGTGTAAGTAGTTACACCTTCTTCATGTAGAGCAGTAGCGCCATCCCGCCATGCTAAATGTCAAGTCAAAGTAATTGGGAGAAGAAGAGAAATTATGGACGACCAGTCGGTGGAGAACTGGTGAAAATCATTTATTAAAATCAGTTTCCTGCACTTACATCTTGTAGAGGATACTTTGCGAAGGCGCTGTACACGGTGTCTCAATCTATCAGTTCTTAAATTATTGCGATCGTAAAGTTCAGATAAAAACACTCGCATCAAAAGTTGAGTTCAAACATAATGATGTAATTATACAGTTATCGTATTATTGTCTAGCGGGGTTAATGAATTACAAAATATATTGCATTTGCTGGAGAAGACGGGTGGGGAGTATCGAAATTTGAGTTTCAGAATTCCACCTTTGCCATATCGTAAGGACAGGGTCGTTTAGAAGCATGGTGTCCGCCTCTCGTGCCGAAGGTACCGTGTTCAAATCCCGGTCGGTGCAGGCATGTTGAAAGTTTGGAATTTTTCTCATATTTTCTTGTCCTGTGGGAGGTAGGATCGAGCGCCTAGACTTCTCGGATAAAGACGAAAAATTGGAAGGGCCCATGTGCATGTTGCGCACGTTAAAGATATCTTGGCAGTTGGAAATCGTGAAGAGCCGGCCGTACAAGGCGGCTGCCCGGGCAAAAGTCTAAAAAACTAATCCCTAGCACTACATTAAAAATGAAAACAAGAAAAGTGAGGTGCAAATGCCAGTGGCAGCGAAACCTCCTAAAATAAAGACCTAAACACCAGTAATTGCCTATTTCTCACGAAATGGATAGGCGAAACAGTTATGTATTTTTGGCATTAACATTTTATAACATTTTTATAACTGGTCATATGTGTTTTATATGAAGGACAAGTTATTCTGTCTCCTAAAGGAAGGGACTTGTGAAGCAACACACAAATAATAATTGAACACCTGATAAGACACAGTTTAAACGAGACATAATATTTCCTCCTAGGCATCAACCGCTTGCATAGCATATTAATGCACATTATCTTAAGCTGCTGAGAGACAGTGTCTGATGACAGTTTAGATAGATACGTTTGATTTGTTCGAGTATAATCGCCCTCTGCGACAGTGACACCAGATAACATTAGGATGGTTAAAAAAGAACAGAACATCCGTCATCTATGATTATCTGTTTGTAACTCTGGCCATCTATCCACCAATCGGTCAGCCTGCATGTGTCGGGTGCAATGCAAAGATCTCGGCCGAGCAACTTGCCACTGACTCATAAAAACCATTTTCGTACACAGTTGTAATACATTCTTGTGTATTTAATAAATATTAAGTTTCGTTTAGCTAATATAAGAAGGCAGTCTTATCTCGCACTGTTTTGCAGTCTGCAGGCCACTACGCCAGTCCATGTTGGAACTTCACCATAATAAATGGTAATTTGAGAGAGTCTGATACAGTCTTGACTGTTGTGTAAGTGAGTGTCGTGAGCATTTTTGAGTTGTCCCTTTTGATCTAGATCCATGTAGGTGTTCCGAAATGCGTTTTATGTTTCCTTATATTTTTTGAACGCATTGTTTTCTCTTTGACTTTGAGAAATAGTAGCGCAGGGAATATTTTACTGGAAGTGACGAGTGCCAGGTATGAATTGTAATTCGGATCAAATCGGTACTTGGCACCGCACCATAAAGACAACTCCACACTGCAATCGGCTTCGTTTCTTATTTGCAGTGGGGATCGCCCACAGAGACACGGGACACGGAATTAGCGGAAAAAACTACTGCAAATGTTAGCGCAGTCCCTAGACTTTGAATACCTGTCCGTGGCCAACCAAGAGTGTCGAATCAGATGTTTGGATCTAATCTCAAATAGTTGCAGACTTGTTCACTAATCGGTGACCACTTATTCACTGACGAGGGGCTGCCGTAACGGTCGAAATGAGTTGAGGCCTAAGACAATTAAAATAACGGGGTGAGGAAAAAAATCAAATGACAGTGCTTCAGAAGTTTTCTTCTTTAACTAGTATTTGGAAAGCTTCAATTAAAATAACGGGGTGAGAAAAAAATCAAATGACAGTGCTTCAGAAGTTTTCTTCTTTAACTAGTATTTGGAAAGCTTCAATTAAAATAACGGGGTGAGAAAAAAATCAAATGACAGTGCTTCAAACGTTTTCTTCTTTAACTAGCATTTGGAAAGCTTCAATTAAAATAACGGAGTGAGAAAAAAATCAAATGACAGTGCTTCAGAATTTTTCTTCTTTAAGTAGTATTTGGAAAGCTTTGCCAAACTCCTGTATTGTCTGTGAGCATGACAGTGCGGCTATTAAGCGCCCAACCAATGGCTATATATTATATCGTTCCAGAACTCATACAATTTTGCCTGTCAATCCATCACCTGAATGAAATCACACCGAGATTTTAAAAATAAAAAAAAATAAAACAGATTCGGTTTGCTTGTAAAATTTCTCATATCGATTTTGTTTGACCGATTTCACATATCAGGTCAATGATAGTAATGCAGGTTGGCTTTTGCTGTGCTGCAATCAGGATTGTACTTTTGATTGCAGGCCTACTTAAAACCATGTCATTGTATGCAAGCAATGTGGTGGTCGTTGGGACTGACAACCTATGCAAACTGCGTTGGTGTAAACCTTTACTATTGCACCTATTCTCATTTCACCTGTTATACAGAGACACTGGGAAGAAAATAAGAATATAAAAGCTGAAATTTTTAACTTTTGTTTAGCACAGCATCGTCGCTTGTACTGAATTTATAAGAATCAGTAATGTGTCTTTAATTAGTTGGATGTCTGATCTTCATCCCGACGTTTTTAACTTCAGCCGTGATCACGCTCTATGTTATTGATCACTTGTTTGGAGTTCTATATAATGAGATCCAGTGATTGACAAGGACATGTATCTTACGAGATGCTAGTTGAACTGCAAATCACTTGGTTAAAAATTTGGGTCAGACCACAATGACACTTTTATCAGTGGTCCTTCCGCTCCTATACACAGTAGTACATTTTGATTTTAGCTAAGATCAATGGGTAACACGCTGCATGCACTTGACATAGATAATAATTGAAATATACTGCCAAAGTTGGCCGTGCTGATGACAAAAATATCGAGAACGATCACACAGAGGTATATTATTGTTAATTGCATGCGGGAATGATTCTCACGTGAAGACATAGAATTTTATTGGAGGGCATTTAATCATTTAATATTGTTGGGACAGTTTTGTGCGATACGTGTGTATAGATTACGAGTGGTATGTTTTTATTTCAAACATGTTTTTGAATTGTGCGTTTTGCAGATATTGTTGTAGATGGTTAACTATTTTTTAAGGAGATGAGGACTGGGTTCATTGAAGAATCGACTTGAAATAGGTGTCGTATGCTATTAATATATTAAGTTCTGCCGCAACATTTTTTGTTTGTCAAGGTGGTTTGTGTTTCTTATTGAAAATGTTGAGTTCGGTGATTTGGGAAGGCATCACCTTGAGAACACAATGGAATATAGAGTGTTGATATGAAATGCGGTGGTTACTGGGGACAGTATTAGAGAGCACAACACAGTAATTTTTTTTTTTTTAACGTTGAAATCAGTTTTAAAAGTAAAGAGGAATCCGTGCAAAAATACCAACAACAAACAAACTTAAAAATAGTGAAAAGTGATGAAGTCTCAGACACGTATCTGGTTTATCTGATTTTGGAAAGTCAGTAATGGTAGGGATGAATTACGTGGGGGGAGGGGCAAATTGTTAAGAAAAGGGTGGTTCATACGTGTCAGCTCGTGCAGCAAGGATATACCTGCTCCGGTCTAGTCATGTCTTTGGTGTTGAAACTGGGTGTACGCGAGCCACGGCGTTTTCTTTGCCCAGCCGGGGAAGGTTGACCAATTACATCTCCAACGTCAACTGGAGGCAGCTGCAGACTTCTGCTGCTTGATGCCTCGGCTACACTCAACATCATATTATTACTCATCATGGCTGACTAAAGATTGAACGATTTTTGCACCAGAGGTGTCCTCCTTGTTTGGACCAATAGGACCAGTCACTGCGTGATTTATGTTTTCTTTAGTGGTTATCTAAGCTGACATCATTCTACAAAAACAAGTCACTGATATAGTGTTTTATAAATTCACCCCATACAAGAATTAATTATCAGGCGTAAAAAGTTTTGAAGCTTTTAAAAATAACCTTTGTACGTGGATCTGACTGTAGGAATAGATTGCCGTGCATCGGATAAATTTTGAACGCAATTATTTATTTTCACTTTTTTTGTGTGTTCTTCAGTATAGGCCCACTCTTTTCTTTGTCTCCCTGGGAGAAGAGCTGCTAAAGATTGCAAAACAAAGATGTATTTTCGATTGAATTAGGTATGATAATAGCGTTTTTATGTCTTCTTTTCTCGTCGTGCGTAAAAAAAAGGGGGGGGGGGGAGAAAAGAGAAATCAATAAACTTACGCAGAGCTTGCTGATTTCGTGACCGTTTCTCTTAGGTATCACATTGCACACCTGCTATTATTTGGCCTTTACCCTGTCTACAGGTAATCCAAGCCAAGAAATGTCACAGTATAAACATTATGATGCTCTAGGAGGAAACGAAAAAACTTAGTATTATTGATATTCTAAAAATCATACACAGCACCAACCATCCACTAAACACTACACTGTTCTAATTCTAATTCTAATTCTAAACATACTACTTCTAAACGATCAGATGCATTAAGTCACAATGTAAACAACTACATATGTATCCAACTGCCAGGGAAATGCGGAATCATAGCTCGAACGATTCAGCACACCACTTTGCTACGTCACATGGAGGAGATATTTGTGTCGTGCCTTTTTTTTAAAGAGAAGAATTACTGCAGGCTATTATTTTCCGATCTTTGCGCGTGCTTATCATTATCTGTTGACGGTGCTACCCGCACCCGTCCTCTCTAGACAGAATGACTCGCAGCTCCCAACACGCAGTGAGAATGAATATCCCATAACGCATTACCGGTTCTCTTTCCTGAGTGTCAGTGTGATCGGTGTGCTGTTGGTGAGCCGGTTCTGCGGTCAGAGGTAAAAGCTTATGTATCCTGGCAGTGCCGGAAAAGAACACAGGAAAAAAAATCGCCACAACTTGAGGAGTGAGACCGAGGAGGATGGTCTAGATCTATACCGGTTTCCTTAAACTAAATCGACCAGTCAGACCGTTTCGTGCTGACTTCCCCTTAGCTCTGCCTGCAACCAACGTACCAGAAGCTGTCGTCACCACAGGTACCGTTGCTGTAAGCAGAACTGAATGCAGGAAAATGCCTGGTTGTTTGTGTTGCTTTTGTCATGGTTTTGATGATGTTTACAATGAATCTCGAGTGCATTAGACGTGCTGGCTATGTCAGCTTGGGCCTACCAGAATGGTCTACCTGTCGGCGGTCTCCCAGGAACACAAAGTGCATGATACAACATTTAAATTGTCAACAGCTGTTACGGTAGATACGCCAAAGCAAAGATGGTCCAGTGCGTTCAGCCGGCATGAATTGGTAAGGCAAAGGGAAGTTTTATAATCATAATTTGATAACCAGAGATCCAGTGTTATGCCATCGTTGAAAGAGTTTGCCTTAAATAGAGTGAGCGAGATACAAACATACAAAACACCAGCATAGTACATGTAGTAGTAGACAAACCGTATTTCAGTTTAAGCTTGGGACGGTAAATTCTGGAATTCTCAAGTTGGAGTTGGGAAACAGTTTCATTATCAGATTACATGTATTCATTTGGCTGTTACCTGTGGAACGAAATTAAGAAATAACACCTCTGATTTTGCCTCAACCTGTAGACATCCTGTGGAAGAAATTGAGAGAATGTAATTGTAAAAAAAAGAGAAGAATGTTTGGCAGAAAGCGCAGTTTTCAAGTACTTGGCACTCAATTTATTGTGAGGTGTGAATGTGCACTGCTGGCAAGCAGTTCAAGATGTTACAAACGCCACCTTCTTTTTTGTAAACAGACACTGTAAAGTACATACTGAAAGTTCATTTTTAAAGGACAACTAAAACTCAATCCAGAAACCTGTCGCACAGTTATACTTAAGTGCCTGGCCATACCAGTTGTCAGTCTGCAGTGTGAAAGGCATAAATAATGGATAAAACGTTTTGGACGTGTTTGGAGTTTTAGCCCTGGAGAAACATAACATTGTCGTCCTCGTCATTTCAAGGCATATTTAGAGTGCGAGTTTCTCAAGTTCGCCTCGCACATTCTGAAATTTGCACTTACTGCAATTTTCCATAAGACACGTGCCGGGGAAAGAATGGAATAATAAAAGAATTGCAAATTGCAATTGATTTTATGCAGAAATAGGGGTCCCCAGACCAGATGGTCGATAAAGCTGTCTCTTGTGGATAATTGACCTTACAGGGTAGTTATGGAGAAAGAAAAAGTTATGTGTTTTTCTGCAAAGTTTTCCAGCATTTAATAATGGCTGGGCCGTAACCATGCCTAACTTTATCACTGTAGAGCCCACCACCAAAGACAGTGATTGGCATTTCGTATTGTCTGGCGGGGGCCTGAAGATCAAATTTATAACATTTCACGGCAGTAAACCGCGTTTATTCCATTTGTGTCCTATCCCTGTCCACCAAATTTCTTTCCTCTCCGGGCATTACTCTTTCCTTGATTCCCATGTGTCATTCACTGGTTCATTAATTCATACTTTATTTCATAGTTTTGCCTACCTGGAATAGGCAGCGTACAGGTCTGTGAAATTAATACATGTTTTTGGCCATGCAGTCACATTTTATATGTCTGTTCGGCAGTTACTTCTTATTTTCCTGCGGGGACCAATTAATGTCGTTATAATATTTTCTGATTAGTGCATACCAACAAAACGGAGGTTTAGTCGTTTACATACAGACCGGTGTCCTATGACATATATGATGTTTCCTTTCTTTCCATTATCCCCTTCCCGCCATCCACCCCTAATAGTTAAAACGTGAGGGAGAAAGAGGTGGCCACTTCAACTGCAAAGTTACTTTGGTGATAAAACCTTTACCCGGCTCTTATGAGTGTACGTTCGTGCATTGTCGCGCACTGTAATGGTGATGGAGGCGATGGAACTACCAGCTGAATGACCCAGCAGACTTTTGATGGATGGAATGCGCAACCCCCCCCCCCCCCCCGCGGCTCCTTTAAAAAAGAAAGTAACAACAAACAAACGACAACAAGACCTGTGGCCCGATATGTGATCTGGCCATGGTGAATACTGAAACTTCCCTGAATCTCTTTCGTATTCAGTTGTGACGTGGGTCAACAATACAAATTTAATGGTATATTGAAAATAGTACGTTTTCATAAGTAATCTAGTCACTGAATGATATTTATGTTTAAGTGTTCGGCTCTTTTTTAAAAAAAACAAACAACACTGTAGTGTATTTGCCAAATGTGATTTTCAGCTTTATACGAGATTCACATTATTTGTGGCTGTAATTCTGAGAATGAAACATTGGCTCAGTACAGAAATCGACGAGGCGATTCAAGTCGTGAAGTGGCCCCTCTTGACATTCACAGTAATAACAGAAATAGCCTTGATCCTGCTTTTTTGTTCTTAGTAGGAAAAGTTCAGGGGTTCTGAAAAAATTGTAGATTTTTATTTGTTTGTTTATTTTAGTCATAAATTGAGGTTTTTGGCAGAGAAATAGCATCCTTGTGGTGTAAATCGTTGTGTTCAACGGAAATAATACTCGTGGATATTACGCTGTCTCGTGTCATGCGTTTGCTTCCATGATATGATGAACGTGATAATATATTTGTATGTGACGGTTTGTTGGTCACTGTTTTCTTTGATGGTCTGGGTTTGTCCTGCTGCCAGGAGTAGACGCCAGTCACTGGCCTGCCTTGGTAACCTTACTGCCATCTGACTTTAATCATTTGCTAACATACATGTACTTAATATCCAGCACACCTATTTCCTTGTCTACCTGCCCTGTGTAGACGGGCGATCGTATAAACACGCGAGCGAAAGTGTGTTCATGTGTTTGACCCAACGCCAGATCAGATCCCAGGAGCCAGGAGCTAGTTGAATGTTGTTTCCAGAAGTCACCTCATAGAAACATGCAAACTTGAAAGCTGTCAGTGGCTTTGGAGAAGAAGGGAAGAGGGGGGAGGGTAGATATTATTATATGTGTGACCGGCCGAATGGCGTAATGTGATAATCAATTCATAATGAAATTAAATACATATAATATATTTTATGGGGGGTGGGGGGGGGGGGGCGTTAAAAATACATTTCTCTACATGGGTCAAGGCTGCATTTTGAAAACAAGATTCGATATCTGGTCGGCATGTTCATGTATGTACTAACCATCAATTGTACACATCAGCATAGAAATAAGTTTTTGGGGTGAAAAACTTAGGACACCAGAAATGCACACAAATGCCTGCATTTTTTGTGGAAAAGTCAAGAGATACAACAAAATGCCATTATTTGGGGGGGGGGGGGGGTCTAGTGAGGGTCACCCGTTGAATTTTGCATCAAATGTCGTCGTGTCCATAAACATGAAAGCTGGAAGTATAGAGATTAAATCTTTTGTCATAAGTCCTTAACGATTATACAAGATAGATAAGATGCATAGGGGAATTTCACTAAAGAGAAGTCCGTCTGAAAGTGACGTTCAATTGACAGATGAGAAGAACAGACCTTTTAGTCATTTTTAAAAATTGAAATCAACCAATAACATTAACAGATGCCGCACTTTTTTGTTCAGTTTTTCCGAGGTTATTGTGTACTATTACTGATGAGCAACTCAACCACAGTTTCGTTGAATGAACCAGCACATTGCTAGAGACAGGAACCATTGGACTAGATCTGGGCTCTTTGAATGACGATTTATAATGTGCATTCGTCTGAACTGTTTATTCTGTAACAGTTTCATGTGAAAGCGGGGGTTCCTTGCTTGGTACATTCTGTGGCATTTGGTCTTCTAATTGAATTCTCTATGCAGACTTTTTTGTCATATCTGTGTCCAAGTACTGTACCATTTAATATTAAAGAGTGAGCTCAGATAGTTACTTGAAACTCTGCCTCCATCCAATGTAGGATTTGACAACCTGATGAATCTTTTTACGACGTCGGAACTCCTCCGCTGCCTTTGTATGGCCTTTGAAAGTTCGTCTTTTTCACTTTCCAGTTGCTGCGGTGTGTCCAGTCTGTCTACTGGTTAGATAAATTGTCCCCTTATTTTGATTTTCACTCAATCATACTTAATCTCCTTTCGACCTTTCTCCCGGTGCTTACCGCAGGAAAGGTAGTTTTTTACAAATTCTGTGGTTCGAAGAGATCATTATTCTGATGCGCCCACATCGTTTTGTCAGCCTCTCACTCCTTTCTCTCTCTCACATATTGTTTTTCTCTAGCTTTTTCTGTCTCTCTTGTCACCTTCCCTTCTGAAGAAGACATCCTTTAAATATGTGTTAAATTTAAGCACCCTTTACTGTGGGGAGTATATTTAGTGCTCGTTTTAGACTAACAATACAGAAGCTTTAATTTCTGCTCTCGTATGTTTATATTTATAGTATCGTATTTATATTTACATTTTTGTGTATTATTATGCCTCAGAGAATCCAGTAACATTGCTGGACTTGGCTTAAGTGTTATGAAAAGGGGGATTGGATAGAAAAAAGAATTTTATCTCATCCAGTCAGAATCTTTCCTTGTAATCAAATTACTGTGTGGGTTATGAGTACGTGGATGTGGCCAATATCCGCCAGTCTCTCTCTAAAAGACCGAACTGCTGCAATAAACCCCGATATTTCCGGGCCTGGCCAATATTTCATTATACGCAAGCTTGCTTCCTAATTACATCTTGGCTCATTTATAAGGTCTTCTCTCTGTGAGTACGGTTGTGTGTAGGTGTTGCCCTATGTAGGCGTTTATGTTTTGTCCAGCTTATCTATTTACTCTCATGTGCGTAACAACTCGCAGAATAACAAACCTTTGTATTTCCAGTTTGAAAAATGACCAGGCAGTGTGTATTAATCTGGACTCACCATTACTCATGATTTTTTTTTTCTTTATCATTTTGTTGCCTCGAGCGAGACTCGCTGTGCAATGAAACTACTCGCACATGCATAAGTTGTGTGTGCCAATCTAAACCCCCCCCCCGCTCCCCTCCTTCCTCTCTCTCTCTCTCTCTCTCTTTCTCTCTCTCTCTCTCTCTCTCTCTCTCTCTCTCTCTCTCTCTCTCTCTCTCTCTCTCTTTCTCTCTCTATTTCTAGCACAAACCATGTTTCGCTCACCAGGAGCCCTAACTTCCATGGGAGCGATGGGTGTGGCAGTCCAGCGAGACTCCGTGATTAGACATTGTTACACTTTAGTTCAGCTGGGTGTCACCGGCAGACACCTCTGTATATTGCAATTCCTGTCTTACATTTCGTTCACCATCACTACATTCACTCCTGCGTACCTTTTGTCCGTGAAATACTGCAGTAAGAACTGAGACTGGAGGGAGTTGCGGATGTTGTGGGTCAGGTCTGCATCTCTCCCATTACTCTTTTATGTATTTTTTTTTTCCTGGCGCCAAATGACCATCGTTATGTCGTCGCGTCTTCTTAATGAACTCGTATCTTATGTATAGTTCCATAATTCTACAAAACCCGTGCCCCACAGCGACAGCCAAATCTAAACATAGACATCTTCTTCCCAAATTATGGCTGTTCAACCAGGAATGATTGCCAAGTCGCAAGGTCTTTCCCCAGACCTGTCTTACAACACTGTAAAACGACTGGCTCTGTCAGTACAGCGTACTTAAGAGCTTTGTTTTCTGAAACATTTTTTTTTTTATAATGTGGTTTGCCTGTTATTTAAAAATGTTCATTCCTGTCATGCCTTTTTTTTTTTGAACCTACTTTTGTATTTATTTAATTGTTTTTGAAATTATATCAGTGTCTCTTTCAAGAATCGATTGTTAAGACGTGTGGGTTTCACTCTTTTGTAGAGAAGAAATGTTCGTATACGATTAAATCACGAAAGATGTAAAGACGACGAAAGGTGATTTTATTGTCAGCCACAATGAGTATTCTATATCACGTTTCTCTGTAGGACGTATAATGCTTTATTCTGGCCTAAAGTCCACAAAGAGGAGTGTGTGTTCAGTGCAAAATTAATCATGTATTTAGTTCCGTCCAGATTTTCACATAGACGTCATTTCGAATCATAGGATCACAAATCTCTTTACACGTCGCGCATTTTCTGTCGGAAAAAAAAGGGCAAACTTGTGAGGAGGGGGGGGGGGGGCCACAAAGTGTGCAAATGCAGTGAATGGCTTTTGTTCTACCGAAGCAAGAAAATGTAGCAGGGCTGTTGTTTTGAAGGAAAATATTATGACAACAAAGCCGGTGCACAAACGGAAACCCTAGTTGACGCGATGACTTTGAATTCCTTGCTGTACAGTGACTTGTTTGCGCTGAACACGTCTTTCGTCATTACTTTCTGACCCGGGGAGTATTGCGCATATTGAACTTTAGGTTTGCATCAAGTGCTTTGAAAACTTTGGATTCTGAATTGTTGCCTCGTAGAACGGGCTTTTTTGAAATTCTAAGTATTTTTGTCATGAGTTTGCCTTTTTGTTTTTTCAGAACCAGCCAAAAAGTTGCGATTAATGCTGAGCTTTGCCGTGGGGAGCTTATTGGGAGATGTGTTTCTTCATCTACTGCCAGAGGTGTGGGCTCAAGTAGACAGAGGTAGGTGACGTTATCACTAGTTTTAGTATAGCATATATTGTTGTGTTCGATAAACCGTATGTCATTGATCTTGGAATCAACGAAGCCATTTCCAGTATGCTGACGGTATAGTCACACTTGAATTTAGTGAGAACAGTAATATTCCTCAGCTTCATCGACGTCATTTCCATGCTTATCATCAATGTCTTTATCACATACACGGCAATTATACTTTTGTAGAAAACCATCTGAACAGATGATTTTGTTATGTTAGTATTATTTTGTAACTTTGGAAACCGTTTGACTTGCTGAAAAGGGACAGGACAAAAGTGTTGCCCTTGGATTGATTATACTGTTTCATGCTTATGTATCATCTTTTGACATGGTGATAATCAACAATGTTTGAAATGCCACCTTTTCTTCGTCTTCTTTTTCGTTTCGTGAATTTATAAATGGATGAAATAAGCACGAATGGGCGTGTTATGGTGAAAGCCGTGTTTGTTTTGTTTGTTTTTTAATGTAAATTCACAAGATGGTTTCAGATACTCACTCAGTTGGAAGAGACATTCGGGGCTGGCATAATTGAGAAAACCTGAATGTAGGTTTGGCATCTAGATAACACAATAGAACGATTGCAGAAGCTTGAATTTGTTTGGGGTTTTTATTGCTCACGTCGATTTTCCTTTCTCCTATATCTTGCTCAGGACATTCCTTGCATTCCGAGATAGGAACGAGTTCAAAAGGTTCACATTCTTTATAGCGTTTTTATTGTTTTGTTGTTGTTTAGTTGTTGTATACGGCACAAAAATTGCCGCAGTCTTCACGTCATTGCTGCCACTCGCAGGTGAGAGGTTTGGCTCTTGATTAAGATAGCACAACTGGAGTTTAAGCCGGCAAAGTGCACGTGCGCGATAGATCTGGCCAGTGACATTTTGCATCATATCGTCGAACGGCAACTGTGACTGTCAGTGATGACTTTTCCTATACCCGTCTCTTTATGT
This sequence comes from Onchidella celtica, assembly GCA_963931925.1. Classification (NCBI taxonomy): domain Eukaryota; kingdom Metazoa; phylum Mollusca; class Gastropoda; order Systellommatophora; family Onchidiidae; genus Onchidella; species Onchidella celtica. The sequence continues at coordinate 51,973,330 of OZ007567.1, read as the reverse complement.
GAAACCAGAGGTTCCCTACATGGGGTAAATTTCTTCTAAGGGGTGAATAATATTGTCTCTGCCCAGGAGATGAATTGGCCGAGTCTGGATTCCCTTTTTCAGTCGCTTTCTTATGGTAGAAGTGTGAATCCAAATTACTGATCAAATCAGGATGGGGGTAAATTTACTTTCTAAAAGTTGCCGGGGTAAACAGGGCGAAAAAGGCTGGGCACCCTTGTGTTAAACCAAGTGTTGGTATGGTAGAGATGGCACACAAGGCTACAAGGTTACCGGAGAATGATCGAAGCAGGTTTGTAAATCAACTACATGTACAATAAATAAAATTTCCACTGTAACCCCAAGACATTGTAAAAATTGCGCTCCAGGGATCTCATGAGCCATATTCCATAATGCTGAAGATGTGTGACAGAATGTGGTTCTAGTATGTCGTTTCTGTGTGTGATTTCAGACAATCATGCCCACCATTCCAAGATCGGACTATGGGTCATCGCGGGACTCCTTGTCTTTATGATCATTGAGAAGCTGTTGGGCGATGAGAATGAGTTTGAACATGTAAGTTCATCTCTCCCTGTCTGGTTATACAACCCTAACTTTCATGAAGACTGATAACTCACTTACAGTGTGTGAAATAAAATACGGGTTTGAGTCAAACAGATTATATGATGACATTAAAGAACAATTCATATCCACTGGGTGCTTTGAAAATTTGTTTTCCTATGATTATTTATTTATCAAATTTGAGACACTGTGCTTTTACAATTTTCAGCTGAAGGGCTTTCAATTGAATCGTTCATCAGTCTTTTCTACGATCTCTATTTTTTTTTCTATTATGCAGAGTTGGCAAGATGTGTACGTCGATATGGACTGTAATTTTTATAGCCAAAGTCCGCATACTTCAAGCGTCTATTATTCAGACCCACAACTTTTAATGATTAGACATAAGACGCAATAAAGAATATTGTCAAGATCAAGCTGACGCTCAATCTTATCCAGCTCTGTTGTCGTGAACGTAAGGCGCACATACAGATTTTGCCTCTACTACGCCTCAACTTCACTCACAACATGCACGCTTCAAGTCCCTTCCCCGCACTCATTGACCCCCGCTCACTCGCTCGTGACACATATCTTGTTGTCATTTTGACACAGACAAAGGATAATTAAGAGATGTTTGTTTGTTCTTGTGTATGTTTGTACAGAGCAGACATGGGCAGCCTGAGGCCTGCGATCCGGCTCACCGAACAGTTTTTGTCGTCCCCTGAGATTGATGGAAAATTACTTTAGGCACTGGTCACTGAGCCATACAAAAAATAAATACCCCCCCCCCCCCCCAAAAAAAAACGCCCCCTCAGAAAAACACAACAAATTTTTCTTTAAAAATCAGTATCCAAATAAATAATAAGCCATTTGTAGAAGAACTGTAGTATACGGCAAAAGCACCTGGCCCTCTGTGTCCTCACATTTTTCTGATCTAGCTCTTAGGAGATAAAAGGTTGCCCATGCAAGGCATAGAGAGACAAGAAAGACATTACTGTTACAGTGCATTAGACTCACAGTTGCACAGGAAGAACATTGTATTCATGTATATATCATTCTCTTTTTTTCTTTGTCCTTTTTTCCCCCCCAGCTGCAAGATACTTGTGATGAAGTGCCTTTAAAAAATAAAAACCAGAACGCAAAAGACTTAAATTACACAGACACAGCTACTAAAGCCTATACAGTATCAAAAGCCCAGAGTCATAATTTACCTCAAACTAAGAAAAGCAGGAGAGGGAAGAAGAGAAAACAGCATGAGTTTATAGAAAATACAGCAAAATTAAAGGAACAAACCAACGGTGTGAATCATGTGCCTTCGTCCAGTAGTAGTAATAATTCACCAGCTGATGTGTATGAAGTCAGAGACAGCAACATTAAGGTAAGCATTATGGTACGGCTTTAGTGACTCATTTCTTATTAAGCCAGTATGGCGTTGTGGTTTTCATTTTCTATTCATCATGTTCTGTCAACAGCTGACAGCTACAAGATAATTATAAGATTAGGAGACGTTCTTTCCTTCCTGTTTGACAGTTTTATTATCTCCATTGTTGAATATACATATGTAAATGTTAGGCTTAGTAGAATTATAAATAGTGGAGCAACTACATGTAGCTTGTTTACGTTCTTGTTTGAGTTTGTTTTTAAATTGTTTCATCAGCTTTGTTAACTTATCTTCTTGTGTCCTAGTTTTTCCCACGATGTTAACCTCTCCGTCTTTTCTTTGTGTTTGATATATCAAGATATATATACAATATATATACAATATAATATATATATGTAATATATATTTGATATATATAAAAAATGTTACCGTCTGTCGCGATGTGGGTTAGATGGGGAGAATTCGACTGACACTCTTTCGAGGTCCGCTCCCACAATCGACGAACACACAAAAAAAAATACTTGCACTCTAAAAACTAAATAAATCAATTGCTTTGATTTTTAGCAGAACTGTAGGGCAGTTTAATTACAGGAATTAATGTAACAAATATAATTATAAATATAAATATCAATTCAAAGGCAACTGAATCTAACTAATGAAACTAATAATAATAATAATAGTTCGTCCATCAGGTATGATGATGACCTTAACAACACCAGAGGAATAAAGAACAGAAATTGTTGAGAATTTCAACACATGGACAATAAAGAGAACTAAAGGACACAGAGGACACAATGGAAAGACTGTTCTTTCATGACTTATGGCTTCTCATGTGACTGATAAGTCCTATTTTTGCCCTGCAGACCCTTCCGCATAAATGACAAGAGTGCTCCGTTGGTTCAGTACCACTGGGCCTTTTCTTGCGCCGTTCTCTTTTTTTTGATAGCCTGCTGGACTCTGTCAGCTTCCCATGCTTTGCTGCCTCTGGTAAGGGCCGCCCTCCAATTTGCTCGATCAAGCGAGAGCTTTTCCCACTCACTCACATCAATGGCAAAGGCCTTCAGTGATTGCTTGAGAGTGTCTTTGTAACGAGTCTTTGGGGCCCCAACATTCCTCGTTCCATTGGAGAGCTCAGAGAAGAAGATTTGCTCAGGGAGTCTGGAGTCGGGCATTCTGACAACATGTCCTGCCCAACGTAGCTGAATTTTTTTCAGGTGGCAGAAGATGCTCAATTCCTTGGCACGATTGAGGACCTCAGTGTCTGGAATTTTATCCTGCCATTTGATCCTTAGGATCTTTCTAAGGCAGGCCAGATGAAAGTGATTTAGCTTTCTGGCATGCGATTGGTACACTGTCCAGGTTTCAGCCCCATAGAGTAGGGTGGGAAGGACCACTGCATTGTACACTTTCAGCTTAGTGTCTGTGCGAATGCCGGCAACATCCCACACTCTCTTTCGAAGCCTGCCAAATGCAGAGCTGGCTTTGCTGATTCTTGAGGGAATTTCAGTATCAACACGAGCCGTGGAAGACAGTGTACTGCCAAGATAGGTGAAGTTCTCCGACACCTTCAGAAGACTGTCATGGACTTTGATATTTGGGGTCACAGGGTACTTGTCGTCTGGAGTAGGCTGATGGAGCACTTCGGTCTTCGTTGTGCTTATTGTGAGGCCAAAGTTGTCACAGGCACTAGAGAACTTATCAACACAGTTTTGCATGCTATCCTCATCGTGTGCCAGAAGTGCACAATCATCAGCAAATAGTAGGTCACAGACTTGAGTAGTTTTGGTTTTGGTTTTTGCCTGAAGTCTCCTGAGGTTGAATAGACTGCCATCAGTTCGGTACTTGATGCTTACCCCTTGAGGAGGAGAGCTAAAGGCTTCTTGTAGCATTGCAGAGAACATGATGCTGAACAGAGTTGGGGCTAAGACACAACCCTGTTTTACCCCATTTGTGACAGCAAAGGGCTCTGAAACACTGCCGTTGCTTTTGACTGCAGCTTGCATGCCATCATGAAACTGGCGCACTATTGTGATGAATTCGGGTGGACACCCAAACTTCACCAAGATTTTCCAGAGGCCTTCACGACACACTGTGTCAAATGCTTTTGTGAGGTCAACAAATGTGATATACAGCGCTTTATTTTGTTCCATGCATTTTTCCTGAATCTGTCTGGCAGCAAAAATCATATCCGCCGTTCCCCTCTCTTTACGAAAGCCACATTGGCTCTCAGGAAGCAAGTCATTTGACGAGAGGTGATCAAGAAGGCGATTCAGAAGCATTCTTGCCAATATTTTGCCAGCAATTGAAAGTAGAGAGATTCCCCGATGGTTGTCACAGACTTGGCTGTCCCCTTTGTTTTTGTACAGATGGATGATTGAAGCATCTTTGAAGTCCTGTGGTAGCTTCCCTGCTTTCAACATATGATTGAACAACTCGGTCAACCTTTCAATAAGCTTTTCTCCACCGAAGGCATACACCTCAGCAGGAATTGAATCCACGCCTGGTGATTTGTTAAAGGACATCTGATTTGTGGCAGTTCGGGTCTCATTTGCTGTGAATGGCTTGGCAAGAGCTGCATTAATAGGAGTCTGAGGGAGGCGGTCAATGGACTCAGTATTTATATTTGATGGCCGATTTAGCACACCTCCGAAATGTTCTGCCCAACGCTGAATTATGGCATTCAATTCAACAATGCGTGTTGAACCATCTGACGCAAGAAGTGGCGTAGTGCCAGAGCGGGATGGTCCAAACACAGCTCGGAGGCTCTCAAAGAACTTTCTAGTGTTGTTGGTGTCGGCATATTTCTGAGTTTCTCTTACTCGCTCTTCAAGCCAGTCATTTTTCATTTTCCTCAGCTTCTTCTGGAGTACACCCTTACATGCACGCAGTGCATCAGCTTTTGCTGTGGAAGAGGGGTCACTGCAGTGAGCTTGGATGAGACTATTTTTTTCTTTGATGAGCACTTTGATTTCATTATCATTATCATTGAACCAGTCCTGGTGCTTGCGGACAGGAAAACCAACTGTGCTGCTGGCGCAAGAGTGTACAGTCGTATTTAGGTCAGTCCAGCTCTGTTCAATGTTCTCAGGGTCAAAAGTCACGCAATCCAATTTTGAGGAGAGTTCTGATGAGAGCTCGCTCTGTTTCTCAGCTGAGCAGAGTTTTGAAACATTTAGGCGTTTAGGTGGCGCTTTCCCTTGAGGGCGTCTATTGCGCCTCAATGTTAGTTTGAGCTTGCAAACAATGAGTCTGTGGTCAGTTCCACACTCGGCACCACACATCGCCTTTGTTACAAGGACATCCTTTCTGTCAGTCTTCCTCACAATGACATAGTCTATGAGATGCCAATGCTTTGAGCGGGGATGCATCCATGACGTTCTGTTTCTCACGGGGAGACTAAAGTTTGTGTTGGTAATGAACAGGCCAAATTCAGCGCACAAAGTAAGTAAGCGCAACCCATTGTTATTGCATGAACCAACTCCATGAGGGCCCAAAACATTTGGCCACGCTGAGATTTCGGAGCCAACCCTAGCATTGAAGTCCCCCAAGAGAATCAGCTTATCAGCTGCCGGGACAGAGCATATGACAGATTCTAGATCAGAATAGAACTTGTCTTTGGCTTTATCTGGGTTTGTCAAAGATGAAAGAAGACAAGGTGAGTGTTAAGACTGGCGCAAAGAATTTGTTTTTAGTGAGAAAGAGCTGCGCAAACATCAGACTCACTCTCTCGCCTGGACACAACTTATCCAAGTGGCAAGACAGGGTCAAGACGACTGGAAATGTATCCAGGTGCAGGAGGATGCCAGAGGGACAGTCATATTGCCTGACCGGCTGCCTGTAGGCTACTCCACAGCCTCGCAGTCCCAACTGACTAGGGTGAAAGACCCAAACCAAAGAACACCAATACTGGTGGATGCTCTGTGTCACGATATCCAGGCCAGAGTGACGGTATATTGCCATCTGCCCTATCAATCAACCACTGGCCTGCTGCCGCCAGCTTCGAAGCTGCGTCCGGGAAGTTTGCTCAATTCTTCGTCTGTGATTTAGGCAAACAAGCCTATGACCACACCGCTACCGGGGGCCAATATGAAGGACTCAAATACTGAGGGTCACATTGTGCCCTAGCATGTGGCCGTTGGGTTAGATGAAACCTCCTCCGCCCTGGCCGTTTGCACCGACAGGTGCACGCCCACTGATACCATGCTAGCGTACCAGTTCATGAAACAGGTTGTAATGGATTACATGTTACCAGTAGCAGATTTTTCTGACCTAACTAATGAAACTACAGCTTTCTATAAAGACTAACTTATTCACTCTAACTACTTGCAGGTCATATGAGTTAGATGCCAAATAGAATCCGCGCACGTGGCGACGGATATAACAGTTTAAATTCTATTAATTCAATGAGACATGTTATGATATGGACATTTCCTCTAGACGCGCCATGGAGAATGCTTGTACAACCATGCGTTGTCCGGCGGTAGCTCTGAAACTGTCTTCAAAAGTAAGTAGAACGGTTCACTTTCATCATTACAAATTAGTATGGACTCTCACCGTGCGGCCCTCACTGGGAGTGAGAGCGCTGGATGTAAAAGCTGTGGGTTCATATCAAACCAAGTAGCTTAGGCTCTGGAGCTTTAAAACATCACGCTCCTCACAATATGGACTGCTCAACTGCGTCTCTATGTCTCTCATCTGGCTGAGGACTATCGCCGTCCACTTCGTAAATGGATTGTCTACATGTGGCCTCTATCTAAGCTCTGCACGGGTTTAAATACTAAAGCTATGTCTCGACCTTCCGTCCAGATTCATACATTTGATTGGTGCAGTCGCTTCAGCTCAGCCTGCAATATTAATTTATGCTTGTCATGGCCTTGCGCCAAAATCAAGGTCAATTTTACCTAGACAATATTTAACATGCGAAACATTAACTACTAAAATCTTCAAACCCCGTGCTTTCTACTCTTATGCACGAATTTCCGAACGCCAACTAAGCGTCTAAATAAACTACCTTTACTCGCCCCTTATCTATGTTAATCAAAATCACGGGATCGAGAACTGCTCTGTCATTCCTAGCTATACATTTATTCTATCTCGCCCCTCCTTTTCTCCATCTATCAGAAAAAAGGTGTTTCAAAACAAACTGTTCACGAGAACAGCTCAAGGACAAATTACGCTGGTTATAATCAACAAGATCGTAAAAATTAACTCACTGACGTCGTGACCTAGCACGGCATTTATGATCCTAATGTGATCATGACACATCCCCCACCCCAGTGAAAACTTAGGGTTTGAACGACATAACTGTCTACTAACGTTGCTATGTAATAGTACTTTTGAAAGGGCTATATAGTAAAAAATATAGCGTTACTGAAAGTCAAAAAAAAAAAAAATTCTAAGAACGTGCATTATCGATGGACAATAGCATATGTATATTTATATGCGACGTTCTGTGATAATATATAATTATTGTAGCACTTAAGAATTAAAGTGATAAACTTCTCTCCCACAGACATACCGTAAAGACTGAAATATTGAGCAACTAGCTCATCGCTTCACTGAGCGTAATTAATACATTCATAGAACATGAACGAACAATAGTTAATTAAAGTAATGGTATCCTGGCAGCAGTAGGTCTGGTCGCTCGGTTTGCCATTTTCTCATCTCATTGACCCGCAGACAAAGGCGTCAATGTTGTCTGAAACTCAGGTCATGGTCAGGATGGACGCTAGTGGAAAAAGGAATCACATGGAAATTTTTTAGAAAGAATGTCCATAATTGGTAGGACAATACCTTGTGAAACCATCCACGGTCTCCGAAAAAGGTGAAAAATGCTCAACCTCAATGCTTAACAGTCTCTATATAAAATAGCAACATATTCTGATTTATCAATTATAAATTTCGCCATAGTGAAGCTGAAATAACAAACATCGACAAGATAATTAGCCTGACGTACTCTTTCAAAATCTGCGTAGCGCTCGTCTTGATTTAAGAATTATATAGAGCTTCTCGCATTCAACAATAATCTAAATATCATTTAAATAACATGACACTGTAATCTATTTCTAATTATATCCAATCCGGGATAGATGAGGTGCCACCAGGCGATAGCAGTTAATTTAATGCGCCGTTTCCGTACGCAAGCCATGCACACGTCAAGTGTCACAGTCATCTCGGTATATAGTCATAATCGGTTCAATTCAATATCTATATCTGGTATGTTCTTAGATAACTCATCCACCGGCCGCATGGAGAGTTACAATCATAATCAGTATTCTTACTTGTCATATCTAGTATTACGTTAGATGGTCCACGAAGCGCGGAAAACCATAGACATAATCGGTTGTATAAAAAAAAACAACTCCAACTCTTCAGAACTTCTTAAAACGCGACCACGCAGTGTCCTCTGTTACCACTGCAAAAAACTCTCAAAAACGCGAACACGCAGTGTCCTCTGTTACCACTGCAAAATATCTCAAAACGCGAATACTCCCTTCCTTACATAACTAGTCGGTCTTACACTGCCCGTCGGTCTTACACTGCCTGCGGCCTTACACTGCCCAGAGGCCTTACACTGCATCTCGGCGTCTTACACTGCCTGTGGCCTTACACTGCCCTGAGGCCTTACACTGCCCTGTGGGGCTTACAATGCCTGTAAGAAGGTTCAACAATAACACGCGGATACGCAGTGTACTACGTTAGCACTGCCAAACATCTCTCAAATAATCGAAAAATACCAGTACCATCCATCCCATGAGGCAATCTCATTATTGCTCTCCTCGGGTCGACGTCATACGCAGACGACTAAAAAAAAGTATACTCAATATATATAATTCACATAGCTCTTATATCGACATCACCTCGATACTGATACAGACTCTTCCCATGAGACAAATTCATTGCTCTTCGGGCGGCGGCACCAGCCGACAATAAAATCAATACTCACTACTCATCACTACACAAAAAAAATCACCTCCCTAAACAGTCTAATACTGCCCTCTCGGGAGCTCGTCAATATAAAGACGAGATCGGTTATACATAACGCTTAATAAGCTCCATAGAACTGGCAGTGTGCTAACTGCACGGGTTCCAACAATTCAATAAAATCGTTACTCTCAATAACCAGATCAAATTACTCAATCAATGTGTCAATGTAGACACATGAGTTACTTAGGTAAAATAAGAAACAAAGGAATGTACCAACACGATAATGATAAAGGTCTAAAAAAAGAAAAATACACCAAACACGACGCTAGACAAACAAGAAAAGACGAACGATAACAGACCCTACAGTCTGAATATAATTACAGATAGGTGAGAAGAGAACAAGAGAGACGTCTTCCCAAAGAGACGAGGAAGATGTGAAAGCCACAATCTAAACAAATATACAGGTCCCTAACAAAGACTATTCTCACGAATGCGAATCCTCACTGTTTTAATCACCACTGGATGTTGCGAGACCGCAGACGTTGTCGTCGAAACGGCAAAGTCGGCGACCAAGCCACCACTTTGGCACAGAGGACACGCACACGTAAGAACCCTCGCCGACCTCCCGCAGTTCTAACAAAGAAGAAAAGTATAAAAAGCCTGTAAAACACGAGGAGGAACACTCAACTCCCCAGACGCAGACAAAATTTTAGGATGGAATCACTTAACTTTCAAGGAACTGGGTGGTAATTCCTTTAGCCCTTGCGTACACCACAGCCAGTCTTTTTTGTCTTTCACCGTTCCAAGTTCTGTTCTGTAGTCTCCCTGGCCTCGGTCATCGGGTCAATGGGAGAGCAGCGACATATGTGGAAGTAAAAATAACAAAGCAGTATACAAAACTAAATAATAAATAATTTTAAACTAGCTCAACGTGCGACACCCCGTGAGCGACGGATCATGAAAAGAACAAAAAATGTAATGCAAACAAAGAGAAAAGGTGATTATAATGTAACGAATTTAAGAAATTAAGGATTAAGAAATTTGGTAAGTCCCCTCCAGTGTCGCGATGTGGGTTAGATGGGGATAATTCGACCGACACTCTTTCGAGGTCCGCTCCCACAATCGACGAACACACAAAAAAAAATGCACTCTAAAAACTAAATAAATCAATTGCTTTGATTTTTAGCAGAACTGTAGGGCAGTTTAATTACAGGAATTAATGTAACAAATATAATTATAAATATAAATATCAATTCAAAGGCAACTGAATCTAACTAATGAAACTACAGCTTTCTATAAAGACTAACTTATTCACTCTAACTACTTGCAGGTCATATGAGTTAGATGCCAAATAGAATCCGCGCACGTGGCGACGGATATAACAGTTTAAATTCTATTAATTCAATGAGACATGTTATGATATGGACATTTCCTCTAGACACGCCATGGAGAATGCTTGTACAACCATGCGTTGTCTGGCGGTAGCTCTGAAACTGTCTTCAAAAGTAAGTAGAACGGTTCACTTTCATCATTACAAATTAGTATGGACTCTCACCATGCGGCCCTCACTGGGAGTGAGAGCGCTGGATGTAAAAGCTGTGGGTTTATATCAAACCAAGTAGCTTAGGCTCTGGAGCTTTAAAACATCACGCTCCTCACAATATGGACTGCTCAACTGCGTCTCTATGTCTCTCATCTGGCTGAGGACTATCGCCGTCCACTTCGTAAATGGATTGTCTACATGTGGCCTCTATCTAAGCTCTGCACGGGTTTAAATACTAAAGCTATGTCTCGACCTTCCGTCCAGATTCATACATTTGATTGGTGCAGTCGCTTCAGCTCAGCCTGCAATATTAATTTATGCTTGTCATGGCCTTGCGCCAAAATCAAGGTCAATTTTACCTAGACAATATTTAACATGCGAAACATTAACTACTAAAATCTTCAAACCCCGTGCTTTCTACTCTTATGCACGAATTTCCGAACGCCAACTAAGCGTCTAAATAAACTACCTTTACTCGCCCTTTATCTATGTTAATCAAAATCACGGAATCGAGAACTGCTCTGTCATTCCTAGCTATACATTTATTCTATCTCGCCCCTCCTTCTCTCCATCTATCAGAAAAAAGGTGTTTCAAAACAAACTGTTCACGAGAACAGCTCAAGGACAAATTACGCTGGTTATAATCAACAAGATCGTAAAAATTAACTCACTGACGTCGTGACCTAGCACGGCATTTATGATCCTAATGTGATCATGACACCGTCCTCATTTTCGTTTTCTTTTGTTTGAAATGTTTAAACTTGGAGAGGTTTTAAGAAGTTCAGAGCCAGCTGTGGGCGAGGCAACATGTAAATCAAACAGAATGAAATAAACTTCAAGAAATGTGGCTACACCACTGTTAAGGTTCAACTTTCACTGATAACATAATGTATGTCAGTCTCGGCTAAGTATGTAGATACTAAGGTCATTACCCTCAGCCCATCCGTGAAAAAAAAAAAAGCGATTGCGATTTGCATAAGGGGCCATCCATGAAGTACATAAGCTCAGAAGGGGGAGGGGGAGGGATTGAACCCAGCTTACAGAAAGATGGGGTGGGGATTGGGGAGAGGGAATGAATTAAGAAGCGTGGTCTTATTTCCGGAGGGGGGGGGGGGGTAAACAAAAACTGTACTGTCGGATAACCTGTAAATTTGGAACCTAGGGTATCATCATATATATAATCAGACAATCAAATGGTCCGGGCAAAACCCACTTGAACTTTTCAAACATCAAGGTCTTTTAACTGACATTCACTATTCTAATGGTCGTACCATCGTGCGAGGGATTGGGGTGGTGGTTTAAGCCAAGCGTATAAAAAGTGTACACGGGGGTGGAAGTGGGGGGATAACAATCGCCAAAATCGAGGTGGTAAAAATGAGTTAGTGCTAAGGCAGTGGGCGCTGATTCTTGATATGTACACCAACACCAATAGAAAATCTCAGTGGATGAACGATGTCTAAATTTGGCTTTTACAGTATATCTTTTCCAGTACTGTGCTCAGCTGGCTTTCTCTGTGACTAGCTCTACTCTGGGTGTCAAAAGAGTGAATATTATTTTGTAGCTCATAAAACTGAAAAGTTCCTCAAAACATGCTGGTGAAACAGCTCTGTGGATGCACAGTTTCTACTCATTACGGACCACACACATCGGGTAATAGTGTTTTTATATTTTCTGTTGATTTTTTGTTAAAGGTGAGTGGCTATCTAAATCTTATGGCCAATGTGGTGGACAACTTTACTCATGGCTTAGCAGTGGCTGGGAGTTTCTGTGTAAGCACAAAGGTAAAGTCAGTGGAATCAATACTTTTTCCTGTTACATACAAGCCAAGTCAACTTATGACTGATTGTTTCTGTAGTGACAGCCAGGAACCCTGCATATATCACCTCATTTTGTTTTGCGTATTGGGTTTGCAGAAAAGACACACATTGCATATTTATACAATGATTCATCGTCTCTTTGATTATTTCATAATACAGAACATACAATATGTATCACGGGCTCAAAATTTGATATGGACAAAATTGCAAGTAATAACGGGACAGAAAATAAGATCATTTGAAGAGGTTTCAGAAAAGATATATGCAGGTGTATTGCTGTTTCTGCCAGTTCAACAACATGAATTGAAATGACATTATACGCAGAGCAAGAGCAATAGATACAAAGTGTTTACTTTACCCTAGTTACCACCCCATAACTTATTCATTTGCCAAGCACAGTTGTCACATCTGTAATTCATCACACAGGCTATCTCCCTGCCCCCCCCCCCCCCCCCCCCGTTCTTTTTAGAGATGGTTTCTAAAGTGAAGCCCAATAGAGAAAATATATCTGGACAGTGAACACAACTCCACGTTTTCTCTATCGGGTTTTTCTGGGAAACTGTCCCCATCGAAACGCTTCTTTTTCTTCTTTTTTTTTTTTTTTTAAATTTTACAACTTTTTTACCCCCAACCCCAGACCCCTACTCCCTCCCTCATCGTTTTCTTTATATTTTGCATTATCGCCTGAGTCTCAGTTGTCACTTCAATCTTTTCTTTTAAATCTTAATTTCTTTAGGCATTTCTCTTTTTTTAAATCTCAGGAATACATTATTGTAGAGTGCAGTTTATTGTAAGAGCCTTTATTTATTTGGGATAATAATATTGTAGAGAAGGTTTCAGAACTGTTTTCCCGTGTTTTGTCACAAAAGGTTGGTCTAGTTACTACACTTGCCATCCTACTCCATGAGATTCCTCACGAGGTAGGAGATTTTGCCATCCTTCTCAGATCTGGTTTCAATAGGTGGAAAGCTGCCAAAGCTCAGGTAAGTGGCATTTCAGAATACCTGCAGTTTTCATCTTCCTCATATTACTCATTATGCTGTCTTGACAGGCTTACATTACCACCTGCAGGCAGCCAGAATTACTCCTTAAACCACATTGTAGGAAAAATTCATTAACTTGACAACATCATTGAATAATATGGTTTTCAATCAGTGTGAAATTGCACGAGTGCAGCAAGACACCTTACACATGTATCTTTAACCCTTTCAATGCTGAAGCAGTACTGCCCTATTACTTATGAAATTGATTATTTTGGTTATTCCAAAGGTAAATGGGAACTTTTAAAGCAAAATTGATCAAGTGATTGAAAATTTGTAATTGTATTCGACAAATTCAATCAGCATACAAACAAAGAGTTATTCGCAACGATACCATGTCGACATTCAAGAAGTTAAATACTCATAGTTCGAGCCTGATCAGTTATGAAAAAATGACATCTTGATAGTGAAATGGCTGACAGCAGGGTTTCATTCATATATTCCTCCAGACCAGTGGGAGATGAGCATCCAGTAGTAATTGACTTTTTTATCCTGGCTAGCCAACTACTGGCAGATGTGTAATGTACCCTGTTATGCAGCAGGTTGAAATGTATTTTCCCTTGGCACCTGTACATATGGGATTTGAAATTAATGTTTGGGAAGGGTTCTTCTAGTTTATAAATAAATCTGATAATGTGTTTGTATTGATGCTGCCGTATGTAACGAAACAGACATCAGTGTGAAGGCAGGATATTTGACACAACAGTGTTAATGCATTAAACTATATTTCCATAAAGTGTATACCCATATAGGCAAAAGTGTTACATGTATTTATTTTATAAGATATTTGCTAATTACTAAAGCAGTTGAGTCATTAGTCTGTTTTTCTTTCAGTAATGCTTTCAGAATGTGGAAAACTGGAAAAGTGAAGACACCTGTGTCAACATTTGAAAGCATGTTATACTTGTAATCTTGTTTTTGTTGTTTTTTTTACCTCACTCAGTTTTTCACAGCCATGGGTGGAGTTGTAGGTGCTGTGACAGCTCTGACAGCAGAATCTACTCAATTAGCAGGTAAAACAAATCAGTCAAGGGTGTAAATGGAGCAATTCGTTGATTTTTATACAGTGCATAACTGATGCAAAACTGCGTATGGCATGACAGTTTACATGTGGACTACATGTAATATCTATTTTTTCCCTTTGAAATTCAACCATTCATTCTGAACCTATTATCCAAAGCTTAGGTAATTTTGTGATGTTATACATGTACATGTATATGAAAATGTTTAGAACAATCTGGATGGAAGTATTTAGTAGAATGTCATGGAGCATTTCATTTTTTCCCCATGAAAATCATTTTTTAATCTGATTAGGAAAATTAGAATTTTAGCAAAATGAAAAGAAATGCATTGAAGTATTGTTATCTTGTGTGCAAATGAAATGAATGAAAGGTATCGTATTTCTAGGATGGGGGAGTTCCTTTCTTGAAAATGGTTTATTTCTACTGTCTCATGTATTAACTCGAGACTTTAAGATTTTCGACTGTGAATTTGTAAACATCGAGGTTTTCTTTAATTTTTCATTTCCAGATCACTTATTGAAGATTGTGACTGATAGACCACTAACTTGATTTACTCTGAAATAAAACTTCATGTAATATCTTTTCAGGTGAAAGAACAGCATGGATTCTTCCATTTACTTCTGGAGGTTTTATGTACATTGCTCTAGTCACAGTTGTCCCAGATCTTTTACAAGAAAAACATGGCTGGTTAGTAGCTATTACATTTCATTTCTCCATAAATAAACGTTAACTGCCTTATAGCAGAATAGCATGGAACATATTTTAATATACATGTAGTACTGTAGTGATTGCAGTATTCTCAAGAATTTGTCTTTTTGTGGAATGGTTTAGTCAAGTTTTATATATAAATAAAAGGACAAATTTTGCACATCTAACTTTCAGAAAGGAGACCAATTTCTACAAAATATGTTACAGAAGCTCTAAATGAGAACAACATTTTTTTTGGTAATATGCATCATTAGTACGAAATTAATACATGTATACATGTTGTACTTGCATGTGTTTATTATTGTCATCCCCAGGGAATCTCTGAAGCAAGTTGCCTTTATATGCCTTGGTGTCATCACTATGATGTTTGTGACGTTAGCCTTTGATTGATCAATGCAAATATGTCAAAGACAAGACTTTGAAGTGTGAATGGACAATCATGTGTGGAATTTGTTTATCAAAACTGTTGTGGTAAATATTCAGATCTTGGAAAACCATAATTATATTGTGTATATAAATATATGTGCATGCACGTTAGATTGAAGAACATTTAATGAAGATTTCTTCAAGAATAATGCAGGGCATTGGAGCTAAGTCATTCTTAGTTCATCATTTTGTGATAAGAATGAACCTCATAAGAGCGGATTTCAGAATTCTATTCCACCAGGCAAGCTTTATGTCAAATCTCTTTTCAGATTGACTAGAAAAAATTTCAGTGTTTTCTGTCCCAACTAACAATCACTCTATTGAGGCCAGATTCTTTTCCCATGTGAGCATCTTGTTTAATGACTTGATCATGATATAGATAAGATAAGATAAGATAGATAAGATAAATTTTATTCGTCCTTGTACAAGGAAATTTGTTTTGATCATTGAATACATAACAATACAGTTACAGAAGCAGAAAGTATGATACATAGCGCGCACACACACATATATACACACACACTGATAAATTAACTAAATTAACAAAATTAACAGTGCACACAATATGCTTCCCTAACTAAAACACATTGACCTGACACGCAGGACATAATTCAACTGTGCACAGATTACGATCAAGATGACGACATTATTGTAACATCCTAGTTGATGATGGAATAAACGATTTAAAGTAGCGCTCAGTTTTAGTTTTCTTTGACAACAGCCTTAAACTTCTTACAGATCTTATATATTCCTTGTTCAGGGGATGTTGGGGGTCATTTATAATAATATTAGCTTTTTTAATGCAAGTACCAGTGTACAGCTCATCAAAATATGGCAGATCACAGATACAAATTTTGGATGCTTTTTTAATTAAATTATTGATCTTATTTTTATCTTTTTGTAAGATGTTTCCTCCCCAACAGACAACTCCATACATCAAAACGCTCTGAATAGCCATGGTGTAAAATATTTTCAGAATGCTTTTGCTAACTTTTAAAAAGCGGAGCTTTCTGAGGAAATACATGCGCTGGTTGGCTTTCTTGTATACATATGTTACATGCGCATGCCAGTTAAGCAATGAATCAATAGTAATGCCAAGATATTTGGCCTCTGTGACAATTTCAACCTCTTCATTGTTGATAGTAAGAGGGCAAACAGGATCATTGTTATTTTTCCTAAAGTCAAAAACAAGCTCTTTTGTTTTCTTAACATTCAGTAGAAGATAGTTGTTATTACACCAACAATGAAAGGATTGTACAATGTTAGAATATTCGTGGCCAGAGTTAGGTAAAAGGCCTAAAATAGCAGAGTCGTCGGCAAATTTAAGAAGGTAAACGTTGTTGTGTGTCACAGTGAAATCATTTGTATACAATGTATACAAGGCAGGTGACAGCACGCAGCCTTGAGGCGCTCCTGTGTTTGTTGTGAGTAATTTGGAAAATGTGTTGTTTATATCCACAAACTGGCTTCTCTGTGTTAGAAATTCGAAGATCCAGCTCTTTAAAAAAGAACTCACGTGTAGGTTGGTAAGCTTTTGAAACATTAAGTGCGGTTGTATGGTGTTAAACGCAGACGAAAAATCGACTATGAGCACACGAACACAGGTTTTACCAGTGCTGCTGTTACATTTATTTTGATGCTTTTTTGTAAGACAGCTGATGTTGTAAATTACAGGACATTAAGAAGGGAACCTGTAAGCTTTTTAACTGTCACTTTGAGACAGTTTACAAGTTGTTGTCCCAGTGGTGCTTTATTTTATATCCAATTTTTATAAAAAATAAGATATAGCTACTATGTGACACTACAAGGTGTGTTCTAGCATTCTAAAAAGTTATTCTAAGCCCCAGTAAAATTTAAGTACGAAACTTTGCAAGCATTTTTCTCAAAACACGCTGATGTGGAGATCGGGTAAAGCAGTATTAAGGCGATAAAGTGTCACCTGACTGATATTCACAGAATGTCTTAGACATGTTTACATGGACACAATCAACTGAAAGCCATGAATTGTTCACAGAACTAACAAGTGTAATGAGCCATTTCAGTGGTTTTATGTTATTTTATTTTTTTATTTTATGTGTAAGTATGTTTTTGTATCACATTAGAAGTAACAATGATTAAGTATGCAAGGGTGAACATCTGGAAATGCAAACTGGATGAAAAAGAGTTCTGTAAAATATCTGTGCTTGACTGTCCAATGGAGATTGTAAAATGAGCTTGAATGCTTTGAAATGAGATTACTGATGAGAGGAAAGAGCAGACTTAAAATAATCTCATTGATTATGTTTGTAATGCATTTTTGATGCCATATCTACCTTGAAATTTGTTTCATTATTTACTTTGATATTCAGCATGCAAACATACAGTAGAGAGATACTATAAATCACAGCATATGAGAAATCCGAGGACTGAAAATATTTGAAAGTTGAGCTTCCAGTTGGTGCTTTCAGGAGATGTAATAACTAAAATTCTATAAAACATTTTGTCGCCAGAATGTTTGATACATATTTTTGCAATTTCTGACGTCGTTTTTATTACAACTCGTGATGAGAGCAAACAATGACAAAAGTATCTTAACTTTATATGTTCATCAGTATTTGTGATAACTTGGTTGTTGCATCAGTTCTCTTTAGTTCAAAGATGCGTTGGACATTCTTATATATCTGTTATGTTACTGACACTGATTTCTGACAATGTATCAATCAGGAAACTGGCCTCTAATTTCTGGTTTGTCAGATCCTATTGTGCTTCCAATAATTTCCACAGTTTTTTCTCATGCATCAGAAGAGAACAAGTACTGTAGTTTGGAATTTACGGTCTCTTGTTTGCAAGTTCTCTTAATTTTCTGCGCTTTCGTAGGTACAGTCATATGTTTTAACACAGCATCCTGGGATAATGACAGTGCATTTTATGATACAATTACAAATATGTCCAGGAGTCAGGAGACGAGTTAGTTATGCAATGTATCCATCTAATAGTTACCAGGAATAACAGTAATGGTTATAACAGTATTTATACCAATGAAAATTTATATTAATTTAGTAAATAGGAAATAATGCTTTGATATATTTCGCAATGTACACTATAAATACATGTAGGCCTACATGGACATGTATTTTGTGAATATATCAGTAGTCATTATTGTCATCAGCTGTAAATCATTTCAGCTAAACTACAAATGCTAATACAAATACATGTCATGCGAGTACATTAAAAATATGTATAACTAACTATTGCAAAAAATATAGAATCCTTGATGTAAATTTTCATTTGCATTAATATTTTCATTTCATGCTGATATGAAAGGGTAAAGAGTGAAAATGTTTCATGTATTGTTTCATTAGTTTCTTCAAACTGCTCAAATGAGGAATAATACAGGCTCTACTTAATGGGTGCTCTCCTCCACTGTCACACCTCGTTAGGATCATATTACATTTTGTATTATTCTGAATTGCTTATGTTTATGGTATATTTTTCATCCTTTTTTTTCAGTCATGTACATGTATATATATACACATGTATGTCCAAGCTTTTACTTTTTGATTAAAATTTACCTGCAACAGTCTCATCAATATTGGCAAATTTTAAAACAATACAGGGCACCATCAGTTTGTTCTGAGTTTGCCATGCATAATCAGTCTTATTAAACTTGTAATAATATTAATAGATGGGATTTGCAGTACCCTGAAAGTTGTGAAGCCATGTTTCTCTATGTATTTAGATGAAAGAGCATCTATGTACGGTTACATGTATCTTCTTGCCATATTGGTATGTAGGGCATAAGATCTTTTCTTGATGTATTGCACTAATTAATAATTTGTCTCACCAGTAGAAAATGGGTCAATGCTGAATGTTCAGATATATCATTATCTTGGATATAATGGAAACTGTTGTCAAAATGTACGTGTACATAACTGGAGTGAAAAAATGTTTATGTGTAAGCTATCTGAGAATTTAAATTGCATTTTTTCAATGCAGGTAATTTAAAACAGAGAAGATATGGTCACCTTTGTTGAGGTACTGTCTGTATTCACTTTCAGTGGTTTTAAACATTTTCAGTTTGAAGTTAAGTTGTCTTTGAAAAGCCATTGAACATGCTGATCTTGGAATGCTCTGCTGTAAAATTACAATGTATGTCTTCACTGCTTCTTGAAAATGGGGAATTGATAAGACAGGCAGTGATTCACTGATTGTGGGACATGTAACTGATACATATATATTCATGAGAATACCAGTTCGGGTTGGCTCATAATTTACATTATACATATATGCATAATACAAAAATACCAAGAATAATCTACAATGCACTGATCAACAATATCCTTGCACATTTGTTGTGAACAAGTATTCTCAGCTGCATTGAATGGAATAAGTCTTTTAAATTTATCTTTGCTTTACTGTAGGTTCAGAAGTTTCCTACATTTCAGACTCAGGGAAGCTAGAGACCAAATATTTTTTTTTCTGTGTCACTTGTATGACAGAAGATTGATTTGAATCTGTTAACACTCAGTACACTGAGTCTGTCTCAGAAGGTTCTCATATATGTGTATGGAACAGAGGAGCCACTGATTTTGCATCAGTAGCAAGTAGGCTTGTATCTGGATGCAAATGTTGCTGAAAGCACATGAAGACTTGGTTTTCTCCTCTTTCAACTTAGGCCTATATTCCCTCAGTATGGTAAAGGTTTTTGGTAATAGAGTTCATTAGAATTTGAGCTTCGTGGCCATTTCAGCAGTAATTGGCCCAGATGAGGTTAATTTCTTGATACCTGCTGATAGTGATACTCTAATGGTCCAGTTTCTTGATGGGAAAAAAAAAAGCAAACATGGGTTACATTATTCAGTGAAAAGAGTTGTTCCTGCATGGGTTTGCTAAAAGATCAAAACAGTAGATGAATACTCTGGTAAATGAAGCATTTTTACTTTATAAAATAGGTCAGGACAGCAACATAAGGCAATGTATTATGTAACTGCCTTGAGAACAATACATGTATCATAAAGTTTTATGTAGAAAAATTCTTTCCTTCATTAACACTGACATCAGCGTATAAAGAGCTGTTTTTCTGCTGTGAAAATACTATTTACTTACTTTTTGTTGAAAATACTGGTAGGACCTTTGCTGGTGTTTCATTTTTAAATCAAAGTTGTCATGAACAAAATGCACATATCATATGATGAACAAAGTGTTGTCATTTGGTACTACATGTATTACAAATAAGATTTCCTCATGAAAATGTCTTGTTATGAAGGTAAGTTTTTTGGGATGTTCTGGGCACTTTGCGCACTTTTGAGTCTTTTGTTTTGTTACTCATCAATCCATCCTCTCCAAACATAACATTACCTACACGTGTACTGCTTTGCCAACACAGCAGGCTGATGTACATTCCCCAACCAGTAGTCGAGTTCCGCCCACATAAAAGCATAAATTTACAGTTAATCAAAATGTCACTGCAAGGCATATTTTACTGACACTGAGATTGTCAGAGGTACCTCTTGTTGATGATTGTTGAATATAATTGCACATTAAATTTCAGCATGGCTGAGAATTGTCATTGATTAGCTTAAGTGAATATTTTACAAGTATTTGATACCACTAGTTTATTTACCCTTTCAAATAGGATATATTATTAGAAATAAAGCAAACAGTTTAGAGAAAAGTGTGTAATATAAATGTCATTATCCCATTGTGTGTGTGTAGTTTTGGACATGTCATGTATAAATTTAAGCTCCATATGGCAGATAGATATTGAAAAAATCACCTATAAAAATACTGATAGTAGCCTAACGCTGTCAGTCTTGTACTTGAGTGGAACAAAATATGGAACATGTTCAGCTAGACTGTTTTTTCCTTACAGTTTAATTTGTTTTTGTGTTCTCAGAAAGTTGGTGATCATTATTAAAGTACTTCATGTGTTAAAAATCATTGTGATTTCTATCAATTACTACTTAATGATTAATTTTTCATATGAAAGGCTTATAAACTACATGTATTAAGATTTGACAAAATGTTTTATGTCAGAAAAAGCACTCTCAAAAGGTTTCTTTGTTCAATTCATGTTGTGAATGCAGGAGCGACTTCATCAGTTTCTTCCAATATCTTGTGTGAAATGTTTTGCTATGCCGATCAATGTGTAAATATTTTCTTTCTTGATCAAACCTCTGTCACGTACATGTTTTACTGTCAATGGCACCATCATATGTACAGTGTGAGCAGGGTTAGTGTTAGAAATTTGAGCATTTCATTTAATGTATTGGCAATTATTTTTGGCCAGTTTGCATTATAACTTTGTGCAATAATTTTCACCTATGGTAGACTTTGTGAAAAAAAATTGTTTTATTCCAACTACAAGTGCCTTGGTGAAATTAATCATCTTCGTTAGATATTACTACACAATTTGCACCAGTAGCTTTTATGGTTCCTCAAACTGTTGACTTTTTTCTTATTAAATGAAACTGTAATTTCAAAGTTATCCTAAGTTTATATACTTTCAATTGTGATATTTTATGATTAATTAGGGTAGATTTTGCAGTGAGCAGCTGTTTTTATTTGCTGTTGTCAGAATGACGGTAGGATACTTCACCGTTTATTTCCTTGTACATGTACTAATTTGATATTAACAGGTTTCCAGAGAACGGCTGTCGGCCTACTCTTTTAAATGCATTTACTTAATAGGATTATTACACATTAAGTTTTTGAATTCCAGCGAACAAATTTTATCAACATCTGAACTACATTTACATGTTATATACATTGTACACCTGTAATGTAGTACATGTACTAAATTTACTTATCAGATCAGGGGATTTCTTTTTTCTAGAGCTGGGAAAGACAATGGCAAGGACTAGGACCAGGCCAGTTGATCATCTTTATGGTTGGGATTCCGTTTGAATTTTATTTGAAAGCTTCGTTTACTTTCTCGCACATAATCATAAAAGCATTCTAATTCTGATCATGGCACAAAAGTCCGAAAGTTCAAGACGGTCTTGATTTGATGAGCTAAAATCTTTCCTGAAAAACTGAATTCAAAAGTCAAGGCAATGTGAGATTTTAAAAAAATTTGGACATCTTAATAATGATTTGTGATTTTTGCCAGTGCTGTAAAATTTAAACATGTTTTGGCATCAGGTTTTTGTTTTTACTGATTGTAAATGTTCACCTAAATGTGATCTTTTTATTGTACGGCTGGCCATGGTGAATGTCAAACATATTTTGACACATGAACACTGTGAGTTCAGTTTTCAGACCAATTTGCATGTAATACTTAACAATCGTGGATCCATTTCAACTAAGCATATTATTATTAGTATTTTATGGTGCTGCCATCAAGTGCCAGTGCTGGAAAACCTTAAAGATTTTATCAATTTAAAGGAAGATGAGCCATCCAAACTATTTTTCCTCTTCGTAAATCCTATTTCTTATAAATCCTAGGCCTTCACAGTATTACTACTACATGTCTTACTATCATGAAATGTGAAAAGTATGTGGAATACCTAGACTACAACATTTATATTTTAACAGGAATAACTTACTACATGTAGTATGACTGCAATTGAGTGCGGCAGTAAAGCACTTTAACAGTAATTGATAGACGAACAGGCTGCTGTTCAAGCTTTAAAATTTATCATTAAATTTATTTTCACAGTGGTTCAGATTTTAAGAAAGTCTGCAACAAGAAGTCATGTCTCAGATTTCCATGTTACTAACACAGGAAAACCAGAAATGCTCCCTGTTCAGCCATATCCCAGATGTTTTTTTGTCTTTCAGAAAATCAGTCCATTTTGTAAATAATCTGTTCACAAAATTAAAATAAATACTTTATGCATCACATTGTTACTGCATTTATTTTGAACTGAATGAATGTTTGCTTTTGGTAAAAATGATTAACCCTATACATGTATTTGAGAAGTTGAAAATCATAGCAATTTGGCCCCAGAAAATTGATATAAATTTAATATTCACTTCCAGTTGAACACACCAGGTATTAAAGAAATAAAAATAAAATTAGCTCAATTTAAGTAACCAATGTAAAAACATTTTTTAAAATTATGTACATGGTGCGTTTTGATTTCCAACTCGTTAGCTATTGTTCAACATAATTTACAACTGCCTGTCTCTAATTTTGGCTTCAAACTAACCAGTAAAAACTGATAAAGTATTGTTTGTCACAAGTGAACACAAAAAAGTTTTGAACTACCAGACACAAAGATGAGTTTTATTTACTGAGCCTAGTATAACACTTTAACCTGAATGTCCAATCTGGTCTTTCATGAAGGTCCACTGCACAATTCCACAAATCCAAAATAAGATTGCCCATCTTCTTGTCACTCTTTGCAGTTTGAGACCAATAGTAATGCATTTCCTATTCAACTTGAAGCTCAGCTTACCCACACACAAGTACAGTCCAATCTGCTTATCTCGACATTCGACACAATTTTTAAGTCCCAACCTGTTCCTTCTTTAATGCTAATAAATATTTCCCCGTAACTCGACATGTTATTCCATTCTTTCCTCTTATATCGACACATTTCTCCCCAACCATGGCAAAACGAGCACTAGATCTACTACTGTGCAGCCAAAAATGCCCATGCAACTCCCCGCATATAAGATCTCTTTATTTCTTTTTGTGGTGCTGGTCGGGAGGGGTAGGAGAGTGGGTGTGTGGACACAGAGGATGACCCTTGGCTCCAGTAACGTGAGTGAGGAGTGCTGTGCATAAGCGTACGGCAGTAAACAGAGTACTACAGACGGTAATTTTTCCACCCCCACAAAACATTCGTACGCCGTTGATACTACGCATTGACCTAGATCTCTTGGTTAACTGCTGTACTATGTGTGTGTCAGTATCATCACCTCTGAGGAAACAGTGTCAAAAACGGGCAAAAAGAAAAAGTTGTATGTTGCAAAGTCCCGCGTGAAAAATAAAACCCAAACGATACAAAGCAAACTGAAGAGAAGACAAAAAATGTTCTAATTTTCGGCTTTCGCCTTTATCAAGAAAAAAAAAACAAAACGGGACTTTGCAACATACAACTTTTTCTTTTTGCCCGTTTTTGACATTGCTTATACAGTCGAAACCTGATATAACAGGGATTGTGGGACCAGAGCAAAATCCGTTATATCAGGTCCCTGTTATATCAGACTCCCGAGGGAAATTAGCAAAAATGGCCTAATCCTGCGATTTTTAAATCGTACGTAGTGTACCTTATCAAAGGCACTACCGACCTTGCGCAAAACTTTAGTTCTTTGTGGCTTGTGAATAGGCAGCCACCATCTTTTCTTTGTCTATAGTACATGTATGATGATCATGTGAATGGATCCATGTTGAATCTCAAATTTTCGACAAATTTCGGCCAGCAATGCAGTCTTTTTGTCAATTTCTTGAATTGTTTCAAATTTCTTCTCAATGGAAAGGCATTTCCTTTTTTGCTTGTTGTCATTAGATGCCATATTAATAATATTATAATATTGGTCTAGAGCTTTCTGTCTCACAACACGGCCTCAACAAAGGAAAAAGGTAGTCCACGTGCGATTTCAACACTAGGTGTGTAATGTGTGGCTGAGAAGGGCTTTTACTTTTACTAGAGCTTAACACACACACCTGACTGGCCTCTTCGTTTTAATTGGCTAAGCTCCTTGCAGTGGCCTTGCCTCACCTCCTCTCTCCCTCTCTTCTTTTGACTGCCACCAAAGATTGTGTCGCGAGCGAGTGAGCGAGGATCAATAATTACGGAGAGAAGGGGGTATAGTAAGATTAACTCACGGCAGAAAATTAATGGAAAGCGTGGAATGTTGTGAGTTGGGGATTGGACGAGGCGAGATCGGTGTACTTACAAGTCACTGCACACAGAGAGTCCTAAGGGAACGGACGCAAGAGAGAGCCCAGAGGGCGAACATAAGGGGAGCAGTCGGAAGACTAGTGAGCGTGTTTTTTCCAGTGATGACTGGTAGGTTGAACTATGATTGATAATTGATGTACTATATTCTTCTGATGACCATGATGTAGATAAGTTATATTATATGCGAGGAGTGTGCAAGTCATGTGCTACTGTGTAATACGGTGGAGGTGTGTTACAGAAGAGAGGCGCAGTTGAGTGGTGAAGTGGATAGTAAGTGTATGATGTTATAGAGATGTAATGTTATTCTTATAGGTGCCGGGGTCGGGCAGTGAGGCCACCCGCGGTGGACGGACACAGGCTGTGGAGCCGTGCAGACAAGGGCGTAAGGCCGACAGGCAGCCCAGCAGCCGTGGCAGGCTGGATCTAGGGGATTGGGCTGACCATAGGTCTAAGTTATGTACTTGATAGTCTGTATTACGACTTATATAGAGTGTTGATGTTAGGTCGAGTAAGGGCCTGGAAAATTATGTTGTAAAGCACGGGCTGTACGGTTGTGGAACCGGAGATAGGGTGACTGTATGGAAGAATGACCCTTGAATTGTAGTTGAATTGAATAATGTACCGTATGTAATTGAACGTATATATATTAATAATAATAATAATAATGTATAGCATTTATATAGCGCATATCCATTTAAAATGCTCTATGCGCTTTACAGAAACAACATGTCAACCACAGAGCAGAATGGAGCTGCCTGCGAAGCGCTCAACACACTGCACTGCTTCTTTCTCTCTCCCTGTCTCGCTCACTCTCTCTCTCTATCTCAGAGCAAATTATAACGCAGCCTGTTAGCCGCAGTTCACAACTCGCAACAGTTCACAACTCACAGCAGTTCACAACTCACATCAGTTCACACAACACACAACTCAAATAATATTTGAATATTTATTAATAACAATATATATATGATTTTGTTGTTGCTGGTTGGGGGGGGGGGGGGTGATATGGATAACTTTTAATCTATTAATTTCAATGTTCAATTTTGCCCGGGCAGCAGCCTTTCGGCCTGCTCTTTACGATTTCCAACTGCCAAGGTATCTTTAACGTGCGCAACGTGCACACGGGCCCTCCGAATTTTTTCGTCCTTATCGGAGAAGACTAGGTACTCGATCCTACCCCCCAATAGGACCAGGGACTTGAAAATATGAGAAAAATCCAATTTCCAACATGCCTGCACTGCCCGGATTTAGAACCCGGGACCTTTGGCATGAGAGGCGAGCACCTTGCCTCTAGACCACCTTGTCCCCAATATTATTGTCCTTGTCCCCCATATTAATGTTATAATAAATGTGTGAGCCTGTTTGGTTGTTTTGTTAAGTGTTATACTTGGTCGTTTGTGATTGTTGTCCTGTCATAATAAGTACATTTTCCAGTTTGGAATTTGTCACAGTGGGGGCTCGTCCAATTTCGTCATATTTAGTTGTAGTTACTTAGTAGATATTTGTCAGTGGGCATTTGCTAGTTTCGTTTTTATCCACGTAGTACTTAGGTTGTGATACGAATTTGTGCTGTTGTCTTTTGTTTGTGGGATGAATGGAAATTTCATGATGATTATGATGTATGTATTTTTATGAATATGTACTAATGTGTACTTGAACTTTGCAGAGTGTGTGTGCCAGCCTGAGGAGTCAAGCAGCCCAGAGCTCCGGCATACGTGAGGGTAAAAAAAAAAAAAAAAAAGTTAAGTAAAACTGAAATTTTGTTGCCATGGATTGAGGGCTGTCTTTTTCTCTGTTTTTCCTGTTTTTGTTGTTGTCATAGATTATACGGGCGGTGGAGTGGGTTTGCTGTGGTGAACGTAGTTTATCCTCTTAGGGAGGTGGGCTAAACGTGGAACCGCGTTCATCACAGTGAACAGTTCTTTAGGGCTTTACATTTGTTTAGTTGTGGCGTCGATATCTTCTGTTTTGCAGGAAGACGTATTCTCTTGTCCCTTCTCTTACCTATCTGTAGATACGTTCTTTTTTTCAGGCTCTGTTCTTGTTCGTACCTTGTAGTGTAAGCGGCGTAGTTACGTTGCATTTTTTTCCCCATTAAAATTTTTTTTTAGAAGCCTTTGTCCTAGTCTGGTTCGTTGTCCTTGATGTCCTTGTGGTTCTTTTTCTGAATTTCCTCTTCTTTGTTTATTCTTTTCTTTTGTGTTCACAAAAAGTACGATACATCTTGTGCTTATATTCGACTTAGTCTCACGTCGATTTGTCGTTAGTAATCATACCGACAGGTTAGTCTTTTTGACATTGCATACCATACTCATAAATCCGTGAAATGGCGGAGCTCCAGCAACTAATGAAGTTAGGTAAGGAACTTGGGTCTTGAAGGAGAGGAGCTGCGTAGCTGGATTAGGGAGCAGCAGGCGGAGCTGCGCGATGAGCGTGCTAAAGATAGAGAGCGAGAAAAAGAGGCTCAAGAGCGGCAGAGAGAAAGAGTGGCTAAAGATAAGGAGCAGGAAAGGGAGTTAAAGTTAAAGGAGATAAAAGCTCAAGAACGGGAGATAGAGGCGCGAGTAAGAATCGCGGAGTTAAAAAGCAAGAAGGAAGCGCCAACGGAAACAGTTGAGCGGCAGGGACAAAATAAAGGTGGGGTTCGGATCAAGCTGCCGACGTTCGACAATCAGAAGGACGATATTGATGCCTTCCTTTATAGGTTCGAACTAAATGCACAACTGCAGTGGGGAGAGAACAAGAAACTATGGTCCACGTACCTGGCATTTCTATTGCAGGGTCGAGCGTTGACCTATTTTAAAGAATTACAGCGCGAGGACGCGCATGATTACGATAAACTGAAGTCCTTGCTACTTCGCCGCTTTGCGCGTACGGAGGAATATTTCCGGGAGAAGTTTAGGCGAGCACGTGCGGATACTAGGGAAGATTTTGCTGCCTTCGTTGCCAGATTGACAGAGTATTTCACGAACTGGTTAGACTTATCGCATGTTGGTACAGATTTTGCGAAATTGAAGGACCTAATGATCCGTGACCAGCTCTATGCATCGTGTCATAGAGATTTGGTGGCTTTTCTTAAAGAAAATGAACCCGCGACGGTGCAGGAGGCGTCAAAGTTAGCGGAGACATACCGTACGGCACATCCTTCCAAACCAGTGGCGAAGGCGTACGTTCAGGATGGCGGTTACATCGCCGTTGTTGAGGGGTCGCCGACAGGACGTAGCAAAGATAGGTCCCGTCCGCGTGGCAGCTTTAATGGACAAACTCAGGTCCCACGTAGGGGGTATGGCCAATCACCTGAATATGTGGCCGGTAAGTTTGACCGAGCAGGAGGGCGAGGTCGCGGTAATGGCCGAGGGCGTTTTGTAACCTTTGCCGATGATCGACGGCAGAGGGACTTTAGTTCGGGTCGCGATGGGTCACGGGGACCCAGGTCTTGCGGAACACAGGGAGCGAAGTGTTGGACTTGCGGACGCGTAGGTCATTTTTCACGAGAGTGTACGGCAGCGAAGTGCTGGACTTGCGGACGCGTAGGTCATTTTTCACGGGAGTGTACGGCAGCGAAGTGTTGGAACTGCGGAAGAGCAGATCACATTAGCATCAATTGTCCTGCAAGTAGGATAGCGGCAAACGTGGATGGCAGTCATAGCAGCTCCACTCAGTATTCTCCTAATAAATTTCATCATGCGGCCGCGTGTGTTACATCGGACGGCAGAGGCGGACAGTATTCTGAGTGTCCCAGTTGTCAGAAATTATTATCTTCCGGTGTTTTACCTTGTGGGAGAAAAATTCCCGTTATTAATTCATGTCACACAGGTGGTGGTCTTCGGGTTTATCCAGGGTTTGTTGGTGACGAACCGGTGTCAGTATTGCGTGATACAGGTTCTACCGTTGTAGGGGTGCACAGAGATTGCATTCGCGAGTCACAGCTTACAGGTAAGACTATTCCCTGTATTCAGTTTTCGGGTGCCATTGACAAGTTACCTATCGCAAAGATAGAGATTGATACACCTTTTCTTAGCGGTGAAGTTGAGGCGGTCGTTGGATTATTCCCAGGGGCTCAGCTCATTATTGGTAATGTGTCCCATGTGATTTCTCCTTCTACAGAGCATGTACAGGCATGGTCGCAGTCCAAGGGTATTGACTTTTGTGCCGCAGTTGAGACACGTCGTCAGGTATCTGATAAGGGAAAAATTAAACTGTTGGCGACACCGTCGGTCAACCTTGATATCACACCAGAACGCTTAGCGAGATTGCAAAGTGAGGATCCATCATTAAGTCCATGTTTTGAGGAGGCGCGAACTGAGAAAACGAGGTAGTATAAGAACGGTTCATCTTCCTTTCTTATCCAAGGGGGCATTCTGTTCCGTAAGTACGTGACAGTGGCTTCGGTTCTGAAGCAGGCAGTTGTGCCAGCGTTGTTAATTGCAACAGTATTGCGTTTGGCCCATGATGTCCCATTAGCGGGTCATATGGGAATTGCTAGAACTAAGGAAAGAGTTCTGAAAAATTTTTATTGGCCGTCAATACACAGAGATGTCCGGCTGTATTGTAAGACGTGCAGTGCGTGCCAAAAGACGAATCACAAGGATCGCACACCCCAGGCTCCTCTTCAGACTATCCCCACGGTTTCGGAACCTTTTAAAAAGGTTTCGATTGATCTTGTTGGCCCCATTCACCCAGCTACTGATAGGGGGAATCGATTTTTTCTAACTATCATTTGTAATGCTACGAGATGGCCAGAGGCAGTTCCTCTTCGGACTATAACGTCAGAGGCGGTCGCGGAAGCGTTATTTGGCATCTTCGCTAGAGTGGGAATACCGGAGCAGATCTTGTCTGATAGGGGCGCGCAATTTACGTCGGATATGATGAAGGAATTGTTTCGCTTGTTTAGCATACAACCCATCACTACCACTCCATATCACCCGCAGGCTAATGGCATGTGCGAGAGACTTAACTCGACGCTAAAGTCGATGTTGCGTAAAGTAGGGGGTATAGTAAGATTAACTCACGGCAGACAATTAATGGAAAGCGTGGAATGTTGTGAGTTGGGGATTGGACGAGGCGAGATAGGTGTACTTACAAGTCACTGCACACAGAGAGTCCTAAGGGAACGGACGCAAGAGAGAGCCCAGAGGGCGAACATAAGGGGAGCAGTCGGAAGACTAGTGAGGGTGTTTTTTCCAGTGATGACTGGTAGGTTGAACTATGATTGATAATTGATGTACTATATTCTTCTGATGACCATGATGTAGATAAGTTATATTATATGCGAGGAGTGTGCAAGTCATGTGCTACTGTGTAATACGGTGGAAGTGTGTTACAGAAGAGAGGCGCAGTTGAGTGGTGAAGTGGATAGTAAGTGTATGATGTTATAGAGATGTAATGTTATTCTTATAGGTGCCGGGGTCGGGCAGTGAGGCCACCCGCGGTGGACGGACACAGGCCGAGGACAGGCTGTGGAGCCGTGCAGACAAGGGCGTAAGGCCGACAGGCAGCCCAGCAGCCATGGCAGGCTGGATCTAGGGGATTGGGCTGACCATAGGTCTAAGTTATGTACTTGATAGTCTGTATTACGACTTATATAGAGTGTTGATGTTAGGTCGAGTAAGGGCCTGGAAAATTATGTTGTAAAGCACGGGCTGTACGGTTGTGGAACCGGAGATAGGGTGACTGTATGGAAGAATGACCCTTGAATTGTAGTTGAATTGAATAATGTACCGTATGTAATTGAACGTATATATATTAATGTTATAATAAATGTGTGAGCCTGTTTGGTTGTTTTGTTAAGTGTTATACTTGGTCGTTTGTGATTGTTGTCCTGTCATAATAAGTACATTTTCCAGTTTGGAATTTGTCACAGATTGTACAAATAACCACCCGCATCACTCGCGTGATCGTATAAGCTTTTGTTACAGTTATTGAACCGCGCTCGCTGTTTGCCTACTTGACGGCTCAGAGTCAGATTCTTGCTCTCGGTATCTCTGTTATAACAGATTTGGCACTTGTAGGTCCGTTATGGCAGATGTATTTTACTGAAGATAAAGAGGGAGAGAAAACGGGGATTCAAAAAATCCCTGTTATACCCGGATCCCTGTTATATCCGGCCCTGTTATAAATGGTTTCGGCTGTAGTCCTGCTGTGACCCCACAGTTTTCTGTGGTTTTTATAATATTCTGAGGAAACAGTCGGGTCGAGGTTTAAAAAAAAAGTAAGCACTGCACATTTGATAGCTACCGCATTTCGCAGACATCGGCAAATCTTTGCCGCGCAAATGTTCCGCACAACAGTGATATTAGAAGAACAGGTGACGATATGCCCATAAGTAAAAGAAAAAGGGACATAATTGCGCTATTTATTGGACACATCCCATTACGGTGATGATTGATGGATCCCCCCACTTCCTTTTTTTTTTTTCTCTTCCACTACTATACTATTAGTACTAATTATAAATCTGCTATTTTGACTTTCTCTTTACTCGACACAAATCAGACGGTCCCCTTGATGTTGAGATATTAGGATTGCACTGCATTCAAACGCCCGCACACATTCAGAGCTGCTTTCCAAAAGACCATAAGACAAGATATAAATGTATGCTAATTTATTTCCTTGAAATAAACACACAACATGCACAATGTTTCAAATGTACTTGTGAACCTTGCACAAGTAAAAATAATATTCAGAAGCAACTTGTCTTGCTTAATCCAGTTTTCAGTTGAATCGGTCAAAGTGATGCCACAGCCCATAGCATATCATTAATCACTCATAATAGTTAAATTTATGCCATATTTCCGACGCACAGATTAGTGTTTTATGTTACATTATGCCATCAGAAAACTACTTCTGACTTAAATACTTAATTCCTCTTATGACCATATATATAGAAATATATATGCAACTTACTGGTGGAGCAAATGAAAAATAATAATGTCATAAATGGTGATGATGCAGAATAGCTCATAATTCAATGAAAAGACCATCAGCCACAAAGAAGAAAGGGGGAAGAAAAAAAAATACTGGACAGCCAGCAGAATATTATTTCCTTTTTACCAAGAGCATCTTTCAAAAGAAAAGTAAAAATAAAAATAACTATTTACACCGACAAATCATAGTCCAGGGCCTTTTCATTTTCACAGTGCATCTCAGTAGCGCACAGTGGTCCAACCATCATCTTCTTGAGACGCGGCTGCTGAAAAACATACACATAATTAGAGCAACTGAAATAAAAATCACTAAACATGTTGTCACACATCTCACTTACTGGTGTATTGATGATTTTGATAGTTTCCAGTTTTGATTACCTTAACAATATCATAGCTGCCTGGTGAGATGCACTTTCACAAAGTAGTGAAGATATCTTTATTAGTTCTGAAGCTATAACTTTCTATAAGCAGAAAAGTTTTTGCCACGTCCAAGAATAACAAAAGTGACCAAAACTTTGAAACCCTCTCCTGTAAAATGTAAAAAATTGCTAACACACCAGTATGTGAGACTGCAGGTGATGTATGTTACAAATATGATTTTCACACCTATCAATTTCATCTGCATCATTACTGAATGGTTTATAGGTACATCAAAACTATTCCTGTTTGCTGTCAGGTCCTCCAATACCAAATAATGACTTGTTTGAGAAATTAAACAAATGGTTTCTCATGGTGCTTTCCTTTTCAATGACATTAAAAATGTCTGCTGGTATGCTAGCATTAATTACAAAAGATACTGATAAATATCCCTATTTGTGAGTTCTGCCAACTAACCATGCTACCATTTTCACAAAACAATTACCAAATTCATAATGGCCAATTCCTGGTTAACAAAAAGCCTAAGAAAATGTTTTTCATACCTGGCTCTCTAGGCTCCTGCTTGTCTGATCTAGCTGGAGCATCACCTGAAAATTATTACAAAATAAAATATAAAATAAAGGAAAACTTAATATGCTACCAGAAGAATGCTTTCAGCACGTTGAAATATCCATGACTGACTTTTTGTTCACAAATGATGATCATCATGAGCCTGGATTTATTGGTGCTTTGGAGTCACACTAACAAGGATTCAGGTTTCACACAGTTTTGACTCAGAAAATTTCCATCGGTTTTCGTAGATTTTCCACAGGCTCTTTTGGATTTTGTATGCACATGATGCAACCAAGATTCTTGTAGGTGCTGGGTGCGCTAGGCAATGCTGTCAATGAAATGCTAAGCTTAACTGCTACAACAACCATCATCATCATCCATATCCCCCCCCCCCCCCCCCTTCATTAATGAAAAAAATTTGCCGTCTATCAAAGTTGATTGACAAAAAAGACAAAGAAAACAAAATGCACACAGTGAGTGTGAATTCAGACCTGCCACTGCCCAAAAAAAAAAACCAGTATAACTTTGTGCAAAACCCAGGATCTAAGATAAAAAACCAGGATGATATATTGTAGCGCAAAATTTACTTACGGAAGCATGAAACTGGCTACCGGTGGTACAGAAAAGCTTGAATTATGAATTGCAGTGTCTGTCCATACAAGGAATGAGTTTCAAAATTGCCTTGAGCTACATATTCCATCAGAAACACACATAAACAGTCCATATCAGTAGAGAAATCAAAAAAGTCTTTTAAGTCAGAGATATATACTATTTACAAGGGGACTAGACTAGAATCAGCCTAGACCTTCCTAAGCCTAAGAAGCTTGTCTGAAGGCTTGAACGAGTAGCAACACTCTCCTCTTGAAATCATCTTCATCTTGATTAGAAGAATGTCACTCAAAAGGTCCCTGGACATACTGGCCCTAGCCTCAGTTTTATTTTTTCTCATTAGAGAAAACACCCGCTCTGAATCTGCATTGCTGTGGGGCAGCGCACACAGTCCAATCATAAAATGTCCCAAGGCCTCATACTTCAAACTGGTGTCACCTCCATTTTTTATCCAGGAAATAGCACTCCATAAAACATCTATCCTAGTGGAAGTGATATCCAATGGGATTTCCAGCCTCTCCATGTCACTGTTTAACACTAAGCATGGGAAACGAGTGGCCCAATATCGAACTGATGAAAACTTATTCCTTGACCTCAGGCCAATGTCCATAACCTCTGCATGTGCAAGGGCATCCGCCTGCAGGGGCAAATTGTTGAAAATGTATTGCAGAGAAGAAGAAAAAAATTTCCTCACATCTTCAAAGAAGGTTGTGACCTGAGTATTGGTCATACCTTTTGTTGAGAGATATTGACGAGTTGGCTCACCGATCATCAATTCATCTCTATCCTTTTGTCTGCTCCTTCTATGGTGCTCAATGGCATAGATGTCACTTGCCTTGGTGATAGCTTCAGGCTTTATGAAGGTGACCAACAAATCGGTGGCAACATCATGAAGACGCCTTTGAAGAAGATGGATAGTGGGTTCCTCACGCTGAAGGAGCAAATTTGCGTTGATGAACAGTGGCAGAGCAAATTGCAGAAATAGAGCGTAGGCTTTGGAGGATTTGTCATTAAAGAAAGACAGAATCCTATTTAACCTAGCAGTGGCTTTGTCTTTGAGAGTTACCTTCTCCTGGGCAAAGAAGGCACACAGAGCATCCCATTGCTGTAGAAGTCTCTCCACGCACTGGTGTAGTGAGAGCCATCTTGTCAAGCCATGCTTAATGATGTTATGCATGGAGGTTCCTGTCGCAATTTGAAAAGACTCCAGTGACTTTAGCCTTTTGCTGCTGTTGTCAAGGTAGTGGAAGGTATCAATCAATGTCTCCTCAACAGTTGTCCTTAGATTAGAGGCCCCCTTCTTAGCAGCAATATGGAGCAAATGGCATGGGCAGCCTTGTATATGTATGGCAGGGTTTTTCTTAAGAATGAAAGCTGCCACTCCTTTCTCCTTACCTAACATAACTGCAGCATTGTCACTGCCAAAACTAATGCATTTGTCCCATGAAATGTTGAGTTTTCTAAGTTCTTTGTCAATACCATTAAAAATGTTTTCTCCAGTATTAATGGAGTTGGCACAGCTAAAACATCTGTGACGACCTTTTCACTGTCATGGAAACGTACGACCAGAGGATAAATTTGTTCCGATCCCCTATCGTTACTTCCGTCAGTTGATAAGGAGTAGGGTTGATCCTGCAATCTGGCCACTGTCGATTGTTTGCTGTCCTCAGAGATCTCTTTTATTAACTCCCTACATTTTGTCCTACCACATTGAAATTTTTTAGCAATGTCACTGTCATTAAACATAGCCCGAAAAAGAAGCGTCACATGATCACTAATGGTGATGGGGAGGTTGTGCTCAACCAGAAAAGAGGCAAACAGAAGTTCTGCTTTCCTCGCTTTCAAGTCGAGAGTGTTGGCACTAGGCTGACTAGGAGCCATGGAGGCGAACATCGAACTTATAGAAGGCATGCATTGTTTAGATTTTGCACAACTAACATGTTTTGGAGTTTTTATATGTCTCTCAAGGTCGGTACGCACACCTGAAGCTATCTTGATATCACAGTCACAAAATTTGCAGTAGGCAAATTCCTCACCTCTACGAGAAGCTACTATGAAGCTCCACTGTTTTGTGTATTCCTCACGAAATTTTTGCGCAACTTTTTGTTTTTTTAGAAACCTGGGATGCCATGGTGAAATTAAATCTTGAAATTGAAACAATATGGCACTAGTAGTACTAGGATAATTAATGCTTATCACTCAAATACGTGACAGGTAAATCTAGATCTAGAAAATCTAGATAGATCTGAGATTCCCAATGTCAGTGAAGTAAATCAAAATTATTTTAGCTCAGCACTCAAACACGTGGCAGGCAAATCTAGATCTAGATGTAGATCCAAGAAAAGAAGGTCTAAAAAACGTATTTTCTTATATTTCTATAACACCTATCTGCACTTTTATGAATGCACAACACATCCAAGGCAAGCAAATATCTCAATGCTAGATCTAGATTAGATCTAAATGATCGACAAAAGCTTGTTTTCGTATAATGAAATCTTAAAGTCATTGATCTAGTATCGAAATCACGCAGTATTGAAAGTGAAGCAATTTATTTACTATTTACATCCGGGGCACTCCGATCGACAAACGTTCCCGGGAAAAAAAAGAACGACGAAACTTCCGGTTCAAGGAAGATCACCTGTCACCTGTCGGCTTCATCGTCATCGATGTTAGCTGCTACAGTGGATGCCACGACAAAATCTCCTCCACTCACTCCTGTCCTGAGCTTTCCTAGTTAGTTCACTCATTTCCAGCTGACTAACTTTCTTGATGTTATCGTGATATGTAATGGGTGGTCTTCCTTGTTTTCTCTTTGTTTCTGTCTTTCCTTGCAGGATTGATATCATAAGGGCCGTGCTTTTGTTTCGGGCTGCGTGGCCGATGTATGCGAGCCTTCTTTTGTTTATTTCAGGTGTTATTCTTCTGGTGGTGCCAAGCTGTTCTAAGATGCTTGTATTTGTTCTCCTTTCTGTCCAACTTATTCTGAGTAGCCTTCTGTAAAGCCACATTTCAGCTGCCTCCAATCTTGTTATGTCTGCCTTTTTGAGTGTCCAGGCTTCACAACCGTATAGTAGGACTGGCCAGATCAAGCACTTAAGTATGTTCACTTTGAGGTCCGTTGGTATGCCTCTATCCTTCCAAATGTTGTTTAGTTGAACCATTTTGTGTTTTGCCATTCCTATCCTTGTTTTTGTGTCCTTTGAGCAGCTTCCATCTTGCGATTTATATGATCCTAGGTATTTGAAATCAGTCACTTTTTCTAGTGCTGTTTTGTTGACTAGTATCTCCTGGTGTTCATGGTGCCCTGTTCCAGTATGCATGACTTTCGTTTTCTTAGCATTTAGGTGTAGGCCTGTTGTCCTGCCCGCTTCATCCACTCTGTGCAACACTCTTTTCATGCTGGTGATGTTATCTGACATAAGAGCTGTGTCGTCAGCGTAGCGAAGGTTTGTGATGTTTCGGCCTCCGATCTTTATTCCCATATCTTCTATGTCTGCGTTTCTCATGATCTGCTCAGTATAAATATTGAAAAGATGAGGTGAAAGTATGCAACCCTGTCTGACTCCTTTCTCGATGTTAAAATATGGACAGTTCTCATTGTTCCATCTGATCGTTGCCTTTTGTTCGTGGTATAGTGCAGCGATGAGGGTCACAAGGTGTTTCGGGAATCCCATCTTGATCATTATATCGAGCAGGTGGTGGTGCCTAACGCTGTCGAACGCTTTGCTGTAGTCTATGAACGTGATGAAGGCTTCGTTTCCATTGCTTCTTATCTGTTCAATCATTATTTGCAGTATGAAGAGCATGTCAGTGGTTCCTCTGTTGGTCCTGTAACCAGCTTGACAGTCTGATAGTTCCTCTTCTACCTTCGATTTCATTCTGTTGAGTATGATGATGAGCAGGATTTTGCTGGTGTGACTGATGAGGGCGATGGTTCTATAATTTCCACAGTCTTTGACATTGCCGCTTTTGTATAGCATGACGAATTCTTGTAGCTTCCAGTCTGTTGGCCATTCATTTGTCTGCCAAATTTTGCAGTTCAGTTGATGGAGTGCTTTTATTCCTGATTCGCTGGTATGTTTCAGGAGTTCACCTGGTATGTTGTCTAATCCAGGGGATTTTCCGTTCTTTATTTGTTTTATTGCAGCCTGTACTTCCTCCAGGAGAGGTTCTGGTTCTTTATCTATCTGTTGTGGGTCTGGTTGTTGGAGGTCCCTCGGGTCTGGTCTGGTGTTATCCGC
This sequence comes from Onchidella celtica, assembly GCA_963931925.1. Classification (NCBI taxonomy): domain Eukaryota; kingdom Metazoa; phylum Mollusca; class Gastropoda; order Systellommatophora; family Onchidiidae; genus Onchidella; species Onchidella celtica. The sequence continues at coordinate 51,935,396 of OZ007567.1, read as the reverse complement.
AAACAGCATCTTGCCATATTCGTGCCATCTTGAGAGCACATCTTTTGTGTTTGTTAATGTTGTGCCTTCTTTGTTGTTCAGACTCAAGTTCTGTGGTTGGAAATCCCGCTTTTTTACTTTTCTTATTTGTTCAAACATTTCTTTTGATTTTCTTTGTGTATTACATTCTGTTATGTTTGCACACTCTCTTTCTAACCATGCATTCTTGTCTCTTCTGATCTTTGTTTGGATTTCCTTCTTCAGTGCATGATATTCATCTTGTTTGCTGAGTTTTCTGGCTTTGCTCTTTCTTTTTGCAAGCTCTATCACTTCTACACTGATGTATGGTTTGGGAGTTTTCCTCGTTCTTTTCCCGAGTTTCGATTCAGCTGTTTCACTCCAAATTCTTTTCATGTCTTCCCACACTACATCTGGGTGTCTTTCTTCAGCTGACCACTCCTTGAGTAATGCTGAGAAACGGTTTTCTGTTTCGATCTGAAAAGCATTGCTGATTTCAGGGTCTTTCAGTTTGTCCGTGTCAAATCTGTTGGTGGGTTTTGGCTTGCTCTTCCTATAGGCTTTCAATCTCAGCTTTGCTGTCACTAAAATGTGGTCAGTATCAGTCTGCCCCTGGCCTTGTCTTTGAGTTGAGCACAGTTGTTTTCCAGTTTTTGTCAATCAGGATGTAATCAATCTGGTTTCGGAGACTGTCTCCAGGGTTTATCCATGTGTATCTTCTTCGCATCGGGTGTTTAAAGAGAGTGTTTGTGATGCTCATTTCATTTGCATGGCAGAAAGATGCTAACATGTCTCCTCGGTCGTTTCGTTCTCCTAATCCATAGGGTCCTATCCCACATTCCAGATCCTCACCCTCTCCCACTTTGGCATTGAAATCTCCCATGATTATGCATATTTCTCTGCTTGGGATTTTGTCTGTTGCTGATTGTAGGTCATTGTAGAACAGCTCTATTTCTTCTTCTGTGCTCGCAGATGTGGGGGCGTATACTTGTATGATGTTCAGGGGCACAGGTTGGGTGTCGAGTTTCAGTGACAATTCTATCACTTATAACGTCATGACTGCTAATGTTGTCTCGTAAGCGTCTGTCTAGTATAATTGCAACACCATTCATGCCGCGTTTGTTTCCGCTGTATACGATGATGTGATCTTCTGTCCTGAATAGGCCCTGTTTGTCCCATCGTACTTCACTCAGTCCAGTGATGTTCATGCTGAGTTCCTTCAGCTCCTTTAGCAGGAGTGTAAGTTTTCCATTTGTTTCATGGTCCTAACATTCCAGGTGCCGATGTTGATGACACTTTTGCTTTTTCTTTTCTTTGAATAGGAGTATCTACACCTCTGTTTCTTGCACTCACCGTCAGATACACAAGTATCGTCATCACGGGTGCCTTCTGCAGTTGTGGATTCTCCCTCCCCAGTCGTTTTTGAGTCCCGACCCTCCCTGGGGGACTCAGAGGGCACAGGACTATAACTTTCTTTCCTTTTGTGTGACATTTCATTGTAGTTTTTGGCAAGAAATTCTTCCAGTAGTCTGCCATTGCTTTCTGAAAGCACAGTGCACATACTGTGCGATTGGTCCCGGCCATTGTTCCAAAAACGGAATCCTCTGCCCGCAACCACGAGAGACAAAAGCCGTGCCCAAAGATCCTTCGGTCGCCTTCCGTCCTCATCCATCCCCTGCTGCCAGGATTTCACCAGAGCCCTGTTAGCCAGCGACGTTTCGGGGTGACCCGGGATGGCCTTCACGGCTAGCGTAGCGCCTAAGTGACACAAGGTCACACCGTACTTCGCCCGAACCCAGCACCGGTATCCTTTAAGACGAAATCGGTAAATCGGGATCTTACAAAAATTCATGAAAAAAATCGGTATCATCCCGATTTATCGGGATCAACGGCAGGTCTGTGAATGCCATAGTTGGATATTAGCTGAGGAATGAATGCAGAACTTTTCTCATGTGCCTTGGAAAATCATAATTACAATCAATGGTTAACAGAAAATTTACCTCTTCTCCACCCTTCGTCCCTGTCTCCCCTGCGATCAGGTAGGGGTCCCCTTCTATCATCACGCGGCGGACCCCATCTTTCATCTCTAGGACCCCTCCTGTCATCACGATCAAATCCTCTCCTGTCATCTCTGTCAAATCCACGTCTATCGTCTCTGTCAGGTGGCGGTCCCCCGCGTCGCCAACTGCCTTCTGATTCTCCAGCAGGACCTCTACGTGGTTCATCCCTTGGACCCCTTCTTGGCGAACCATCATCTCGACCTCTCCAGCTTCCACCACCTCCTCCACGTGGTGGTGGGCCATCCCTAGGTGGTCCTCTGTCCCCACCGCGCCAGTCATCTCTTGCTGGAGGTGGACCTCTGTCATCTCGCCTGTCTCGCCAACTATCCCGTTGTGGCTCTCTCGGACCTGATCGCCAGTTATCACTATCTGGTCTCTGTCTGTCTCTATCATCAGCTCGACTTCCTCGCCAGTCATCTCTTGGTGGTGGGCCACGGTCATCCCTTGGACCACGGTCATCCCTGGGATCTCTATCTTCACCTCTGGGAGGACCACGGTCTCTGAAGTCCCGCATTCCCCTGTCATCTGGAGGACCACGGAAATCTCTGTCACGATCACCACCACGTGGAGGACCATGATCATCCCTGGGGGGTCCTCTAAAGTCATCGCGATCTCGTGGATGGCCTCGGAAATCTCGATCATCCCGTGGTCCTCTAAAGTCACGATCATCTCTAGCAGAACCCCTTAAGTCCCTGTCATCTCTATCACGAGGTGGACCTCGGAAGTCCCTATCATCTCTTTCTCGAGGTGGGCCTCTGAAATCATCCCTGTCTCTTGGTGGACCTTTAAAATCACGGAAATCTCGTTCTCTCGGAACGTCTTTTGGTCCCTCTCCTTCTCCAGCATCATTTTCTTGCCCTTCTCCATCATCTGCCGTATCTCTGCAAACAGATGAAGAACAAAAAACACCAGAATCACTTTCTATTTTAGTTAAACTACACTGAATTAGAACTCTAAAGAATTGAAAAAACAAAACACATGCCTTTTTTTTAGTTTTTAACCAACTTTTAATGAACAGCCTTAAACTCACACATACATATCAATTTTTATAATTACCCAAGAGAAAGCATTTATTCTTACCATTTCAAAATATTTGCTAACCTTTTTGCCCTCCAACTATTTTCTCTCTCCATTTCACGTTCTCTCCAGCTACCAGCTTTTGGTCTCCATGCCTTTCCTTCAGTTTCTGGTTCCTCTTCAGACCCACCACGGCGCCAATCACCTTCCATGGGTCTGACAGGACCACTCCTCTCTGTTCCTCTGCGTTGCTCTGACCTGAGGAGAGGGGGAAAACGGAGTAAAATCAGTTTATAATCTAAGGCAAAATTCTATAGATATAGCCTACATAAGTAATCTTAAAAAATTATTATTCTTGAAAGCACAAATCAAAAAACTCTTCAGGGATGTAAACAGCTGGTGACAAAATGGAAGGAAATTGAGCAGCTTGGCCAGAAGCAGCTGAGTAAAAGCGAACAAAATGTTTCCGTAGTGCAATTCATCCCAAGTTATGCATGAACAGTTTAAAAAGACCAAAACCTGAATATTGGAAATTACATTATATACAGATCTATTTTATAGATATAATATATAGCCATCTTGGCAGAGTTTCTTTTAAAAAAAAGCTGATACCAAATCCCCCGTTATATTGATTTCCTTTAGTTCTAGATCTACATCTAGACCCAGCTTTTGCTGCTCATCACCTGAACTTCTTCAGAGTCATGTAACTGTGCCCAAAGCATAAAATCAGAAATTTAATTATTCTCGGGAAATGTTTAGACCTCAATCTCGATGTAGCAAAGCTTTTATCTTTAAGAATCATCACCACAAAATTTCAGCTCATGTGAATTTCGTGTCAGAAACCGCATTTGAGGTTACACCACCAAGCCAACAGAAGTGAATGGCAACAATAAAAGAAATCTATGCAAAAAGATGATGATCAGACCTGTTGATCTGCTTGATTTTTTAAAAAGTTCCGAGAGCGACACCGAGTATTACCAACGGATGACGGGGGCCTCACGGTTCATGATTGGCAATTGCACCTTGGACGGAAAAAGATAAGATTTACATCCCTGACTCTTAATTAGCTGCAATAGGCAGTCCCTAAAATAATCATAAGAACTGAATCTAACTGTGATTCAACCATTCTTTTCAGTTACAAAACAGCAACTTTATTACAGTGTCAATGAGTGCTTCCCTCTGCTTTGTTGTGTTTGTGCTGTATTTTCTCTTAACAGTGCCATCATTTAAATTGAAACAGAAAAGAGCATGATTTTTTCAATTTTGTTGGTCAACTTACTGCTTCCTTTCTTCCTCCCTGCGTCTTGCCTCTTTTTCCTCAATCTCCTTTTCTTTGGCTCTCTGCTTGTTGAGTTGCTCATCCAGTTTGGCCTTTTTCTCCATATACTCCCTCTCTTCTGCTTCCCTTCTTTCATTTTCTTCCCGCTCCTTTTCTTCTCGTTCTGCAAAATGGTTCATCAATAATTATGACAATTATCACAAGAACCTGGCATGCCTAAACATTTTGATTTCATATGAACCAGCTATTATGCTCTGCTGTTGAACAAAACACATGATTGATTTTGAAGAAAATGAACTTCTCAGTTAAAGCCAGGTAAAACTAATTACACTTTCAGTACATGTAGCTGTTTCTACAAAAGAAATAAACACTTTCAAAGAATGCCACCAAAACACCCCATAAGACATGAATAACAACAGTCTGGAAAAATACCAAAACAAAAGACATGTCAGTGTTGAACAATTTGCAGACACTAATTTGTGAACTGCCTGCAACACAGCTATGAATCAGATCTAACAACAAGAATTATATGTCTGTCAGAAATGCAAAGAACCCTTTGTTATTAGAATTATTGATGAAGTTAACTATCCCTTAAAATCCAAGACAATATTTACAGCTCTTGAATAACAAAATTTCAACACCCTCTCCCCACTCCCCCCCTTTTTTTTAAAGGATCCCGAGTCCAAAATAACTGTCAATGAGCTCCACTACAAATGAGACCAGGGCAGCTGCACCCAGTCCACAAAGTCCATGTGATGTACATAATATACTTACCTCTCTTTAACATTTCATCACGAGCTCTCTGGGCCGCTTCTTCTTTTTCTTGCAGCCATTTCTGTCGTCTCTCTTCCTTCCGTTTTAGCTTGCGTTCATGCATTCTTTTACGTCTCTCCTCTTGGACAAGTTTCTCAAACTCCTTTAGTTTCTCCTTTTGGAATCACAAGATGAACAAAACAGGTATTTATTTCACTGTACATTTTGTTAACAACTCATACAATGCTGTGCCTTTGTAACATGCAGCATCTATCTCATTTTTATAACAATCCAACCCTCTTGAAGTTGTGCCTTTTAAAGTAGAAATGGTACTCAAGGACAGCAGTAACCTTCTAGTGGTGCAAAACCAAACTAGTACATTCAAAATGGCATCAGAATCATTTGCAGTGTAAAATGTCTTTCTCTGGATAATGGATGTGGAATTTTTCAAGAAATCTCTTCCATGTCTTACCTCATACTCAGATTTCTTTGCCTTCTTGAGACTACTAGTGAAGGTGTCCAAGTCAACTCTCATCAAAACCAATCTACTCTTAGTTTCCAAGGCGTGTGCCCTCTCTTGTTTTAATGCTTCAATCTGGTTTGAATAGCAAAAAAAACAGTAATTATCAAAGCAAAATATCAGATTTGGTACTGATATTCGGATCTTTGAATCTTTCCATTGTAAGTGTCCACAACCATCTATAAATAATAATGTCATTTGATATTGATAATACTGAGGGCTACAAATTGGCCACAGAAAATCTCAATTGCTAGTAGAAAAACTAAACAGTGTTGTCCCATCCCTACAGCAAACTGTTAAAGCACACACAAATATGCTGTGACAAGAACACATTGTGAACCAGTTTTAGAGTGATTGACATTAATTATGTTTTATGCCAACAGTGGAGCCTGGGCCTGGATACTCTGTATGCCCAGTCCAATATCAAAACAGTATATGGACTGATGTGAAATTAAGACTCTGGGCAAGACAAGATAAGACCAAAAAAAAACACAAATGCTTTCTTTCCCTTTCTCAAATTTTTCTAAGAAAATTCTCTACCCTGCAAACTGAAGACACACTACTTCATATTTCTCTAGTTCCAAACAAGTTTGTGTCTGTTAACTCATTCCAATTTCAGCACTAAAAACAATATTATCTTGACATTTCAAGAGACATGAAAAGGGTGCAGTAAAATTAAAGTACATATAACATGAAAAATAATCAGTCGATTTAGTTTCAAATAAAGAAAACTGGTGAATGAATTGAGAAATCCCCGCTTTACAATTGCCCTTACTGTGATTGAATAATGATGTGACATATATTTTTCGATAAATTCCATCATACTTTCACAGCTGCATAGCTCTTGGATCTCTTCAAAGGTTCATTTTGAGGAATCTTGTTTTCTGGCAAAACTCCCAAAAGATCTTTATAAACATTTTTTTTTTTGATCTCCTTCCAACCAGTTAATACATTCAGTTTCTCATTTCAGTATGAGCAGCCTGATGTACAACAGGTCACTTCTAAGAGTTTTTAACCTTTAATCTGCCATACCACAAAAAACTGCAGGCGCCGAATTCCGCAAATTGCCTGACAACCTCTGGTTTACTGCAAACTTTTTGTAACTTACATTTATCTCTACTTTTGGCATTTCAGCTTTCCATGGGACTCTTTAATTTTGTGTAATCAATAACAGTATAACTAGAGAAGAATGTCAACATAATTTACAGACAACCTACTCCATTTCGTATTTTAGCAAATATGAATGACCCAGATGAAATTCATGACCATGAAATTTCACAATATAATTTACTTGATGTATTTTTCATGTCCCTACAAGGGGTGGTGGCAAAGCCACCCAAAGCACAAATGGTTGATTCCAGTCTATATGTGTTTGGTTTGCAATAAGGAGCTTGTTTCAATCCATTTCAATTTCATGTGATGTTTACCATTTTACATGCCATAAAATCAAGGTCAGGTTCAATAAATATAGGTCACGTGATCCAATTCTTTCAAAATAAACCTGATTTCTGTATTTTCAATCAATTACCTTTTATGCATCCAAATATGATTTTATTTCAATCATAAATAAGAGGGATGTAAAGAATAACAGAAATATATTCATGTACATCTTTCCAATACAACAAAAAGTTGGTGAAAAGCCTCATTTTTTTTCTCAAAGTTGGCAATACAGTATACACTACATCACGATTGAACAACGTCATTACAAATTACATTAAAAACAGACATAGTACAGAATCTTGTTCTTTGCTAACATTCTTCCAGATCTTAAAGGCAATACTAATGGCACATTCACAACTCACCCTTTCCTTCTCTTGTTCCTCCCAGAATTCTCTCCTGATATTTTGCTCTTTTTCAAATTGTTCTTGATGAAGTGGAATCTCCTCAATGCGTTTAGCACGAGCCAGATAGTCAACCTTTTGAAAAATATTTATGCACTCCCATTATTTCATAATGCTGGCAAATTCTCAATCTTTACTTGTTATGCATGTAAAAAGTCAGCTTTGTAAGGTTTATCTGCCTTCAACTTTTATGAACAAATGAAATACATGATACATAACTTCACTTTAAAAAAAACATTGTGGGCCAGTTTTGTAGTGATCAGCACTAAGGTACTCAAGTACAATGTGCCAACCGTGGAGTCTGGTCCCCGATTGAATTTATGCCTGACATCTGAAATTAAAGACACATTCTGTCCAATTCCCCATAACAATATGATCAGGCAAATGGCAGGATACAAGGCAACAAAAGGAATAACAAAGAAATCAAAATGAGAAATTGTCGTGAAACTGAAGATGCTGTAGTGGAGAGCTATTCCTTTGGCACCCACAGAAGTGGACCAGTGACAACTTGTACTTCATGAATGAAAAAAAAACCAAACTGAACTTGAAAGTTAGTTATTTGATGCTGCTTATTAAGAAAGATGACGGATACCTATCTTAATCTTAACTCTTGTCCATCAGCAGGTTTCTGACAATTTTAAGGCATTTGCAAAGGTCTCTTAACTGACCATCACATCAGTGTATTCTTTTGAAATAAGGCTTATTTTTACATAACTGGAAAGGGACTTGAATCAGCTTTCAGGTCCAGTCAAATTAAGGTTTGTATGATGTGATGTGATACTAGTGCCCTATTTTCTGTTACTAAAAATAGAAATTTACACAAAAAAATGACTCCTGCAAAAGTCACAAGGGCGGACAAAAATACGTATGAGGCACAATTTGAAAACTGTTGTAACAGATATTTTGCAAGTTCTTTGCTACATAATATATCCAAAAATATGGAGAAAAAGACATCATATGAGGATGTAAGCAGAAGATTTGTGATGCCTACATTACTCCTATTTTTGAAAGAAAATTCACGCTAGTAATCGGTTTAATTGAATATATAATATATTGTGCATGGATGGGTTGTAGAGAGTGAAACCTAGAAGTTGTATTCTGATAATGAAACCACAAAATAATTTTAAAATCAATCCATGTTCTTTTTTTTTTTGGCCAATTTATCAAGAAATTAAAAAAAAAAAAAAAAAAGATAATGCATTACTATTTCACCTTCTTCTCTTGCCCTTTCAATCGCTCTTGAAGTTCTTTCTTTTCTTTTTCTAGTTGCTCCACTTGCTTGGCCATGATTTCATCCACGTCCAGCTCGGCAATCTCCTGCAAACATATATCGTTTTAATCATCTGTTTATTATGAATGCAACAATATGGTAAACTTTACAATGTTTTACTGATAAGCAAACTATAGAAGACCTTGGAGGGAAATTTTTTTTTATCTTTCGATTCACTTGTGCACTAAATAACGTGCCAACAAGAATGAAACAGCATCACTGAGAACCTAAACAAGTAAAGTATCTTTCACACAGGCATTTACAATTGCTAACAGTGTGATTCAGCTTAATAATTCATGCCGGTAAAAACATTTGTAACATGCTAAATGAGCAACAAAACACTGCATTGCTTTGCACAAAAGCGACCCATTATAGAACAAGGTTGCAAAATATGGAGTACGTTTCTGGCCCCACATGCTTCCTGGGTGTGCAGGGAAGCACTGAAAAGCAACCTTGCACAGCTCATCAACAACATAAACATGGTAGCTACAGTGAATGACAATATCTTTCCCATATGCACACATAAATAGAAAGGCATAACAAGTTTTTTCTAACATACCTCTTCATCAATATTCTGCAAAATCTTGGAACCCTGAGGTGTTTTGCGCAGTTCTTCCAAGCGTTCTTTGACATGCCTTCTCTTGATCTGCTCGTGTTCCTCCTGCTGACGCTGTTTATTCCTCTCTTCTGCCTCACGCTCCAGTCTCGCCATTTCAGCTTCATATGCACGTCGCCTGTGCTCTTCTGCCTGCTCATATTCTTCACGTTCCTTTACAATGAAAGTAATGGAAGAATAATTGGAAAACATAATAAACCACAACTATGTATGAAAACAATAATTTTAATTAAATTTATACATATGGTCAGTTGCCAAAAGGTGCCCTTCTTTTCAATCGGTTCGGTGAAATAGCTTAAAATGGAAACCATAGATACTTTTTAACATAATCTTATGCTTAATGTGCTCAGAAATGGACAAGGTACCTACAGGTGCAGTTTTGAAACAATCGGACCATAAACAAATTATGAGTGTATGTATTTCTGGCAGTAAAAAACAGACATGATAGAATAATGTGTAGTTTAAGACATGGTAAAAATGCAGCAAAACTCACTGTCTACTGATCAAGACAAATGTATGAGCTAACTAAATGCCGAATTGGAGGTCTCTAGCAACCTAAACAAAATAATGGGCATGGGTGAAAGCAGTGGGGCCATCTGAAACCTGAAAATCACTTTGAGCAAATCAGCCAAACCTGAAGTCGCAGGCACCGAGCAACGCAGTGATAAAAAAAAACAGACCTACGAACTAAATGACACCTAAATCGCATACACCAATGCCATATAAAGGCAATTTTCAAATGAAATAGGCCTACTTGTATCAGAGAACAAAACACTTTACATGTCACAATAATGTACCATGGTTACTAAGTATTTGTGCACACCTAGAACTTTCCTTGTTCATATAAATAGTGTGTGACTGCAGCAGTTTTTGTTGTTATACAAGATGAATATTATTTCCTAGTTATATCTGAATATCGGAACATTTCTCCAATAAGTTTGTAAAACCTATCACAAACACCCAACATACAAAACATGCAACCATGGCTTTTGCACATGTTCATTAATGTTGTGTCTCTTAAGCCAATAAAATAGATCCTGTTGTCTCCCTTTCAACACCGCTACGCTGGGTTTTCATGTGTACGGAAATCAATAGAAATGGTAACAGAAACGCCCAAACCCCATCAAATAGTGAAATAGAATTACACGTACATGTGTACTTAATGGAGGTTTGACGTTTTCGTTTCCGTACATATGAAAACAAGGCTTAAGCAGTATGACGTTGCTCGACTCGCACTGCTTACGGTCCCCGTGGTTATAATAGAAGCGTCAGACTTATAGGCCTCACTCACGACTGATGTATAAGTGCCGTTTATTGGACTGAATGAAGTTAAATCTGGCTATGCCGATGATATTGATCCCGGGGAGCTATAAAAGTAGAATAATCTGAGGCGGGCCCCTTCAGGCCTTTATAAACTAAAGCATCCGTCATCGGGTTGATCTGGTATAATGATTAAATTAGTTGCTGTACTACTACTATACACTGTGTATTGTTACAGCTCTAGAGGGCATGCTCGACCTTGATCTAGATTCTAGGTTTTTGTGTAACGGTAGAACATGTCAAATCATTCCGCACAACACGTTCCCAGTACACACGGAACTGAGCAACCGGCTATTCCAAACGAAAGCATCCATCGCCAATCGATGATGATAAAAGTTCGTAGATCTACCATTGCAGGCGTCTAAAGCATTAATTCTAACGTAGGCCTGACACACTAGAGGACGACAGGGCAAGACATGATAGACTACGTACGGAATGCTATCGGAGGTGACTTTATACCCTTCTATAGCAAAAACTATGCCACGAACTGCTTTGAAAGTAAAAAAAATCATAAAAACACTACATTATTCACAAGATAAACACGAAAAGGGACATTTGGGGCAACATTTAATTTTTACTCATTTTGTCCTCGATCTGGGGGCACCATTTGGCAAGTGACCATGTGGAAAAAAAATGTTTTCCTTACTGCAAGAGCAGATGGGGAAAAAAAATTTTGCCTTCAAATATGAAGGTTTTTGTTAAAGACAATACTTATACAACAGAGTAGATAACTTCCACATTCAGGCCTACTGAAATCAAAATTAAACAAACCCTCTGATCCTGATTTTGCTCCAGCTGCTCCTTGCGGTTTTCTATGATCTGTCTTCTCTGCAAAATGCGAGCATGCTCTTTCTTGGCTGTCAGACGGTAGTTATTCAGAATGGTGGCTTTGAGTTCCTCTTCCTCCACCTAGGTTTTAAGGGGAGAGAAAAAGCAGGGAAAAAAGTAAAAAATTAACTGCTTGTGATATGCATACAGTATTTCATCTGGCACATTTTGAGTTTATCACAAATTTTTGCCTCGTTTATCGCATAAACATAACACAAAAAAACTTACCAATGTACTTTCTTTAGGTCCAATTATTTCCATAGCTTGATTGAGGGCTTGGGCAATGTTAATCACTTGGTTGCGGATTTGCTCACTTGGCATACTCTGAATGTAAGGTCCCTCTGGGATGTCTTCCTTCTGAGAGACACCTAGGTCTGTGCCAAAACTGAGTGAGCGAGTGCGGTGATCAATACGCACCTAGCAGAAAAAGTTAATAAAAAAACTGTTATCAACTGATTAAAAAAAAAGGGCAATCCCTAATTAGTTGTACCTCTAATTCAGTCAGAAACTGTTCATGATCTCCAGCAAAATCCACTTTCCTTGATTTTCTTTTCCTATCTCATAGGCTACAAAAACTCAAAATTGCATACTTCATATGCCATTCCATGATAATCCGCATCAATTAACATTACAAGCCACTAAAATGCAACAAAATTTGGATATTTATTTTGATAGGCTTACCAGGGAAGTAAGATGCCATTAGCAATGTGGTGCAAAATAATATCTGAAAATTCAATTGTGCAAAAAACATTCATTCGATCAACACACACCTGGAGTTCAAGAGTTTTAGCAGCATCTACTATTACTCCTTCCAGCCTGTGTTCTGAGGCAAAGGGGACCAATGATGCAAAACGGCTGAACTTTATCTGCTGATACACTTGAGCTACCTGAAATAGATGACATTTTCTTATAAATTTATTATGAAGAGAATGCTGTAGCACAGGTAACTACTGTACCATTGCTTCTGCATTTTACAACTTGGTCAAGTAACAAATCTTTCAAAATACGATAGCAATTTAGACAAAACATAACCTCTAAGATGCCACCATATAAAAAGAAAAATCTGAATCAAGCCAAAAAAAAATTTTGATTCTCGCGAAAAAAGTCTGAGCAGGTGCAAATGACGAAAAATAAAATTGTAAAAGTACTTAATCTGTTTTCATGGTTATCCTTTTGATTACATAGGAGTAAGCTGAAAGTCATCTTGATGACAAGGTGGTCTAGAGGCAAGGTGCTCGCCCCTCATGTCAAGGGTCCCGGGTTCAAAACCCGGGCTGTGCAGGCATGTTGGAAATTGGGATTTTTCTCATATTTTCGTGTCCTGATCCTATTGGGGGGTAGGATCGAGTACCGAGTCTTCTCGGATAAGGACGAAAAAATTCGGAGGGACCGTGTGCACGTTGCGCACGTTAAAGATACCTTGGCAGTTGGAAATCGTAAAGAGCAGGCCGAACAGGCCGCAGCCCGGTCAAAATTGAAATTAAAGTTAATAGATTAAAATTTATCCCTATCCCATATCACCAACGAAAAATCATAATTCATTATTAAATAAATATTATATAATATGTATTCAAATAATATTATAATACTTTAGAATACAAGATGTGAGTTGTAAACTGTTGTGAGTTGTGAACTGCGCCTAACAGGCTGCGTTACAATTTGCTCTGAGATAGAGAGAGATAGAGAGAGTGAGAGAAAGAGAGTGAGAGATGCAAATCGAGAGAACAAGACTTTCTGTAAAGCGCCTAGAGCAAACTCGTTTGGATTAGGCGCTATATAAATGATCTTCATTATCATTATTATTATTGATAAACCGGGGACATGGTGGCCTAGAGGCAAGGCGCTCGCTTCTCATGCCGAAAGTACCGGGTTTAAATCCCGGTCAGTGCAGGCATGTTGAAATTTTTGAGATTTTTCTCATACTAGCTGAGGGCCGGGGATAAATCGGTTTGAATATTGGTTTCAGTTCTGGGTGGTTATTATGGACCTGCTTCATCTGGCCTGTTCCTATTTGTTTATTTTATTTTTGTTTGTTTGTTTTTAAATAAGTCTTACTGCTCTGCCTTTGTGAGTTGATACCCTGCGCATCCCGTACAACTGCATGATTTGCGCACGGGTTAGTGTGTTTGATAGTGAACACATCGCAGGTAATGATAACGAAACCTTAAAATGGCGAACCATGACTCGAAATAGATCTGAATGATGGCGAAACAATAAATTTCCAATAAAAAAAACTACAGCGATTTGAGACTTGTATGCCTACCGATAGTACGTTTTTTTGGGGGCATGCTGCATCAGTGCATGCTAGATCTAGCTCTCACAGACACTACTGTGATTATGAATCGAATTCCGGGGTCGGAAGTGGAAAAGCTATTAACAAAGAAAGAGGTCATAGGTTAACGAACGTACAATTCGGATCAAACGCTCTCGCAAATTTACTGTTCCATTCTTATCGCATTATCGGAATAACTCACGAATCCCATAAGCTTTTTTATGCCTATGTATATAGGAACACTGGTCAGTATCGTACAATTGTGTGTGCCAAATTTCAGTTCAATACGTCCAGTAGTTTTTGAGTCCATAGGGAACAAAGGGGTTTTCTTACATTTTTTTTGTATAGATTTTGCTGTCCCTGATCTCTAGTCTCCTCGGCTAAGGACAAAAAATTCAGAGGGCCCGTGTGTATGTTGCACATGTTAAAGATATCTTGGCAGTTGGAAATCGAAAACAGCAGGCCGAACAGGCTGCTGCCCGGGCAAAATCCTGAAAAACGAATCCCTACCACAACAAGCAAAATAAAAACAAGGAAATAGTAAATGCCAAGGGGCAGAGAACCTCCTAAAATAAAGACCTTACCACATCTTGAAAAACTTGCACTGCTTACCATTCATTTCAAATTTAAATTCATTTAAATTTTTATCAGCTTTTAATCTGGGCCTTTGCCAAAACTGAAAGAGAATCCTGCCCAAAGAAGCACTGTGGTAAACTTGATCTTTGCCCTGGAGCAGTGTTTTTGCCACAAAAATGCCAGATAGGAGCTGCATTGACATGTTGGATATTGAGAGAACATGTACAATTGCCCTGCATAATTTTTGCTCATTCTGAGCTATTTTAGTGTTTTCCCACTCTCACGTTTTAATTGGCAACGTTGTTTGTGTCAATTCAGCTAGCTCTGCTTTTTTTGGTTTGACATTTCTTGAGCCCAAATTCAGCACATTCTTCTGATGACTTTTGTGCCATTTCTTTTTTTCTCTGTGCATTTCTGGCACAAGCTTGGCGCATATTACGTGTCAATTTTCCACAGACTGCATCAGAAACAGGATTCTTTTTGGCAAAGTACTGCACCGATGATAAGCGATGATTTCTTGCTGAATGTTGCCTCTATCAGACACCGCTGCAGGGATGATTTTTGACAAACTCTCCAAACAAGATCTACCTGGTGTTGTGCCTCTCAGTGCAGGGTCAAGCGATGCAAATGCTCTCAAATTCTGATTATCAATGGGCATTTTGTCAAGCAAAACCTTACCAGCTTTGATAAATGCCTGCAAGGTTTTGTACTCAAAGGCAGTCCTGATGACATCTGATTTCTTTCTTTCTTTCTTTCAGTAGTTGGTTGGTGGCTTCTCCTCTGGTATCATGTTGGATGGTAGATGTAGGCCTTTGTCACCAAGGTTGAGTTTTTTTAAGTTTTGGGGTGAAATGTTCAGTAAGATTTCAGGCTTGATGAAATGGCCCAAAAATTGTTTTAGCTCTTCTTGTTTGCAGTGAAGCTCATGAAGCTGAGGCTCCTGCAACTGAAAAAACTTCACATATTTGTTGATGGTCAGAAGCACAGAAGTGTTAAAAGACAGGGTCAGGAGGGTCTGTGATCTCTTTGTGAAAAGGAAATCTGTAATTCTTGATTTTCTTTCTTTCCCTTCCTTGGTGGCGGACTTTGTTTTGGCAGCAATGGCTCGCTTTACCTCTTTAAGAAGACTGCGACCTGCCTTCGGGATCTTTAGCTGTGCTGTCTTTACAATGTCTTCATAGAGCTTTAAAGTATTCGGTTGCAAGTAGCATGAATAAAATATGATGAGGGCATCAAGTAGGCGCAATAAATCCACTGAGACAGTGAGTACAGAGAGCCATCTGTGGGGCACATATTGCTCTGTTGCAGAGGGTGCAACTCCTATCAGTCTACATCTACATATCTGGAACAAATGTTCTTTGTTTTCCAGTGACCACTTGAAATCACTTGAAAGGTCTCGGAGGAGACTCTCTAAATGACCGCTGAAGGGCTTGCAAAAGGCCTTGGCCGCATTGTGAGCGTGGTGGCAAGTGTCACCATCTATATCGAGAAGCTGCGGAGCTCGCCCATCCCGTATCCTTTTCTCCAAACCTGTCTTGGAGCCTCTCATAACATTGCATGAGTCCATCATGATACTCAGAAGATTATCCCATGGTAGTCCCAATGAAGAAAAAACATCTTCGATAGCCAGGAAGAGCGATTCTGAGGTAACTTTTATCAGCTCAAAGGAAGAAAGATGATTTGTAACAATTTTCTGTTCCTTTTCAGAAAAGTGACTAACCAGAATTGTCACAATCTTTTTGTTATGAGCATCCATTGCCTCGTCAATATTCAAGGAAAACATGCAGCCTTCCAGTTCTTCGATGAGCTGACACTGAATTGTCTCCCCAACACCATATTTCATTTCATAAGATGCTGTGGTCCGGTCGAGCTTAATACTTTCATCGCTTCACCATCCCTACTGAGCTCACGTGCAAGTGACAACAATGGAGTTGACATTGAGAGAGGCAAGTTGTACTCTGCGATGAACGGCACGAGCATAGCTTCCCGATTTTTTATTCGGTCATCAAGAGGTACTCGTTTCTCTTCCAGTGAGGTGATGACAGCTTGTTGTTTCAACAGTGAATAGTGAATTCCATATATTGTATCAATTTGTTGTGGATTTCCTGAAAAAATATCAATACAAAACGTGTCAAAAGAAGAAACAAAGGAAGAAATAACAGCACATCCCACAACCCAAAACTAGCTGAATTCTGAAAGGAAAAAAACCTAAGTAACGGATGGGGAAGAGTGTAGCGGAGACACTAAACTACCAAGACGGAAAAGATGAACCTGATGAGTATGTTTTGTGCCTGGGTGAGTTGGATGTATAATCACAGGAGATAAAACATTGACACTGGAACTAGATCTAGATCTAGATTAAGTCAACACTCGTAAAGTAAAGCAACAAAGAAAATATTTTTCTTTAAATAATAATATGCCTTAATCATTATGTGTGATGAATAATATTAATCAGTCCTTCCATAAGTCCTTAAAGATTTGTATTCCTTTTCTGAAGTTTGAAATCGGACCTTTCCTCTTTATGCTTGTATTTAAATGATCATTTTCAAACAAACTTCAAAGTACTTTTTTAGTCTTTTAAATGAAAAAAATTTATGCCCCAAACACTATATATTATGGAATGAACATATGATCTTTCCCTATGATAAAATACTCTTCATAACATTTTTTATTCCTTTTTGAAGTTTGAAGTGGGACCTTCTTCACCTCCGAGTTTTTTCTCTTCGTCTTTGTATTTTAAGGATCATTTTCAAACAAAATTTAAAGTGCTTTTTAAGTCGTTTAAATATCAAAATTACTGCCCCACACACTATGTGGGTTGAAAATATGTTCATTCCCTTCGATAAAATATCCTTCAAAACTTTTAAAATCCTTTTTGATGTTTGAACTCGGACCCTCTTCACTTCCGAATTTTTTGTTCTTTGTCTTTGTATCGGAAAATCGGGACCAAAAAATCGATATAAATTGCAGGTCTGTAAAAGTAGGTCTCTAGATTATAGATCTAGGATTAAAATATGTATTTATAGAGTTGACTTACCTTCCTTGTTCTTTCCTTCTCTTTTTCACATTCTTGTGATCATGAGACTTTACATGATCAGTAAGTGCTACCCCTCCACGGCGACCATACGCGAGTTCAGTCCGACATATTATGCAGTATACCCGTCCAGCTACTTTGAGTTTGCGAATGTACAGTCCAACTCTTTCAGTTTCTTCATCTTTTTCAACAATTCTGTCTGTCCAGTCCCATTTCCAACGATTCTGCACTCCTCTTTCATCAAAATTATCGTCTTTTTCGTTCCGTTTTACAATGTCGTTTCGGCTCGCCATTTTGTTGCTCTTTGTTGACAAAGTGATCTTACTGATCTAGTTCGAATGAAGAATCTAGCCTGGGCAGATTTCACTCCCGTAGATCCCCAGATTTTAAAAAGACGGCCAAAATTATTTTAGTCTGATACGGCGATAGGCATACTTCGAAAGAAGCCTCACATATTGTCTAGCCCAAGCTTCTTGGCTTAGAGCCAAAATCAAGCTTCTTGGCATAATAGCCAATAACAAGCTTATTGGCATGAAGCTAAGTGATCTACGCATGCACGCTGGCAAGTCTCGGACCAGCCGTTCAATAACACTTAGGCCAGGTTTTAAAAAAATTATGTTAAAAATTTTTTTTTTTTTTTTTTTAAGGGGCGTCCCCGCGGGTCTGCCGCGAGAGTCAAGAGCGAGGTCCGTGGACACTCACGGATCCACGGACGAATCCCAGCCCTCCAAACCATAATGTGTAACCTTCTCAGGGATGGAACCACACCACAAAAAAATTTCCTGAACCATTTCCGGCAAGCGCTTGTCATGCGCGAATGAATGTAAAAGATGACTTAATAATACATAAAGTCATGTCAATATCACCATCAGGAACCTGTCCTAAGGATATGAATAAATGATAAGTATGAATGACATGAGGTGCCATCTGCATCCCGTGTCATTTCTCACTTGTCTCTCAAGACCACACTATCTTAGAGTATCTTAAGTTTTACATGCTAACTAAAATGTATCAGATAACTTATTTATATCACCAGTGACTTTATCCAAATATTTGTTGAACTAATCCCTACTCAATGCAAGGTAAATCTAACTTTGTTTGGTAATTCCTCCCACTTTTTTTATTTAACAAACATTAAACAAGTCAAGATCAAGATATAAGCTCTATTTCAAGTCCAATATTCCAACTAACACAGCCCATAATCTTTAACCTACCAAGTCACAATTCATCCTGAATGAAACACTAAAAAGAAAGGTAGGCCTACGTATGCTAGATATGACCTTTTTCTTTTTTCTGGGTGTCAGCTAGATTTTGAAAAACGTGACTCTGACATTACACCATGCTGACCAAGTGTCTTTGTGTCTAGTTCTAGATTTAGTGCAGACCTAGGTCTTGAGGCTGGTCCTCTACTTTTATTTGAACGATGCCGTGAAAATTAAAGTCTAGATCCTAGATCTACTAGATCTATTAGGCCTACTTGCCGTGAAAATTAAAGACTAGATCTACCATTACTGTACTACATGTACTATTACCATCACTGGCACTACCTTGAAATATCATCTTACAGGCTCCACCAGTTATAAATCGAACAGAAAATCACTCATGAGTCACGAAAACGATCACACTCGATGTTTCATCACGTTATCTCTCTTTGAGGATGCCGGATCTATCACTCAAACGCAAAGGAAAGAGCTGAACTGACAGACAGTAGCGTAGCCTAGACCTACACAACGAAAAGTACCCGGGGCAAAAGACCGGAAGTGCCAATTTGCTTATTTCCGGTCATCGTTTTCCAGTAATCGCTCTGTTAATGCTCTTTTCGCAGTTTAACTTCTTTGCCGGACAAAATATCGATAGTGAGGGAATAGATGACGGCGGGAAAAAAATTTCCAGACCTCCGGAATTTCCGGAGCCGGTTCCATCCCTGCCTTCTGTAGCCTTCAGATAAAGTGATACTGAATATGGTCGCTCGTCTAAGAAAGCTGGCTTGTCTCAGCTTTGTTCATCATCCTATATCTGTTCAAAATTATACATTAACTGCACTGACCTGCTTCAAGACTCTTGTGATGATGATGTCTTCTAACTGAGGCACATACTGCGCTAAGTCATCATTCTGCTCAATAAAGTCAACAACTGGCTTCACCTTCTTGTACAGACTCAGAGGCTGAAAGTCAACTTCTAGGATTTGGTAAAGATTTTGCAGCTCCGAGTAAGCAAACTGAATACTGCCATGCTTCACCTGTCACGAAGAGTTGCAGTTCACCAATGTGAAGTCAGTGAAAATGTAGTATTTACTTACAAGTTCAAACCACTTTTTTTTTAAAAGACCGTACATTAGTATTTCATCATTTTAGGATTTTTCTATGCATTCAACTTAGTGAGCCTACATTGTTGGACATTGATTGAAACATGAAAAGAGACAAAATTACTTGCGCTTAACTCTTTCCCTACAGGCCACCATTCCATGTCTGGACAGAGCACTGCCTCGGTTTACAAACCATACTGTACTGTTGCTGCAGTAAACAAAGATCGCATCACTACACAACAGCTGTCCAAACCATACACTTATCACACACGTGGTATCGCTGGACACGCTAGGACAAAGGAAACTTTACCAAGAATTCCAATTTTTAAGGTTCAACGCCACGGGATGTTAATTTCCAATACAGTGGTCAAGGAATACTTTTACAACGTCATAATGCAGGCTGCTTTGTACCAGCTGCTACTAAGGGAAGCGTGGGACACCGTGTGCTTTGTACCATAGGGAAAGAGTTAGTTAATGCAGTGTTTACACTTGGAATGCCCGAAATTAGTACTTGCAGCAGTATTATTTAATGATTGTGCATGCAAAACTGGACATTATTCATATTTCACTACGAAGTCTTACTTGCAGGAATCATTTCTCTATAGTTTTTATTAAATCAACAAAACGGTGGCGGATTCACACAATGAAATCCTGAATAATGGTACTGTATCCTGAAAACGGCAGCATCTTACCAGGTCCTTCACTAATGACTGTCTGGTTGGAGGGGTCTGCAGCATAAGAAGAGTAGCAAGCTTTCGCTGCTTTTCAACTGTGCTTTCGTCCATTACCAGAAGATTCCCAATGACATTTCTTGAAGGTGGGATAGGAATAGCAAGAGTGGCGCACAGTACTCTGGAGGCCATCCTAATGAAAACAAAGAAACATGTAAACAGCTCTTTCAGTATTCCCATAGGTATTGTCTCATGCCTCATTCAGACTTCTGAAATAATTAAAATTAGCAGTATTCATCCACAAGCAACCGATTTTACAGAGACAACAAAGTTCCCGACTGGAAAATGTGGCAACTCTTTTCCCACCCTTGCTGCATTTCACTTAATTAGCGCATGGTGTAGTTGATCCGCTTATATATTCTTAAAATCCTTCCTACAAGGTTAGTTACAAAGAAATTTGCAGTGTGAGCCCAAGCATAATCTACAAAGAAGTTTTAGGTCATTCAGTAAGTGCCAATAAAAGCTGTTTTATTTAATCTTTGCAATTCAATAGTTCACAAGACTTCTCTAAGTATCCAACAAACTTAAGCTAGCAAATTTATTTAAGGGTTTATGACATCTAATAATCCTCCAGTCTCATAAATACCAATGTTCTCGTGTTCTGCAAATCGTACATACGAAAGCATCACTTTAATCTAAAAAAAAATATGCAAAGACGACTTTAAAATACAACTATCTCGACAAAATACTTACTTCTGGAGTTCCTCTTGAGACAGGTTCTTCCGCTGCTCTCGTGACAGATTGAACAATCGATGAAGTGTACATGCATGAAAAAGGTGGTTTCCAGACTTGGAGAAGACCAGTCCAAGTTTCTGATAGTAGTTCGCCATAAGTGATGGCTTGGGTTGCTTTTTTGACAGTGTAATCAGGCCATGAATATCTTCAACAGCTTTAAAGGCTTCCTGTTTACAAACATAACCCAAAAATATTTTTGATAGTATTCCACTTTGACACAAAACAATTATTCAAATATCTTTTATCTAACACTTTTCATCAAACTGTAATACAATTGTATGTGCTCAACAGGATAGTATAATGTAATATTAATATGAACCATATTGAGCCTGCAGCCCACATGTCATGGATTTAGCATTGTTTATTTATTAATTCCTGTTCACACCATCATGATGTTATTGTGGCACTTCAAAATTCAAAAAATAACAGTACCTGCCATAATTCCATGCTGATAGCACTATCAAGCTGCACCAAACGGGTCTC
Source organism: Onchidella celtica (assembly GCA_963931925.1). Lineage (NCBI taxonomy): Eukaryota > Metazoa > Mollusca > Gastropoda > Systellommatophora > Onchidiidae > Onchidella > Onchidella celtica. The sequence goes on along the minus strand of OZ007567.1, from coordinate 51,913,759 downwards.
AAGATGCATGGCCTGAGATTCTGGGTTATTCAGGTTGATTGCTGTCTGCTGATGCTGGTGTTTATGGATGTGGCCCAGATGGGTGCGCAGCTAAAAAGAGAATAACAATAACATGGATCAATACCGATTTCAGTGTCATGAAAAAGTCTGGATGAGAACTGCTTTATAAGCTTGATCATGTCTAAAGTAAATAAATAATAAAATCCATCAGTTATTTTTTGAGACCTTTCCCCTTTATCTGTATAAATGCTGAATATGCCCCAACCACTATTCCATCAATGGTCGTCACAAAAGAAAACTAACAGAGAGAATCACTCTTCCGTACATCTGACAATGTGATTACTACAAAATTTACTTACATTGTCACATAGTTTCCGAAATTCCGTTTTCCTGGAATACTTCAAACAGAACTTGAATGCTGAAATACAATGCCAACAGTTTGTACCATCACTATAATTTAATGACAGAATATTCCCAACTACTCGTGGCCCACATAAAATAAATTTATACAAAAGGAGTATAAAAAAAAAGGGGAAAAAATACAGTTAACTGTAGGACTATTTTGTGAACTACGAGCATTCATCTTCAAAACTAAATAAAAATGTGAGTTGTAAGACATTCATATAAAACAGCAACAATTTCAAACAAAAGTCTACATGGTAACTTTACTTGGTGAATATCATAACAAAATGTGTAATTTTGCTGACAGAAAAATACTGTGGGCCAGTTTTGTAGTGATCAGCACTCAGGTACAAAAGTACAATGTGCCAACCGTGGAGCCTGGTCCTCGATTGACTTTATGCCTGGTAATGACATTAAGGACACATCCTGTCCATAACTTGACAATAATAAAATCAGGCACATGTTCATTTGAAAAAAAAAAAAAAAAAAAGAAATTGAGGTAATAACAAAGGAGCTAAATAAAGAAAGATGTGACAGTAGCCAAACATTGCCAATACACAATGTTCTTTAAGCACTGACAGCAGTACATATTAATGACAATTTACATCCATTTATAAGCAAACAAACTGAAAATGAATGTAGAGTTCTTGATGTGCATATTAAGACTGCAACAAAGGCAATGAAAACATTCAAATTGTTAAGGCCTGTTTTTCTTATCCAAATCTTTTAAGGCAGTCATTTCTGAGCAAAAAATTTTTTTAATCATTAAAATCCAGTTTAAGCAAATAAAGTTAAGAGAACTTTATTACCATAGAGTAAAGAAATTTCTTTGGAGCAAAATTTACAATGAAACACAACACTAAATCCCAAATACTGCATCTTGACTTTACTCACTTGTAACTCAACTTCTAAAGAGTTATTACGCAACTTCTACAGAGCTAGAAGAAAACTGAAACTACCAGGCTAAAGTCCATGCATTGCATGACAGACATCTGCTACTATGCATTCATATCTGTCAGGAACAAGTATTAAAATTTGCAACAATATCAAACTTGCACATCTGTGTCATGTGCCTAAAGGCTTTATTCTGAAGTGCAAAGCATCATGTCTACCACTGCAAATGTGTCCGCAGAGGATTCTTGGAGGTCCAGTTTATTCACTACCCACCTTGCTGGGCGATATCCTGATACAGTCTCTCAACCCTTGAATTGTTTCGCAGCAAGTCCAAACACTGGCGATAAGATTCCCACAAGAACTTCACCCATGGTGTCAAAATAGCCCTGTCTGTGCGGTCCTGGAGGTCTTCCCCACTTACAGCTTTCAGGAGCAGACTGCAAAAGTCATAATGAACATGGTTTACTGCTAGCATTGTCAGACTGTAACTTTGTTCATTATTTTTACCCATTTCAAGCGAGCCCCACTAACCTCAATGGAAGTCACATTTTTCCAGTTTTGAGTTATCAATATCACCATAAAGTATGAAATCTCATCTTCAATTTGGTGTAAAAATTATTGCAATGCTCCTTTTCATCGCAAAGTTATGACTTTTTAAAGATACATACCGTGGGTCAAAAATGAAAGCAACTTCTTAGAAAATCGCTATTAAAGATGGAGGAGCACTTTTCGCTCTCAGTGAGATGCATGGCCTTACTATCTCCCTACCAGCGGGTACTTGTAATTAAAATGCGGCTTTGAAATTTTGCACGCCTATCCCAAAATAAATGATATATATATCCTGTAAACATTTTGTGACAATAGGTTTATTGATTTTAAACTTATCGGGAGTTCAATGAATCCCATTACTGATGTGATATTCAATATCAAAGGCAACATTAAAAGCAATATTTATCATATTTAGAGGCTGATTTGAGACCTAATAATTTCACAATGTAAAAAAAATGGTTGAACTTTCAGTATCAACCAAAATTAAAAAAAATTGTCAAAAATTCGGATATTTGTGTTTCATCACAATTTTTTTCTAGTGCAACTTCCGCTGAGGTTTGTGGGGTTCGCTCACACCCATTTATTCCGTTACTTTAATAGGAAACATGCCTGCCAACTACCTAAAATCTAGAGTGGGTATACCCGTGCAAGTGTGTACCACATGAACTGGGATATCAAGGAATGCTAGTTCTTATTCTAAAAGAAACTCATACATACACCTATTCATTGTTTATGTAAAATAAAGCAGACACATGTATACACTCATCAAAGACAAAATAGAACATTGCCGCTCTGGCCTGTCTGGGCAAAATCCCGAAATCAGGATGGTTGAAAGATATGAGAAAGTAAAAGCTTCTTTCCAAGAATAAAATGCAATTATACATTAACAATCACCTTTCTCTTCATATCCTTGCCCTTCAGTTAATAAACTGCCTATCAGAGATCATGAAAGATCAGACATAAGCAGCCTAAACAATCATGCCATAGAGCCTTTCTCACCTCTCGGGTGAATCTGGTAAGTCCAAATCATCAATGTCCACAACTGTCTGGTGGGATTCTTTTCGTGCCGCTTCTGTTTTCTCTTCTGCAAGCGCAATGTAGTTTTTCACTACCTCTACCAAGGAGCTGATATTCACCTAAAAGAAGAATATGATATGTGTGACGAAACATCCACAACTACATACAGCAGTCCATAAACCTAAACCAATTCATTTCCAAATATGTAGGATTAAACTTCTTATATAACATCTCATCTGCATTGAAGGACTGAATCTTTTTGATGCAATGTGAAGTAATGTGCAATTTTGGCCAACAATGCAGAACACATTATATTAGAACTTTAAAAGTGTTCTAGCACATTCACAGGTTGAGACAACTACCCCCTATTTATAACAATAAAATGTCTACACAACCTCCCCTTCCAATCTCTGCTGCTCTGAAAGATACAATTCATGCCATCAACATATTTTTTTATATGACATTTTTAATTTTAGCTTTGTGATGCACTGAGTGACAATTTTTCATATAGACTCGACCTCTAGGCCTACCTCAAGAATGATAATCACAATAGGAAACCAATGTTATTCCATATTACAAAATTCTTACCTGCTGACAAATATTCTTGTACTGGTATAATCCTTCTTTGGCAATATGGGATTTCCGCAGCTCCACACACAGCTCCAAGTATTTTTCCATGATGGGCTCGTGTGTTTTTTGCCATGTTCTGTGCTTTTTGCTCTTGATAACATCATACAGAGCATCAAGAGCACGCTGTTTCTTGCCCACATCAATGAATTCTGAAATTTGAATAAAATAATTTAAGTTGGAAAACAAAAAGTAACAGGAAAGTACAATCATATAATAATGGAGCTTGGGCCCAACTTTGTTCCCGCAAAGGCTTTTTTACTACGCAACGAAGAGAAATGGAACTTGGCACATGTATGTAAAATTTATTAAGCCTGTACATGTCGAGCTCATTTTTCCCCGAAACTCTTTACTTTTCCCAGAAATTCAGTTATAATTATCAGTTATCAATTCATGATTGCGAATACGACGTGATAATATACTTCCGTCAATTTCGTCATTTCCGCCTCTTACCGGAAATGTAAACTAGAGTTCACGATCCAGCCACGCCAAGAAAACTTTGATACCGAGTATATTGTTATACAGATGAGATGAGTGCCATTCATTCATACCAAGAAAACTGTGTAGAAATATTTAGAGTGTGCTTCAAAGGAAATATTTTAAAATATTTTTTATTATAGACTAGATCTCGGAGTGTCAGTCATGCCAAGAAAACTTTGTCGAAAGGCTAGATCTAGGCCTCTCACGCCTCGAGGGTCGAACTAGAGCTAATGCTCAAAGTAGTCAAAGAAAGGAAAATGTAGATCTAATGATAATATTTTTAAAAAACCACGTGATTTTTAATAAGACCTACTGCCGCTCACACAGCTCGGATTTGCGTGACATTTTACATGTGCCCTCCCTTCGGCCCCAAAAAGGTTCTTTTTCAGATTTGGAGTCTTGAAAAGGTGAGGAAGTATTTTTTTGAGTTTGGGGTTGCTTTATGCCGCTAATCGACTACCTCCGATTCTTCGTTTTTACAAACACATGGACCCATGAACAATTCTCGGTGCGCACTACTGTGCACTGCATACTACTGTGATACTATCCTATCTATCTATTGATCGCCGATTTTATGTGGATGACCCAAAGTGTCTCGACATCAATGTCTTTGTGCTGATTCCTTTCGGTCTGGACTGGTGAGCGTTGTTTTTTACCATTCGAAGAATGGGACAGTTACTAGTTTAAAAAAATAATTTAAAAAACCTGCTGCGGTAAACAATAGGCTACCCGTATGTGCAATTTTAGGGGCGTAAGAGCTTACAAATGGTTCTAAATAGTTTCGATCAGCCCAAAAATATGAACAAACCACAGTAAACAGATAGGCACACTATCTTTGGTGAAGACTGTCTCTTTCAATTCTTGATTACGACAGCGACCTAATTTCACGATTTGGCGGAAGTGAGATCTCTCTATAAATTCATTACTTTCTGCCAGAACTCATAAACTTTGTAAACAGAAGAGTTATAGCTGCTCACAGAAAGGCCATACGGCGTACGTCCTATAGGTGTATGGGAACTGGGGTTTCGGTTTCTTCGGGGACATTAGGCCTACAGCCCAGCACGATATAAGTTGTTTACTTCTGGGACGTACTCTTGTAGGGATCGAAGGGCTTTGTATAAAAACCATTCCTGTAAAGGACTAACTCGCCAGAGCCCCCTGCGTACGGCCGCTCCTGAAGCCACGACCTTGTGTTGTGGTGATCCATTTGGCATTGACGATATCAGATTCAGTGAATACTAAAGCGGCAGAACCATCAAACGCTACCAGATCTAGATCTCTAGTACCAAACGTTGCATCTGGAATATCCTCAGATTTGGCCTAAACAATTAGACTAGATCTTGGCCTAGTCTCTTTCGATTTCAGGATGTGACAAATCAGAAGTAATGAAACAGGGTGAATGCAATTGACAGAATAACCGAATCATGTGCATGTGCAGCAAAGAATTTGGAGTTAAACTGCACTTTTACAAAACTAGCTGAGTTACCCGGCCCTGCCCGGGAGAAATATCTTTATCTAGAAAACAACACGCACAATCGGCACACAGATTATGTAGATCTAGATCTAGGTAGAAAACAACTCACAACTGGCACAGTAATACCCGCATGGCCCGTGCATAAGGCAGACGGCACAGAAACTCATGCCTTCAAACTTTGAAACGCAACCAGAAGTTTAAAGTCAAAACAAAACAAAGGCAGGAGGGAGGCCATCATTGTTGAGGAGCACGCATTATTTGATATTTTTAGGCCTATTTTCATTTATTACAAAATCACGATACTTCGCTTTCATGTCAAAGGAATAGACATAGAGGTCTAGATCTAGGCTGGTGATGCGTCCGCCAGGTCATTGCATCCACCTACTTCTATTTCGTTTTTCATCAATGCTTTGTTGTTTTTGGTTTAGTGAATAAGAACTTTAACCACTTCCGACTGTTCCGTTTCGTTTTGCACTGTACTTTCGTTTCTGCAGCACCTGGGAGTCGCCATTTTTCAGTAAATATTTATCAGTCACATTCATTAAAGAGTTTCACTAACGGAAGTGCTTTTTTGCTAGTTGGTTGCTAAGCAACTGAGGTATGCTTTGGCGGCGTACTAGCTTTACTTAGCCTCTAGGAAGGTCGAAAAACACATTTTTGGCCGACTGCCATTTATCTGCACAAATTTGATCCACGAAGGCGGGTGGATGCGCTCACCATACAAAATTCTGCATGGTCTGGTCATGCGTCCATGCGTGGTGGCAGCCACCAAGCATGCCGAATTGGTGGTGTGGTGAACGCGTCAAAGAAGCAAGGAAACAAAGAGAAATGAGGCTGGGTTGAGAAAGATTTTGAAAGAATGTGAGAAAAAAAAGAGGATGAAAGTATTGAAAGTGAAAGTGACAGTAGTGAAGATGTTCCCCTGGTTGATGAGAGTGAGTTGGATGAAGAAATGACTGATGGAGCTGTTGTCAGTAGATGTGGAGGGTAAAAGTGATGGAGAGGGATTGTACTATTTGTAGATCCAGTGTGAGTTGTGCGATAGTTGGTGGCATGCAACAAGCAGCAGACAAGCAGTAGCTGGAGAGGGTGATGGCAGTCACCAACCCTCCTGGACGCATTCACCAGACAAGTGGATGCGCCACCAGACCTCAGTGGACGCATTAAGAGACAATATAGAATGAAGTAAATGAACCATAATTGAGATGCAACTGAAGTCTGGTGATGCGCTCACTTTTGCTGGTCATGCCAATAGTTTCGAAGTTTTGATAGATACGAAAATATATGAGCTATGGCTTTTTGAATGCCTAATGATGGACGCACACCAGCCCATACTCTTAGTCTCTAGTAGCAAAAAGAACTAGCCTATCTTTCACTTTTCAGGTCTGGGCATTTCTTCCTCGCAGCAGTAAATTTTTTTCACTGTGGCTATTCTTACGGCAGCCTACCAACTTACCTAGGCTATATTAGTCCATTGTCAGATTGATATGTAACGACGTGAGGGTCTAGTCAGTTTGTATCATCGAGGCCGTAGGCCGATGTTCTTCTGGGCAGTAGTCAGACTGACATATCAGGGTGAGCCGCCGGGGTAGCTATGTATTGTTTCCACTCGGACTATAGAATGCATTCGGAAGTCCTTCTTAGAGTTAACGAGTGAAAACAATACATAGCTACCCCGGCGGCTCACCCTGATATGTCAATCTGACTACTGCCCAGACGAACATCGGCCTACGGCCTCGATGATACAAACTGACTAGACCCTCACGTCGTTACATATCAATCTGACAATGGACTAACAGTTGGGAGGCTGCCGTAAGAATAGCCACAGCGAATTTTTTTCCTTGCAGTTTTTTTATATAGATGACTTTTAGCCTATGTCAGACGCGCGGCTCAGTGATTCCTGCTAAAAAAATTCAGCAAAGAACACTTGACTTGACTTCTGCAGTATCAAAATTTCAAATTAGCCAAAGCACCAAGATGGCAGACTAAAGCAGCAGCAGGCGACCACCAAACCCTGCGGGAGGAGTAGGCCTACCTTACTCGAGCGCCACTTTTTGATAAAAAACCCTATAGGCCTAGATCTATATTTTTTCGGTACTTATTAATTGTGTTAGTTTATCCAATTGTCATTGGAAAAAAAAGCAATGATTGATATGTAACGACGTGAGGGTCTAGTCAGTTTGTATCATCGAGGCCGTAGGCCGATGTTCGTCTGGGCAGTAGGCTAGTCAGATTGACATATCAGGGAAAGCCGCCGGGGTAGCTATATACTGGCGCTCGAGTACGGAACTCCTTCCAACCCTGCTACTGTCTACAGTCTTAGAGTCTAGATCTAGATCATCTAGACTCTAGTATTCTAGTAGCACAAACTGAGACCTAGTTCCACCTATCACTTGATAATTCGCCAGTCTCATGCAGAAAAGATCTAGAGTCTAGATCTAGCTAGATATTTACTTCAACCTAGAATAAGATCTAGATCTAGTCTAGATCTAGACTCTACATTTCATTAGGCCATACATAACTCTTACAATAGAAAATTCCAATTACAATGCCCTGACTTCCTTAAGTCATAAAATCTCACCATCAGCCCTTTTCAGGGCATTCTCTGGCTTTTGGAAATAGGTCGGCATCTTCACAGCATTGCCTCAGTCTTCCACCACGTAAAATAATAGATTGAGTGAACTAGCGCCACAACGTGACACCATAACCAATATGGCGAACTCGTGGAAAATGACGTCAATTCATCTTATTTCCGGTTTTATTCCAAATTTTCACTGAACTCGTGAAAATAAAAAGAGAGTAGGCTAAAGTGTGTACGGAGCCAAAAATCGTACTTGTACCAAATTCTTTGTTTGTACTGCAGATAAGACTTATTGTTTTGAACCAATTGAAGCTCCACTAAAACGGCTGTTTCAACCCACACTTAGACCAGGAAGAAGTTTTAGGTTACATAACAGTGTTCTTTACTAAGAAAGAGTCGTCAAAGAGTAGCCTGATGAGTTAGAATCAAATAAAAACGCACAAAAATAATACACAAGACAAACACATACACATTATACCAAGTAGCTACAAAGAAATTAGAGCTTTGGAATTTTGGAATTAAAGCTCATTTCTGGTAAAGAAATTGCTCTTTAAAGTGACCACAGAGGTTCATGCGATAAATTTTTATTTTCTCTTGGTTATGAAGTCTATCTCGAGCTGTTTGTATGTGATCTAGATCTAGATCTAGACAACATTCCGAATTTCCCGTTTTGCTCATAAACCTTTTTTTATTATTATTTTTATTAAAATTGTATATATACAAAAGAAAAAAAGGTGTCCGACAGCAAATGGTAAACATGGGGATTGTTTACAGTACCGGTACCAGCAAAAGTGCACCGCTGACACGGAGTTTTTTATGTATATATATATGCAAAGGTGCATGTTTTGGATAAACGCATTGTATAGTTTAAAGAGAAGTGTTATACTACACAAGAGTTAACCAAAGGCTTGTTTGTGATTTTCACATGAACATGCAAACAAATTCAATATGGCCTTTAATAATATCTTGAAGGGACTGTAATATAATAATAATAATAATAATAGTTCGTCCATCAGGTATGATGATGACCTTAACAACACCAGAGGAATAAAGAACAGAAATTATTGAGAATTTCAACACATGGACAATAAAGAGAACTAAAGGACACAGAGGACAGAATGGAAAGACTGTTCTTTCATGACTTATGGCTTCTCATGTGACTGATAAGTCCTATTTTTGCCCTGCAGACCCTTCCGCATAAATGACAAGAGTGCTCCGTTGGTTCAGTACCACTGGGCCTTTTCTTGCGCCGTTCTCTTTTTTTGATAGCCTGCTGGACTCTGTCAGCTTCCCATGCTTTGCTGCCTCTGGTAAGGGCCGCCCTCCAATTTGCACGATCAAGCGAGAGCTTTTCCCACTCACTCACATCAATGGCAAAGGCCTTCAGTGATTGCTTGAGAGTGTCTTTGTAACGTCTCTTTGGGGCCCCAACATTCCTCGTTCCATTGGAGAGCTCAGAGAAGAAGATTTGCTTAGGGAGTCTGGAGTCGGGCATTCTGACAACATGTCCTGCCCAACGTAGCTGAATTTTTTTCAGGTGGCAGAAGATGCTCAATTCCTTGGCACGATTGAGGACCTCAGTGTCTGGAATTTTATCCTGCCATTTGATCCTTAGGATCTTTCTAAGGCAGGCCAGATGAAAGTGATTTAGCTTTCTGGCATGCGATTGGTACACTGTCCAGGTTTCAGCCCCATAGAGTAGGGTGGGAAAGACCACAGCATTGTACACTTTCAGCTTAGTGTCTGTGCGAATGCCGGCGACATCCCATACTCTCTTTCGAAGCCTGCCAAATGCAGAGCTGGCTTTGCTGATTCTTGAGAGAATTTCAGTATCAACACGAGCCGCGGAAGACAGTGTACTGCCAAGATAGGTGAAGTTCTCCGACACCTTCAGAAGACTGTCATGGACTTTGATATTTGGGGTCACAGGATACTTGTCGTCTGGAGTAGGCTGATGGAGCACTTCCGTCTTCTTTGTGCTTATTGTGAGGCCAAAGTTGTCACAGGCACTAGAGAACTTATCAACACAGTTTTGCATGCTATCCTCATCGTGTGCCAGAAGTGCACAATCATCAGCAAATAGTAGGTCACAGACTTGAGTACTTTTGGTTTTGGTTTTTGCCTGAAGTCTCCTGAGGTTGAATAGACTGCCATCAGTTCGGTACTTGATGCTTACCCCTTGAGGAGGAGAGCTAAAGGCTTCTTGTAGCATTGCAGAGAACATGATGCTGAACAGAGTTGGGGCTAAGACACAACCCTGTTTTACCCCATTTGTGACAGCAAAGGGCTCTGAAACACTGCCGTTGATTTTGACAGCAGCTTGCATGCCATCATGAAACTGGCTCACTATTGTGATGAATTCGGGTGGACACCCAAACTTCGCCAAGATTTTCCAGAGGCCTTCACGACACACTGTGTCAAATGCTTTTGTGAGGTCAACAAATGTGATATACAGCGCTTTATTTTGTTCCATGCCTTTTTCCTGAATCTGTCTGGCAGCAAAAATCATATCCGCCGTTCCCCTCTCTTTACGAAAGCCACATTGGCTCTCAGGAAGCAAGTCATTTGACGAGAGGTGATCAAGAAGGCGATTCAGAAGCATTCTTGCCAATATTTTGCCAGCAATTGAAAGTAGAGAGATTCCCCGATGGTTGTCACAGACTTGGCTGTCCCCTTTGTTTTTGTACAGATGGATGATTGAAGCATCTTTGAAGTCCTGTGGCAGCTTCCCTGCTTTCAACATATGATTGAACAACTCGGTCAACCTTTCAATAAGCTTTTCTCCACCGAAGGCATACACCTCAGCAGGAATTGAATCCACGCCTGGTGATTTGTTAAAGGACATCTGATTTGTGGCAGTTCGGGTCTCATTTGCTGTGAATGGCTTGGCAAGAGCTGCATTAATAGGAATCTGAGGGAGGCGGTCAATGTTCTCAGTATTTATATTTGATGGCCGATTTAGCACATCTCCGAAATGTTCTGCCCAACGCTGAATTATGGCATTCAATTCAACAATGCGTGTTGAACCATCTGACGCAAGAAGTGGCGTAGTGCCAGAGCGGGATGGTCCAAACACAGCTCGGAGGCTCTCAAAGAACTTTCTAGTGTTGTTTGTGTCGGTATATTTCTGAGTTTCTCTTACTCGCTCTTCAAGCCAGTCATTTTTCATTTTCCTCAGCTTCTTCTGGAGTACACCCTTACATGCACGCGGTGCATCAGCTTTTGCTGTGGAAGAGGGGTCACTGCAGTGAGCTTGGATGAGACTATTTTTTTCTTTGATGAGCACTTTGATTTCATTATCATTATCATTGAACCAGTCCTGGTGCTTGCGGACAGGAAAACCAACTGTGCTGCTGGCGCAAGAGTGTACAGTCGTATTTAGGTCAGTCCAGCTCTGTTCAATGTTCTCAGGGTCAAAAGTCACGCAATCCAATTTTGAGGAGAGTTCTGATGAGAGCTCGCTCTGTTTCTCAGCTGAGCAGAGTTTTGAAACATTTAGGCGTTTAGGTGGCGCTTTCCCTTGAGGGCGTCTATTGCGCCTCAATGTTAGTCTGAGCTTGCAAACAATGAGTCTGTGGTCAGTTCCACACTCGGCACCACACATCGCCTTTGTTACAAGGACATCCTTTCTGTCAGTCTTCCTCACAATGACATAGTCTATGAGATGCCAATGCTTTGAGCGGGGATGCATCCATGACGTTCTGTTTCTCACGGGGAGACTAAAATTTGTGTTGGTAATGAACAGGCCAAATTCAGCGCACAAAGTAAGTAAGCGCAACCCATTGTTATTGCATGAACCAACTCCATGAGGGCCCAAAACATTTGGCCACGCTGAGATTTCGGAGCCAACCCTAGCATTGAAGTCCCCCAAGAGAATCAGCTTATCAGCTGCCGGGACAGAGCATATGACAGATTCTAGATCAGAATAGAACTTGTCTTTGGCTTCATCTGGGTTTGTCATGGTGGGCGCATATGCGCTAATGAGGGTGGCTGACTGGCTTTTCCCAACTGGGATCCTGAGTGTCATTAGCCTGTCATTTATTTCAATTGGCATGGACTGCAAGTTTCTGACAAGGTCATTTTTAATTGCAAACCCAACACCATGCTGTCTCGGTTCGACTGCACCCTTGCCTTTCCAGAAGAAGGTGTATCCACCACTGAGCTCTTTGAGTTGGCCACTATCAGGGAGTCTGGTGTCACTGAGTGCCACTATGTCCAGGTTGTACCTGCTGAGCTCAATGGCAATAAGTGCAGTGCGTCTTTCCGGGTTGTTTGAGTTGTCCTGTAGTGTGCGTATATTCCAGGCTCCTAGCCTGAGTAAGCTGAATTTCTTTTTGTTTCGACCGCAAAAAGGGATCCCCACTGGTCGCGGTATACCAGTCAGGGTGATGTGAAGTGGGCTTTCTTTAGGGCACCTTTTCTAGCCCCTTCCTCAGTTGAGGTGAGCAGTGCTATCCTTAAATAAGGCTGCTCAGCTACTGTGGGTGCTGCCTCCCCACGCCTCCACTTCAATCGACGATGAAGCGACCATAGCCCACAGCCACCAACGTGTAGGTCTGTGCTAACAGCTTCCAGTCTATCCAAACCTGCTGCCACCGCACTCGCCCATCGCCGTTGGAATTTTGAGAGGAAAGAAGACGAGACAAAGATGAAAGAAGACGAGGTGAGTGTTAAGACTGGCGCAAAGAATTTGTTTTTAGTGAGAAAGAGCTGCGCAAACATCAGACTCACTCTCTCGCCTGGACACAACTTATCCAAGTGGCAAGACAGGGTCAAGACGACTGGAAATGTATCCAGGTGCAGGAGGATGCCAGAGGGACAGTCATATTGCCTGACCGGCTGCCTGTAGGCTACTCCACAGCCTCGCAGTCCCAACTGACTAGGGTGAAAGACCCAAACCAAAGAACACCAATACTGGTGGATGCTCTGTGTCACGATATCCAGGCCAGAGTGACGGTATATTGCCATCTGCCCTATCAATCAACCACTGGCCTGCTGCCGCCAGCTTCGAAGCTGCGTCCGGGAAGTTTGCTCAATTCTTCGTCTGTGATTTAGGCAAACAAGCCTATGACCACACCGCTACCGGGGGCCAATATGAAGGACTCAAGTACTGAGGGTCACATTGTGCCCTAGCATGTGGCCGTTGGGTTAGATGAAACCTCCTCCGCCCTGGCCGTTTGCACCGACAGGTGCACGCCCACTGATACCATGCTAGCGTACCAGTTCATGAAACAGGTTGTACTGGATTACATGTTACCAGTAGCAGATACTGTAATATAATAATGGCATGGTATATACAGACCATGTTATTTGGATCCATAGTTACTTAGATCTCGGCTATTATTACTTTTGCTCAAAGACATGCTACTGATATACTAGACTGCGCCACGGAGGCGTAGTGACGCCGCCCATTGAGGGCTCCGCGGCCATTACAATATGGCAAAACATCGCCGGCGGAACTGATCATTGCTATTTTGCTTCAGTCGGGTTGCTACTTTTATTTATTCCTGTTCATTGAAGGGAGCGATTGCTAGATAGAACTAAAAATGGACATCAAATATTAATCACGTACCGGTACACACTCTTGGGGGGGGGGGGGGGGGGAGAGTGTATATCTGTACAACATGTTGTATGGATATGGACAGTGCATATCCGTACAACATGCAGTTTACCAAAAAGCGCGACTGGTGAAGGTTTGCTGAAACAAAACTTGGTACCGGTATGGTGTTCACGAATTAAAAGTGACAACACATGGAATAGTCAGATGGACCTGGGGACGTGAGGGTCTAGTCAGTTTGTATCAATGGGCGGTAGTCAGATTGACTAATCAGGCGAAAAGGGGTTGGGGTAGCCATTGGTGATCGATGTACACTCAAGTATATTATTAGGCAGATCACGCAATCTCCGAGCAGAATTCGGGTTGTTTTGCTACTAAGCCGATTCATATTTTTAAAAACTATGCAAATTCTCAAGATCAGTAATAATAGCCAAGACCCACTATATAGTGGTCTTGCATAATAGTATTCCGGTGTGTGTTCTACGTCATCGAATTATGTGCGTTGTACGGATATGCACTGTCCATATCTGTACAACATGTTGTACGGATATGCGCTTCCTTTTTTTTTATTAGTGTGAACAGAATATTTCATCACTCTCTTTTCCATAACTTCGATGTATCCTGTATTTAAAGAACAGAAAAATGACTACCTGAGAATGAGATCTAGACGAGAAACTTTAAGAGACAGCAGTATAAAAAAAGGAGTATGAGTGAGAGCTGGTCTGACAAAAATCAGAGAAGTGAAGCAAGGCGACACAGCAATAGGATGTGGCGCATGATAGTGTGAGTCTAGGACAAACGGAAAGCAGTGCGCAGATAGGGAGGATAAGTGAAAGACAACAGTAGAAACAAAAATCGTTTATGCATATTGGCACTTCCAAATGTCAACCATCATTTTTTTCTTTTACTTCAAATTTTTTATAATCCATATGCCTTTTCTTTTCTTTCACTGTGTGTGTGTGCCATAATATAGCCTACTTTCTATAGGCCGAAAGCCTATGTGTTTCTAAATTGGTAGTGTGTTTAGGGCTTCTCAAACACAACCTTTTTTTTTTTGCCAACTGTTGTCTTACATCTGGCCTTCATGCGACTCGCCGCGTATAACAGCGGTTTGCTTTGCCATGTTAGAAAAATAGCGGCCGCGCTCCATGATTCACTTTGCTTGCCGCGAAACAATGGGGGTGCGCAGACAAGTAAGTATATTATGTATGTCACTGCTTTTGCTGCACTGATATAATATTATGTCTCTAGGCTGGGCGCTAGCTTGTTACCGGTACACAAATGTAAACGTGTGAATATAGATATTGAACTTGGTACAAACCAAACATAACGGGGCACTTTATATTTGAGTTCGTCCAGAAACTGCTTCTGATTTTCATATTCTGAAGAGCAAAACCTCGGGATTCAAAATGTCATCAGTTTGTTCGTTAGTTTATTTTCAGAACGGTTAAATACTCCCACAAAGTCCAAGGCAAGCTGGTTTCCACTCATCCAAGGTAATTGCATGCAACAACAACATATGACCCCTCCTTTAGGATATTCTTCCACTTTTTATGTACCGGTACTGGAACTTGAACCCCAGGTCTTCAGTGCCGAATAAATAGTTCCTCTCTTGACGCTGATATTATACTTTGTGTCGAGATTAGGCTATAGTTTATCTTTCTATAATGCCAAAGTCAAAGGTGTCCAAGGTCGGCTTTCAGCCTTTCCTATATTATGGCAACGTACTCGAAGATCTTTGGTTTCTAGGGGGTGTCACGAGTGGAGTGAGCGATAGTTAATAATTACGGGGGGAAAGGAGGAGAGTAAAATTAACGCACGGAGACAGGGAAGAAAAGTCGTGCATGTCATGAGTGGGGGGTCTGAATGAGACGAAAGCGCGGTATTACTATCACTGCAAGTTAGAAGGTCCTACGGATCGGACCTGTGAAAGAGAGCCCAGCGGGCGGACATAAGTGAAAGCAGTCGGGAGACGGATGAGTGTTGTTCCAGTTATGACTGGTATGTAGAATGTTGATTGATTATTATGATTGATGTATTATATTATATTCGTCTATTACCATGATGTGAATAAGTATACGTGAGGAATGTGGAAGTCCTTGATATTGGATATAGCAATGTGCGCCATGAGCGATGGATGAAAGTGAGTTCATGGATTTGTAGCGCGAGTGAGTAGTGTGTACTCCGATGGAGGTGTGTTACCGTAAGATGTGTGGTGAGTGAAAGGTGAACTAGTGTGTGTACGCTTCATGGATTGTAAGGAGAGGTGGAGTGAATAGAAATGGTAGGATATTATACCAATGTAATGTTATTCTTGTAGGTGTCGGGGACGGGCCGCAGAGCCACCTCGATGAGCACAGGGGATAGGCCAGCATAGGGCCGGAGGCCACACATAGGCCAGAAGTGAGGCTGTCAGTGCAGGACAGTAGAGGCACATAAAGTCGTGGCAGTCAGGTCACGGACAGGGACGTAGATATGAGAGTGAATGAGATACTATATTGTTGCCATGTTGATAGGCTAGTGAACTGATATTATGTTGTTGCCATGTTGATGGCTATGGAAATAATAATGTGTTATTGCCCTGCTGAGGTGCGAGGGGAGTGCTAAGGTGTATGACAATAGGAAGGGGATATTGAGAGACTGCGGTGCCAGTAAATTACTAATGTGTTGTTAAGACCCTGAGGGGAGAGGCTGAGGCCGAAGTGCCTTTAGGAGTAACTACCGGATTGTGGATCCGAGGGAGAGTGTGTGTGAGAATAAGGCCGTTGTACGGCAGTGCATTTCAATAATATAATGTATGTAATTGCGCTATTATTTGTATAATTATGTTTAATAAATGTGTGAGTCTGATGGATTGTTCTGTTAAGTGTTAACTTGGTTGTTCGTGATTGTTGTCCTGTCATAACTTATTACATCTCCCAGTCTGGGATTTGTGACAGGGGGCCTCAGCGGAAAGCTGTTTGCCCCCTGTTTTTCATTGTTGCCTTCTTTCTTGTTGTCCTGTTACTGGTTCGTGGGTGCCAGAGATGTCTAAAAGAAGAAGAATTAAGAAGCAGGAGAGAGGACTGCCCTATCATTACCTCCCGACCGCCCCCCCCCCTCGGGGGCTTCGTCCGTTAAACACATATTGTGCAAGGTATAGTTTAAAATTAATTGTTCACGTCACCGTCGGCACATGCCGGCCATGTCGTGACTTTCCCCCCCTTCTAACTATTCTGCAGAGGCTAGTGCGGGATGCTATGTGCATCTCGGGCTGTAGGCCTGCCATGAAATGGGCCCGCCAGATAGGCCTATCGTCTGACGGCCTGGCAGTTAAAAGGGACTATAAAATATAAGCTATTATACATAATAATATATATTAAAATGTATATATTATTACTGTATGTGAATATTTCATTCATATTTCAATACTTAAAAATTGTATTCTTAAGTTTTAAAAACTGCATTTTTCCTATCTTGTCGCCACACGCTCCATGCCTTCCATCCTCCTTTGGAGCTCGGCGCCATCCACAAGTATATTTCGTTATTTTTACTGGGGTCACCCGGTCGGGTTATGGAGCGTTTGCTGTGTCCTGTGTCACAAATCCCAGACTGGGAGATGCGATGGTTATAACAGGACAACAACCACGAACGAACAAGTATAACACTTAACAGAACAACCCATCAGACTCACACATTTATTAAACATAAATATAAAGATAAGGATAACAGTGCAATTACATACATACATTATATTCTTCAAGTTAACTGCCGTCCACGGCCTTCTTCCGTAAGCACACTTCCTCGGGTCCACAACCCGGTAATTACTTCTAAAGACACCTCGGCCTCAGCCTCTCCACTCAGGGTCTTAATGACACACTAGTATTCTTTCACACCACAGTCTCTCAATAGCGCCTCCCTATGGCAATACACTTTAGCCTCCTATACACCTCACGTGGCCATAGCACGTTAATACTTCAATTCACATGAATATCTCATTCGCACAGTAATACATCCATGTCACAGTAGTACATCTTAATAGCACATTCACGATCATATATACATCCCTGTCTGT
Source organism: Onchidella celtica (assembly GCA_963931925.1). Taxonomy (NCBI): domain Eukaryota; kingdom Metazoa; phylum Mollusca; class Gastropoda; order Systellommatophora; family Onchidiidae; genus Onchidella; species Onchidella celtica. Next base: position 51,896,124 of record OZ007567.1, on the reverse strand, counting down.
GGCCAGACTGCCACGACTCATGTGCTGCGACTGTCCTACACCGACAGCTTCACTCCTGGCCTATGTGTGGCCTTCGGCCCTATGCTGGCCTATCCCCTGTGCTCACCGTAGGCGGCTCTTCGGCCCGACCGTGGCACCTACAAAAATAACATTACATTGGTATAATACCATACCATTTCTAATCACTTCACCCCTCATTACAACTCATGAAGCGTACACACAATAGTTCACATTTCACTCACCAAACATCTTACGGTAACACCTCCACCGTATTACACCCTACTCACTCTCGCTACAAATCCATGAAGCTAACTTCCATCTATCGCTCATGGCGCACATTGCTATATACAGTATCAAGGACTTCCACATTCCTCACATCTACTTATTTACATCATGGTCGTAGACGAATATAATACATCAATCATAATTATCAATCATCGTTCCACCTACCAGTCATCACTGGAAAGACTGTCACAATCTCCCGACTGTTCTCACTCACGTCCGTCCCCTGGGACCTTCTAACTTGCAGTGATAGTAGTACAGCGCTCTCGCCTCATGCAGACCCCCCCCTCCCCCCACTCGCAACATGCACGCTTTTCATTACCCGTGGGCCGTGGGTTAACTTTACTCGACCCCCTTCCCCCGTAACTACTGATCCCAGCTCACCTGCTCGTGACATCATCCCCCACCCCAAAAAAATTAATGCAATTAATTTCAAATCGCATCAAGATGACTGTCAACGAGTGAGCGTGAGCAATACCTACATAAAAATGACCTACCAATGCCCCTAGCATATATAATACCGAAATCAGGGGAAAATACGGGGATCAATATGCCCTTCCTATGCATATATGTATCACTTCATCAATAACTACTAAACACAATACCTAATACAGGATCAAAACCACTCAATCTATCAACCATTCTTCATATAATATTTATAATGTCAATATTTTAAAGTCGACGACTCGTTCACACAGATCCTGTCAATGTTCCTGTCCTCCGATGTATAAGCTCCTGAACTCTTCCCCTAGGCTCGACTAAGGTAGTCGGCGATATGATTGCTGGTTCCTGGAATTGGTTGAATAACGAAGGTATACGGCTGTAACGCCAATGCCCATCTAGACAAGCGTGGGCTGGACGAACGATTCTTCGACAAAAATGTTTAGTGGCTTGTGGTCTGTCTGGATACAGAATTCTCGTCCCATGAGATAACGTCCTAATTTCTGGACGGACCACACAATGGCAAGACACTCCCGCTCTATCACAGAATACTTTCTTTCTCTCTGTAATAACTTCCCACTGACATAACATACAGGGTGTAAACATTCGTTCTTCTCCTGTAGAAGACAAGCGCCGACACCAGAGTCCGACGCATCCGTTCTGAGGATAAAATTAGATCGAAAATCGGGTAATATCAGAATGGGTGACGATGATAATGCTGTCACCAAATTATCAAATGCTGTCTGACATTCAGACGTCCACTGGACCTTATCGGGTTGTCCCTTCTTAGTAAGGTCAGTAAGAGAAGATGACAAGGAGGAAAAATTTGGAATGAACTTTCTGTAATAATTCAAAATTCCCACTAAGCTTCTGACTTGTTTCTTTGTTTTAGGGATTTGCAACCCTACTAATTTGTCAATTTTTGTTACTTCAGGTCTCTGAACACCTCTACCCACGATATGTCCTAAGAATACTATCTCTGGACATGCCAAATCCATCTTTGCGGGTTTAGCAGTTAACCCAAAATGACGTAATCGTTTAAAAATTACTGTTAGTGTCTGAATATGATCAGACCATGTCGACATATGACACGCTATATCGTCAAAGAATGACACGACATTAGGTATGTCCTTTAATACCAGTCTCATTAATCGTGCAAACGTCGCTGGCGCGTTTACCAACCCAAATGGCATGACCTTAAATTGGAATAATCCAATGGGTGTTTGGAAAGCCGTGTATTGTTTAGACTCCTCAGCAAGAGGGATTTCCCAATAACCTTTCGTTAAATCTATCTTGGAAAACCACGTGGACCCGGCCAATGAAGCTATTAGTTCCTCCTGAAATGGAATAGGCTCCCTATCGCCTACCGTAATAGTGTTCAATTTTCGAAAATCAATACAGAACCGCACCGATCCATCAAGTTTTTTCACGAGGACGATGGGTGATGAATACGGCGATGTTGATGGTTCTATCACATCTAACTTCAACATTGACTCAACTTCTTTTATAACTCTCTCTCTGGAGGAAAAAGGCAGTGGATAAGGTCTAAGAGATACTGGCTTATCCGAAGTCAACTTTATTTGGTGCTGGATCACCGTAGTGCGACCCGGCAAATCTGTAATAACATCCGGGAATGCCGCTAACAGGGTCTTAAGTTCCGTAATCATAGAACTCGTAAGGTCATGGTTAAATTTTACGTCCCTGTAACCTTGTGTTGGAGTTAACTCCGGCAATTGAATTTGTACCTCTTCCTGCGCCTCGGTGTCGCTTACGTCACTGTCTAACTGGTCTACGACCCCCGTACAAGCAATAGAGAAGACACTCTCCTCTGGTTTCGTCTGTGCACACAGATACTCTGGTCTCTCATAAAATCTCTGTAGCATATTAACATGGAAAACCTTACTTGATCCATCAATGTGGATAGCGTAATCTACCTTCGAAACAACTCGCTCAATAACATAAGGACCTTTCCATGTCATCAATAACTTATTATGGTCCGTAGGTAATAACAATAGGACCTTGTCTCCTGGCTTAAAAATTCTCAGTTTGGATCCTCTATCTTTATAGTCTTTTGCTCTTTTTGAAGCGATACTAGAAGCTTCTTCTGCTACAGTGCGCGCTGAAGATAATCTTTCTCTTAAATCAACAAGGTACTGAAACACTGAAATTTGCTCATCGTCTCCCGATGATGGCGACGTCATCATGTCCCGAAGAACATCAGTTGGACCCCTAGGAGTACGACCATACATCATTTCAAAAGGAGAGAATCCCGTTGACTCCTGCCGTACCTCCCTGTACGCGAATAACACTGCAGGGATATATCTATCCCAATCTTTAGGGCGATCAGCAGCTACCTTACGCAGCATCGACTTTAGCGTCGAGTTTAATCTTTCGCACATGCCATTAGCCTGCGGATGATAAGGGGTGGTAGTGATGGGTTGTATGCTAAATAAGCGAAACAATTCCTTCATCATTTCCGAAGTAAATTGCGCACCCCTCAGATAAAATCTGTTCCGGAATTCCCACCCTAGCGAAAATTCCAAACAGCGCTTCCGCGACTGCCTCAGACGTTATGGTCCGAAGAGGAACCGCCTCTGGCCATCTCGTAGCATTACATATGACCGTTGAGAAAAATCGATTCCCCCTATCGGTAGCTGGGTGAATGGGGCCAACAAGGTCCATCGAAACCTTTTTAAACGGTTCCGAAACCGTGGGGATCTTTTGAAGAGGAGCCTGGGGTGTACGACCCTTATGCGTCGTCTTTTGGCATGCACTGCACGTCTTACAATACACTCGTACATCTCTGTGGATGGATGGCCAGTAAAAATTCTTAAGAACCCTTTCTTTGGTTCTAGCTACACCCATATGACCCGCTAATGAGACATCATGTGCCAAATGCAATACTGTTGCGATTAGCAACGCTGGCACAACGACCTGCTTTAAAACGGAAGCCACCGTAACATACTTACGGAACAGAATGCTCGCCTGGATAACAAAGGAAGACGACCCGTTCTTATATTTCCTCGTTTTCTCCGTTCGCGCCTCCCCAAAACATGGACTCAATGATGGATCCTGCTTTTGCAATCTCGCCAAGCGCTCTGGTGTGATATCCAGGTTGACCGCTGGCGTTGCCAAAGGTCTAATCTTATTCCTATCACCTACCTGTCGACGTGTCTCGACTGCGGCACAAAAGTCAATACCTTTTGATTGTGACCATGCCTGCACATTCTCCTCGGAAGGGGAAACTACCCGAGACACATTACCAATGATGAGCTGGGCGCCTGAAAAACAACCAACGACTGCTTCGACTTCCCCGCTAAGGAAAGGCGTATCTATCACTATCTTTGCCAATGGTAATTTCTCAATGGCCCCTGAAAATTGTATGCATGGGACAGTCTCACCTGTAAGCTGTGAATCCCGAATGCAGTCCCTATGCACTCCGACAACGGTAGATCCTGTATCCCGTAAAACCGAGACCGGTTCGTCCCCAACAAACCCCGGATAAACCCTAAGACCACCTCCTGTATGACATGAATTTATAACGGGGATCTTTCTCCCACAAGGTAAAACACCGGAAGATAATAATTTCTCACAACTGGGACACTTAGAATACTGTCCGCCTCCGTTGTCCGATGTAACACACGCGGCCGCATGATGAAATTTATTAGAGGAACATGGAGTGGAGCTACCGTGATTACCATCCACGTTCGCCGCTATCCTACCTGCAGGACAATTTACCCTGATGTGACCTGCTCTTCCGCAGTTCCAACAATCCGCGGTCCTACAATCGCGTGAAAAATGACCTGGGCGTCCGCCAGTCCAACATTCCGCTCCCTGTGCTCCGCTAGCCCTGGGTCCCCGTGACCCATCGCGACCGGAACTAAAGTCCCTATGCCGTCGGTCATCGGCAAAGGTCACAAATCGCCCTCGGCCATTACCGCGACCTAGCCCTCCTGCTCGGTCAAACTTACCGGATCCATATGCAGGTGATTGGTGATACCCCCTACGTTGCCCCTGGGCTTGCCCGTTATAGGCACCACGCTGACGCGACCTGTCTTTATGTCCTGTCGGCGACCCCTCAACCACGGCGACGTAACCAGCATCCTCTACGTACGCCCTCGCGACTGGTTTGGACGGATGTGCCGTACGGTATGCTTCCGCCAACTTTGACGCCTCCTGCACCGTCGCGGGTTCGTTTTCTTTCAGAAAAGGGACCAGATCTTTATGGCACGACGCGTATAGCTGGTCACGGATCATTAGGTCTTTTAATTTAGCAAAATCCGCGCCCACATGCGCCAAGTCTACCCAGTTCGCGAAATATTCTGTCAATCTCGCGACGAAGGCAGCAAAGTCCTCCCTGGTATCCGCACGTGCTCGCCTAAACTGCTCCCGGAAATATTCCTCGGTACGCGCAAATCGGCGAAGCAGCAAAGCCTTCAGCTTATCGTAATCTTGCACGTCTTCGCGCTGTAACTCTTTAAAGTAGGTTAACGCTCGCCCCTGCAATAAGGACGCCAGGTAAGTGGACCATAATTGCTTATTGTCCCCCCATTGCAGTTGTGCATTAAGTTCGAACCTGTAAAGGAAGGCGTCTATATCGTCCTTCCGGTCGTCGAACGTAGGCAGCTTAATCCTAACACCACCTTTGTTTTGCCCCTGCCGCTCAACTGTTTCTGTTGGCGCATTCTTCTTGAGTTCCAATTCCGCGATTCTTACTCGCGCGTCTATCTCCCGCTCTTGGGCTTCTATCTCCTTTAACTTTAACTCCCTTTCCTGTTGCCGCTCTTGAGCCTCTTTTTCCTGCTGCTGAGCCTCTTTTTCTCTCTGCCGCTCTTGAGCCTCTTTTTCTCGCTCTCTAACTTTAGCACGCTCATCGCGCAATTCCGCCTGCTGCTCTTTAATCCAGCCGCGCAGCTCCTCTCCCTCAAGGCCAAGTTCCGTACCCAATTTCATGAGCTCACGGAGATCCGCCATTTCACGGATTTATTATGATACAATTTGAAATACAATTACTGTCTATGTCCTCACTATACACGACGTATCCCGAGACCTGAAATTATGCCACTACAATAACAAGCACTATTTTCAAATGCAATTCAGAAACACACCTAACTGAACATTTTACAGCATACTCTCTCTAACTAATCTATGTTCATAAAATGTATAGCACTATTAAATAACAACAGAGACTAGAAAGGACAAGAATGAGGAAATTCAGTAGAAGGACCACAAGGACATCAAGGACAACGAACCAGACTAAGACAAAGACTTCTAAAAAAAATATAATGGAAAAAAAATGCAACCTAACTACGCCGAATACACTACAAGGTACGAACAAGAACAGAGTCTGAAAAAAAAAGAACGTATCTACAGATAGGTCAGAGGGGGGACAAGAGAATACGTCTTCCTGTAGAAACAGAGAAGATATCGACGCTACAACTAAACAATAACAAAGCCCTACAGAACTGTTCACTGTGATGAACGAAGTTCCAAGTTTACCACACCTTTTTTAAAGGATAAACTAAGTTCAACACAGCAAACCCGCGCCACCGCCCGTATAATCTATAACGACAACAAAAACAGCAAAACAGGGAAAAAGACAGATCAAAGGGACGGCCCACAATCCAGGGCACAAAATTTCAGTTTTACTTAACTTTCAACTTTTTGAGTCTAACTCCTCCCTTAATCGGAGCTCTGGCCGCTTGACTTCTCAGGCTGGCACACACACTCTCTCTGTGAAAATTCAATCACACATTAGTACATATTTATAGCAATACATGCATCAATACATATTCATAAATACACATAAATTATACCATCATGAAATTTCCATTCATTCCACGAACAAAGACAACAGCACAAATTCCTAGCACAACAGAAAAACAACTAGATATGACGAATACACAATGTCAAAATGACCACAGGTAACTAAACGGACGAGTGTCACAACGGACGAGCCCCCAGTGTCACAAATCCCAGACTGGGAGATGCGATGGTTATAACAGGACAACAATCACGAACGAACAAGTATAACACTTAACAGAACAACCCATCAGACTCACACATTTATTAAACATAAATATAAAGATAAGGATAACAGTGCAATTACATACATACATTATATTCTTCAAGTTAACTGCCGTCCACGGCCTTCTTCCGTAAGCACACTTCCTCGGGTCCACAACCCGGTAATTACTTCTAAAGACACCTCGGCCTCAGCCTCTCCACTCAGGGTCTTAATGACACACTAGTATTCTTTCACACCACAGTCTCTCAATAGCGCCTCCCTACGGCCATACACTTTAGCCTCCTATACACCTCACGTGGCCATAGCACGTTAATACTTCAATTCACATGAATATCTCATTCGCACAGTAATACATCCATGTCACAGTAGTACATCTTAATAGCACATTCACGATCATATATACATCCCTGTCTGTGGCCAGACTGCCACGACTCATGTGCTGCGACTGTCCTACACCGACAGCTTCACTCCTGGCCTATGTGTGGCCTTCGGCCCTATGCTGGCCTATCCCCTGTGCTCACCGTAGGCGGCTCTTCGGCCCGACCCCGGCACCTACAAAAATAACATTACATTGGTATAATACCATACCATTTCTAATCACTTCACCCCTCATTACAACTCATGAAGCGTACACACAATAGTTCACATTTCACTCACCAAACATCTTACGGTAACACCTCCACCGTATTACACCCTACTCACTCTCGCTACAAATCCATGAAGCTAACTTCCATCTATCGCTCATGGCGCACATTGCTATATACAGTATCAAGGACTTCCACATTCCTCACATCTACTTATTTACATCATGGTCGTAGACGAATATAATACATCAATCATAATTATCAATCATCGTTCCACCTACCAGTCATCACTGGAAAGACTGTCACAATCTCCCGACTGTTCTCACTCACGTCCGTCCCCTGGGACCTTCTAACTTGCAGTGATAGTAGTACAGCGCTCTCGCCTCATGCAGACCCCCCCCCCCCCCACTCGCAACATGCACGCTTTTCATTACCCGTGGGCCGTGGGTTAACTTTACTCGACCCCCTTCCCCCGTAACTACTGATCCCAGCTCACCTGCTCGTGACATCATCCCCCACCCCAAAAAAATTAATGCAATTAATTTCAAATCGCATCAAGATGACTGTCAACGAGTGAGCGTGAGCAATACCTACATAAAAATGACCTACCAATGCCCCTAGCATATATAATACCGAAATCAGGGGAAAATACGGGGATCAATATGCCCTTCCTATGCATATATGTATCACTTCATCAATAGCTACTAAACACAATACCTAATACAGGATCAAAACCACTCAATCTATCAACCATTCTTCATATAATATTTATAATGTCAATATTTTAAAGTCGACGACTCGTTCACACAGATCCTGTCAATGTTCCTGTCCTCCGATGTATAAGCTCCTGAACTCTTCCCCTAGGCTCGACTAAGGTAGTCGGCGATATGATTGCTGGTTCCTGGAATTGGTTGAATAACGAAGGTATACGGCTGTAACGCCAATGCCCATCTAGACAAGCGTGGGCTGGACGAACGATTCTTCGACAAAAATGTTAGTGGCTTGTGGTCTGTCTGGATACAGAATTCTCGTCCCATGAGATAACGTCCTAATTTCTGGACGGACCACACAATGGCAAGACACTCCCGCTCTATCACAGAATACTTTCTTTCTCTCTGTAATAACTTCCCACTGACATAACATACAGGGTGTAAACATTCGTTCTTCTCCTGTAGAAGACAAGCGCCGACACCAGAGTCCGACGCATCCGTTCTGAGGATAAAATTAGATCGAAAATCGGGTAATATCAGAATGGGTGACGATGATAATGCTGTCACCAAATTATCAAATGCTGTCTGACATTCAGACGTCCACTGGACCTTATCGGGTTGTCCCTTCTTAGTAAGGTCAGTAAGAGAAGATGACAAGGAGGAAAAATTTGGAATGAACTTTCTGTAATAATTCAAAATTCCCACTAAGCTTCTGACTTGTTTCTTTGTTTTAGGGATTTGCAACCCTACTAATTTGTCAATTTTTGTTACTTCAGGTCTCTGAACACCTCTACCCACGATATGTCCTAAGAATACTATCTCTGGACATGCCAAATCCATCTTTGCGGGTTTAGCAGTTAACCCAAAATGACGTAATCGTTTAAAAATTACTGTTAGTGTCTGAATATGATCAGACCATGTCGACATATGACACGCTATATCGTCAAAGAATGACACGACATTAGGTATGTCCTTTAATACCAGTCTCATTAATCGTGCAAACGTCGCTGGCGCGTTTACCAACCCAAATGGCATGACCTTAAATTGGAATAATCCAATGGGTGTTTGGAAAGCCGTGTATTGTTTAGACTCCTCAGCAAGAGGGATTTCCCAATAACCTTTCGTTAAATCTATCTTGGAAAACCACGTGGACCCGGCCAATGAAGCTATTAGTTCCTCCTGAAATGGAATAGGCTCCCTATCGCCTACCGTAATAGTGTTCAATTTTCGAAAATCAATACAGAACCGCACCGATCCATCAAGTTTTTTCACGAGGACGATGGGTGATGAATACGGCGATGTTGATGGTTCTATCACATCTAACTTCAACATTGACTCAACTTCTTTTATAACTCTCTCTCTGGAGGAAAAAGGCAGCGGATAAGGTCTAAGAGATACTGGCTTATCCGAAGTCAACTTTATTTGGTGCTGGATCACCGTAGTGCGACCCGGCAAATCTGTAATAACATCCGGGAATGCCGCTAACAGGGTATTAAGTTCCGTACTCATAGAACTCGTAAGGTCAGGGTTAAATTTTACGTCTCTGTAACCTTGTGTTGGAGTTAACTCCGGCAATTGAATTTGTACCTCTTCCTGCGCCTCGGTGTCGCTTACGTCACTGTCTAACTGGTCTACGACCCCCGTACAAGCAATAGAGAAGACACTCTCCTCTGGTTTCGTCTGTGCACACAGATACTCTGGTCTCTCATAAAATCTCTGTAGCATATTAACATGGAAAACCTTACTTGATCCATCAATGTGGATAGCGTAATCTACCTTCGAAACAACTCGCTCAATAACATAAGGACCTTTCCATGTCATCAATAACTTATTATGGTCCGTAGGTAATAACAATAGGACCTTGTCTCCTGGCTTAAAAATTCTCAGTTTGGATCCTCTATCTTTATAGTCTTTTGCTCTTTTTGAAGCGATACTAGAAGCTTCTTCTGCTACAGTGCGCGCTGAAGATAATCTTTCTCTTAAATCAACAAGGTACTGAAACACTGAAATTTGCTCATCGTCTCCCGATGATGGCGACGTCATCATGTCCCGAAGAACATCAGTTGGACCCCTAGGAGTACGACCATACATCATTTCAAAAGGAGAGAATCCCGTTGACTCCTGCCGTACCTCCCTGTACGCGAATAACACTGCAGGGATATATCTATCCCAATCTTTAGGGCGATCAGCAGCTACCTTACGCAGCATCGACTTTAGCGTCGAGTTTAATCTTTCGCACATGCCATTAGCCTGCGGATGATAAGGGGTGGTAGTGATGGGTTGTATGCTAAATAAGCGAAACAATTCCTTCATCATTTCCGAAGTAAATTGCGCACCCCTCAGATAAAATCTGTTCCGGAATTCCCACCCTAGCGAAAATTCCAAACAGCGCTTTCGCGACTGCCTCAGACGTTATGGTCCGAAGAGGAACCGCCTCTGGCCATCTCGTAGCATTACATATGACCGTTAAGAAAAATCGATTCCCCCTATCGGTAGCTGGGTGAATGGGGCCAACAAGGTCCATCGAAACCTTTTTAAACGGTTCCGAAACCGTGGGGATCTTTTGAAGAGGAGCCTGGGGTGTACGACCCTTATGCGTCGTCTTTTGGCACGCACTGCACGTCTTACAATACACTCGTACATCTCTGTGGATGGATGGCCAGTAAAAATTCTTAAGAACCCTTTCTTTGGTTCTAGCTATACCCATATGACCCGCTAATGAGACATCATGTGCCAAATGCAATACTGTTGCGATTAGCAACGCTGGCACAACGACCTGCTTTAAAACGGAAGCCACCGTAACATACTTACGGAACAGAATGCCCGCCTGGATAACAAAGGAAGACGACCCGTTCTTATATTTCCTCGTTTTCTCCGTTCGCGGGTCCCCAAAACATGGACTCAATGATGGATCCTGCTTTTGCAATCTCGCCAAGCGCTCTGGTGTGATATCCAGGTTGACCGCTGGCGTTGCCAAAGGTCTAATCTTATTCCTATCACCTACCTGTCGACGTGTCTCGACTGCGGCACAAAAGTCAATACCTTTTGATTGTGACCATGCCTGCACATTCTCCTCGGAAGGGGAAACTACCCGAGACACATTACCAATGATGAGCTGGGCGCCTGAAAAACAACCAACGACTGCTTCGACTTCCCCGCTAAGGAAAGGCGTATCTATCACTATCTTTGCCAATGGTAATTTCTCAATGGCCCCTGAAAATTGTATGCATGGGACAGTCTCACCTGTAAGCTGTGAATCCCGAATGCAGTCCCTATGCACTCCGACAACGGTAGATCCTGTATCCCGTAAAACCGAGACCGGTTCGTCCCCAACAAACCCCGGATAAACCCTAAGACCACCTCCTGTATGACATGAATTTATAACGGGGATCTTTCTCCCACAAGGTAAAACACCGGAAGATAATAATTTCTCACAACTGGGACACTTAGAATACTGTCCGCCTCCGTTGTCCGATGTAACACACGCGGCCGCATGATGAAATTTATTAGGGGAACATGGAGTGGAGCTACCGTGATTACCATCCACGTTCGCCGCTATCCTACCTGCAGGACAATTTACCCTGATGTGACCTGCTCTTCCGCAGTTCCAACAATCCGCGGTCCTACAATCGCGTGAAAAATGACCTGGGCGTCCGCCAGTCCAACATTCCGCTCCCTGTGCTCCGCTAGCCCTGGGTCCCCGTGACCCATCGCGACCGGAACTAAAGTCCCTATGCCGTCGGTCATCGGCAAAGGTCACAAATCGCCCTCGGCCATTACCGCGACCTAGCCCTCCTGCTCGGTCAAACTTACCGGATCCATATGCAGGTGATTGGTGATACCCCCTACGTTGCCCCTGGGCTTGCCCGTTATAGGCACCACGCTGACGCGACCTGTCTTTATGTCCTGTCGGCGACCCCTCAACCACGGCGACGTAACCAGCATCCTCTACGTACGCCCTCGCGACTGGTTTGGACGGATGTGCCGTACGGTATGCTTCCGCCAACTTTGACGCCTCCTGCACCGTCGCGGGTTCGTTTTCTTTCAGAAAAGGGACCAGATCTTTATGGCACGACGCGTATAGCTGGTCACGGATCATTAGGTCTTTTAATTTAGCAAAATCCGCGCCCACATGCGCCAAGTCTACCCAGTTCGCGAAATATTCTGTCAATCTCGCGACGAAGGCAGCAAAGTCCTCCCTGGTATCCGCACGTGCTCGCCTAAACTGCTCCCGGAAATATTCCTCGGTACGCGCAAATCGGCGAAGCAGCAAAGCCTTCAGCTTATCGTAATCTTGCACGTCTTCGCGCTGTAACTCTTTAAAGTAGGTTAACGCTCGCCCCTGCAATAAGGACGCCAGGTAAGTGGACCATAATTGCTTATTGTCCCCCCATTGCAGTTGTGCATTAAGTTCGAACCTGTAAAGGAAGGCGTCTATATCGTCCTTCCGGTCGTCGAACGTAGGCAGCTTAATCCTAACACCACCTTTGTTTTGCCCCTGCCGCTCAACTGTTTCTGTTGGCGCATTCTTCTTGAGTTCCAATTCCGCGATTCTTACTCGCGCGTCTATCTCCCGCTCTTGGGCTTCTATCTCCTTTAACTTTAACTCCCTTTCCTGTTGCCGCTCTTGAGCCTCTTTTTCCTGCTGCTGAGCCTCTTTTTCTCTCTGCCGCTCTTGAGCCTCTTTTTCTCGCTCTCTAACTTTAGCACGCTCATCGCGCAATTCCGCCTGCTGCTCTTTAATCCAGCCGCGCAGCTCCTCTCCCTCAAGGCCAAGTTCCGTACCCAATTTCATGAGCTCACGGAGATCCGCCATTTCACGGATTTATTATGATACAATTTGAAATACAATTACTGTCTATGTCCTCACTATACACGACGTATCCCGAGACCTGAAATTATGCCACTACAATAACAAGCACTATTTTCAAATGCAATTCAGAAACACACCTAACTGAACATTTTACAGCATACTCTCTCTAACTAATCTATGTTCATAAAATGTATAGCACTATTAAATAACAACAGAGACTAGAAAGGACAAGAATGAGGAAATTCAGTAGAAGGACCACAAGGACATCAAGGACAACGAACCAGACTAAGACAAAGACTTCTAAAAAAAATATAATGGAAAAAAAATGCAACCTAACTACGCCGAATACACTACAAGGTACGAACAAGAACAGAGTCTGAAAAAAAAAGAACGTATCTACAGATAGGTCAGAGAGGGGACAAGAGAATACGTCTTCCTGTAGAAACAGAGAAGATATCGACGCTACAACTAAACAATAACAAAGCCCTACAGAACTGTTCACTCTGATGAACGAAGTTCCAAGTTTACCACACCTTTTTTAAAGGATAAACTAAGTTCAACACAGCAAACCCGCGCCACCGCCCGTATAATCTATAACGACAACAAAAACAGCAAAACAGGGAAAAAGACAGATCAAAGGGACGGCCCACAATCCAGGGCACAAAATTTCAGTTTTACTTAACTTTCAACTTTTTGAGTCTAACTCCTCCCTTAATCGGAGCTCTGGCCGCTTGACTTCTCAGGCTGGCACACACACTCTCTCTTTGAAAATTCAATCACACATTAGTACATATTTATAGCAATACATGCATCAATACATATTCATAAATACACATAAATTATACCATCATGAAATTTCCATTCATTCCACGAACAAAGACAACAGCACAAATTCCTAGCACAACAGAAAAACAACTAGATATGACGAATACACAATGTCAAAATGACCACAGGTAACTAAACGGACGAGTGTCACAACGGACGAGCCCCCAGTGTCACAAATCCCAGACTGGGAGATGCGATGGTTATAACAGGACAACAATCACGAACGAACAAGTATAACACTTAACAGAACAACCCATCAGACTCACACATTTATTAAACATAAATATAAAGATAAGGATAACAGTGCAATTACATACATACATTATATTCTTCAAGTTAACTGCCGTCCACGGCCTTCTTCCGTAAGCACACTTCCTCGGGTCCACAACCCGGTAATTACTTCTAAAGACACCTCGGCCTCAGCCTCTCCACTCAGGGTCTTAATGACACACTAGTATTCTTTCACACCACAGTCTCTCAATAGCGCCTCCCTATGGCAATACACTTTAGCCTCCTATACACCTCACGTGGCCATAGCACGTTAATACTTCAATTCACATGAATATCTCATTCGCACAGTAATACATCCATGTCACAGTAGTACATCTTAATAGCACATTCACGATCATATATACATCCCTGTCTGTGGCCAGACTGCCACGACTCATGTGCTGCGACTGTCCTACACCGACAGCTTCACTCCTGGCCTATGTGTGGCCTTCGGCCCTATGCTGGCCTATCCCCTGTGCTCACCGTAGGCGGCTCTTCGGCCCGACCCCGGCACCTACAAAAATAACATTACATTGGTATAATACCATACCATTTCTAATCACTTCACCCCTCATTACAACTCATGAAGCGTACACACAATAGTTCACATTTCACTCACCAAACATCTTACGGTAACACCTCCACCGTATTACACCCTACTCACTCTCGCTACAAATCCATGAAGCTAACTTCCATCTATCGCTCATGGCGCACATTGCTATATACAGTATCAAGGACTTCCACATTCCTCACATCTACTTATTTACATCATGGTCGTAGACGAATATAATACATCAATCATAATTATCAATCATCGTTCCACCTACCAGTCATCACTGGAAAGACTGTCACAATCTCCCGACTGTTCTCACTCACGTCCGTCCCCTGGGACCTTCTAACTTGCAGTGATAGTAGTACAGCGCTCTCGCCTCATGCAGACCCCCCCCTCCCCCCACTCGCAACATGCACGCTTTTCATTACCCGTGGGCCGTGGGTTAACTTTACTCGACCCCCTTCCCCCGTAACTACTGATCCCAGCTCACCTGCTCGTGACATCATCCCCCACCCCAAAAAAATTAATGCAATTAATTTCAAATCGCATCAAGATGACTGTCAACGAGTGAGCGTGAGCAATACCTACATAAAAATGACCTACCAATGCCCCTAGCATATATAATACCGAAATCAGGGGAAAATACGGGGATCAATATGCCCTTCCTATGCATATATGTATCACTTCATCAATAGCTACTAAACACAATACCTAATACAGGATCAAAACCACTCAATCTATCAACCATTCTTCATATAATATTTATAATGTCAATATTTTAAAGTCGACGACTCGTTCACACAGATCCTGTCAATGTTCCTGTCCTCCGATGTATAAGCTCCTGAACTCTTCCCCTAGGCTCGACTAAGGTAGTCGGCGATATGATTGCTGGTTCCTGGAATTGGTTGAATAACGAAGGTATACGGCTGTAACGCCAATGCCCATCTAGACAAGCGTGGGCTGGACGAACGATTCTTCGACAAAAATGTTAGTGGCTTGTGGTCTGTCTGGATACAGAATTCTCGTCCCATGAGATAACGTCCTAATTTCTGGACGGACCACACAATGGCAAGACACTCCCGCTCTATCACAGAATACTTTCTTTCTCTCTGTAATAACTTCCCACTGACATAACATACAGGGTGTAAACATTCGTTCTTCTCCTGTAGAAGACAAGCGCCGACACCAGAGTCCGACGCATCCGTTCTGAGGATAAAATTAGATCGAAAATCGGGTAATATCAGAATGGGTGACGATGATAATGCTGTCACCAAATTATCAAATGCTGTCTGACATTCAGACGTCCACTGGACCTTATCGGGTTGTCCCTTCTTAGTAAGGTCAGTAAGAGAAGATGACAAGGAGGAAAAATTTGGAATGAACTTTCTGTAATAATTCAAAATTCCCACTAAGCTTCTGACTTGTTTCTTTGTTTTAGGGATTTGCAACCCTACTAATTTGTCAATTTTTGTTACTTCAGGTCTCTGAACACCTCTACCCACGATATGTCCTAAGAATACTATCTCTGGACATGCCAAATCCATCTTTGCGGGTTTAGCAGTTAACCCAAAATGACGTAATCGTTTAAAAATTACTGTTAGTGTCTGAATATGATCAGACCATGTCGACATATGACACGCTATATCGTCAAAGAATGACACGACATTAGGTATGTCCTTTAATACCAGTCTCATTAATCGTGCAAACGTCGCTGGCGCGTTTACCAACCCAAATGGCATGACCTTAAATTGGAATAATCCAATGGGTGTTTGGAAAGCCGTGTATTGTTTAGACTCCTCAGCAAGAGGGATTTCCCAATAACCTTTCGTTAAATCTATCTTGGAAAACCACGTGGACCCGGCCAATGAAGCTATTAGTTCCTCCTGAAATGGAATAGGCTCCCTATCGCCTACCGTAATAGTGTTCAATTTTCGAAAATCAATACAGAACCGCACCGATCCATCAAGTTTTTTCACGAGGACGATGGGTGATGAATACGGCGATGTTGATGGTTCTATCACATCTAACTTCAACATTGACTCAACTTCTTTTATAACTCTCTCTCTGGAGGAAAAAGGCAGCGGATAAGGTCTAAGAGATACTGGCTTATCCGAAGTCAACTTTATTTGGTGCTGGATCACCGTAGTGCGACCCGGCAAATCTGTAATAACATCCGGGAATGCCGCTAACAGGGTATTAAGTTCCGTACTCATAGAACTCGTAAGGTCAGGGTTAAATTTTACGTCTCTGTAACCTTGTGTTGGAGTTAACTCCGGCAATTGAATTTGTACCTCTTCCTGCGCCTCGGTGTCGCTTACGTCACTGTCTAACTGGTCTACGACCCCCGTACAAGCAATAGAGAAGACACTCTCCTCTGGTTTCGTCTGTGCACACAGATACTCTGGTCTCTCATAAAATCTCTGTAGCATATTAACATGGAAAACCTTACTTGATCCATCAATGTGGATAGCGTAATCTACCTTCGAAACAACTCGCTCAATAACATAAGGACCTTTCCATGTCATCAATAACTTATTATGGTCCGTAGGTAATAACAATAGGACCTTGTCTCCTGGCTTAAAAATTCTCAGTTTGGATCCTCTATCTTTATAGTCTTTTGCTCTTTTTGAAGCGATACTAGAAGCTTCTTCTGCTACAGTGCGCGCTGAAGATAATCTTTCTCTTAAATCAACAAGGTACTGAAACACTGAAATTTGCTCATCGTCTCCCGATGATGGCGACGTCATCATGTCCCGAAGAACATCAGTTGGACCCCTAGGAGTACGACCATACATCATTTCAAAAGGAGAGAATCCCGTTGACTCCTGCCGTACCTCCCTGTACGCGAATAACACTGCAGGGATATATCTATCCCAATCTTTAGGGCGATCAGCAGCTACCTTACGCAGCATCGACTTTAGCGTCGAGTTTAATCTTTCGCACATGCCATTAGCCTGCGGATGATAAGGGGTGGTAGTGATGGGTTGTATGCTAAATAAGCGAAACAATTCCTTCATCATTTCCGAAGTAAATTGCGCACCCCTCAGATAAAATCTGTTCCGGAATTCCCACCCTAGCGAAAATTCCAAACAGCGCTTTCGCGACTGCCTCAGACGTTATGGTCCGAAGAGGAACCGCCTCTGGCCATCTCGTAGCATTACATATGACCGTTAAGAAAAATCGATTCCCCCTATCGGTAGCTGGGTGAATGGGGCCAACAAGGTCCATCGAAACCTTTTTAAACGGTTCCGAAACCGTGGGGATCTTTTGAAGAGGAGCCTGGGGTGTACGACCCTTATGCGTCGTCTTTTGGCACGCACTGCACGTCTTACAATACACTCGTACATCTCTGTGGATGGATGGCCAGTAAAAATTCTTAAGAACCCTTTCTTTGGTTCTAGCTATACCCATATGACCCGCTAATGAGACATCATGTGCCAAATGCAATACTGTTGCGATTAGCAACGCTGGCACAACGACCTGCTTTAAAACGGAAGCCACCGTAACATACTTACGGAACAGAATGCTCGCCTGGATAACAAAGGAAGACGACCCGTTCTTATATTTCCTCGTTTTCTCCGTTCGCGCCTCCCCAAAACATGGACTCAATGATGGATCCTGCTTTTGCAATCTCGCCAAGCGCTCTGGTGTGATATCCAGGTTGACCGCTGGCGTTGCCAAAGGTCTAATCTTATTCCTATCACCTACCTGTCGACGTGTCTCGACTGCGGCACAAAAGTCAATACCTTTTGATTGTGACCATGCCTGCACATTCTCCTCGGAAGGGGAAACTACCCGAGACACATTACCAATGATGAGCTGGGCGCCTGAAAAACAACCAACGACTGCTTCGACTTCCCCGCTAAGGAAAGGCGTATCTATCACTATCTTTGCCAATGGTAATTTCTCAATGGCCCCTGAAAATTGTATGCATGGGACAGTCTCACCTGTAAGCTGTGAATCCCGAATGCAGTCCCTATGCACTCCGACAACGGTAGATCCTGTATCCCGTAAAACCGAGACCGGTTCGTCCCCAACAAACCCCGGATAAACCCTAAGACCACCTCCTGTATGACATGAATTTATAACGGGGATCTTTCTCCCACAAGGTAAAACACCGGAAGATAATAATTTCTCACAACTGGGACACTTAGAATACTGTCCGCCTCCGTTGTCCGATGTAACACACGCGGCCGCATGATGAAATTTATTAGGGGAACATGGAGTGGAGCTACCGTGATTACCATCCACGTTCGCCGCTATCCTACCTGCAGGACAATTTACCCTGATGTGACCTGCTCTTCCGCAGTTCCAACAATCCGCGGTCCTACAATCGCGTGAAAAATGACCTGGGCGTCCGCCAGTCCAACATTCCGCTCCCTGTGCTCCGCTAGCCCTGGGTCCCCGTGACCCATCGCGACCGGAACTAAAGTCCCTATGCCGTCGGTCATCGGCAAAGGTCACAAATCGCCCTCGGCCATTAACGCGACCTAGCCCTCCTGCTCGGTCAAACTTACCGGATCCATATGCAGGTGATTGGTGATACCCCCTACGTTGCCCCTGGGCTTGCCCGTTATAGGCACCACGCTGACGCGACCTGTCTTTATGTCCTGTCGGCGACCCCTCAACCACGGCGACGTAACCAGCATCCTCTACGTACGCCCTCGCGACTGGTTTGGACGGATGTGCCGTACGGTATGCTTCCGCCAACTTTGACGCCTCCTGCACCGTCGCGGGTTCGTTTTCTTTCAGAAAAGGGACCAGATCTTTATGGCACGACGCGTATAGCTGGTCACGGATCATTAGGTCTTTTAATTTAGCAAAATCCGCGCCCACATGCGCCAAGTCTACCCAGTTCGCGAAATATTCTGTCAATCTCGCGACGAAGGCAGCAAAGTCCTCCCTGGTATCCGCACGTGCTCGCCTAAACTGCTCCCGGAAATATTCCTCGGTACGCGCAAATCGGCGAAGCAGCAAAGCCTTCAGCTTATCGTAATCTTGCACGTCTTCGCGCTGTAACTCTTTAAAGTAGGTTAACGCTCGCCCCTGCAATAAGGACGCCAGGTAAGTGGACCATAATTGCTTATTGTCCCCCCATTGCAGTTGTGCATTAAGTTCGAACCTGTAAAGGAAGGCGTCTATATCGTCCTTCCGGTCGTCGAACGTAGGCAGCTTAATCCTAACACCACCTTTGTTTTGCCCCTGCCGCTCAACTGTTTCTGTTGGCGCATTCTTCTTGAGTTCCAATTCCGCGATTCTTACTCGCGCGTCTATCTCCCGCTCTTGGGCTTCTATCTCCTTTAACTTTAACTCCCTTTCCTGTTGCCGCTCTTGAGCCTCTTTTTCCTGCTGCTGAGCCTCTTTTTCTCTCTGCCGCTCTTGAGCCTCTTTTTCTCGCTCTCTAACTTTAGCACGCTCATCGCGCAATTCCGCCTGCTGCTCTTTAATCCAGCCGCGCAGCTCCTCTCCCTCAAGGCCAAGTTCCGTACCCAATTTCATGAGCTCACGGAGATCCGCCATTTCACGGATTTATTATGATACAATTTGAAATACAATTACTGTCTATGTCCTCACTATACACGACGTATCCCGAGACCTGAAATTATGCCACTACAATAACAAGCACTATTTTCAAATGCAATTCAGAAACACACCTAACTGAACATTTTACAGCATACTCTCTCTAACTAATCTATGTTCATAAAATGTATAGCACTATTAAATAACAACAGAGACTAGAAAGGACAAGAATGAGGAAATTCAGTAGAAGGACCACAAGGACATCAAGGACAACGAACCAGACTAAGACAAAGACTTCTAAAAAAAATATAATGGAAAAAAAATGCAACCTAACTACGCCGAATACACTACAAGGTACGAACAAGAACAGAGTCTGAAAAAAAAAGAACGTATCTACAGATAGGTCAGAGAGGGGACAAGAGAATACGTCTTCCTGTAGAAACAGAGAAGATATCGACGCTACAACTAAACAATAACAAAGCCCTACAGAACTGTTCACTGTGATGAACGAAGTTCCAAGTTTACCACACCTTTTTTAAAGGATAAACTAAGTTCAACACAGCAAACCCGCGCCACCGCCCGTATAATCTATAACGACAACAAAAACAGCAAAACAGGGAAAAAGACAGATCAAAGGGACGGCCCACAATCCAGGGCACAAAATTTCAGTTTTACTTAACTTTCAACTTTTTGAGTCTAACTCCTCCCTTAATCGGAGCTCTGGCCGCTTGACTTCTCAGGCTGGCACACACACTCTCTCTTTGAAAATTCAATCACACATTAGTACATATTTATAGCAATACATGCATCAATACATATTCATAAATACACATAAATTATACCATCATGAAATTTCCATTCATTCCACGAACAAAGACAACAGCACAAATTCCTAGCACAACAGAAAAACAACTAGATATGACGAATACACAATGTCAAAATGACCACAGGTAACTAAACGGACGAGTGTCACAACGGACGAGCCCCCAGTGTCACAAATCCCAGACTGGGAGATGCGATGGTTATAACAGGACAACAATCACGAACGAACAAGTATAACACTTAACAGAACAACCCATCAGACTCACACATTTATTAAACATAAATATAAAGATAAGGATAACAGTGCAATTACATACATACATTATATTCTTCAAGTTAACTGCCGTCCACGGCCTTCTTCCGTAAGCACACTTCCTCGGGTCCACAACCCGGTAATTACTTCTAAAGACACCTCGGCCTCAGCCTCTCCACTCAGGGTCTTAATGACACACTAGTATTCTTTCACACCACAGTCTCTCAATAGCGCCTCCCTATGGCAATACACTTTAGCCTCCTATACACCTCACGTGGCCATAGCACGTTAATACTTCAATTCACATGAATATCTCATTCGCACAGTAATACATCCATGTCACAGTAGTACATCTTAATAGCACATTCACGATCATATATACATCCCTGTCTGTGGCCAGACTGCCACGACTCATGTGCTGCGACTGTCCTACACCGACAGCTTCACTCCTGGCCTATGTGTGGCCTTCGGCCCTATGCTGGCCTATCCCCTGTGCTCACCGTAGGCGGCTCTTCGGCCCGACCCCGGCACCTACAAAAATAACATTACATTGGTATAATACCATACCATTTCTAATCACTTCACCCCTCATTACAACTCATGAAGCGTACACACAATAGTTCACATTTCACTCACCAAACATCTTACGGTAACACCTCCACCGTATTACACCCTACTCACTCTCGCTACAAATCCATGAAGCTAACTTCCATCTATCGCTCATGGCGCACATTGCTATATACAGTATCAAGGACTTCCACATTCCTCACATCTACTTATTTACATCATGGTCGTAGACGAATATAATACATCAATCATAATTATCAATCATCGTTCCACCTACCAGTCATCACTGGAAACACTGTCACAATCTCCCGACTGTTCTCACTCACGTCCGTCCCCTGGGACCTTCTAACTTGCAGTGATAGTAGTACAGCGCTCTCGCCTCATGCAGACCCCCCCCTCCCCCCACTCGCAACATGCACGCTTTTCATTACCCGTGGGCCGTGGGTTAACTTTACTCGACCCCCTTCCCCCGTAACTACTGATCCCAGCTCACCTGCTCGTGACATCATCCCCCACCCCAAAAAAATTAATGCAATTAATTTCAAATCGCATCAAGATGACTGTCAACGAGTGAGCGTGAGCAATACCTACATAAAAATGACCTACCAATGCCCCTAGCATATATAATACCGAAATCAGGGGAAAATACGGGGATCAATATGCCCTTCCTATGCATATATGTATCACTTCATCAATAGCTACTAAACACAATACCTAATACAGGATCAAAACCACTCAATCTATCAACCATTCTTCATATAATATTTATAATGTCAATATTTTAAAGTCGACGACTCGTTCACACAGATCCTGTCAATGTTCCTGTCCTCCGATGTATAAGCTCCTGAACTCTTCCCCTAGGCTCGACTAAGGTAGTCGGCGATATGATTGCTGGTTCCTGGAATTGGTTGAATAACGAAGGTATACGGCTGTAACGCCAATGCCCATCTAGACAAGCGTGGGCTGGACGAACGATTCTTCGACAAAAATGTTAGTGGCTTGTGGTCTGTCTGGATACAGAATTCTCGTCCCATGAGATAACGTCCTAATTTCTGGACGGACCACACAATGGCAAGACACTCCCGCTCTATCACAGAATACTTTCTTTCTCTCTGTAATAACTTCCCACTGACATAACATACAGGGTGTAAACATTCGTTCTTCTCCTGTAGAAGACAAGCGCCGACACCAGAGTCCGACGCATCCGTTCTGAGGATAAAATTAGATCGAAAATCGGGTAATATCAGAATGGGTGACGATGATAATGCTGTCACCAAATTATCAAATGCTGTCTGACATTCAGACGTCCACTGGACCTTATCGGGTTGTCCCTTCTTAGTAAGGTCAGTAAGAGAAGATGACAAGGAGGAAAAATTTGGAATGAACTTTCTGTAATAATTCAAAATTCCCACTAAGCTTCTGACTTGTTTCTTTGTTTTAGGGATTTGCAACCCTACTAATTTGTCAATTTTTGTTACTTCAGGTCTCTGAACACCTCTACCCACGATATGTCCTAAGAATACTATCTCTGGACATGCCAAATCCATCTTTGCGGGTTTAGCAGTTAACCCAAAATGACGTAATCGTTTAAAAATTACTGTTAGTGTCTGAATATGATCAGACCATGTCGACATATGACACGCTATATCGTCAAAGAATGACACGACATTAGGTATGTCCTTTAATACCAGTCTCATTAATCGTGCAAACGTCGCTGGCGCGTTTACCAACCCAAATGGCATGACCTTAAATTGGAATAATCCAATGGGTGTTTGGAAAGCCGTGTATTGTTTAGACTCCTCAGCAAGAGGGATTTCCCAATAACCTTTCGTTAAATCTATCTTGGAAAACCACGTGGACCCGGCCAATGAAGCTATTAGTTCCTCCTGAAATGGAATAGGCTCCCTATCGCCTACCGTAATAGTGTTCAATTTTCGAAAATCAATACAGAACCGCACCGATCCATCAAGTTTTTTCACGAGGACGATGGGTGATGAATACGGCGATGTTGATGGTTCTATCACATCTAACTTCAACATTGACTCAACTTCTTTTATAACTCTCTCTCTGGAGGAAAAAGGCAGCGGATAAGGTCTAAGAGATACTGGCTTATCCGAAGTCAACTTTATTTGGTGCTGGATCACCGTAGTGCGACCCGGCAAATCTGTAATAACATCCGGGAATGCCGCCAACAGGGTCTTAAGTTCCGTACTCATAGAACTCGTAAGGTCAGGGTTAAATTTTACGTCTCTGTAACCTTGTGTTGGAGTTAACTCCGGCAATTGAATTTGTACCTCTTCCTGCGCCTCGGTGTCGCTTACGTCACTGTCTAACTGGTCTACGACCCCCGTACAAGCAATAGAGAAGACACTCTCCTCTGGTTTCGTCTGTGCACACAGATACTCTGGTCTCTCATAAAATCTCTGTAGCATATTAACATGGAAAACCTTACTTGATCCATCAATGTGGATAGCGTAATCTACCTTCGAAACAACTCGCTCAATAACATAAGGACCTTTCCATGTCATCAATAACTTATTATGGTCCGTAGGTAATAACAATAGGACCTTGTCTCCTGGCTTAAAAATTCTCAGTTTGGATCCTCTATCTTTATAGTCTTTTGCTCTTTTTGAAGCGATACTAGAAGCTTCTTCTGCTACAGTGCGCGCTGAAGATAATCTTTCTCTTAAATCAACAAGGTACTGAAACACTGAAATTTGCTCATCGTCTCCCGATGATGGCGACGTCATCATGTCCCGAAGAACATCAGTTGGACCCCTAGGAGTACGACCATACATCATTTCAAAAGGAGAGAATCCCGTTGACTCCTGCCGTACCTCCCTGTACGCGAATAGCACTGCAGGGATATATCTATCCCAATCTTTAGGGCGATCAGCAGCTACCTTACGCAGCATCGACTTTAGCGTCGAGTTTAATCTTTCGCACATGCCATTAGCCTGCGGATGATAAGGGGTGGTAGTGATGGGTTGTATGCTAAATAAGCGAAACAATTCCTTCATCATTTCCGAAGTAAATTGCGCACCCCTATCAGATAAAATCTGTTCCGGAATTCCCACCCTATCGAAAATTCCAAACAGCGCTTCCGCGACTGCCTCAGACGTTATGGTCCGAAGAGGAACCGCCTCTGGCCATCTCGTAGCATTACATATGACCGTTAAGAAAAATCGATTCCCCCTATCGGTAGCTGGGTGAATGGGGCCAACAAGGTCCATCGAAACCTTTTTAAACGGTTCCGAAACCGTGGGGATCTTTTGAAGAGGAGCCTGGGGTGTACGACCCTTATGCGTCGTCTTTTGGCACGCACTGCACGTCTTACAATACACTCGTACATCTCTGTGGATGGATGGCCAGTAAAAATTCTTAAGAACCCTTTCTTTGGTTCTAGCTATACCCATATGACCCGCTAATGAGACATCATGTGCCAAATGCAATACTGTTGCGATTAGCAACGCTGGCACAACGACCTGCTTTAAAACGGAAGCCACCGTAACATACTTACGGAACAGAATGCCCGCCTGGATAACAAAGGAAGACGACCCGTTCTTATATTTCCTCGTTTTCTCCGTTCGCGCCTCCCCAAAACATGGACTCAATGATGGATCCTGCTTTTGCAATCTCGCCAAGCGCTCTGGTGTGATATCCAGGTTGACCGCTGGCGTTGCCAAAGGTCTAATCTTATTCCTATCACCTACCTGTCGACGTGTCTCGACTGCGGCACAAAAGTCAATACCTTTTGATTGTGACCATGCCTGCACATTCTCCTCGGAAGGGGAAACTACCCGAGACACATTACCAATGATGAGCTGGGCGCCTGAAAAACAACCAACGACTGCTTCGACTTCCCCGCTAAGGAAAGGCGTATCTATCACTATCTTTGCCAATGGTAATTTCTCAATGGCCCCTGAAAATTGTATGCATGGGACAGTCTCACCTGTAAGCTGTGAATCCCGAATGCAGTCCCTATGCACTCCGACAACGGTAGATCCTGTATCCCGTAAAACCGAGACCGGTTCGTCCCCAACAAACCCCGGATAAACCCTAAGACCACCTCCTGTATGACATGAATTTATAACGGGGATCTTTCTCCCACAAGGTAAAACACCGGAAGATAATAATTTCTCACAACTGGGACACTTAGAATACTGTCCGCCTCCGTTGTCCGATGTAACACACGCGGCCGCATGATGAAATTTATTAGAGGAACATGGAGTGGAGCTACCGTGATTACCATCCACGTTCGCCGCTATCCTACCTGCAGGACAATTTACCCTGATGTGACCTGCTCTTCCGCAGTTCCAACAATCCGCGGTCCTACAATCGCGTGAAAAATGACCTGGGCGTCCGCAAGTCCAACATTCCGCTCCCTGTGCTCCGCTAGCCCTGGGTCCCCGTGACCCATCGCGACCGGAACTAAAGTCCCTATGCCGTCGGTCATCGGCAAAGGTCACAAATCGCCCTCGGCCATTACCGCGACCTAGCCCTCCTGCTCGGTCAAACTTACCGGATCCATATGCAGGTGATTGGTGATACCCCCTACGTTGCCCCTGGGCTTGCCCGTTATAGGCACCACGCTGACGCGACCTGTCTTTATGTCCTGTCGGCGACCCCTCAACCACGGCGACGTAACCAGCATCCTCTACGTACGCCCTCGCGACTGGTTTGGACGGATGTGCCGTACGGTATGCTTCCGCCAACTTTGACGCCTCCTGCACCGTCGCGGGTTCGTTTTCTTTCAGAAAAGGGACCAGATCTTTATGGCACGACGCGTATAGCTGGTCACGGATCATTAGGTCTTTTAATTTAGCAAAATCCGCGCCCACATGCGCCAAGTCTACCCAGTTCGCGAAATATTCTGTCAATCTCGCGACGAAGGCAGCAAAGTCCTCCCTGGTATCCGCACGTGCTCGCCTAAACTGCTCCCGGAAATATTCCTCGGTACGCGCAAATCGGCGAAGCAGCAAAGCCTTCAGCTTATCGTAATCTTGCACGTCTTCGCGCTGTAACTCTTTAAAGTAGGTTAACGCTCGCCCCTGCAATAAGGACGCCAGGTAAGTGGACCATAATTGCTTATTGTCCCCCCATTGCAGTTGTGCATTAAGTTCGAACCTGTAAAGGAAGGCGTCTATATCGTCCTTCCGGTCGTCGAACGTAGGCAGCTTAATCCTAACACCACCTTTGTTTTGCCCCTGCCGCTCAACTGTTTCTGTTGGCGCATTCTTCTTGAGTTCCAATTCCGCGATTCTTACTCGCGCGTCTATCTCCCGCTCTTGGGCTTCTATCTCCTTTAACTTTAACTCCCTTTCCTGTTGCCGCTCTTGAGCCTCTTTTTCCTGCTGCTGAGCCTCTTTTTCTCTCTGCCGCTCTTGAGCCTCTTTTTCTCGCTCTCTAACTTTAGCACGCTCATCGCGCAATTCCGCCTGCTGCTCTTTAATCCAGCCGCGCAGCTCCTCTCCCTCAAGGCCAAGTTCCGTACCCAATTTCATGAGCTCACGGAGATCCGCCATTTCACGGATTTATTATGATACAATTTGAAATACAATTACTGTCTATGTCCTCACTATACACGACGTATCCCGAGACCTGAAATTATGCCACTACAATAACAAGCACTATTTTCAAATGCAATTCAGAAACACACCTAACTGAACATTTTACAGCATACTCTCTCTAACTAATCTATGTTCATAAAATGTATAGCACTATTAAATAACAACAGAGACTAGAAAGGACAAGAATGAGGAAATTCAGTAGAAGGACCACAAGGACATCAAGGACAACGAACCAGACTAAGACAAAGACTTCTAAAAAAAATATAATGGAAAAAAAATGCAACCTAACTACGCCGAATACACTACAAGGTACGAACAAGAACAGAGTCTGAAAAAAAAAGAACGTATCTACAGATAGGTCAGAGAGGGGACAAGAGAATACGTCTTCCTGTAGAAACAGAGAAGATATCGACGCTACAACTAAACAATAACAAAGCCCTACAGAACTGTTCACTGTGATGAACGAAGTTCCAAGTTTACCACACCTTTTTTAAAGGATAAACTAAGTTCAACACAGCAAACCCGCGCCACCGCCCGTATAATCTATAACGACAACAAAAACAGCAAAACAGGGAAAAAGACAGATCAAAGGGACGGCCCACAATCCAGGGCACAAAATTTCAGTTTTACTTAACTTTCAACTTTTTGAGTCTAACTCCTCCCTTAATCGGAGCTCTGGCCGCTTGACTTCTCAGGCTGGCACACACACTCTCTCTTTGAAAATTCAATCACACATTAGTACATATTTATAGCAATACATGCATCAATACATATTCATAAATACACATAAATTATACCATCATGAAATTTCCATTCATTCCACGAACAAAGACAACAGCACAAATTCCTAGCACAACAGAAAAACAACTAGATATGACGAATACACAATGTCAAAATGACCACAGGTAACTAAACGGACGAGTGTCACAACGGACGAGCCCCCAGTGTCACAAATCCCAGACTGGGAGATGCGATGGTTATAACAGGACAACAATCACGAACGAACAAGTATAACACTTAACAGAACAACCCATCAGACTCACACATTTATTAAACATAAATATAAAGATAAGGATAACAGTGCAATTACATACATACATTATATTCTTCAAGTTAACTGCCGTCCACGGCCTTCTTCCGTAAGCACACTTCCTCGGGTCCACAACCCGGTAATTACTTCTAAAGACACCTCGGCCTCAGCCTCTCCACTCAGGGTCTTAATGACACACTAGTATTCTTTCACACCACAGTCTCTCAATAGCGCCTCCCTATGGCAATACACTTTAGCCTCCTATACACCTCACGTGGCCATAGCACGTTAATACTTCAATTCACATGAATATCTCATTCGCACAGTAATACATCCATGTCACAGTAGTACATCTTAATAGCACATTCACGATCATATATACATCCCTGTCTGTGGCCAGACTGCCACGACTCATGTGCTGCGACTGTCCTACACCGACAGCTTCACTCCTGGCCTATGTGTGGCCTTCGGCCCTATGCTGGCCTATCCCCTGTGCTCACCGTAGGCGGCTCTTCGGCCCGACCCCGGCACCTACAAAAATAACATTACATTGGTATAATACCATACCATTTCTAATCACTTCACCCCTCATTACAACTCATGAAGCGTACACACAATAGTTCACATTTCACTCACCAAACATCTTACGGTAACACCTCCACCGTATTACACCCTACTCACTCTCGCTACAAATCCATGAAGCTAACTTCCATCTATCGCTCATGGCGCACATTGCTATATACAGTATCAAGGACTTCCACATTCCTCACATCTACTTATTTACATCATGGTCGTAGACGAATATAATACATCAATCATAATTATCAATCATCGTTCCACCTACCAGTCATCACTGGAAACACTGTCACAATCTCCCGACTGTTCTCACTCACGTCCGTCCCCTGGGACCTTCTAACTTGCAGTGATAGTAGTACAGCGCTCTCGCCTCATGCAGACCCCCCCCTCCCCCCACTCGCAACATGCACGCTTTTCATTACCCGTGGGCCGTGGGTTAACTTTACTCGACCCCCTTCCCCCGTAACTACTGATCCCAGCTCACCTGCTCGTGACATCATCCCCCACCCCAAAAAAATTAATGCAATTAATTTCAAATCGCATCAAGATGACTGTCAACGAGTGAGCGTGAGCAATACCTACATAAAAATGACCTACCAATGCCCCTAGCATATATAATACCGAAATCAGGGGAAAATACGGGGATCAATATGCCCTTCCTATGCATATATGTATCACTTCATCAATAGCTACTAAACACAATACCTAATACAGGATCAAAACCACTCAATCTATCAACCATTCTTCATATAATATTTATAATGTCAATATTTTAAAGTCGACGACTCGTTCACACAGATCCTGTCAATGTTCCTGTCCTCCGATGTATAAGCTCCTGAACTCTTCCCCTAGGCTCGACTAAGGTAGTCGGCGATATGATTGCTGGTTCCTGGAATTGGTTGAATAACGAAGGTATACGGCTGTAACGCCAATGCCCATCTAGACAAGCGTGGGCTGGACGAACGATTCTTCGACAAAAATGTTAGTGGCTTGTGGTCTGTCTGGATACAGAATTCTCGTCCCATGAGATAACGTCCTAATTTCTGGACGGACCACACAATGGCAAGACACTCCCGCTCTATCACAGAATACTTTCTTTCTCTCTGTAATAACTTCCCACTGACATAACATACAGGGTGTAAACATTCGTTCTTCTCCTGTAGAAGACAAGCGCCGACACCAGAGTCCGACGCATCCGTTCTGAGGATAAAATTAGATCGAAAATCGGGTAATATCAGAATGGGTGACGATGATAATGCTGTCACCAAATTATCAAATGCTGTCTGACATTCAGACGTCCACTGGACCTTATCGGGTTGTCCCTTCTTAGTAAGGTCAGTAAGAGAAGATGACAAGGAGGAAAAATTTGGAATGAACTTTCTGTAATAATTCAAAATTCCCACTAAGCTTCTGACTTGTTTCTTTGTTTTAGGGATTTGCAACCCTACTAATTTGTCAATTTTTGTTACTTCAGGTCTCTGAACACCTCTACCCACGATATGTCCTAAGAATACTATCTCTGGACATGCCAAATCCATCTTTGCGGGTTTAGCAGTTAACCCAAAATGACGTAATCGTTTAAAAATTACTGTTAGTGTCTGAATATGATCAGACCATGTCGACATATGACACGCTATATCGTCAAAGAATGACACGACATTAGGTATGTCCTTTAATACCAGTCTCATTAATCGTGCAAACGTCGCTGGCGCGTTTACCAACCCAAATGGCATGACCTTAAATTGGAATAATCCAATGGGTGTTTGGAAAGCCGTGTATTGTTTAGACTCCTCAGCAAGAGGGATTTCCCAATAACCTTTCGTTAAATCTATCTTGGAAAACCACGTGGACCCGGCCAATGAAGCTATTAGTTCCTCCTGAAATGGAATAGGCTCCCTATCGCCTACCGTAATAGTGTTCAATTTTCGAAAATCAATACAGAACCGCACCGATCCATCAAGTTTTTTCACGAGGACGATGGGTGATGAATACGGCGATGTTGATGGTTCTATCACATCTAACTTCAACATTGACTCAACTTCTTTTATAACTCTCTCTCTGGAGGAAAAAGGCAGCGGATAAGGTCTAAGAGATACTGGCTTATCCGAAGTCAACTTTATTTGGTGCTGGATCACCGTAGTGCGACCCGGCAAATCTGTAATAACATCCGGGAATGCCGCCAACAGGGTCTTAAGTTCCGTACTCATAGAACTCGTAAGGTCAGGGTTAAATTTTACGTCTCTGTAACCTTGTGTTGGAGTTAACTCCGGCAATTGAATTTGTACCTCTTCCTGCGCCTCGGTGTCGCTTACGTCACTGTCTAACTGGTCTACGACCCCCGTACAAGCAATAGAGAAGACACTCTCCTCTGGTTTCGTCTGTGCACACAGATACTCTGGTCTCTCATAAAATCTCTGTAGCATATTAACATGGAAAACCTTACTTGATCCATCAATGTGGATAGCGTAATCTACCTTCGAAACAACTCGCTCAATAACATAAGGACCTTTCCATGTCATCAATAACTTATTATGGTCCGTAGGTAATAACAATAGGACCTTGTCTCCTGGCTTAAAAATTCTCAGTTTGGATCCTCTATCTTTATAGTCTTTTGCTCTTTTTGAAGCGATACTAGAAGCTTCTTCTGCTACAGTGCGCGCTGAAGATAATCTTTCTCTTAAATCAACAAGGTACTGAAACACTGAAATTTGCTCATCGTCTCCCGATGATGGCGACGTCATCATGTCCCGAAGAACATCAGTTGGACCCCTAGGAGTACGACCATACATCATTTCAAAAGGAGAGAATCCCGTTGACTCCTGCCGTACCTCCCTGTACGCGAATAGCACTGCAGGGATATATCTATCCCAATCTTTAGGGCGATCAGCAGCTACCTTACGCAGCATCGACTTTAGCGTCGAGTTTAATCTTTCGCACATGCCATTAGCCTGCGGATGATAAGGGGTGGTAGTGATGGGTTGTATGCTAAATAAGCGAAACAATTCCTTCATCATTTCCGAAGTAAATTGCGCACCCCTATCAGATAAAATCTGTTCCGGAATTCCCACCCTATCGAAAATTCCAAACAGCGCTTCCGCGACTGCCTCAGACGTTATGGTCCGAAGAGGAACCGCCTCTGGCCATCTCGTAGCATTACATATGACCGTTAAGAAAAATCGATTCCCCCTATCGGTAGCTGGGTGAATGGGGCCAACAAGGTCCATCGAAACCTTTTTAAACGGTTCCGAAACCGTGGGGATCTTTTGAAGAGGAGCCTGGGGTGTACGACCCTTATGCGTCGTCTTTTGGCACGCACTGCACGTCTTACAATACACTCGTACATCTCTGTGGATGGATGGCCAGTAAAAATTCTTAAGAACCCTTTCTTTGGTTCTAGCTATACCCATATGACCCGCTAATGAGACATCATGTGCCAAATGCAATACTGTTGCGATTAGCAACGCTGGCACAACGACCTGCTTTAAAACGGAAGCCACCGTAACATACTTACGGAACAGAATGCCCGCCTGGATAACAAAGGAAGACGACCCGTTCTTATATTTCCTCGTTTTCTCCGTTCGCGCCTCCCCAAAACATGGACTCAATGATGGATCCTGCTTTTGCAATCTCGCCAAGCGCTCTGGTGTGATATCCAGGTTGACCGCTGGCGTTGCCAAAGGTCTAATCTTATTCCTATCACCTACCTGTCGACGTGTCTCGACTGCGGCACAAAAGTCAATACCTTTTGATTGTGACCATGCCTGCACATTCTCCTCGGAAGGGGAAACTACCCGAGACACATTACCAATGATGAGCTGGGCGCCTGAAAAACAACCAACGACTGCTTCGACTTCCCCGCTAAGGAAAGGCGTATCTATCACTATCTTTGCCAATGGTAATTTCTCAATGGCCCCTGAAAATTGTATGCATGGGACAGTCTCACCTGTAAGCTGTGAATCCCGAATGCAGTCCCTATGCACTCCGACAACGGTAGATCCTGTATCCCGTAAAACCGAGACCGGTTCGTCCCCAACAAACCCCGGATAAACCCTAAGACCACCTCCTGTATGACATGAATTTATAACGGGGATCTTTCTCCCACAAGGTAAAACACCGGAAGATAATAATTTCTCACAACTGGGACACTTAGAATACTGTCCGCCTCCGTTGTCCGATGTAACACACGCGGCCGCATGATGAAATTTATTAGGGGAACATGGAGTGGAGCTACCGTGATTACCATCCACGTTCGCCGCTATCCTACCTGCAGGACAATTTACCCTGATGTGACCTGCTCTTCCGCAGTTCCAACAATCCGCGGTCCTACAATCGCGTGAAAAATGACCTGGGCGTCCGCAAGTCCAACATTCCGCTCCCTGTGCTCCGCTAGCCCTGGGTCCCCGTGACCCATCGCGACCGGAACTAAAGTCCCTATGCCGTCGGTCATCGGCAAAGGTCACAAATCGCCCTCGGCCATTACCGCGACCTAGCCCTCCTGCTCGGTCAAACTTACCGGATCCATATGCAGGTGATTGGTGATACCCCCTACGTTGCCCCTGGGCTTGCCCGTTATAGGCACCACGCTGACGCGACCTGTCTTTATGTCCTGTCGGCGACCCCTCAACCACGGCGACGTAACCAGCATCCTCTACGTACGCCCTCGCGACTGGTTTGGACGGATGTGCCGTACGGTATGCTTCCGCCAACTTTGACGCCTCCTGCACCGTCGCGGGTTCGTTTTCTTTCAGAAAAGGGACCAGATCTTTATGGCACGACGCGTATAGCTGGTCACGGATCATTAGGTCTTTTAATTTAGCAAAATCCGCGCCCACATGCGCCAAGTCTACCCAGTTCGCGAAATATTCTGTCAATCTCGCGACGAAGGCAGCAAAGTCCTCCCTGGTATCCGCACGTGCTCGCCTAAACTGCTCCCGGAAATATTCCTCGGTACGCGCAAATCGGCGAAGCAGCAAAGCCTTCAGCTTATCGTAATCTTGCACGTCTTCGCGCTGTAACTCTTTAAAGTAGGTTAACGCTCGCCCCTGCAATAAGGACGCCAGGTAAGTGGACCATAATTGCTTATTGTCCCCCCATTGCAGTTGTGCATTAAGTTCGAACCTGTAAAGGAAGGCGTCTATATCGTCCTTCCGGTCGTCGAACGTAGGCAGCTTAATCCTAACACCACCTTTGTTTTGCCCCTGCCGCTCAACTGTTTCTGTTGGCGCATTCTTCTTGAGTTCCAATTCCGCGATTCTTACTCGCGCGTCTATCTCCCGCTCTTGGGCTTCTATCTCCTTTAACTTTAACTCCCTTTCCTGTTGCCGCTCTTGAGCCTCTTTTTCCTGCTGCTGAGCCTCTTTTTCTCTCTGCCGCTCTTGAGCCTCTTTTTCTCGCTCTCTAACTTTAGCACGCTCATCGCGCAATTCCGCCTGCTGCTCTTTAATCCAGCCGCGCAGCTCCTCTCCCTCAAGGCCAAGTTCCGTACCCAATTTCATGAGCTCACGGAGATCCGCCATTTCACGGATTTATTATGATACAATTTGAAATACAATTACTGTCTATGTCCTCACTATACACGACGTATCCCGAGACCTGAAATTATGCCACTACAATAACAAGCACTATTTTCAAATGCAATTCAGAAACACACCTAACTGAACATTTTACAGCATACTCTCTCTAACTAATCTATGTTCATAAAATGTATAGCACTATTAAATAACAACAGAGACTAGAAAGGACAAGAATGAGGAAATTCAGTAGAAGGACCACAAGGACATCAAGGACAACGAACCAGACTAAGACAAAGACTTCTAAAAAAAATATAATGGAAAAAAAATGCAACCTAACTACGCCGAATACACTACAAGGTACGAACAAGAACAGAGTCTGAAAAAAAAAGAACGTATCTACAGATAGGTCAGAGAGGGGACAAGAGAATACGTCTTCCTGTAGAAACAGAGAAGATATCGACGCTACAACTAAACAATAACAAAGCCCTACAGAACTGTTCACTGTGATGAACGAAGTTCCAAGTTTACCACACCTTTTTTAAAGGATAAACTAAGTTCAACACAGCAAACCCGCGCCACCGCCCGTATAATCTATAACGACAACAAAAACAGCAAAACAGGGAAAAAGACAGATCAAAGGGACGGCCCACAATCCAGGGCACAAAATTTCAGTTTTACTTAACTTTCAACTTTTTGAGTCTAACTCCTCCCTTAATCGGAGCTCTGGCCGCTTGACTTCTCAGGCTGGCACACACACTCTCTCTTTGAAAATTCAATCACACATTAGTACATATTTATAGCAATACATGCATCAATACATATTCATAAATACACATAAATTATACCATCATGAAATTTCCATTCATTCCACGAACAAAGACAACAGCACAAATTCCTAGCACAACAGAAAAACAACTAGATATGACGAATAATAATAATAATAATAATAGTTCATCCGTCAGGTATGATGATGACCTTAACAACACCAGAGGAATAAAGAACAGAAATTGTTGAGAATTTCAACACATGGACAATAAAGAGAACTAAAGGACACAGAGGACAGAATAGAAAGACTGTTCTTTCATGACTTATGGCTTCTCATGTGACTGATAAGTCCTATTTTTGCCCCGCAGACCCTTCCGCATAAATGACAAGAGTGCTCCGTTGGTTCAGTACCACTGGGCCTTTTCTTGCGCCGTTCTCTTTTTTTGATAGCCTGCTGGACTCTGACAGCTTCCCATGCTTTGCTGCCTCTGGTAAGGGCCGCCCTCCAATTTGCACGATCAAGCGAGAGCTTTTCCCACTCATTCACATCAATGGCAAAGGCCTTCAGTGATTGCTTGAGAGTGTCTTTGTAACGTCCCTTTGGGGCCCCAACATTCCTCGTTCCATTGGAGAGCTCAGAGAAGAAGATTTGCTTAGGGAGTCTGGAGTCGGGCATTCTGACAACATGTCCTGCCCAACGTAGCTGAATTTTTTTCAGGTGGCAGAAGATGCTCAATTCCTTGGCACGATTGAGGACCTCAGTGTCTGGAATTTTATCCTGCCATTTGATCCTTAGGATCTTTCTAAGGCAGGCCAGATGAAAGTGATTTAGCTTTCTGGCATGCGATTGGTACACTGTCCAGGTTTCAGCCCCATAGAGTAGGGTGGGAAGGACCACAGCATTGTACACTTTCAGCTTAGTGTCTGTGCGAATGCCGGCAACATCCCACACTCTCTTTCGAAGCCTGCCAAATGCAGAGCTGGCTTTGCTGATTCTTGAGAGAATTTCAGTATCAACACGAGCCGTGGAAGACAGTGTACTGCCAAGATAGGTGAAGTTCTCCGACACCTTCAGAAGACTGTCATGGACTTTGATATTTGGGGTCACAGGATACTTGTCGTCTGGAGTAGGCTGATGGAGCACTTCTGTCTTCTTTGTGCTTATTGTGAGGCCAAAGTTGTCACAGGCACTAGAGAACTTATCAACACAGTTTTGCATGCTATCCTCATCGTGTGCCAGAAGTGCACAATCATCAGCAAATAGTAGGTCACAGACTTGAGTAGTTTTGGTTTTGGTTTTTGCCTGAAGTCTCCTGAGGTTGAATAGACTGCCATCAGTTCGGTACTTGATGCTTACCCCTTGAGGAGGAGAGCTAAAGGCTTCTTGTAGCATTGCAGAGAACATGATGCTGAACAGAGCTGGGGCTAAGACACAACCCTGTTTTACCCCATTTGTGACAGCAAAGGGCTCTGAAACACTGCCGTTGCTTTTGACAGCAGCTTGCATGCCATCATGAAACTGGCGCACTATTGTGATGAATTCGGGTGGACACCCAAACTTCGCCAAGATTTTCCAGAGGCCTTCACGACACACTGTGTCAAATGCTTTTGTGAGGTCAACAAATGTGATATACAGCGCTTTATTTTGTTCCATGCATTTTTCCTGAATCTGTCTGGCAGCAAAAATCATATCCGCCGTTCCCCTCTCTTTACGAAAGCCACATTGGCTCTCGGGAAGCAAGTCATTTGACGAGAGGTGATCAAGAAGGCGATTCAGAAGCATTCTTGCCAATATTTTGCCAGCAATTGAAAGTGATTTGTTAAAGGACATCTGATTTGTGGCAGTTCGGGTCTCATTTGCTGTGAATGGCTTGGCAAGAGCTGCATTAATAGGAGTCTGAAGGAGGCGGTCAATGGACTCAGTATTTATATTTGATGGCCGATTTAGCACACCTCCGAAATGTTCTGCCCAACGCTGAATTATGGCATTCAATTCAACAATGCGTGTTGAACCATCTGACGCAAGAAGTGGCGTAGTGCCAGAGATGGATGGTCCAAACACAGCTCGGAGGCTCTCAAAGAACTTTCTAGTGTTGTTTGTGTCGGCATATTTCTGAGTTTCTCTTACTCGCTCTTCAAGCCAGTCATTTTTCATTTTCCTCAGCTTCTTCTGGAGTACACCCTTACATGCACGCAGTGCATCAGCTTTTGCTGTGGAAGAGGGGTCACTGCAGTGAGCTTGGATGAGACTATTTTTTTCTTTGATGAGCACTTTGATTTCATTATCATTATCATTGAACCAGTCCTGGTGCTTGCGGACAGGAAAACCAACTGTGCTGCTGGCGCAAGAGTGTACAGTCGTATTTAGGTCAGTCCAGCTCTGTTCAATGTTCTCAGGGTCAAAAGTCACGCAATCCAATTTTGAGGAGAGTTCTGATGAGAGCTCGCTCTGTTTCTCAGCTGAGCAGAGTTTTGAAACTTTAGGCGTTTAGGTGGCGCTTTCCCTTGAGGGCGTCTATTGCGCCTCAATGTTAGTCTGAGCTTGCAAACAATGAGTCTGTGGTCGGTTCCACACTCGGCACCACACATCGCCTTTGTTACAAGGACATCCTTTCTGTCAGTCTTCCTCACAATGACATAGTCTATGAGATGCCAATGCTTTGAGCGGGGATGCATCCATGACGTTCTGTTTCTCACGGGGAGACTAAAATTTGTGTTGGTAATGAACAGGCCAAATTCAGCGCACAAAGTAAGTAAGCGCAACCCATTGTTATTGCATGAACCAACTCCATGAGGGCCCAAAACATTTGGCCACGCTGAGATTTCGGAGCCAACCCTAGCATTGAAGTCCCCCAAGAGAATCAGCTTATCAGCTGCCGGGACAGAGCATATGACAGATTCTAGATCAGAATAGAACTTGTCTTTGGCTTCATCTGGGTTTGTCATGGTGGGCGCATATGCGCTAATGAGGGTGGCTGACTGGCTTTTCCCAACTGGGATCCTGAGTGTCATTAGCCTGTCATTTATTTCAATTGGCATGGACTGCAAGTTTCTGACAAGGTCATTTTTAATTGCAAACCCAACACCATGCTGTCTCGGTTCGACTGCACCCTTGCCTTTCCAGAAGAAGGTGTATCCACCACTGAGCTCTTTGAGTTGGCCACTATCAGGGAGTCTGGTGTCACTGAGTGCCACTATGTCCAGGTTGTACCTGCTGAGCTCAATGGCAATAAGTGCAGTGCGTCTTTCCGGGTTGTTTGAGTTGTCCTGTAGTGTGCGTATATTCCAGGCTCCTAGCCTGAGTAAGCTGAATTTCTTTTTGTTTCGACCGCAAAAAGGGATCCCCACTGGTCGCGGTATACCAGTCAGGGTGATGTGAAGTGGGCTTTCTTTAGGGCACCTTTTCTAGCCCCTTCCTCAGTTGAAGTGAGCAGTGCTATCCTTAAATAAGGCTGCTCAGCTACTGTGGGTGCTGCCTCCTCACGCCTCCACTTCAATCGACGATGAAGCGACCATAGCCCACAGCCACCAACGTGTAGGTCTGTGCTAACAGCTTCCAGTCTATCCAAACCTGCTGCCACCGCACTCGCCCATCGCCGTTGGAATTTTGAGAGGAAAGAAGACGAGACAAAGATGAAAGAAGACGAGGTGAGTGTTAAGACTGGCGCAAAGAATTTGTTTTTAGTGAGAAAGAGCTGCGCAAACATCAGACTCACTCTCTCGCCTGGACACAACTTATCCAAGTGGCAAGACAGGGTCAAGACGACTGGAAATGTATCCAGGTGCAGGAGGATGCCAGAGGGACAATCATATTGCCTGACCGGCTGCCTGTAGGCTACTCCACAGCCTCGCAGTCCCAACTGACTAGGGTGAAAGACCCAAACCAAAGAACACCAATACTGGTGGATGCTCTGTGTCACGATATCCAGGCCAGAGTGACGGTATATTCCCATCTGCCCTATCAATCAACCACTGGCCTGCTGCCGCCAGCTTCGAAGCTGCGTCCGGGAAGTTTGCTCAATTCTTCGTCTGTGATTTAGGCAAACAAGCCTATGACCACACCGCTACCGGGGGCCAATATGAAGGACTCAAGTACTGAGAGTCACATTGTGCCCTAGCATGTGGCCGTTGGGTTAGATGAAACCTCCTCCGCCCTGGCCGTTTGCACCGACAGGTGCACGCCCACTGATACCATGCTAGCGTACCAGTTCATGAAACAGGTTGTACTGGATTACATGTTACCAGTAGCAGATTTTTCTGACCTGACATAGAGATATGACGAATACGCAAAGTTACCTGTGGTCATTTTGACATTGTAGATATGACGAATACACAATGTCAAAATGACCACAGGTAACTAAACGGACGAGTGTCACAACGGACGAGCCCCCAGTGTCACAAATCCCAGACTGGGAGATGCGATGGTTATAACAGGACAACAATCACGAACGAACAAGTATAACACTTAACAGAACAATCCATCAGACTCACACATTTATTAAACATAAATATAAAGATAAGGATAACAGTGCAATTACATACATACATTATATTCTTCAAGTTAACTGCCGTCCACGGCCTTCTTCCGTAAGCACACTTCCTCGGGTCCACAACCCGGTAATTACTTCTAAAGACACCTCGGCCTCAGCCTCTCCACTCAGGGTCTTAATGACACACTAGTATTCTTTCACACCACAGTCTCTCAATAGCGCCTCCCTATGGCAATACACTTTAGCCTCCTATACACCTCACGTGGCCATAGCACGTTAATACTTCAATTCACATGAATATCTCATTCGCACAGTAATACATCCATGTCACAGTAGTACATCTTAATAGCACATTCACGATCATATATACATCCCTGTCTGTGGCCAGACTGCCACGACTCATGTGCTGCGACTGTCCTACACCGACAGCTTCACTCCTGGCCTATGTGTGGCCTTCGGCCCTATGCTGGCCTATCCCCTGTGCTCACCGTAGGCGGCTCTTCGGCCCGACCCCGGCACCTACAAAAATAACATTACATTGGTATAATACCATACCATTTCTAATCACTTCACCCCTCATTACAACTCATGAAGCGTACACACAATAGTTCACATTTCACTCACCAAACATCTTACGGTAACACCTCCACCGTATTACACCCTACTCACTCTCGCTACAAATCCATGAAGCTAACTTCCATCTATCGCTCATGGCGCACATTGCTATATACAGTATCAAGGACTTCCACATTCCTCACATCTACTTATTTACATCATGGTCGTAGACGAATATAATACATCAATCATAATTATCAATCATCGTTCCACCTACCAGTCATCACTGGAAACACTGTCACAATCTCCCGACTGTTCTCACTCACGTCCGTCCCCTGGGACCTTCTAACTTGCAGTGATAGTAGTACAGCGCTCTCGCCTCATGCAGACCCCCCCCCCACTCGCAACATGCACGCTTTTCATTACCCGTGGGCCGTGGGTTAACTTTACTCGACCCCCTTCCCCCGTAACTACTGATCCCAGCTCACCTGCTCGTGACATCCTGGTTGAAGTTAATTCTATTTGCCAGTTTTCTTTTTAAATCTTTATGCCTTTTATCAGTTAGCGACAGGACGCTCGCTACAGTGTAAGCAATCATGTCTTTAACTGTTTTTGTTTCCGTTCTTTCATTTTTATTTATAATACAGTCAAATACTGTGTGGTTTGTTGTCATGTACTGCAAATAAAGCTTCCTTTTATTATTGTATTTTCTATACTTAATATATTAAGATTATTTCGGATGGTCTCTCAACGGTGAATTGGAATGTTTACCAAGTTTCATAAACGATGAATGTATTGGTTTTTTTGTTTTTTTTGTTCAGACAAGTTTCAAATTCGTTTTCCCAATTCGTCTACATGTGTATAGGTCATTCTTATCTAATTTTATGTTTAGTACATGTATTATGTTCTCCGTTGCTGGTTGTTGCTATTTTAGCCAGCGTGCCAGCTTGCTCGTCCCCCGCAACCTCCACATGTCCAGGAATCCAGACGAGTGCTACGGCTGAGCCACACCTGGTGACCCTACCTATTAGGGTAATGATGCTGTGAATCATATTGTGTTTGCTGTTAGACTGGCTTTCGGTGTGTATGGTCTTTATGGCTGAGGGAGAATCTGTTAGAATGGCGACTCGCCGGTCTTCCAATTCCATTAGTATTTGTTGTATTGCGTGTAGCTCTGCTGTGAGAATACTAGTGTTGTCTGTGATTCTGACTGATCTATCAAAATCAAGGAGACCGAGAGAAAGTTACAGAGGAAGACAGAGTTAGAAAGATAGAATCAGAAGAAGCCAGAGAGAGAACAGGGAGTTTGCGTGGAAGAAAGATCGGAAACAGCAGAGGAAAACAGCAAAACTGAACACCGAACGAACTTGAATTTCAATTAAAAGCAGATGGGCGCCACATTCTAATACGCTCCGGCAACGTTTGAGTGTAGTGGTTTTATACCCAAGCACGCACATGTGCTTTTCGGGGGCGGGGGAGTTATTTGAAAGAAATTGAAGGCTTTGCTTTTGAGCTCGGCCTGCATGATATTAAGTGCTCTCAGGGCACTTTCCTTTTCTTCAAGATCATGCTGTCGGGGCATAGTGACAATCTAGTACTGTTTCACATGCGTCTGATTCGAGAGTACATGTATTGATTCACGCTGCCTCACACTGGCTGAGTTGTCATGCAGCCTAAAATTTGTTTGGTTTGCTCAAAATCAACGTTTTCCGGGTATGCAAAGATGCCCAAAAATGCGAAATTTTGTGATGTTCCCGTTGTTTATGCTAAGCAGTCGGGTGCAACTGCTGTGAGCTGTAAATCAGAAGCGAAAAAAAAAAAAAAGGTCGTCGCATTTATACGTACCTCTGAAATGTAGGCTAGGCTATGTGTTTGCTCTGGTGGCAGACAAGACATAAAAAAGATGAAATTCCTCTGCACCTGATAAAAACTCTGCTCTTTGCATCACCGCGTGTCCTGTTTTGTTTTTTTTTCTCTCCTTTTTTATGTTTATGCAGAAAACTGTTTTTTTGTTTTTCACTTTTTACACGTGAATAGACAATTCCCGGTTAGGACAAATTGAAATAGGGGCTAGGCAAACTTTCGCCGGTATTTATCTCGGCAAGCCGGATATAGTAGGCCTAAAGAAATTATACAACCTTATAAAATTGTTAAACACACCGTAGTATCTCTGGTGTGGGTGATCGTGACCTTATTCGCATGATGGCTTCAACTGTTCCCTGATCTTTTCACGAAATTATTCTGAGGGGAACAAAATACAATGTCCTTGGGACCATGCGAATGAACAATTAAAGAAGAGGGTGTTGCATCGTTGTAATTTGCTTGTTTTGCTCTCTCCAAATGCCCCCCCCCTTCCACACACACACAAAAACCCACTCATACTCATATCGTAAACCCCTCCGTTACAATCTTGAATTGGGATTTTTTTGTTTTTGTTTCAAGTTTTATTTGCCTCCTCAGACTGTTGTTCTTCTGGCTGTGGTGTAATTCTCCATGGAAAATAAAGGGGGTGTCTTGCTTGGAAAAATACATTCCTGGTGGTTTGCTCTTGATTTTTCGTCCTACCGGGGCAAAAAGGCTGACAAACATGACGAATATTTAATAAGAAACATTAAATATGTTTCAATTTAATCAGAACCCTAGAAATTTGATATGTTATGTGTTTTATGTACGGTAGGTCACTGGTTAATACATTCTTTGCTTTCAATCATAGCTAGAATGGCTTTCAAACATCACTAAAGCAATGCCATGTGACCAGGTAAAAACAATTGAGGAAACATGGAATGATGCAAATGGAAAAGGATTATCTTTATTGTTGAATCAACAGTTCAAGCAATACTTGAATGGAAACAAAACAGTGGTCTCTGTAACAGAAGTAAGAGTTTTAATTGGTTTATTCACCATCATACCTGAAATTATCCAACAAGCAACATTTAAGAAAAAATTAATGTAAGTTGTAAACAGTTAGTTTTTACATCTTCGATGATTTTGATACCTGTCTCTCAACAACTGTAAGATAGTATTATAAAAATATCAGGACTAGCATTTGGTTTATGCATGTGTTTTTTTAATTCTAATTTTAACGTTGACACTATCTGAAATTTGCAAAGGCAAAGAAAATGTGCCTCTGCAATTTCTTAATGAAATGTGCCTCTATTCCTCCAGACTGTGTTTTTTTTGGTTTACATTAAAATGCATTTACATAAATGCTTATCAGAGATGTGGAAGACAGACATTAAGTTTAGCGTAAAGTAAATTGCAAGATATACAACATTAATGCCCGAAAGTTAATAGCTACCAGCTAAAACTCAAAATAACACAGTTATGTACTGACACCAGTGGATGCAGCCCATTATCCCTAAGCTCAGACAGGAATATTTTCTGCCATCCAAAATTCATATTTGCAATTAAAAGCAATTTCATCATGATTTTGATTTATACCTAAGCAGATCTAGAAAATAACAGTGAGAGGATGAAAGAGATGACATAAAGAGTGTGTGTAAAGAAACAAAAAATGGGGGAGAAATCTTGAAGAGACATGAAGAACAGAACAAAGAAAACATAATAAAAGCAAAACCTGATATAAAAATACTAAAACAGAAATATATCAGTGGTCTGCAGACAGGACAGATCATAAAACTAAGAACAGAAGATGAATCAGCAATGTTAGAATATGTCATAGTTCATAGCACATGTATCTAAATGACTTTATCTTTTCTTCAGTGAATACAATAATAAACAAATGTTTCAATAATGTTTGTTTTTTTTTGCATGATAAAGTCGCATTAGTTTACCTATATGAATAATGAAATAAATTTGCAACTAAGTGTGATCAAAATTCAATTTACTTCTACACCAAGTTTTCACAAATCTGCAATTACATGTATGGACACAGATTGCATGCATACAGAAGTGAGAAGTGTTCCATCTTCGTTCAGTATGACATTAGAAAATGAATATCTCTTTGCTGGAACAATAATACATGTAATAACATAGTGTACAAACCAAATGACTAGCCTTTCCAAAACCAGCACAAACAACTTATGAACTGAGACAAGTTATAAATAAGTAGTATGTGCAATTCATGAACATAAAGCATAACATTAATTAATTTCATTTAGACTGTAAGCATGTGCATACAGTGTAGGTCAGGGCACCATAATTATAATCTTCACACAGAAGGTAAAACTATCACACAGATCATCTTATCATAGAAAGTAAAACTGCTATAAATGTCACCTTATCATCTTACTCAGAAACAGAAACAAATAAAAATTCACCCTCACCAAAGCTCATCTTCTAGCATCAGTGATGAAAATGTACATTTCACACAGAAAAAATTGAATAATTTTCAACCAGGCTATCAATATTTAG
Source organism: Onchidella celtica (assembly GCA_963931925.1). Lineage (NCBI taxonomy): Eukaryota > Metazoa > Mollusca > Gastropoda > Systellommatophora > Onchidiidae > Onchidella > Onchidella celtica. The sequence continues at coordinate 51,851,583 of OZ007567.1, read as the reverse complement.
AATTAAAAAAGCAGAGACAAAAACAAAAAAACTTTGATCATGTCAACAAATTCAGATCCCTGAATCTTGCTGAAAGTGCTCAATAAAGCTTCTACATGTGAAATTAACAGCCATACAGTAACAACTTACTAAAAGACCTACACCAGCAAATTCTCTAATGCAAGTGAATGATGATGACTGCCAGCACATTAATTTTGATACACAAACATATTTGCTGAAAATCTTATAGTTCTCTAAGTGGACAGATCAATAGAAATTATAGCCTGAAAAAGCACTCACTATGCAGAAACCTGCAGACATGCCATAAATTATGATTTGGTTCAGGAAAATAGAAAGTTAACACAGACTGAACAAGATCATTTCAGTTTCAGATACACGGCAAAGATATTCAGACAAGGCACTTAATGTGTTTGGGAACATTTCATTAACTTTCTTAATTAAATCTCAAAAAGCACTGCACAATATTTAATCAGTGAATGATTCCTCATGAATGACCGCAAAGCAAAAGACAATGTGGGCTTCCGTAAGTTTTCAAAACCCAAATGACAACTATCAAGTTATGTCTCTTCATCAAAAATGACATTTCTCACAAACCTACTGTTAGGAATGAAATAAGAAATTTTAAAACGTACACTGTAGCCTACTGAAAGATATTGCAGTAAATAGCACAAATGAGGAGACAAGTGATGAAAACACTGTCAAAGGGAGAAACCATGGAAAGATAAAACACTTTCTGAACATATAATTATGAAATCTGAATATGACGTGGAATGATTAATATTAATCTGAGTGAGAAGTTGGTGGAATTGTTAAAATCTGCAATTTGGAGTAACAAATTCAATAATTTCATTGTGTTTTCGAAGTTTAAGACTCTGCAAAGGGAATTCTGATGACTAAAAATTACTTATTTATTAATTTAAAATGCTGTTACCTAAAATGAAAACTAAAACCAAGGAGAAATACGTGTAATGGCATTTCACTAAAGCAAAACTGTCTTCGAACATGGTTGTGGATTGATTTTCATAATTATGCTGAAAAAACAAAATACATACATATTTGTGTGAGGTTATTGTGGCTGCAGGACTCACTAGCGGAATGTGGAAAGCACTAGTGTTATTCTTGAGTGAAGATATAACCTTTCTGTGGCCCACTATAATCATTACCTATACTTGTATATAACATTCAGGAGGTTTCAGAGTTGTACAGGAACTATTACAGAGGATGACAAACAGTGACAGCACCTTGAAATATGCTTCATAATCTACAACTGGCTTAAGTTAAACTTTAAGGCCACTCCATGAAATCTGATGAAGAAAGAATGTGAACCTTAAATAAAACAGAAAATTTCCCAGTGTCAATTAAAAGGAATTTATTCAACATTTAACTCGCCTGAAGTGCCCCCTGTGTATTTGCAGGACTAGCCTACGAATGCCATGGCCAGGTCCCGGACATACAAGGGATTAACATTATCAATCGGTAACTCCTGTGCGAGCTACGGGACTCAGACAGATGCTCCCCGGAACTGTTTTTCGTTTCATGTAAAGTTTGGTCGAGTTTCACAAGGAACTCTTTGAGATATTTTCGATTAAGGAAATTCGTGACAACTGATAAAATCAGTCAGCTGGTTTTGATGAAACGATGGCTGGTAAACAAAACTCATACACACAAAAACAACACAAATAAGCAAAATGAACTCTTTTGTTGTTGTTTTTTGACACACACATTTGCTGAAAAAAAAAAGATTTTGCACAACCCTGAATATTGTCCATGTTCAAATATTCATAAAATGAAAACTATCAAATCAACTGAAGTTCCATTTGTTTTATCTCATATAACATTTCTTTGTTTGTTCTGGACTTAGTTTCAAGTTGATTGCTTGGCTAGGTTTGTCATGGTGAATTTTTTACTAAACCCAAAAAACACTGGGCTGTGGTGTTTTGTTGGGCTAAAAATAGCTCAGGCTCAAGTGAGTTAATTATTTAATCATGTCATCGATTACATTCAGAATAAGGTTTGATTGCTGGAGCATAATTAAGATTTGAAGATATTGAAAATGCGAAACAGGGAAAATTTGAATTAGTGTTCTATGGCATATATATCGGACAGATAAAATCTACATAAAACCATATGTCAAGGAGAAATTGAAAATTTGGAAAAATTTAACATAATTTTTCTTTGTTTTCCTTTCACCTGTTATTTTCAATACAGCCATTCAAAAGTAAAATTGCCTTTAGGCAAAACATGAAATATAAGTAGGATGCCTGACATGCTTTGAGGAATATAAAATTTGTTAAATGACTGATCAAACAGCAGCATTATCAACACAACAACTTGTTTAGGGGTAATAGTACTACATTTTTCACAGCCATTTTGATTTTGAAAAGAAAATTAAAACAAAAACAAAAGTCATCATGATCTTTTCCAAGGGTATACTTCAATGATGTCCCACTTGAATGGAACTGCTTTAACATTACAAAACTGTAGATGAAGGTAGTTGTCTGTGCCAAAGGTAACACATTTGTTAAGCTCTCTATGTCTGATCAGGCCACTATCCTGTAGAAGAAGGGAAACATGAATAACATCACCACTCTGTAATTTTGTAATGTTATTGTACCTTGGACAAACATTAACAGAGTTATTTTTTCACAAGGAAATGACGTAACTGAATTTCTCCGATTCCAATATAAATGTCAAGGCATAATCCCAAGATCAAAACTTTGTGTTCTTATGTAAAATTTGCACAAAAACCAAACAACAGAAAATTGAAAATAAACAAAAATCTACGAGAAAAGTCTTTAAGTGCTAAATTTCAAAATTTATTAACTGTGTGTTTGTAAGCAGGGATTTTGGACTAGAAAATGCTGACAGAAAACCATGTGATTGTATTTCATTAATATGCATCGTGCCAGCACACAGTTCTGTCTTCAAAGGACATTTCTTCTAACACTTCAAAAACAACTCAGCAACACAAATACAAAATACCTGCTCCCATTCCCAAGGTCCTGTTGGCTGAGTATGGCAGTAACTGACATGAAGTGTATCTGCATTCTGTGCTAGGATGCAGCGTTCACCAATGGCAATCTGACCTTTCATATTGAAACGGAATTGCTATATAGATGAAAAAAAGTTGTTTAAAATTCAACATGTAAAACAGAAACAATGCCGATAAGGAGTCAAAATGACAAAACATCAGAAATGAATATTCAATCCTCCTTGCCACATTTGGATTAAAAAACAGACAGTTCTACACTTCTCAGTAAAATGTGCAGCATAACAAGGTCTCTCACGTAACCCAATCTTCATTGAATGTTCATCATCCTGAATGATGTCCTTACCTAAACTTTTTCATATCTATGCAATTACTTAATTATTAATTCACATCTCTTATGAGATAAGAAAATTCATCACATACGATAAACTCCTAATGTTACACAACATCCACTAAGACCTCATCCTTTTTTTTTTTTACTTATTCGGAAGTCTCTTCTGCTCACAAGACCTTAACTTCAGCAGTACATGAAGAACAGTGTTTAAAACTGTATGCATACAATTATTGTATAATAAAGGTTCTGAATGATCAGAGTTAGAAGGACAGATACAAGGTCCAATGATATGTCCCTTTTCAGTGACTTCACAATACCCTGCAAAGTATTTCAGTCAAGATAAAAATATAATACAACTTGAAGGATAATAATATGTTATAACAAACCTGTGAGTGACCAGATCCATGACAATATCTCAAACTTAAAGGGGAGCTGCTGACCTGCATGGATCCACCATCCCAACACCTGTCTGATCCTCGGTTCTGAATCTAAACATTTGACAGGAAACATTTTGTTAATGCCCGTAGTCCAATACTCCATAACCTTTATGAATCACATAACTGTTTATTAGAAGATACCATATACCATTAACTAGACCCCCCCCCCCCCCCCCAAAAAAAACGCAAGCGCATCAGTCCACCAAAGGACATTATAACATTATTTAATCAAAAAAGAAAAAAGGCAAGCACATTTATAAGGAGTGCAGAGTAACCATTCAGTCTGAGGAAAAATAAATGCAAATCGCACAAGAATTACCTTTTTGAAAGAAGATGTAAGATAAAATAATTTTAGCCACACTTACGTAAAAAACTTGCCAGTTTTTAAAAATGTCACATACCTCACCCCATGCCTTGTTTGGAGGCGGCTTAGGAAAGTCATCATATACATCATAAGCAACATTTTGCATGAACCATCGGAAATTTTTACACTTGTGATCCTTTTTAAACTTCAGTTGTTGGGTGATATTGCCAATAGGGTATCCTCTGAAACTGGGTTCTCGAGTGTAGAAATATTCTTTGTATTCATCATCCATCCACACTTCAACAACTCTCATGTAATTCTGTTTATGGCAGAAATTGATTCGAAAATGTAAATTTGATTCTGCATGTAGCATAGTTTGGAAAAACCATGTGCCATTATCTCATTTTCATGTCAATGTAAAAAAAGTTGATGTTTAACTGGTTTAATCTTGAAGAATTCTCTGAAAGATGTGGGTATATGGCACACCTTGTACTTATTAATACCTGTTTGTCCAATGTTCATGTTCCTGTTACTGTCACTGAATGAATCCTCCAGAAATATTATGACAATAAAAATACTGAAATGTTGGATTGCAAACTTAATTCCAATGAGATTGGTGAAATATGAAAGACCATGAAAGATTGAGAGAGAATGCCATACACATACATGTACAAAACTTGCAAAAATTCAGATTCATGGAAGTTTCAAATCTTACACCTTTCGATAGCATCGCATAAGAGAAATGACTTGTTATTATGTATACATGTATCAGATTTTCAGAATAGGCAACTGATTCATTACTATAAGCTGCCCTGACTGTCTCATTAGACAAATATACATGCAACTCATGTATAGTAGATGAAAACTGAGCAAAGCCTAATTGGATAACGTACACACTGGCATGTCCTTGCATATTTTGCACTTTCTCATAGATTCCATCAAGTGTTGACTGTGTAAAGACATGTGTTTATACCCGATAATTAAGGAGGTTATTATTCACTTCAGAACGTTGGAAGTAAAGCAGTTAAGGAAGCAAGGAAATCCTGAGAAATCAGCTGCACATGAAAGTAAACATTTTATATAAAATTATGACAGTAATCTTTGTCAAACCCTGGGGCCATCAACTCACATTAGTTTTCTTCCTGCACATATATGATGAAAGATTTGTCACTTACTATATATATTGGGGACATATGTGGATCTATATCTGAACCCAGTCCATAAGGCATATGGTTCCTATATATATGTCCCACTCTAGAACATGGCACCCACTCCACAGAACCACCACATTGCCAAATCTGAAATGATATGTAAAGACTCACTGTATCCATCAAAGAAATCAGGCTTAGGTATGAATATGATCTGAGCATCTCTGAAATTTCATATAAAAAATATGTGACTATATACCGAGAGCAAAAATAAAAGTTTCTCATATTGATTGTGCATTTTATTGAATCATGACTGTTATTTCTATAAGATGTTTCACATGTCCTTCTACAGTTATGTTGAATTTGTATGATTAATTCAAAATGGGCTAATGCTGAAAGTATAATGCCAGAGGTTAAAATAAGCACACCAATCTTATATGGCAAAAACATAAGCCAACCAAGAGGCCCAATAGCACCCTGGATGGTTAAACAACAAAATCTTCTCGAAAAAACAAAGAATTTAATCGCAAAATTATTTATTTGATATCCAATAATCTTTTTGACAGAAGGCAATATTTGAAAATAACAACTGTATAGAACCAAATCACACCTGAAGAAACTGATCAAATCAATCTCAGGAAGTTCAAATTTTTTGCACATTCACTGTAAACCCTGATAAATTTATACATCAGTTAAAGAAGGTCAAAAATGCAGAAATTTACCTTAAATGACAGTTCATAATTTTCCCCTCCCCAGATTTTCAAACCAGGATCATATCCTCCAAGTTCAAAGAAATATTTGCGATCCATGGCAAAAAGTCCACCAGCATGAGTTGGTGACCTACAAGAACACAATAAATACATGGGAAAAAAGTCAACATTTTTTATAAAGACTAAAACAATACTGGTACACACTAAGAGAGACTCATATTTGGAAAAAATTATTTACACAAAATTCATTTTCTTCAAGCACTGCCAGAAGGAAAAATCATAAGTAATCTACAAATGTCCTAATAGAGGATATAATTAAAGCTGCTTTAAAAATAACTGGCTGAATAGTATGAAGGAAGGCTTAAAGCTAAAAACGTTTTCATTTTTTTATGGTTATGATAGAAATAGTGAGTGACTCAAACACAAATACACATGTACCATAAAAATGGAAATAATACACTCTCACATTAACACAGCTGTACTGAAATGTTGCTGCACAGTCTGTATTTTGTGCAGGCATGTAAGCGTCAAGATAATACCACATATTTAACAGTAATGTGCACTAGTCATGGAAGTTTTTAAAAAGTTCTCAAAATTTATCACTACAGAAGTTAAACTGTGGACGAAGCTGTAAACACACACCTGTAAGGCTCACTGTTATGTTTTCTCTTTGCCAACTCCTGCCTTGGCACTTTGGATTCTTTATAAAAAAAGCCCCATTCAAAGATCCCTCTGTGATGTGTTGACCCATAAACAGAATTGTAGGCCATTGTGTTCCAGTCTATGCCATCAACAATAGGAACTGCCATTGTAGTTCTGTAGAAAATGGAAAAAAAAAAAAGCTGAAAAATATCTGACTTACAACTAGTTTTGACTTACCATTTCTCTGTTTATCAAGAAATTTCTATTGTATTTTTCAAATTATAAAAATACATATCCCTCTTATTCTTAGCTACACATCAAAACTCTTACTGCCCTTCTCACCTATTTTGTCTTATCCTATCCAGTAGCGGTACAAGCCAGTTCCTGTTGCATTCACAGTGAGCATCTAGGAAGATAATAACATCCCCAGTGGATAGTTCTGCGCCTCGTGTGCGAGTACGAATAAGACCTTCTCTCTTGGCATTTCTGTACAGCTTCACTAAACCATTGAACTCCTTCTTAACATACTCCTCCAGTTGTGTTTTCAGATGAGCTGTTTTGAAAATACAGACAGCATATTCCGAAATTTCACATCTCCAAATTTTTTTGGGTATTCAGAACATAAAACAAATAAGATGATTAAATCGAATACACATATTAAATTGCTTGAAATGGGGAAGTGAAAGCAGACTTAGCAAAGGAGACAAATACTTCAAACAAGGATGCATTAGGAACTGACAAAAAAGTGAAATCACAAACTTACAGTGAGAAAGTATAAATATCAGAAGACACTAGCATTCCTAACAATAATGAACACTCTGAGTCTTATGAAATCTGTAAAATTCCACAACCCCTTATCCTGAGATAAAAGCCCATAAACTCTGAGAGTGATTCTCTGTCAACATTCAGAAATCTAGACTTCATGTTTCTAGGACAATTTGCATGATGGAAGAATACGAAAAGCATAAACTATGGTAAGCTCTGTTGATTACAATTACCTTTGTCACTGAAATCATCCACCAGCACAACTTCTTTCAGAAACTGTGGTGGTGATGTGTTAATGACACTATGAATGGTCCTCACAAGAGTCGAAAATCCTTCATTATGAAATACTAAGATTACACTTGCTGTAGGCTGGTTCTCTGAGTAATGCCAATAACGACATCTACGGGAAGCAAGAATAATCAAATGTTTGAGTAATAAGACTTCAACAAAAAATATCAAGGAGATAAAAATGCATAGCTTACTTGAAGAAATACCAATGACATTTTCATAGAAAATAATTTTCCACTGCATATTCTCATACCATTTTAAGATCACTTCAGCCAATTAATATTTGCTGCACTTCTTCATTCTCATTTAATAAATCACTGTTTTAGGCAATGAAACTGTTGAATCAGGCTCTGCAAAGTCTGTCTCAAATTTATGTCTACAATGCAAGAACACTGAAAAAATCAGAGGAAGTTATTAATAACAGTCTAAATCTGTAAATACCAGAACAATACATACTCATTGAGTCTGGTGTCTGGGATAACCCGGTTCATGGCCACTTTATCACTGGCAACCATATTGAATCCAAATTCTCGCACAGTATTTTCGGCACGAGGTCTTTCAGCAAGTGAAAGTTGAACTGCCTCTCCATTTTCCCCTATTATCAATAAAATATTGCAATTGAAGAAACTATGAAAATCATGTACCTAATTCATACACAACTGCTTATGGCAAATGCTTAAAAGGACATTGAAAAAGGAAAACAAAAAAGGAAGTCAGATAAGAGATAGAGAGAGGAAGATACCAAGGAAAATTAAGTAAGACCAAATATTATGAAAACAAAGCCTTGTTTCAGGTAAAATGTCAAATGCATTATCACCAGTTATGAAAATATTAACTGGCGGCCAACAAATTCCTGTATTTGACATAGTGTTCCCTAACAAGAAAAACATACGATTTTATGTTATTTTGTGTTAATATCATGTAGGTCAATGATTCAAACGTGTAACATAATTTTCTGTATGATGGACACAGTTTCTTTTAATTTTCTAATAATGAATGTTGGAGCAGACTCGTGTCCTGGATTCAAAATGCAATTTAATGTCTATACTACAACAATGAAAAATTATTGCCTAGTATCTACTAACACCTACACTCTAAGACCAAGGTGAGGACTATCCTCATCAGAGACATGCTGCGGCCCTAGTGGCCCACACAGAAGAAGCCTCAGAGAACGGTTGACTGCTTCGCTTCGCTGATGCCTGCAACAATTCGGGCTTACCATCAGCATAAAGAAGACAAATGTCTGTGTCCAAGATGCCGACATTATCCCGTCCATCAAAACTGACAATGTCACCCTTTGAAGCTGTCGAAAATTTCACATACCTGGGTTCGTCAATCAACAACACCCTTTCACTTGACGTCAAATTTGATTTGGCGACTAGGAAAAGCTAACACCATCATGGCTAAACTCTCAAAGAGGGTGTGGGAAAATAACCTACTAACTGAGCACACCAAGTCCTTGCCTTCCAGGCTTGCATCCTCACCACCTGACTCTATGGAAGTGAGGCACAGAATACATACATGAGGCAAGGACACCGGCTGAATGCCTTTCATTTGAGGTATCTGAGACGCATCCTTGGAATCAGCTGGCAGGAGCAAATCCCAAACAGGACCATCCTGCAGTGCGCCAAAATTCCAAGCCTGTACTCCTTGTTGAGTCAACGTCATCTTCGATAGCTGGGACACCTGCAGTGCATGGATGACGGGAGGATGCCAAAGGACATTCTCTATGGGCAGCTCGTTAGTGGTAGCAGACAAGTTGGTCGCCCCCGACTCTACTTCAAGGACACATGTAAGAGAGATATGAAAGCCTGCAGCATCTCTCCAGATGACTGGGTGACGCAGGCCGAGGATCACAGCACATGGCACCAGTGTGTCCGCAGAGGTACTGAAACTGCCGACACAATGAGGGCCGATTGATGGAAGAGATGAGAGAGAGGAGAAGGCATGCCATACCGAGTCTCCAGGCACGAACGGCTCAACACACATGCAGCAGAGACTGCCACTCACACACAGGCCTCTACAGCCACAGCTAGCGCTGTAAAGCCCCTGCTGCAAATGAGTGTCTAAGGAGGGCGCATCACGCACAGTCTCTCAAGATTGAAATGCCAATGATGAGTTTCTACCAAGATTGTGTGTATGACGCCTTAAAAAGATGCCCATACCCGGAGGGAAAAATTAAAAATGAAACCAAGCAAGACAGCAACAACAACAAAAAAAAATGTTATCCTGATTCATTAATGATTTGAAAAAACATGGCAATGGGCTCTAGAGTGACAAGGAATGACAATATTTAAGATTCATGACCTTATAGTTTCAACATTTTGAGAATGTGCTAAAACTGTCATGATTTGCTGCCAAACAAACCTGGACGAGATTTTATTTCAGACTCTGGAGGTTCAAAATTTCCCAGAATTTCTTGTTTTAAAACTGCAGATTCGTTGTCTTCCATAGTAGCACTTTTCTTAAGCTGAGTTTCTCCTGCACTTTTAGGTTTTGTTGCTTGCCCCTTGTTTTGTGGCGTTATCAGATTCTTCACCCTTGCTTTCTGCTTAAGCTGCAACATAGAATTACACACAAATTTTAGTACGACAATACATAAAATCTTCATGCCCTATGCTTTCTAATTCTAATTTCTATCAAATGCGATATTTCCTTGGAAAAGAAATTGATTAACAGGTAGAAGCAAGATATATTCCTGTACACATTTGTTTTTTCTTTTTTTGGCCAAACAATTCTGTGGAAAATATATCCTGAAATAAAATTGTCCTTCTCAAAATAAATTCCTCTTTTAAATTATTACATACCTGCCATTGCCTGTATTGCTCTGCATCATCTGCTGCATCCTCACTCAATCTTAAGTGAAACAAGTAAGGTCCCAGCAATAACATGCTAATCACAACCAGCCCAAGCTTCACCACAAAACGACCACGGAAACGTGCCATTGTTTCCCTTTATGATTGTGACTCCAAACTGTGGGTGTCTTTTTTCTATCATAGACATCTAATATTCACCTGCAACAAATAAAATTTATGACCAAGTAAACAAATTTGTGGGCTATAAGGCAAAATAAAGTCAAGTATATTTTAGGAACATTAACAAGCAACTGAAAATCTCATATTCCCTGATTGAAGTGAGTTGACTGCAAAGATAGATCTATATCAGAGCTGTTTACCTTTGCAACAGAAAAGAATTACTATTGAGTTGAACAAAATCTTTGGAGACGAAAGATGAAGACAATACATTTACGCAGTGCTTACTCAGACATCTGCGAATAAAATTCTTGTTGGTTTCTTGGTTTTACGATGTTTATTTTGGAAGAGTTCCTTCATCAGTTTACAGAGTCTACAGTAGCATAGTGACTACAGTTATTTGTTTACATATTTTGTTTTATTACTTTGTTTATTTGGAAGTTTTGTTAACTTTTTTCCTTATACCTGTCTTTCCCTCTCTCACTGTGTTTGTGTGGGTATGTTTGTGTGTGTAATATAATTCAGCAGCTGAATGCTTGAGCCTTGATTAAAAAAAAATGCTTTTGTTTTTTTATTTAAGTTTACGTTATCCACGTTTGATCAATTCCATCAACATTATTTTTTTTTTAAAATAGCAGTTTGAAGGAACTACAGCAGATCTCTGGGCAAGGAACTGCCATTTGTATTATTTATCCAAAGAGACAAGTGGAAAATATTCAACAAAGATGTCAATCCAGCAGATACCATTTCATTCAATGGCAGGGTAACATGGGTCTGGGTCATACCCGCCTTACACACAGCTTTTTGCCCGAGGGGAATATCTCCCCAAATTTACAGTACATGGCTACCAGCAAACTGTCAGCTACATTTTAACAGAATGTGTAGAGTTCATGCATATATCCAAAGAAGGCATGAGCCTGTGGACTGTGGATCCCTGAAAGAATTATTTCTGACATAGACCCACAGCGCTTCTTGTCATTTCGATTTCTGAAGGAGGCCAAAATCTTCAGGTTGATTTAACAGATTTATATCATATTTATAAACTTCACAAACAGATATATTATTATACTTTAAAGTAGGGCCTTTTTCCCATTAGATTTTTAATTTCACTTTTATTAAATCTTCTTTATAAGAGTCTGAATAGCTGAGAACTGACCCAAAGTGAGATAATGAAAAAACCACGAATTGTACAAAATGGCAGTTATTGTGCCGACGCACAGTGAAAGGAAACTGCTACTGTATACAGGCCTGTGACTGAGACAAAACATCGTTTACAAATACCACCTTAATAGATTACACATCTGCGAATAACATTTTAAGTTCTCTTTTGCAGGCATCTGCGAATAAGATTCTGGTCTTATTTGCAAATTGGAGATAGGTCAATAAGCATGCCCATACATTTTTTGATTTAACACCGATAAGGCCAACCAAACTTATTTAAAGAGAGTTCCAAAACGTTAATTAACCCACGCACTGTGCTGTGCACTATGCCTTAAAGCCCCCTGTCCGGTCAGTGCCCTTATTTACATAAACTATGGTAAGCTCTGTTCTGGGTCACACGGACCCTTGCCGTTGTGCGATGACCACACTACTGCTGTCCACGTGGTTTGGTTTGTATTTGGTTGGTATGAAAACATTCGCTGCTATGCATACATGCTTGATAATGAATTAACCAGCAAAATCTTTGTCTGAAGTCTCTAACTAACCAATAACCTGACTCATGATACCAAACTGACTGCTGTAATTTCCGTGAGAACGAAGCATGATAACTAGCCACGCCCCCCAAGCTCTAAACAAATGGTTTCATCCAGATAATATTGCAAATTTGTTGAGCAACAGTTCACATGTCAATGTTACACCTTTTGATAGTGTGGGGAGAGCCTTTGAAAGCTTAGTCTTTGTGAGTCCAGCCAGAGGTTCACTGGTTAACATGTCCTTGTCACAATGCCTTTGATTTAGAAGAGTATACAGTGACTGAGTGAGCAATAAGACAGAAGTTACAAAGTCCTCAAAGAGGACAGTGACCTGACGCATGATGATGATGATGTATAATGATGTATAGCATTTATATATCGCATATCCATTTAAAATAATGCTCTATGCACTTTACAGAAACAACATGTCAACCACAGAGCAGAATGGCGCTGCCTGCGAAGCGCTCAACACATGAAAATAAGGTTTGCATGGTCAGCTTGACCTTGCCATGATATTGATACGCCCATGCAGAGTGAATGCCTGGAAAGTCGATGCCGTATTTCGAAGCCTCTTGCAGCGTGAGGGTTATAATAAAAAATCATGCTTTTGTGGCATACATTTCCTTTACCACCTGGGAGGAGTACCTTACTCGAGCGTCACTTTTTGATAAAAAACCCTATATATTTTTTCGGTACTTATTAATTTTGTTAGTTTATCCAATTGTCATTGGAAAAAAAAGCAATGATTGATATGTAACGACGTGAGGGTCTAGTCAGTTTGTATCATCGAGGCCGTAGGCCGATGTTCGTCTGGGCAGTAGTCAGATTGACATATCAGGGAAAGCCGCCGGGGTAGCTATATACTGGCGCTCGAGTACGGAACTCCTTCCTACCACCTTACCTTTCTCTTTTTAATTGGAAAGAGTTCGGTATGTCTCGATCACACAGTCAAGATACAGTAAACTTATCCCAAACTTTGTCCTTATCCCTAGCCTTTTGTTTTTCGGTTGAGAGAATAATTTTAGAAACATGTTGGGATAGGGATCAGTGGAGGAGTACCATTTAAATTTGAGTTTCATTATAGCCTACTACAAAGACGTGACTTTAGGAGTGTCACTATCCGTGAGCTAGGGGTCACACTCACAGGCGAGTTAGTCCTCTTGACAGTATTTTATGCAGGGATAGATTATTAACAGTCAGAATATGTAGGCTAATATGTGCCTGACTAAAGTTCTGTAACATATGGGTACTCCTCTCGGGATCAGATTAAGTTTTTGGGTTAAAGATATAAGGACAGGATTAGGGAAATAGCTTTAGGATATCTTCACTTGGTGGTCGGTACATATAGTAACTCATTCCTATTTTATGCATCTATATCTAGATCTTATAATGCTTAGAATTCAACAACTAGATCTACCAACGAAGCTGCCTTTGCACTGGTGCACACAATATTTCCAGTGAAACTAATCTTAACGGTAAATCGACGCAGTCCAAAAAGTATGATTATTAGATCTAGATCAAGTTGTTCATATGGCAGCTTCGCCGTGCTTTATGCTGCTCCACCGATGATGTCAGAAATGTATGCAATCAAGAGCCTTACATTTTCGCCCTGAATTCCAACACCACGTCAACAGTACATGTAGTTGTTTCAGGACATCGATTCAGTAGATCTAGGCCTACTGACGTGTGTGTAAATAAAACAATGGAAACAGGTGTGGATTATCATTCGTTCTCCCTGTACGGAAACACCGTTACTATGAGTCGGGATGCCTTGCACGAACATGTCTCAAATCTGATTTGAACGAATCAAGCTCAACGGGCATTTTCAAAGTGCGGGATAAGATCCACAATTTTTACAACTCGCACACTAGTCGTGTCGGCCAATGTACACAGTGAGGATGGCAGTTTTGTGTGATTTATGTGCTGCGGGGATAATCGGTTAGCTTGTACTTAATTTTGTTGTTTTTATGAAATCAGAGAAATTTGCATTAAAGTAGCGTTTCCTTTTGGTTTAATCTTTTAACGGTTCGTTGACAGTGAAATCCAGGAAATTATACAATTCGAAGGGGGCGTGTCCATGGGACAAGTTTGGGGCAGCAATGACATGATATGATATGATATGATATAGTGTTTCGGACTTCGTAGGCTTATTAGCCTTTTGTCCGATCTTTTGATCATCGCTAGTCTAGTCCTCACTAACTTTGTGGTCTCCCCTATCTACACTTTATACAAGTCCCTACTTGCGGTTGCTCCAGTAAGTGTCTAGTCTATTTTTGAAGCTGTTGACAGATGGGGCACTGACAATATTGGCTGGGAGATTGTTCCAGGTGTCTGTTACCCTAACCGTAAAGAAATGTTGTCTTATTCCAGAGTTCACTCTTGTCTTTTTCAGTTTATATGTGTGACCCCTGGTTCTAGTGTCTGCGTCTAATACAAGTAATGGTTCAACGTCATACAGTTTGTGTGTGAACTTGTAGACTTCTATCATGTCATCTCTGTCTCTTCTGTACTGCATGCTCGGGAGACAGAGCTTTTCTAGTCTCTTCTCATAGCTTAATTCGGCCATACCTGGTACTAGCTTGGTGGCTCGTCTCAAAACGTTCTCAATAAGGTTTTTATCTTTCTGGTATCTGGGTGACCATGCGACATTAGCAAACTCAAGATGTGGTCTGACCAGTGCAGTAAACAGCAGTTTAAGGCTCTCGCCCTGAAGATACTGATAAGACCGTCTTATCAGTCCCAGTATTCTGTTCGCTTTTGCCACCTGTGACTCGATGTGCTTGCTGAATTTTAGCTCCACATCCACCAACACCCCCAGGTCTCTTTCAGCATTCGATGTTATCAATCTCATTCTGTCCTCCGACTGCTGTACTCCCATTGTGTATTCCTGCCCTGGGTTGCTCCTTCCCAGGTGTACGACCTTGCACTTTTCTGCATTAAAATGAAGCTGCCACTTGTTGGCCCAGTCCACCAACTTGTCAATGTCTTCTTGTAATTTTAGTCTCTCCAACTCCGTCACTACTCTCGATGATACTTTGGTATCGTCTGCGTACATCTGACACCAAGACTTGAGTGCTTCAGGTAGATCGTTGATGAAGATCACAAACAAAAGAGGACCCAAAACACTCCCCTGGGGGACTCCACTTGTTACATCTGACCACTCGGAGTAAGACCCACCCACATATACTCTTTGCCGTCTTCCAGTAAGGAAATCAGTGATCCATTTATGTACTTTTGACTTGATACCATATGTGTCAATCTTTTTCAGCAATCGCCGATGTGGGACAGAATCGAAAGCTTTCGCAAAATCGAGATACACAATATCCACAGGTTTTCCTTCATCCATTACTTTCGTCCACTTGTCAAAAACTTTCAACAGATTCGTCACGCATGATCTTCCCGGAATGAAACCGTGTTGGCAGGACGACAGGAGTTTATTTTGGTTCATATGCTCTATGATTTCATCCCTTATTATTGACTCCATCACCTTACATAGAACACTGGTAAGACTGACTGGTCGGTAGTTGCCTGGATTTGATTTATCTCCTTTTTTGAACAGGGGGGTGACATTAGCATCTTTCCATACATCTGGAACCTTTCCTTCTTCAAGAGACTTCTTAAAAATCTCTGCGATTGGTTCATCAATCACATCCGCAAGTTCTTTTAGAACGCGTGAGTGCAGTCTATCTGGTCCAGGTGATTTGACGGATTCAGCTGTTTTAGTTTTCCCTGTATTATCTCCTTTTTGAAAACAATGTCTCTGAATTCATTTCCTTATTCTCACAATTGGGTATAATTTGAAGGTTTTCTTGTGTAAACACACCACAAAAGAATTTGTTCAAAATGTTTGCTTTGTCATCATTTTCAGTGGCTGTAGACCCTTCTTCATCCACCAAGTCAGCAACTCCATCCTTTGTTTTTATTTTACTATTGGCGTAGGCATAGAATGCTTTTGGATTATGCTGGGCCTCTTTAGCTACATTTCTTTCATAGGTTTTAACTGCATCTCTACATGCTGTACTTGCTTGATTTCTGGCTTTGGTATATGCTAGGTAGTCGTTTTTATCTCTTGTCTTCATATAACTAGTAAATGCTTTCTTTTTTTCCTTGACTTTGTGAAGTGCGTTATCATTCATCCACACTGGGGGCCTCCTCTTTTTCTTTTTTCCTCTGGATTTCCATGTATTTTTGGGAATGCAGTCTTCCACTGCCTGATGGTAGGTATCTAGTAACAGGTTCCAGCCATCTGTTAGGTTCATGTTTTGCATTCTTCCACTTAGATTTTGAGCCCTAAATCGTTCTCTGAGTTTTACATAGTCTCCCTTTGAATAACTGAAACTTGCTTCTTGCTCTTGCTCCCTGTCCTCCGTGTAAACTTGTAACTTGAAGCTAAGGACTTGGTGGTGACTCTTCCCAACTGGTGCACTATGGGTAACATTCTTCACCATGCCCTGTTCATTCGTCAAAATCAGGTCAATAAGGGTTGGAGATTGTTCTGCTCTGTAATGAGTCGGCTTTGTGACATGCTGACACAGGAAATTGTCCCTGACCACTGACTCAAGAAACACTGATGCCTTGTGGTTTTCATTTGGTGGTGATGTTTCACTTTCCCAGTCTATTTCTGGATGATTAAAGTCCCCTGTGAGTAATACATTTGATTTTCCCTTGACGGCAACTTTGATTAATTTATACAGCTCCTCATTTGCTCCTCATTCAGCAATGAAACTGAAGCATTTCTAAATCTAGCCACCACATTTGAAGAAGGATAATTTCAGGTACAAATATTGAGAAATTGTAAAGACTGAAGTACTAACTGCACCCCTACCCCTTTATTAAAATCATCTAAAATAATCGATACTAAGTAGGCCTAATCAAAATGCCTAAAAACTAACACTATTTGGAGGGGCTAAACTGCATTGAAGTTCTAAGACATTTAGTCCTGAAATAGGGTCTGAACTGTGATTAATGTTGACTGTAAATTACAATGTGGGCACGCTTTCCATTCATATTTTCAAAATCCATACCTCCTTGAGTATTATATTCCTCCCAGTCGTGGCCAGTTTTGCTCTTCACCTTCCTACTACTGTGAGAGTAACCAAGTAAACCCCACGTTTTCAAAATACTTTCTCTTTCTATGAAGATAATGTGCCCGTACTTTTATTTTGGTTTGATTTCATTGAAAGCTTGAGTTTGCTTGATGTGAGATGGATGTTGTACCAGCAGTTGGTAGAATTCAGATCCCTATTCTTCTTCCAGCTGCTATTAAATAACATATGCACCCTTTTGCCAATAATAAGCTAGACAGTGCTGACCTGTAGCTGTTTTGTAAGTGTTGGCCACATTCAGCTGTGAAAATGATTTGAAGTTGTGTAACATCATTCGTGTTTGTTTATGTTTCTGAAGAAAAAGACAGAAATAATGATGTCTTATGGACATGGTCATATCCATCTGTCACATCTGAGCAGAGAGATTTTCTTATTTTCAAATCTGGCCTTGATAGTGACAGCCCATTGTCTGTCCCTTTTGTGTATGGTCAGTGGAAAGAGACATGGTACTACATCCATTTGATTGATGTTACCAGTGATGATTCTGCACTACCACAGGTAAAAATTCTTCTCCCATTCAAAATATGGAGACCTAATTTGATATTTAGGGGGTCAGGGTAGGTCAGGAATGGGGAGTCAACACCAACACTAAGAATAAAAATATCGAGAAAACCTGAGTTGATTTTTATCATTATCTTCAAATCAGTAGCCACAGCCAGCTACTTTATTTCTGTTACAAATCTGTGGCGACTCGAGGGCAGTTCAAATGTTTTATCCCCCTCACATGCTCATAGTATAAATTAATTCATAGTGCTTCACTTGGTTGATTTTGTTTGGTAAATGGGAGTGGTTATTGATTGATTTATTTTATGCCATTGGCTTTGATTTTAGTCCTTAAAACAAAATATTTCATTTACCTGTTGATCTTTTCATAGCTTTGTGATTCTTAACATGGCCAAAATTTCTAAATCAAATGTCTATTTATTGAGAGAGATTGTATGACAACATATGTTTAATTTTAAACTCAGGGATTATTGTTCAGGAGAAGGTGGTGTTTGAGTCT
Organism: Onchidella celtica; assembly: GCA_963931925.1. Classification (NCBI taxonomy): domain Eukaryota; kingdom Metazoa; phylum Mollusca; class Gastropoda; order Systellommatophora; family Onchidiidae; genus Onchidella; species Onchidella celtica. Next base: position 51,833,192 of record OZ007567.1, on the reverse strand, counting down.
TGCAGTTTTCAGAAAGACATTCTGTGATAACAATTACATGCAGTTGAAAATATCCATATAGCTAGATATCAAGAGTGAATGATTTCAGGTTGGACTTAAAAACAGTGCAATGTTAACTTTTTGAAAACAGCATTTAAAAAATGTTTTCCAATTCAGTGGTTGAACTGTCACTCCACATACATAGATATCTGTTCCAATTTCTTCAGGAAAAAAGACCAAGCTGTTAGGGAAGTTCTCCCATATCATGCAAAGCAAGTTACATAGATGTAGAAGTATGTACAGTTATTGTGTCTGCATCCAATCTTTTTTCTCATGATGATGAAAAAGCCTGTGAGCCATGTATTTATCATGTTTATGTCCACAGATTGTTCAGTTTGCTTTGGTGCTGCTCAGTAAGGATTTCAATCCAGAAAAATACTCAACATTATGCCAATTATTTGGCAGACAATACAAACATTCTGGCAATGCAGCTACTATGCTGGAAGGCTACCTATCTGTGGTTACAAGAGGCTCATGCAAGAATGATGCGAATGGGAAGTTTTCAGTCAGTGATTATGGAAAACAACAAGCTTATGCAAAATGTTGCATGAAAGGTAATACCATGATTACTTTACACAGCAAAGCCCAATTATCATGCTACTCCTATCCCACAAATCTTTGCACATGATCGTCCTGAAAATTGAAAACTTGAATCGTTTATGAGATGAAAGTAGTCCTTGTTTGTGAATTTAGTTCACATACTGGTTTTAAAAGTTGCGGAATCAAAGTTATACTCATTTGGAGGCTTGAAACATTGTTATTCAGATTTCTGCATCTGAAAAAAAACAAGAATCAGCAATGAGTCTTTTTTAACCTGAAAGGTCTTCAATGTCGGAAAGCTCATTTTGTTACCTTCTGTTTATGATTCTTTTTCTTATATTGTTTGTTTCTAACAAAGGGCTGTTTCACTCCTATTATATTTAAATCACACCGCACTGTTGGCTTCCAAAAAAAAATGAATCCTTGGTCATCCTGACTGCTAATAATGGTATATTCAGATTTTGTACATTACATTTGTAACTTTGGTTATGTGCATCATTAATTCAGTTAGTTCTGCTATAATGTTTTACTTATTATTAATTGCACCACGTGATCCCCAGACATCATTCAAACATTTGGTGTGGAAACGATTCTGATTTATACTGCTGTTTTGCTGAAGAAGAAAATAGCTGTCTATTTTCCTCCTCATTCGCTGAGCAACTTACTTGATTACACAAGGTTGGTAAATAAGTTTCTTTATGAGTGAGGAGAGCCCTCCAATGCCAAAAGATATCCAATCTCTCCAGTTGACCATAAGTGTTTTCATGTACATACATGTATTTTATATTTCCTATGATGCATCTCGGGGAGGATCATTTGGTAGAAAATGGTGGTATTTTGATTTGTGCCTATCATGTATTTTGGAAAAACAAAGTATGCATGTAAGGCAAGTAGAAGTAGATTGAAGTCATTCCAGTATTGATGGAAGCGGCTTGACAATTAATTGACATTCTTGATGTGCATGTTAATTTTCACGGTTCAGATTTCATAAGTACATGTAGAATGTTTAGTATTCCATCCTGAAACCTTTCGGGTGTGTTTCACGCATTAATTTTATATTAACAACAAAAAAAAATGGCAGAAGTATTTCATTATGTGCAATTTTTGCCCCCCCCCCCCCCCTTTTTTTTTTTTGCTATACACCACTGCCTTAATAACTTATACAAAATTTAAAAAATTATTTCTTAAGTGTCAACTAATCTAACCCATTTCCTTGTGTATCGACCTATTGTGACCATTCAGGTTTCAGAAAATCTCTTTAAAATATTACATTGACAGTGAAATACAGTGATCTTTTTTTTTCTACATCCTTTGATAAGCGTAGCACAAGGGAGTCTGTACTTGATACTTATTCGCGCTGGTGCAATCTTCCCACCCAGAAACACTATGCATAGTCTTGGTGCACATAAAATCTGTAGCAAGATACTATATATCTATCTAGATAAGGGTGGAGAGAAAGCGAGAGAAGGTTAGTAACACAAGTTTATCCTAAGCCGTTCAGGTACCTTTTCTAATACATGTGCTATAAAAAGTGTTTGTCCGAGGTAGTTTCATCATCTCTGTTCTGGTCACTTTATTGTAGGTCCATTCCAGCCTTTGCATGGCATCGACAGAACTGGAATATTGTGCACCCATATGTCCATTTAACGGATACAGAGGTAGAAGAACTTAAATCACATTCACATTATGTGGCTGGTTTCACAGAAGCTGCAGTGGAAGGCAGGCAAGTCTCATATTTTGAAGTTTTTGGGCCACTTGATCTGAAACCTGTGTGATGTTTTAGGTACTCAGTGACAAAACTTACTTCACTTATTTGATCTTGAAGTACTTACGGAACATTTTCGTTTTCTCTTTAATGATAACTATACCAACTTTGTAGCTGAGTAAAGAATAAAAGACACGGTTTCTATAAATAACTTTGAAGTAACTTTTCACAGGTTTATATCATTGTCCAGTTGGCACATGACTAGATCAGATTGCAAAATCTCTTTTGGTACTGATCAGTTAATTTTAACCTGCCAATACTGTCAGCAGTCACACTTGGACACAAACACATGAGACACATCGTATTTTTTTATACAGTATTGTCTTTTTGGTCCTTTGCAGGACAGACTTATACGATGTGTTTGTCAACGCACCAGCAGGTCAGATTATAGTAGCATCACATGCTAAAGGTGAGATCAATTAACCAAAGATGCTTAGCAATATAACTGTCTTTCGTTTTTGTCAAGAGTAGAGGAAAGTTTTTTTTATTTATTTAATATGAGGCAAAATAGTCACAAGTCTTTATTTTCATCACCCATGTGGTTGACCTCTCCCTGTTGACCTCTATTGTTCTGTTGAAAGCCAATCATTCCTTATAATAATCAGGTCGTAGTAGACCCGGTCACCAGTCCTTCTTTAAACTAGCTGGGTCATTATGAGGTCCGATCACCAACATCTTTTTACCAAACTGCCCCGCTAAAGGGGCTAAATCCCGTTTTGGCATAATTTTAGGCCAGCATTACAAGGATACTACTGCTGTGTGTTTATGTAAAGTGGCATACGTCCTACATCAAAATAAAGTTCAATTCTTCCTCTGTCAAAATATACTATTTTTTTTTATTGTTTAATGCATGTTTTTATTGCTTAAACAAGATATAGTCTTTGCTGTTTTCGCCCTGAGCCATGCGCACATAACAAAGGATCGCAGAGTGTTGTGCAGATGTAGTGCATAAATGAAAATAACTCACAAAGAAAGCCAGATAAATGAGGTTTTATTCAGATCAATGTATTTTTCATTGTGTTTTGGGTTGAAATTCCTTTAAAAATCATTTGTTGAAAAGTTTGTTGACAAGAAACTGGAAGAAACATTAATGGATCAGGATCAAAATTATACGCAAATGAACTTCAGTATTTGTATTATAAGGGTACGCCAAAGTCAGACATGGGGCATGTTTTGGCGCAAAGCACTGACTGTTTTTATAGACCCACCCAATGCTTGATTTTGTCACCTTTGTCTGATGCTCACTGCTAAGTCAATGGTGGGACACGGTTGACCTCCTTTTCAATTAAAAAAAAAAACCAACATTATTTTTGTCTCCCTTGAAAGACTTCACAAAAATTTACGTCGGATAAAGTTAGATGACCAAAAAAATGTAAAATGAGATGCTTGTATTGTATTTGTACCCCTCAAAAAAAAAAATTGAGCGTAATATACACGCCCTTGACATTGAAACTGAGAATTTCAATGCCGTGACTCAATAAAATGTCATTTTATGAGCAGTCGAAGTTGGACAATCATGCAATTTGCCAGAGGTAACAAATTCGAGGTGTTTTTTCACTTTTGAAAATGCCGTAACTTCCAAAGCCTTTAAGCCAGAATAATAAATTTGATATCAAAATTCTTGGAAAAGCAAGCTCCATTAGATTAGACAATAACCGGTGAGTTATGATGAAAAGTAAAAATCAGTTTGGACTGCCCATAAATACTTTAAGTTGATATTTGGCCTACATTAGCATAAAATTTATAAATTAATTTTAGCACAAGTCAAAAAACTCTAGAACTGCAACTGCATATTATATTGCAAGATGGCAGCTTTTTAAGAATTAGTCAAGTTCCTATAAAATGCGATCACCACCATACAGGTTTACATGCCTTGTGCAAAATTTTCATTTACGCCAACAACAAAAAAAAATGATGCTTCCCTTGAGTTCTAATTTCTGGGTAATATACTTACATTTCTTTTTAAAAACCTTCCAGCAGAACAAATTAGCAAACATCAGAGAATTCAAAACAATGCTGCTCGTTTAATACTTAAACAACGTAGAAGAGAACATGTTACACCTTTGCTTATTAGTCTTCATTGGCTCCCTGTAAAGGCAAGGATAGATTTTAAAATTGCAGTGTTATGCCACAAATGTCAGTACAACAATGCTCCTCTTTATCTTATAAATTCTATTCATCCATATAAACCATCTAGGGCATTAAGATCTGCTGATAAAAAACTACTAGAATCTAAATTTGCTAAAACAAAAAAATTTGGAGAGAGAGTGTTTTTTGTGTGCGCACCAGCTGTATGGAACTCCTTACCACCAAATAGTCGAAACATAGAAAGCGAGGCACTTTTTAGATCTGAAATGAAGACCTATCTCTTCAGAAAACACTTTGATGTATAGTCTGTGTGTTTGTGTGTGTGTGTGTGAAGGAGAGAGAGAGAGAGAGTGTGGTCAGTTGTTAGGAATGGGATGTGTTCTGTTGGTGCATATTTTGTAAAGCGCATAGAGCATCTCTGGATATGTGCTATATAAATGAACTTTATTATTATTGTAAATAACTTGTCAAGAGTAATGTGGCTAATGTTGTGCTTTTGTGATGTATATACATGTACTTTATGTAATGTCAGCATAATGTATATTCTTCAGTAAGCAAATCATTTTTATGTTTGAGGACTGGTAAAAATTATTTTGCTCATTTCATGCACCAACAGGTTCTAATTTTAAAAAACTTGTTTGTTTACTGCAGGAGTAGTATACTTTTTGAAAGGGTATCCAGTGGCCAACTGATATTCTATTGCATATCAAGACCCTTTGCATTTGTAGCACACAGTTACATTATTATATTTTAGCTTCATTTTTTTTTTCATGAATGCAGCATCACTTGCTATGGGGAAGTTGCACAAGGACATTGCAATGTTGATGGTGGAGAAAACAGAAGACAATAGTTTGGAAGAAATAGACGTCATCAAGGTAGGTATAAAAAAAGATGTGGCTTACCTTTTAACTTTTAGGCTCTTGTTAGTGGGACATACGTGTTTTACGTAGAAAGTTATAGCTGAATAGTGTACATAATTCTACAGTTTCTCTATCTGGCTTTGTAATTGTAATTAGACTATGTTCGCATGATGTCATCCTTCATTTTAACCTTTCTTTCCTGAGTCTTATAACATTTTCATTTTAGAAATAGACGTTATCTCAACCAGAATTTCTATTTCAAATGAGCTGAATCCTGTCCTGTTAGGAACGCTGCAGTGTTGATGTGCATTTCTATAATTATGATATTGATAAATTCATAAATACATGTAAATTAGTAAAACTGATGTTTTCTGCCTTCTTTAGCCATTATTTCTCGCAGAGGTAATACGAATTACAAAACTGCCCATTAAAATGATTTGCATGTTCAGGAGCTTCCCACTTTTAAAACCATAAACTGTGTCTTCAGCTGATGATACACGAAGTTTTTGTTTATCTAATTTCAGGAAATAACCAACAAGACATCTGATTTATTGAACAACCTGAGATCACTAGCCACCAAAAATGATGACGGCAAGCTGTCCTTAACACTTGAAACTTTGAAAGAGAGGAAAATGCCGCCCGCCACAGAAAACTTCCTTTTCAGCTTGGCAGCATCAGAAGGTTTTGTGAAACTGTAAATCTTACAGCGGTAAAATAGGTTAATACCCCAACCTGAATAACTCAAGGAAAAGGTACCATAAGTTATATATTTCAGTGGAAAAACAAAAGATCCATGTCAAAAGTCAGTGAGAGGCTGGATTTTGTTGTCATAGAAAACTGCAAGTTTTTGTTTTTGAAAATGTCATGATTATGAACTCACAGACAGTAAGCAGTGTCAGTTCAGGTATGGGAGAAAATTAAAATGAACTATGTTCTTCTGCTGCATGGAAAGTAAGAATTTGCCTTTGTTGTTACAAAATGGAGTCCTTGCTTTCATATATACAGTCCAATCCACTTATCTCGACATGGCTTTTCTCGACATTCTGGGTAACTCAACACAATTTTTAAGTCCCAACCTGTTCCTTCCTTCATGCTACTAAACATTTCCCCGTAACTCAACGTGTTATTCCATTCTTTCCTCTTATATCGACACATTTCTCCCCGACCGCTGCAAAACAAGTGCACTAGATCTACTACTGTGCTACCAAAAATGCCCACGCAACTCCCCGCATATAAGACCTCTTTAATTCTTTTTGCGGTGCTGGCGGGGAGGGGTAGGAGAGGGGGTGTGTGAACACAGAGGATGACCCTTGGCTTCAGTAACGCGAGTGTGTAGTGCCTTGCATAAGCGTACGGCAGTAAGGGTACAGAGTACCGACTGAGTAATTTTTTTTCCCCACAAAACATTCGTGCGCCGTTGATACTAGGCCGTGACCTAGTTAACTGCCGTACTGTGGGTGTATCAGTATCATCACTTCTTCTGAAGAAACACTAAACAGTCAGGTCAAGGTTTAAAAAAAAAAAGTAAAGCACTGCGCATTTGATAGCTACAGCATTTCTCCGATATCGGTAAATCTTTGCCACGCAACTGCTCCGCACAACAGCGATATGTGACAGGATGCCGATAATTAAAAGAAAAAGGGACAATTGTGTTATTTATTGGACACTTCCCACTATGGCACTATGGTGATGTTTGATTTCCCCACCCCTTCTGTTTTCTCTTCCACCACTAATCTGCTATTTCGGCTTTCTCTTTACTCGACACAAGTCAGACGGTCCCACCGATGTCGAGATATTAGGATTATACTGTACATGTAATTGGCAATCATGCATGTGTAATTGTCATGAACGTTTTGATGAGATGCATGTATTGCAAACTCACTTGTCGCTGTGATGTGATTGAGGAAAGGAACAATGATAATGAAACATGAAGATTTAGAAACATTTATGGGAATAAGATTGTTGTCACACATTATGAAGTTTGTTTAGAAACATGTATGGCATTAAGGTCATTGTCACTCATTATGAAGATTGTTTAGAAACATGTATGGGGATAAGATCGTTGTCACACATTATGAAGATTGTTTAAAAACATGTTTGGGGATAAGATTGTGGTTACTCATTATGAAGATTGTCTGTGTAGTTATTCTAGATTTTTGTCTACCCGGCAGATTCAGATATGTGTACCTTTTTTTTTTTTTTTTTTTTTACATAGACCTGTTATATGAAGTTTGCTATGGAGCATATTCCAATACTTTCATGAGAGAGAAAATTATCACTTGGTAGCGTTTCCTCTCATTACTGGATTCAGAAGGGGCAGGGGGGATTGAAAGTAGCAAGATTGAATGAAAGAAGGTGTTTTGGCAAATGTGAGAATATCTCAAGAACCGAGTTGATATAATACATCAATACTAAAAACTGATGGTTTTGTTTTGTTTATTCATTTTTCTTATAATTTCTTGAAATGTGCTCCACTATCATAAAGCTTTCCTCTTCCACTCAAGAAATAATGAAATCAGTTCAATGGGATAGATTTTTCAGAGGACAGAATTATTTTTCTGCAATCTGTTGGTGGATAGAGATGAAAAGCTGGAGCTATTTTTAAATTTTTGCTATTATAAAATTTTATGTCCTTCGTGTCAGTTTCAAAATTTTCGTCAGATAACATGTAAATAAATGTACTGATGCTGCAAGGCAATGGATAACATGAACATGGGTGGTGTTTAATGCAAATGTAGCATTTCCTGAAACTGTTAGATTTGTTTCTTACCTTTTGTTTTTTTAAAATTTCATCAGATAATTGACAGAGCGGAGATTACACAAAAAACAATTAAAAACATTGATACCAAAGGCAGTATTAAAGTAAGTAACACAGCAGAAACAACCATTGAACAAGTGGAAACACATTTATTATCCTGAAATATGCAAAAACATTGTGAAATTATCTACAGAATATCAATTCATAAACAAAATAAATGAATGCTTTTATGGAAGACTTTCATCAAGTCGTGTCTTTCTTTTCTTGGTCTTGCCTCCTCCTTCTGTCTGTTCCACAGACAATCTTCTCTTCTTGACATCATCCTCCTGAACAAAGGAAACAAGAGAAATATGATGGTCTGAATGAAATTCTAGCTCCTCACATGGTTGGTGAATAATTCTCTCAACCTAACAAGATGATACATTTGGGGCATACAGAGTGTGGGCTGAAGGGAACCATAGGGGAGTGGCCAGCGTACACATGAAATCTCTCGTGGATTATTGACAATTAAAATAGTGATTGGAAGATAATGAGTGTTAAACCTGTCCACCAAGAACACTGAAAGTTGCAATACTAAACAATTAGTTTAGCTCACAGAAAAAAAAAGAGAAATTCAGATAAAAGTATGTATGCACTCACATAGCATATTACATTAAAAAAAAAACTTGTTTTGCTTGAATGTTTACATTTTTTGAAAAGCCATAACTATCATGCATTCTCTTATTCCTCTGTGAGATAATTATCATTATCTGTGGAATTTTTTTAACCTCATTCCTTTTTTTTCCCCTTTAGTTTATTTTTTTCTCGTTTAAAACAGAATCCTTAAAGGCAACAATTTAAATATCATTTTATAGTTGTGCACTATATCACATCCTTTCCCTCATAAAATCACATTCCCTTGGTGATTTTCCAGTAAATATATCCCTTTCCATACACAATATGAAGCAAGCTCTCAATTTTTGCGAGAGTGAGCAGAAAGTGAGCCATGATTGTAATACATGCTGTACAAACTATTGCAGTAAATCAAGAACGTCGGACAAATATTTGGTGGCAGAATAACTACAAGGGCAACGAATGAACTTGTTTAATGTTTGGGATGAATTTTTAAGCTTCAGATATGGTAAATTACTCACTATAAAATTCTTCAACTGTAGATGCACACTGTGTAAAAAATTATAGTGGCCACACAATTTTCCAGAGTGTTGTCAATTACAAATGTCAGTCAAAAGACTGATTCCAAGGAAATGAAATGATTAAGTGGGAAATTTAAGAAACAAAATGTCTCCAAATTCCTGATGAATTAATCTTTACACAAATTCTTGCACTGTACAATAACATAAGAAATATAATTAAAAATGAATTGTATCTAAATGGAGTGTGAGCACCACAGTTCTGCAGGTCAGAGTGAATAGCTGTCCACTGAGGAATACAATAAGAGTAAAAAATTTATTTCAGTGCTCAACAGCAGGTGACACCAATTAGGACTAATCCTCTGAAATATTATACAAAACATTACCTTATCTGATGCATCAGGCCTTCGAGACTGCCTCAGATTTTTGGCATCAGTAGTTTGAATCATCATCTGTGTGTTGACATATTGCTAAAATTCAATAACAAATTGTGGGATGAGATGAGATGAAATGAAAATATCAAAGCATAAAGCCACTTAATTTTTGTTTGTTTTCCTTGACCCAAATTTACATTAGAAAATGAATGATAGAATGTACAGTCGAGTCCACCTTATTCAAAATGATTCTGTTTCAATCAAATCAAAGTTTTTGAAATCCCAATATTTTTCTTCTTTGCATGTTGGAAATGCCATTTTGAAGCCGAAGGGCATTTCATTTGAACCCAATCTCGTTCTAGAACTTGATTCCAGGAGGTTTAGAAGTTGAATCCAAGATAACTAGGAAGTGGCCATTCTTCATGAACTGCAGTCAAGATGGCCCCATAACTGACAAAGAAGGCACCAAGTAACAGAAAGTATCGGTGACCTTTGCTTGATCAATATAGTTGAACTAGTGAAAAGCAACCAATGCTATTTGAAGTGGCAAGACACACTTGACAAGTGAGAAGTAAATGGAAAAGAAAGGCACCTTCTATACATTTTGACTTCCATCTCATTTAGAATTTTGTGGGATTCAGAACAATATCACTGGTTCTGCAGAATTTGAATAACTGGCCCTCGACCATACATGATTGTAACAGAAACAAGCTATGAATGTGTCAAAGAGTAAGAAAACCATGAAAAAGATAAAAAATTAACTACAGAACTAAGCACTGGCAAAGATATGAAATGTAACAAGGAAAGGAACAGAACTGGAATGTTGTGACTGCAAAACACTATTGTCCTGAAATGTAAATGACATTAGAAAACTCACTTCAATGTGCTTCATCACATCATCATACATTTCCATGGCCATTTTGTAGACATTGTGATCAGAGGAATTATACATGATGGCATTAGTGAACATGAGCATCATGTCACGCTGGAAGTCAACAGTTGTTCGAATAATTCCAAGCTCAACATTTTTCTTTATTGTGCTGAGATCCATAGGTCTGGGGAGCAGAAAATCCTAAAAGTAAAAAAAAAGTGACTGTCATATTGTAAATCAGCCCTGCATAGGTATATGCCGACAATTACAGTGTCTTAACTTGTGAACGTTTCACCTTCGTGATTATCATTTTCTTCTTCTGTCTTGTGTGTGATTTCCTCACTTCCAGATTATCTCAAGAAAGTTAGGATTTGATATATGCTCAAGTCAATGGGAATAGCCACAGTATATGGTATCACACTTACTCTGAACCATAGCATGTCATAAGTTGCAACAGTCAGTTCGTGCAAGACAAATCATTTCAGATTACAGTCGACTCCACTTAAAATGCAGTCGCTTAAAATGATCTTCTTTTAGTATGATGTTTTTCTTTTATCCCTTCCCCAATGCCTCATTTCCGTGGGAAAAAAACGCATAGTATGACATCTTTCTATCCGTTTTTACTTTTTGTGTGATCTCATTTTGAAGTCCCAAAGAGGAAAAAAAATGCTTAGTATGATTTTCCTAAACCGTGTCATGGTCAAACTACACGCTGTCATCTTTCGTAATCGTGGTTTCGCTACAGTTCATACTTGCCATTGGTCTTTGTCTGCCTCGCCTTGTTTACACCTGTTATGTCACCTACCCAGCGTGCGCCCGAGGCGCCATGCGTACGACTGGATGTGGTCGCTTTGTCCATGAGTGTAGGATTTTAATTTTATTCTGCTGGCATCACTGATCCCTCGCACTCATGCGAGCTCAAATATGTTGCCATGTATTATTCATCAGGTGGATCGATAATGCAGTATAATATAATAGTAAACGGTGCATCTGATAATCGTAAAATTCACAGGGCCACTGATTTTACTCAGGTCGGGCATTGAGAGCGGAGGTTACGATAGAGAGAAAAAGCAAAGGGTTACCCACGTGGATGTACTGTAATGGTTCGTTTTCACCAAACGGTCATGTGAACACAGCCGAGCGCCCGTTTTGAAATGACTAAACATGAATATTTACCCCAAAAAATTCTTTATAAAGCGATAAAACGCCAAGCCTTCCCGCCTACACCTAATATTGGGTCGCTGAATTCAAATCTGTGCTAAAAAATAACACTTGATGAAAAAATTGTATTTTAAATTTTTCTTCAAGCATCCTGCCCGTGCTATTTTAAGACGCCATGTGCCTGGCGAGTGGAGTACGCGAAATTAAAGAAAAACAGTCCCACGGCTGAGTGTCGTTGAAATTTTACTGCAGCGGTAAAAGTGAAAAGTCGCACGGACGAGAGAAAATGACTCGTCTGTTGTGAGTAGGTTGGTCTGAATCCGATAATAATATAATTTAGAGAAACTTTGTACCGTTGTCGCTCGGCCGTGATTGCACGTCCGTTGTCGCCAGTTTGGTGTGAACGTACCGTGACACGCGTGACCACACTTTTTTTTTTTTTAACTACGCAGTAGAGATTCTATCGTTTTCACGGGACACGGAGCAAAGACAGTCGGCGCCAGCAAGTCCATGAAGGTGTCAAATACCTTGCTCACTCGGTCACCGCGGATGGGCGATGTTATAAATGTGTTAGTTTTGGCTCAGTGCTACATGATGCGAGTGTGACCAGCGGGAAGGTCTTGTATGATATTCACATTTAAATAAATTCAATAATACAGGAAAATGCAAGCTATGTTTGTTTGGTTGGCGTATCTTGCATGCTGACAGTCATATAACAACATAATGTTAAGTTGACTGACAGGTAATATTGTGTGCTAATTTTTGCCCTTTGGTTATAATGGAAATAGAACATTTTGCTTAGAAATGTTCAGACACCATCACTTTGGGTGAATATTTTTTTCTTTCTAAACAATATCCCCTCACACACATTGGCCTACACACAAAAAATATCCCCTCCTTAGAAAAAACAATATCCCCTCACACACATTGGCCTACACACAAAAAATATCCCCTCCTTAGAAAAAAACAACCAAAGGTCACCTACATAACAATACTGCTTCCATCATTTATCAACATAGTTTATCGAAGGTAGATAACCTAATAATGCTTAAGATGATTTAACGGATAGTAAGATGTTAAACTTTATGTCCCCTGGACATCATCTTAAGCAATGTCCACTGTATCTTGGATTTTGCCACCGAATATTTATTTAGCTGTACACATCTGAAAGTGTATTTCACTAAAAAAATTTTCCTATATAGCAATAATCTCTAATTTCTGAAGCTTGTAACATCAAGCTTACATTGGTGACAAATAGTGCAAATGCATAAATAAAAGCAAGGAAAAAAGACAAACTTAAAGTAACTGAAGTTCTACTTTGGATGCAAAACAAAACAGAACCAAGTCCTGACTAGGTAAAATTTAATGGGGTAGTTTAAGTAGGCCTACACACCTTAGAACAACACTGCGGTAACCAGGGGCAATATCATCTGTGACGGGATGAAGGAAGACATTTGCATACCTGAAACCATAAGTTTGTTGTTAGCAACCACTTAGTAATTGAACAATAGAAACCAGATATTCAGCTGAAATTTGCACATCAGATGAGTTCAAAGGGGCATAATCCATAATCAGTACTATTCACTGCAGTTCTTTTCTCACAATATATTTTTCTCATTGCTAAACACTGCATCAGCTAATCTTAATAGGTTGGGTTCACTGGAACACAAACAATCAGTTCTTAAAATATGCAGTTATTAATTTCAATAGTTCATCCACTAAAAAATCACAAAAATCTCACTGGCAGACTATGTTTTGAAAATTAATGGTTTTTCATGTTTTCACCTTTCTTACAGCATGGGCTTCAGTACAATCATTACTCTATAACTGTTTCGAACCCATGACAATCTCTATGAGAATCTACCAGGATGGCATAAACAATTGAATGTTTGGCTCTTACGGCAACGGTGACTAAGACAGCAGAGCAAAAATTTCCACAAAGTAATGACAGTAAACATACTTGTGAGTAGCTGCTGCCCTCCAGACTAGCATTATTGATTTCTTCCACTGCTTAAAGGACTTTTCCTCTTCTGTGTCACTGCTGCAGAATAAACATGAGAATCATGAAAGTTACGTCTGCTGTGTGTTACTTGGGAGAGAGAAATGAAAATCTCTGCAATTCACAGAATTCTGCAATCTCAATAAATGTGCGTTAAAGTTTTTTTTCATGAAGGCCTATTTCATGCGAGAGACAGGTTTTCCTCCAATAAATGTAATACATTTGTGAAGCTCCTTGAGACCCCAATGTAACAGGGCGATACAAAAACACATTTTTTATTATTATTACTATTTTAAAAAATATGTCTGAAACATGAGATAACATCTCATCTACATACAAAAGATATGACAGCCTGTTCTACCCCACTACTTACCAGATTGACATGGATGCTGGACTATTGGGAAAAGATTCAGAGAGAATAGAACCTGGATTTGCAGATGCCATCTGACCTAACAAAATGCCATCACTCTCTCTACCATCATCCTCACTGAGCTCAACATCACTGTGTCGAGAACTCCCACCATCCTCTTTTCTGTCATCATCCTAAAAATCACAAAAATAAGAACATAAAAATCAAAGGAAAATTCTCACAAAAAGTGAAGTAATCATATATCTTGTTTGCACTGTTCAGTAATGCTACCTTCATGTCATCAAAAACTTCAAGATACAATGCACATGTGGAAAAACTACTGGTTCTGATGATTGGTACCATAATGCAACAAGAATTCTGTTTTACATTTTATTGCATTACTTTATCTGAAGAAAATGGCTTATACATAGGATAAAAATTAACCCCCAAGCACAATACGATTGTAGCTGCTGAAGGCATTTAAATAACCTTATACCCATAACAGTTTACCGCATCACTCAATACATGATCCCAGACAAATAAAAGTACATACTGCAATGCTTTTTCTTCAGGGTTCATACAGTTTTGACTCCAAAAATTTCCATAGATTTTCCGTAGTCTCATTTAGATTTTCTTTAGCTATATAGTCAGATTTTTTATGCGAATGTTCCAAGCTTTAAATCTCTTTAACAAAGGCTAACAAAGAGAAAATGCAGTCACTTTGAACGACTCGATCATCATGGTATACTTTAGGAGAAGGAGAAACTCGTGTGTCGTAAGTTTCAATCTTAAGGGCATCACATACCATGTCAATTTAATTTCGCCCACATGGTGTTTTTGCAAGCGATGCTTATCTTTTATAGGCATGATGCTAGCTATGCTAGAGAAGATGGCATGGTCCATGGGTTTTTGGGACTGCATGAGCTCACGACTACGCTTTTTAGAGCCGAGTCTTGATGACTAATCATGACGACCATCACTTAAAAAAATCTATAGCTTTTCCATATTAAGTTCTGTCCGACTTCTCAAATTTCATGCATTTTCCACAAATTCCATAGATTTTTCAGAAATTCCATTGGTGTACAAACCCTGTTTCTTGTACTGAGCCGTGATGGTCTGGCACTTGGTGGTCTTCCTGCAATTGAAATAACATACAATAATTCAAACGTAACACAGCATGTTCTTCGGCTAAACTATTTATATCATGGTGCTCAATGACATTAAACTCCTCAAACTATGCACAATGTTACATTCAATCACCCTGACATCACATATCATATCACAAGACTACCAACCAGTGACAATATACCTGTTTCACAGCTTTCCTGATTTTCCATGGCCCAGAAAACATAAAAGCCACCAAATGATTCAGCTGTGCTGTGATTAAGGCATGCACAAAAAATGTATCTGAGCCGCCACCCGGACAAGCATCAAATGATTTTCCATCCAATGGGCTATATGTGAAAGTGATAATTATTTCTTGACACTGAGGTAAATCTAGAAACCTCTTTAAAAGTTTTTGTGACACATAGGGCTGCGAGTGGTTAAACAGTTTTACCTCTACTTCTTCCTCGCTTGCTGCCACTCTCACTGATTCTAGAACTGATACTGCTTGTGGGAGACAGTGGCTCATCCTTCACTGAGGACCCTGTTAACTCTGCTTCACTTGCCAAGCTTTCCGCCATGCTCTTGATTGGAACATCATCATCTTCATATTGTGACTTGAGAAAAATGAAAACAATGTCACTGTTTTGATACAGACCTCGCTATAAAAACTGCCACCAAGAGTTCTTGAGATTGTAGTGGCTCCAGACAATTTGTGACTTTCCATACCTGAGAAACAGTTTACACTGTTGGTAATATTTGTTGAATTACAATGGGACCCTTTAATAAGTATCCTTTGGGACTGGACCAATTTATACCTATCAAGAGGGTATGCTTATTAAAAGAATTCAGCTAATATTAATTAGGTACCCAGTTTGATGCTATTCAATATCAGGCCTCTACTTTCAACAACAACAAAAAAAAACCTGGAAAAAATCATGACAAAAACCATTGCTGAAGGAAACATAATTCATTTCCAAGCTGACATCTGTGCTTTCTTAACAGACAAAAAAAGGCTATCCATCTAATGAAACTGTCGAACAGTCCAGGCAAAAAAATGGCGAGGCGAGCATATTTGGAAGGAAGTCCTGTCTACTTGATATTTGTAATGAAAGCATGTCAAAAATGCCCTTTCCTTCATCGCATTTTTATTATGTACTAGCTGAGTACCCAGCCCTGCCCGGATGAAATTATGCTTAGTTTCAGTTTTGGGTGATTATAATGAACTTTGACTGTTCCTTTCAGTTTAGTTTGTTGTCGTCTGTTTATTTTTAGATAAGTCTAACTCCACCCCTTTTGTACATTGGTACCCTACGCACCCTGCCAGCATTCATGAAATGTCAATAATCTGCGCACGGGCCAGTGCGTTTAATAGTGAAGACATCGCAGGAAGTGATAATAGCATGTGTTTGTGGAAAACAATGGATCGAGGGCCTAGTGACATAATGCAAACTCAAAAAAATGCTTCTCCACCATTTCAGGTCTCCAAATCTAAAAAAAGAACCTTCTGCAGGTCAAAAGGAAGGCACTTGTAATAGTTCACCCAAATATGAGCTGTGTGAGTGGTGGTAGGGCTTGTTAAAAATCCTGCTAGTTTTTTATTACCGTATACAAGATACCTGCCACCACCTCCCATAGGTGTAGGGGTTGGCAAGCACGTCTGGTGTCAAGGTTAATGATATAATTGTCGTGCTGGGTCACGACTCGCAAGGACTTGTTTTTTTTCACGGTCTCGTTGATTATAACCAGCGTAATTTTGTCCTTGAACTGTTCTCGTGAACAGTTTGTTTTTGAAACATTTTTTCTTAGAGATGGAAAGAAAGTGGGGCGAGATAGAATAAATGGATAAGTTAGGGGTGACAGTGCAGTTCTCGACCCCGTGATTTTGATGAACACTTACAAGGGAAGAGAAGGGGTGAATAAGGATAGATAGTTTAAGACGCTTAGTCGCGTTCAGAAATTCGTACATAAAATGTAGAAAGCACGAGGGTTTAAAGATTTCAGTAATTGTTTTGACATTTTAAATTGACCTTGTCCGTTTTTAGTACAAGGCCGTGACCAACTCCCACGTAGAATATATTAATACTGCGAGATGAGCTCGCATGGATGCACCAATCAAATCTAGGGATTTGGACGGTAATTTGCAGGTGGCTGCACAGTATAAAAGTGTAGCCATACCTATGTCCATTACTCCATACAGAAAATTCCAATCTGTGCAGGCGTCGGCACGATTCTGCCTGAAGAATCATAAGACTGTTGATTCATGTCTAGTCCATTATAGGCATTGAGATGAAGCCATATGCTTGAATGAGATATGCCCACTGCTATATTCTGCTGTTCCCTGGTTTTCCTTACCAGGGACCAAGTGTAAGTGTTTGTCCTTTGATGATTCAACAATGAACGAGGAGCTGAACATAATTTATCCAGTAGAACAGGATTGCCGCATATGCTAGGAGTGCGACCCAAGAATGCAAGACAAAGATTTATATTAACTTGCAACTAGTATGAATGTTTGGCATACACATTTGTGAATTGGGATTGATTTGTCTGGATGAGGCTGGGGATTGCCAGCCCATCCTAGAGTAGATCCAATAGACTTAACTACGTCAGTTTATATTGATGAGCTTGATCCATTATAAGCGGTAGGCACAAGTAGCTGAGATAACATCGTCGCCAGAGACATTAGTATATTGCTTGATAGATAGTAGGCAGACTATATCTGAGAGATATATAACTAGTACTTAAATTGTTAGTGAGTCAGAATGATCTTAATCTTATAGGAATCTAGAGGAGACTTCTAGTGACATATTATTGAATTTTCATTTGATGCTGCTGATGTTGTCTTTTAGTATGTAAGAGATCTATACAAAATTGTTAGGAAATTTAAGGTAATTAAATTTGTGGCCCTGCAGGTCTGTTCATGAAACTTATTCAGATTGTTCTTAGTGTGTGGCATGGTACGAAAGATTAATTAGTAAATACCTCTCGATTTAAAATGCAGTCATAACACCAATAACTCATAATATCCACCCCGTAACACTGGAGAGGGACCCCCTAAAGAACTTAAAGAACGCCATGCCATTTAGATAAATTATTCTTAAAACCTATTGCATTTTATTCCATTATTTCATATTGTACTGTTATAAGATTGTGATTTCAGGTCCTTTTTATTTTAGGTTATAGGCAATTTGTATTAATATAACATTTTGGTTCAATTTCATATGGTGAGCTGATCATCCCATTGACCCGACGACACCGGCGAGGGACACCATTCACCTTAGAGATCTACCTGTGACAGAAACACGACATTTTTTTTTGGGCTTGGAACGAGCTATGGATTGAGGACATCACGATCTGAATTCCTCAAAAGAAAGTTAAGTGAACCATCTGATTGTCAGTTTTGAGGAGGGCGAGGTGCTTTCCGCTCTCAGTGTTTCCAGGCTTTTTTTTTCCTTTACTATATGTTTAGTTTAAGAGCGGGAGGTTGGTTGGGATCATAGTATAGCATATCTTCTTTGCCATTACGAAGGATATTGGAGTGCCTTGGTGGCTATTGATAACTCGGGGGGATTTGCTTCACTGTGAATAGTTCTATTAGGGATCCATTATTCGTATAGATTGTGGCGTTTCTCTTGCTTCCTCACATTTCTTTAGGAAGATGTCTCTCCTGTCTTTTTCTTAAACTTTCTGTAATATAAGTTAGGACTTGTAGGGTCTGTTATCGTTCGTCTTTCTTGTGAGTCTAGCGTCCTGGTTAGTGTATTTTTTTTTCCCTTCCTTATAAACTTTAAACTAGTATACTAACATTGCTATGTTTACAATATATGCCTGAGGTGTTTCACGTGCTAAAACCACGTTGAATTGTAATCTGGTATTGATATGTGAGAGAGAGAGAGATAATAAATTTTTGGTCACGTGCTAATTTCACGTCGAATATAGAGAGAATAATTTTGCAGTGGTAACAGAGGACACTGCGTGTTCGCGTTTTGAGAGTTTTTGCAGTGGTAACAGAGGACACTGCGTGTGCGCGTTTTGAGAAGAGAGAGATATTCCAAATTTGTCGCGTTGAGAGAGAGATATATTTTTGATTCGTCGCATTGAGAGAGCGATACATTTTTGACAGTGATAACAGAGGACACTGGTTCGTCGCGTTGAGAGAGACATAAATTTTGAGAGTGATCACTCAAGACACTGATTTGTCGCATTGAAGGCGATACATATATATTTTATTGCAGTGGGAGCAACGGATAGACGGCACTGCCTTACTAGTATTCATATTCAGAGAGAGAGAGATAAAATTTTTGCAGTGGAAGTGACACTGCCTGCAATTTACAGAGAGAGATAGAACGTTCTTTTCGCGAAGCAGTGGTAACATAGGACACTGGATTAATATTGAGAGAGAGTAACTGTTAGAGATAATATAATTGATACCGCGGTATATCGTACCAGTAGGTAAATACTTACTAATTGTGCACACATTAGCGTGCCAGTATTTTGATTCTATACGAATCAATACGAGTAACAGATTTTAATACACATTATGGCCGAATTTCTGAAATACATTGAATCTGCCAAGGCCCTGGGTATACCAGAAGAAGAACGCGCCTCGTGGTGCGAACGACAAATACAGCAGGACCGAGACCGTGAGGATCGGTTAGCAGCAAGAGAAAAAGAAAGAGAAGAAAGAGAGAGAGAAAAGGAACAAAGAGAAAGAGAGAGAGAAAAAGAAGAAAGAGAAAGAGAAAGAGAAAAAGAAAGAGAGAGAGAAAAGGAAAGAGAAAGAGAACGAGAAAAAGAAGCAAGAGAGAGAGAAAAAGAGGCTGTAGAGAGGGAAAAAAGGGAGCATGAACTCGCAATAAAGAAATTAGAGCGAGAATCGCTTATAGCCCCCACTGCTGCCAGCAATACATATGCTACAAAACCGAAGCTTCCGACGTTTAATGAAAAACTGGACCGGATCGACGCATATTTGCATCGGTTCGAGCTACACGCGAAATGCGTCGGATGGCAGCAGGCGATGTACAGTTCATGCCTTTCTAATTTACTAACAGGTAAGGCTCTAGAAGTATTTCATAGCCTCAAAGTAGAGGATGCCAACGACTATGACAAGCTTAAAACAGCACTGCTTAAGCGATTCCAACATACCGAAGATGGCTTTCATCAGAGATTTCGCGCATGTAAACCTGAGCCATCTGAAAATTTCTCAACTTATGTGAATCGGCTGAAACATTACTTAGATCGCTGGATCGAACTCGCGAACGTGACTACCGGAAATTATTTTCAACTTTATGATTTGGTCTTAAAAGACCAAATCTATACGGCATGTCATTCCGATTTGGTTGCCCACCTTAAAGAGAGGGCACCCACATCCTCTGAAGAAATCACATCGTGCGCGGAACGTTATGCGTCCGCCCACCCAAATCGTCCTTTGGCAAAGCCTTCAACTACAGCACCGTGTTATGCCAACGTGGGCAAAGGAGCGCCAACCGGACACGATCGTTCCAGGCCGACTCGGCGTCAGGCCCCAAATCCGCGCTCTCAATCAGAGCCGCCTTTTTTTAGACAGAGGGATTTTCCGAATCGAAGTAATTTATCCCCGCGTCGAGGATACCAGAGCTATTCTCTTTACGAGCCTCGTCCATATTATCGTGGCAACTATCCAGGCCAACAATATAACCGGCCTCAGGGACCGCCGCGACGAGTGCATTTTGATAATAATCATGATTATGATAGACCGCAAGGTCGGCCTTATCGTGGACACGACTCACACCGTATTATGTGCTTCAGGTGTAATCAGTTCGGCCACATACAAAGATTTTGTACCGTTAAAATGGGAGCGGCAAAGGCCTGCTCTGTACAATCTACACCCTATACAGATGTTGGTTATACTAATAAATCTTCATCGCAATCAAAGACTATTCCAGTCATGTCGGCCCTACATGAACTGGGTGAATTAACATTTTACCAGGGCCGCGTGAACGCGATTCGCGCTTCCGTTCTACGTGACTCCGGATGCACGACTATCGGCGTTCGGCAGTCACTAGTCCGTCCAACACAATTTTTGGATAAGGATGTAACTTGTATTACTTTTGGCGGATCTGTAGAGCGATTCCGTCTTGCAGAAGTTTATATTGATACACCTTTTCTCACAGGTATTGTTACCGCATGTGTACTGCCTAATCCGGTGGCTGATTTAATCATAGGGAATGTACCTCAAGTAATAAAGTTTCCTATCGGTAACTTGGAAATTTGGACTGAGGATGAGAGTGTTGCTTGTGCGACAACACGCCTACAATCGAGTCGACGAGCAGACAGTGCAGTGAGTAACCCTACTATGGAAGTGAACATAACATCTAGTGCATTCCATGATGAGCAACAGTCAGACCCCACATTGAAACATTTGTTTACTAAAGTTGATCCTACAGCGCCGGATACCTCTAAGTTTCTTATTAAAGATGACTTATTATATCGTAATTTTCGGAATAAGCGAGAGGCCGTTATGCAGCTTGGAGTACCAAGATCTTTTCGTCGCGACATTATTCGTCTCGCGCATGACACTTCCTTGGCGGGTCACCAAGGAAAGGCCAGAACTAAGTCTCGAATACTATCGCAATTTTTTTGGCCCAGTATTTACGCAGATGTAAACCGGTTCGTATCAACATGTGACGTATGTCAGAGACGTACTCCTAAAGGGAGAGCATCGCGGGCTCCTCTGCAGGAGATGCCTATGGTCTCCAGACCATTTGAGCGCGTTGCCGTAGATATAGTTGGGCCTCTACACAAGTCAGACAGAGGACATCGTTTCATACTTTCTGTCATTGACTACGCAACCCGTTGGCCAGAGGCCATTCCACTGAAAGACATTTCAGCCGATCATGTGGCTGAAGCCCTTATTACTATTTTTTCGCGTCTTGGATTTCCGGTTGAAATTTTATCGGACAGAGGTCCACAGTTTACCTCTGAGCTTTTTAAGAAAGTCTTGGAATTGGTAGGGATTAAACAAAGATTGACATCTCCATACCACCCACAGTCTAATGGCTGCTGTGAACGATGGAATGCTACCATGAAAGCTATGCTTGCGCGAGTTTCGGCCGACAAGCCGAGTGATTGGGATCGACAACTCCCCGCTATTCTCTTTGCATACCGAGAACTACCGAACGCATCGACGGGTTTTTCCCCCTTCGAATTATTATATGGTCGCAAGCCGCGTGGTCCAATGGCCATACTCCGTGATTTATTCGCCGGATCAGACACCGACGACAACGATACGCGGTCTGCATATCAATACGTTGTAGACTTGCGACATCGAATTCTTAATGCATGTCAGCTTGCACAAAAATCTTCGGCTGCGCATGCGAGTCTTTATAAACTATATCGTGATCAGGGTAGCCGATTGCGAACCTTGGCCGTCGGAGACCAAACTCTTGTTCTCCTTCCGGAGACGAAAAATAAACTCCTTCTTACATGGAAGGGACCTTTTAAAGTCCTAAAGAGACTTTCTCGAGTAAATTATCTTATCAAGATTCGGGGACAGGACAAAGTGTTCCATATAAATATGTTAAAGCAGTACCTGTCCGACGATGATAATCGTCAGAATAATCGCCGAAATGTGGTTGCTCAGGCCAATGCGGCCTTAGTTTCAGTTGACGATGATGATCCTATTAAGATAGAGCATTCAATCCCCGCACTGCAATCTTCTGAAAATACTTCGGATGTACATATAAATCCAGATCTGTCTGAATCGCAAAGACAAGATATAAGAGATTTGCTTAAGGAGTTTACTACGGTCTTTACTGATCTACCAGGTAATACTTCATTGGTACAGCATGTTATAAGATTAAAGACGGATATACCCGTCTTTGTTAAACCATACCCGCGTCCGCTGCACGCACAGGAGACTATAATAACCGAGGTACGTAACATGTTTCACCTGGGAGTGATAGAGCGATCGACGAGCCCATATAACTCACCCATCGTCTTAGTGAAAAAAAAAGATGATACAGTGCGTTTTTGTATTGACTATCGTAAACTTAATGAGGTTACGATATATGACGCTGAACCGATTCCCAACCAGGAGAATCTTTTTGCGCAGTTAGCGAGGGCAACGATTTTTTCTAAAATTGACCTTTCCAAAGGCTATTGGCAAATTCCGCTTGATGAGAATAGCAAGCAATATACCGCTTTTCAGACCCCGTTGGGTCTTATGCAGTGGCGCTATATGCCTTTCGGATTAGTTACAGCCCCTGCCACTTTCGCGCGTATGATGACAATATTGCTCCAGAATATGAATTCCGTGTTGTCGTATTTTGACGACATTTGTATTTATGAAACCAATTGGTCGGGCCACCTCGCAGCCCTACGTCAAGTTTTTATTGCTCTTCGTCGAGCTGGCCTTACGGCGAAACCCAGTAAAGTGTTTTTAGGATATAATGAAATTAATTTTCTGGGCCATACAATTGCCCACGGCGTTCAGACCCCTGATGACAAGAAGATAACTACCATCTTAAAGCTCCAAGCCCCTCGAACTAAGAAAGAAGTTCGTAGTTTATTGGGCTTTCTTAACTATTATAGAAATTTCATTCCAAATTTTTCTTCGCTTACAGCTCCGTTGTCGGACCTCACAAGAAAGAATTTTCCTAATAAAGTGAAATGGACAACCGAATGTACGGATACACTTCGTACCGTTCAACGATTGTTTTCGACTTCCCCCATTCTCATACTGCCAGATATAAACCAAATATTTATTGTCCGCACTGATGCGTCGGACAAGGGATTAGGAGCTGTGTTGTTACAGGAACGAGACGATACCTTGCGGCCATGTCTATACGCCAGCCGCAAGTTGCTAGATAGGGAATGCCGCTATGCAATTATCGAGCGAGAGTGCCTCGCTATCATTTTTGCTGTAAACGCATTTTCGCGATATCTACTCATGTCCGAGTTTATAATTGAAACGGACCATCGTCCGTTGTTATTCTTGAAGGCTAACAGGGCTAAAAATGCTCGATTAACGAGGTGGAGTCTTGCACTCCAGGAATACCGGTTTGTTATCTGGGCTATCCCTGGCGGTGACAATTCCCAAGCTGATGTTTTGTCACGTCTAATTTAGTTCCCTATTAAAGAGTGTTGTGTCTTGTATTGGGGTTGGATAGTACTTTTCCCCCTCAATTCTAGACGGTGGATGGATTCACATTTATCTTGTTCATTACTTTATGAACCAGTTTTACAATCCTTTTTTGTGAATATCCTCTTTCCACCAGCGTCATTCCGGACTGTGACCTGAACTTCTGACAAACCTGACGCCCTTGTCAGCGGGTCAATGAGATGGAGACATGGCAAACCAAGCTACCAGAGCTACTGCTGCCATTGGATACCACAGTATTTTAATTAACAATATATTGTTTGTGAATGTGTATATAAGCAGCAATTAAGTGTGTTGACTAGATAATTATGAGCCTATTCCTTCAGTAAGGCCTGATTGTTTGATTGTAGTTATACTTTAATCCAGCAGTATACAGTGATATACTCATTGTTATTATAAATGTTCGTGAGAAGTTTGATTGTGTGCAGTAAGAATGTTTCGATAGACTAGATTCTATAGAACGTGGCATCAATAATTGTATGCTTTTTGTCCATTCAATATGCACGTTCTTAGTTAAATTTTTTTGTTCTCAAGCTTAAGGCTGACTTTTCTACAGTAGTACTTAGGCCCCCACCACAATAACTTTGTGGTTTTTTCGATCCTATCGTGTAAATTTTTCTTAAAATTTCCACTGGGGTGGGGGATGTCAAGGTTAATGATATAATTGTCGTGCTGGGTCACGACTCGCAAGGACTTGTTTTTTTTCACGGTCTCGTTGATTATAACCAGCGTAATTTTGTCCTTGAACTGTTCTCGTGAACAGTTTGTTTTTGAAACATTTTTTCTTAGAGATGGAAAGAAAGTGGGGCGAGATAGAATAAATGGATAAGTTAGGAGTGACAGTGCAGTTCTCGACCCCGTGATTTTGATGAACACTTACAAGGGAAGAGAAGGGGTGAATAAGGATAGATAGTTTAAGACGCTTAGTCGCGTTCAGAAATTCGTACATAAAATGTAGAAAGCACGAAGGTTTAAAGATTTCAGTAATTGTTTTGACATTTTAAATTGACCTTGTCTGTTTTTAGTACAAGGCCGTGACCAACTCCCACGTAGAATATATTAATACTGCGAGATGAGCTCGCATGGATGCACCAATCAAATCTAGGGATTTGGACGGTAATTTGCAGGTGGCTGCACAGTATAAAAGTGTAGCCATACCTATGTCCATTACTCCATACAGAAAATTCCAATCTGTGCAGGCGTCGGCACGATTCTGCCTGAAGAATCATAAGACTGTTGATTCATGTCTAGTCCATTATAGGCATTGAGATGAAGCCATATGCTTGAATGAGATATGCCCACTGCTATATTCTGCTGTTTCCTGGTTTTCCTTACCAGGGACCAAGTGTAAGTGTTTGTCCTTTGATGATTCAACAATGAACGAGGAGCTGAACATAATTTATCCAGTAGAACAGGATTGCCGCATATGCTAGGAGTGCGACCCAAGAATGCAAGACAAAGATTTATATTAACTTGCAACTAGTATGAATGTTTGGCATACACATTTGTGAATTGGGATTGATTTGTCTGGATGAGGCTGGGGATTGCCAGCCCATCCTAGAGTAGATCCAATAGACTTAACTACGTCAGTTTATATTGACGAGCTTGATCCATTATAAGCGGTAGGCACAAGTAGCTGAGATAACATCGTCGCCAGAGACATTAGTATATTGCTTGATAGATAGTAGGCAGACTATATCTGAGAGATATATAACTAGTACTTAAATTGTTAGTGAGTCAGAATGATCTTAATCTTATAGGAATCTAGAGGAGACTTCTAGTGACATATTATTGAATTTTCATTTGATGCTGCTGATGTTGTCTTTTAGTATGTAAGAGATCTATACAAAATTGTTAGGAAATTTCATCATCATTGCCTTTCTCACCCTGGATCAGGGTATAGGCCACCAACAAACACTTTCCATCCCTCTCTATCATGGGCCAGCCTCTTTACATTATTCCAAGTCTTTCCGCTTCGTTGCACATCATTTTCTCTGGCTCTTCTCCACGTTCCGCGCGGCCTTCCTCTTGATCTCTTGCCCTGGGGATTCCAATCCAATACCTTCTTCGTGATGCTGTTTCCTGGCCTCCTGAGAGTGTGGCCGATCCATCTCCATCGCCTCCTACCAATTTCCTCTCTGACTGGGCTCTGTCTTGTTCTTTTCCATATAATTTCATTGCTGACCTTGTCTGTCCATCTGATCTTAAGTAGCTTCCTCAAACATCTGTTGATGAAAACTTGGATTCTCTTTATGCAGGCCTGAGACGCATTCCAAGTCTCACACCCATACAACAGGACTGACTTCACGTTCGAGTTGAATATACTCAGCTTTGTTTTTAGAGATATATCCTTGGTTCTCCAAATCTTGCTCAAGGACGTGAAAGCTGCCTGTGCCTTTCCAATTCGTGCTTTGACTTCTGCCTCTGTTCCTCCCTTATTGTCAATGATACTACCAAGATAGCAGAAGGACTCTACATCTTCCAGTGGTTGATCTCCTACTCTGACTTGTGCGCTTGGGGGTGCAACAATTTTTAGGACCTTCGACTTTGCAGGATGTATCCTCAATCCAATAGATTCTGAAATTTTGTTTAGAGCTGTAGTCTTTGCTTGCATCTGGTCGTGTGTGTGTGACAATAGTGCCAAGTCATCTGCAAAATCTAGATCGTCCAGCTGTGTCCATGGGGTCCATTGTATGCCATTTCTTCCTCCACTGGTGGTTTCTTTCATAAGCCAATCAATCACCAGGACAAACAGAAATGGGGACAGCAAACAACCCTGCCTAACACCAGTCTTGATATCAAAGCTGTCAGTAAGCTCGCCATCGTGTACGACTCTGCAACTTGTCCCCTCGTACATGCTCTTGATAAGGTTCACCATCTTCTCTGGGATTCCATAATGTCTCAATATTCTCCACAGTGTTTCTCTATCGATGCTATCAAAGGCCTTCTCGTAGTCAAGGAAGTTCACTATCAGTTGGGAGTTCCACTCTAGCGACTGCTCTACTATGATTCTCAGCGTGGCGATCTGGTCGGTGGTTGATCGATTACTCCTGAAACCAGCTTGCTCCTCACAAAGTTTTGGGTCTGTTGCATTCTGTATTCGCTTGAGAATAATCCGATTGAAAACCTTTCCTGGGATGGAGAGAAGTGTGATTCCTCTGTAGTTACTACAATTGCTGAGGTCCCCTTTTTTTGGAAGCTTCGCGAGGTGTCCTTCCTTCCAGTCCTTTGGAAACTTGCCTCCGATCCAAATCCTCGAGAATAGTGAGTGCAGACCCTCTGCAGCCCCAGCAGCATCTGCCTTCAGCGCCTCTGGTGGGATCTGATCTGGTCCAGCTGCCTTGCCTCGATTTAACTGCTTTATGGCATCATTAATCTCTGCTTTAGTCGGAGGGTCGCAACTGATCGGTAAATCATTTCTTGCGGGTAGAATGTCGGGTGGGTTGCTTGGTGGAGGTCTGTTCAAGAGGCTGTTAAAATGTTCTATCCATCTTTTTGCCTGAGCTTCCTTTCCAAAAATAGCCTTCCTGTTGTAATCCTTGACAGGAACTTCAGGTTTTCCATATTTTCCAGCAAGAGTCTTTGTAGTCTGGTAGAGGATCCTCATGTGTCCTCCTGTTGCTGCCTTCTCTGCTTTCTCTGCTAACATTCCTATGAACTCCTCTTTGTCTTTTTTAATTGATTTTTTGACCTCTTCAGCTGATGCTCGGTACTCTTCCTGGTTACCAACTCTTGAGCTTCTTGTACGACTTGCATTTACCTGTTCTTTTAGGTCTCTTCTTATCCTTATCAAGTCCAGTGATTTTTGACTGATCCATTCCTTGTGTTCCACTTTCTTTTCCCCAAGAACATCCTGACATGTCGATGTAAGTACTCCTTTTACCTTAGCCCAGTGAGTCTCCAAATCTACTGTCTCTTCGAGGTCAACAAGGGGTTTGAATCTATTCCTCAGTGTCAGCTGGAACTCTTCCTTCTTGTCTCCATCCAGAAGGCTCACTTGAAACTTTCTCCTCTTTGTTCCTGCTCTGGTACCTTGTTTCTTGAGGCGGAGTTTGAGTCTTGCCAGCAGCATGTGATGGTCAGATCCAACATCAGCTCCTCTCTGTACTATGACATCCTCCAGTGAGCGTCTGAATCGTCGGGTGATGCAAAAGTGGTCAATCTGGTTTTCAGTTACTCCATCCGGTGAAATCCAAGTGGCCTTATGGATCCTCTTGTGTGGGAATACTGAACCTCCAATCACATAGCTGTTAAATGCGCAGAAACTTGCAAACCGTTCTCCATTCTCATTCATTTGTCCCAAACCATTGCACCCCATAATGTCCTCATACCCTGTATTGTCCTGTCCTATCTTGGCATTGGCGTCTCCCATTATAATGTTCACATCTTTTCTTGGCAATGTGTCAACTATTTCCTGAAGCTGGTTGTAGGAATCGTCCTTGTCCTCATCGGTTGCTTCATTTGTTGGGGCGTATATCTGCACAATGTTCATGTTGATGTTCTTGTTCTTTGTAGTAAATGATGCCAATATAATTCTCCTTCCGTAGGGTTCCCATCCCCTCAGTGACCTCTGGGCGTGCTTGCTCAAGATGATCGCTACTCCTTCTGTATGCTTTTTGTCCTCCCTTCCAGAATACAAAATCTTTTCCCCAGAGTTAAGTTGTTTCAGTCCGGACTGTATCCAGCGGGTCTCGCTAACTCCAAGTATGTGCAGTCTGTATCGCCTCATCTCCATTGTAACCTGGGCACTCTTTCCTGCTTCATACATGGAGCGGACATTCCACGACGCAATCCGGAGTGACTTGTTTGATGAAGGAGCAGTCAGGCCAGTGGAGTCCTTTCGGCTTTGTCCATTGTCCTTCATTGAATCTACAGGTGCAGATGCTCCCCCTTCTCCCAAGATAAAAGACTGATTTAAAGTATTTGCTTGTGTTTCTGTAACTGGTTTATTTTTACAGGGTGGGTAGTTGGCCCACCGCCAACTGGCTCTTCTCGGGAGACCAGGACCTTTGCACCTTTAGTCGCCTCTTACGACACGCAGTATCACGTCAGATGTATTCTTTGCTGTCCCTCTTCGTTAGGAAATTTAAGGTAATTAAATTTGTGGCCCTGCAGGTCTGTTCATGAAACTTATTCAGATTGTTCTTAGTGTGTGGCATGGTACGAAAGATTAATTAGTAAATACCTCTCGATTTAAAATGCAGTCATAACACCAATAACTCATAATATCCACCCCGTAACATCTGGGAGCATGGAGGAAACTCAATATGCAGGTTTGTGTATTATATTCATTAAACGTTCTTCTGTTACAGAGAACATATAGCAGCATATTTGGGATCTGGCAAATGTATTTGTAATAAATGGGAATGCACAGTAAACAAGAATCTATTACCCCATTCGTGTTTCTATTCTGGCTACTTGTGAAGCGTGAGCTGGCTGACTTCCTAACTACACGGCCGCCCTGATTTGTTTACATTTTTCAGCCCTATGACAGCCGCTGCTGCGTGCCTTCACTAAAATGGAAATTGTAGTAACCATGTCGCATCTATGACAATGAATTTTGACATACTTATTGAGAAATGAATGAATTAAAAGACGAACCTATTTAAATTTACATCGTAATGCCAAAATCTGCTTGTTGGTTTTGTGAACGTGAAATGCTGAATGGGGATGTGTGACACGACCACTGAGATAGACGGACAATACACGTATTACACACTGTCGCATCCCATCCCGTTTGTAATCCAAGCACACAACGCCACCCACATAGAGGCACCGTGCTAGTTTATGCATGTACTATATACTACAAGCGCGTCCTGACCAATACATGATGTAGGCTTAGAGGGATGACCATGTATAATACAGTATATTACTTGTCGGCCTAACTCACGCTTTATGGTTGAAACTGGGTCAGTGGGCATCTGGAGACTACCTGGTGATGTCATTTACTATATTTATAGCTGTTCATGCACTGTTCTTCCTTTCAAAATTGTATACAAAACTGGGGGACACTGGCCGGCTGGATATGGCCAGGTTGAACATGTGGCGGCATCATAGCCGGATTTGGCCAGGCTGAACAAATCGTGGTCCATATTTTAAGGCCAAATTCGGCCAGGTTAAACAAGAAAGGGCTAAGTAGGTTCCATTGTAACAGTAATCAACAGAATTTTATCAAATAAAAAAAAAAAAAAAAGGCTGCCATCAAATTCTCGTTAATCTACCTTTTTCATAAAGTCACAATGTAACACAAATATTTTCCATGACCAGATTCCTACTAAATCAAATTCTTTAATGATATATCTTTTCACCCATGAGCAGCACATGAAAGATTTGCTTTAAAAGGTGATGTCTTGTTTTGCAGTGCTCCTCTCAAGTTAAAAGCACAGAAAACATCTCCCACACAATGAACAAGACTTACATCTTTATCAGTTTCCTCTTTGATCATCTCCTCTACTTCTACATCGAGCTCTTTAGGAGTGTCTTTGGGTTGATCTTCTCCTCCGGTATTAACTTCCTGCTTCACCGAAATCTCTGCTTCTCCTCCGACTACCTCCTCCTCAACTGCTTGAACCAAGGGCATAAGATTGGTTTCTTCTCCATCTTCCTGGTCTTTTGTGTCTTGAGATGAATCAATACTACGAATACCTGAATAACAAGTGCCATGCCAGATTTGAATTTAATTGCAGAAACAAAATCACCTTAAATTAATCTAATACAAACTTGTGACATGGAAGTATTTAAAACTCCTGAAACCATAATGACTTTAACACCAGGAACTAACCCCCCTCCCCCCCCCCGACGCTTATATAATCACATAAGTCATTTTGTGTCATATAAAGCATAATTATTTCACTCTGTCCCACTGCAATTCTTTCAAGGAAATTCGCCTGCAACCACAGTTTGAAATTATGGAGAAAAGGACACATAAGTCACCTTACTGCACAACTGTTTTTATGATCTCGAGATTCTGGTGCTACAAAAGTTGTCATTAATTTACACTACTCTATATTTAAAACTTCCACTGACAATGAATCAAAATCTCATGGCAATTCTTTCAGACAAATTTGATTCTGATTGATTGCTTGAAATTATAGTTATGCATGCACATTACAGTTATGCACCTGTTAAGTTACTTTCCCCAACATCATCAGATACAGTCTCCACTATCAAGTCGTCGTTAATTTCTTCGGCAACTGCACCTGTGGAGGTTATCACGGTCTTGTCTGATGAAGAAGTTGTTGTGGTGGCTTTACTGCCATTGGCGACCTGGCTCTGGCCTTTGGCTGTGGACAGCAACCGAGACAGAGTTGGTGCAGCTGTGAGAAAACAGAAACAAGCAAAACAAACACATGCAAGTCATGCTGGTACAAAAGCAGCCTGTAACTAAGGCAAGCAATGTGACAGATGTACAATACCTTGTATATTTTCACTTACTTGAAGCATTTGTGTATCCCCTTCCATTGAATGAAAACAATGGGAAAACAATGGTAATGTTGCACGATAGGGTGACTGCACTTGATGAGAGCAAGAATGTAAAGTTGCAATCACGGGCAACAACCATTTGTTTCTTATTAATTTTGAGATTTGTCACACAATCTCTTGTGCCAAAATAATCATGTTCACATGCAAGAAGCATTACATAATGATCCTAGAAGTGAAAACAAGATTTGCATACACAGCTTGATTTACTTTCTCTTATGTTAAGACCTGAACAAATCTTGTGGAGACCTATTGAGCTGCATGATCTATGAAACCAGTTAGTATTTTACTACGGCAGTGAGACGTCCTTTCTTGGTTTCATCTTCTCACTGATAGTTCATCTTAATATTCCCCCTTAGTTTAACCTTGGCAAAATTATTTTATCCTCTCTGTGACTATGCATATGTCGTGCCTAGATCCTGAAAATGCCTAAGTTCTTGAATTAGGCAGTCTTATGCCTAATTCGTGAAATAGGCAACAGCTGTGCCTAACTTGTGAAATCAATGTTAAATTTTGCCTAGATTGTGAAATTTCATGTTTTAGGCTGCCTAAGTCATGAAATTAGGCAAATTTTCAATTTAGGTACGACTACTCAACAATTTAGGCAATAATGTCTTCAGAGTAGGTAAAATCCTTGCCTAATGTGTCAAATCAATTTCCAGGTTGTGCTTTTAAAGTGCAGTGTACAAAATTAAATAACGTTACAAAGAATGTGAACATTTGAAATGTTTTGTTTTTTTTAATTTCAAATGATCAAGTCTGCATTAGACCCGTAGGGTTGAAGGACAAATTTCACATAATTTCAAAGCAAAAAAAAAAACGTATCATCAACCACAACTATAGAATACTCCAAACGAGAGGCACAAGTATTCAATCTATCATCAAACAAAACGTTCCAATTCCAAACGTCAATATAAAGTCACAGAACAAGAAACAAAAGGCCAATGTAACGCTTCAAAAAAGGGAAATCCACTCGATTTTCTTATCTTACTTGCTCTTGTTCTTACAAGATGAATTATTTGGGTGGCACTGACTATGGCAATAGTTCTTTGCTTTCTTGCACTTGCATCTGGTTGTATCGCACTTCCCATTGCAAGAACATTTTTTGAATCCTTGTCCTCCATGTCTTGAGTGAAGCTGAGCAATGGTTCTCATTGGTAGGGCAGTGTCCTTCACCTGGTCAGCAGTGACAATTTGGAAATCGGCCTCAATAATTTGATTGCGAGAAAACATACTGTTTATGATGCCATGCTTGGTGCCAACTTGGTACAGGTTGTTGTGAACCTTCAGGACCACCCCAGGCACGTTTCTGCAATCAAGGTGCCCACTGTCATGATCACATTAGGATCATAAATGCCTTGCTAGGTCACGACGTCAGTGAGTTAATTTTTACGATCTTGTTGATTATAACCAGCGTAATTTGTCCTTGAGCTGTTCTCGTGAACAGTTTGTTTTGAAACACCTTTTTTCTGATGGATGGAGAGGAGGGGCGAGATAGAATAAATGTATAGCTAGGAATGACAGAGCAGTTCTCGACCCCGTGATTTTGATTAACATAGATAAGGGGCGAGTAAAGGTAGTTTATTTAGACGCTTAGTTGGCGTTCGGAAATTCGTGCATAAGAGTAGAAAGCACGGGGTTTGAAGATTTTAGTAGTTAATGTTTCGCATTTTAAATTTTGTCTAGACCGTAAAATTGACCTTGATTTTGGCGCAAGGCCATGACAAGCATAAATTAATATTGCAGGCTGAGCTGAAGCGACTGCACCAATCAAATGTATGAATCTGGACGGAAGGTCGAGACATAGCTTTAGTATTTAAACCCGTGCAGAGCTTAGATAGAGGCCACATGTAAACAATCCATTTACGAGGTGGACGGCGATAGTCCTCAGCCAGATGAGAGACATAGAGACGCAGTTGAGCAGTCCATATTGTGAGGAGCGTGATGTTTTAAAGCTCCAGAGCCTAAGCTACTTGGTTTGATATGAACCCACAGCTTTTACATCCAGCGCTCTCACTCCCAGTGAGGGCCGCATGGTGAGAGTCCATACTAATTTGTAATGATGAAAGTGAACCGTTCTACTTACTTTTGAAGACAGTTTCAGAGCTACCGCCAGACAACGCATGGTTGTACAAGCATTCTCCACGGCGTGTCTAGAGGAAATGTCCATATCATAACATGTCTCATTGAATTAATAGAATTTAAACTGTTATATCCGTCGCCACGTGCGCGGATTCTATTTGGCATCTAACTCATATGACCTGCAAGTAGTTAGAGTGAATAAGTTAAGTCTTTATAGAAAGCTGTAGTTTCATTAGTTAGATTCAGTTGCCTTTGAATTGATATTTATATTTATAATTATATTTGTTACATTAATTCCTGTAATTAAACTGCCCTACAGTTCTGCTAAAAATCAAAGCAATTGATTTATTTAGTTTTTAGAGTGCAAGTATTTTTTTTTGTGTGTTCGTCAATTGTGGGAGCGGACCTCGAAAGAGTGTCAGTCGAATTATCCCCATCTAACCCACATCGCGACACCCACGATCAAACTCACTGACTGGAACCAGCACGCAGTCGTCTTGCATAAGTGGAACAAGCTTGTCTCTTGTTGTTCGCAGCATTTCAGGACGGCTTTTTTCTTGTCCTTCACGTGCATCTTGTCGGCACTGCGTCAAGATGCTTGCATGGTCTTCAAAAGCTGTACTTGAAGTGGTGGCCCCTCCAACTGCACCCACCACCTCTGCACCAGTTTCAGTTGAATTTTGTAGACCGAGTTCTAGAGTTGTACTTGAAGTGGCAGCCTCTCCACTTTCAGAGAGACCATCGTTGCCATCAGCAGGTTCGACTCTTGTGGCTTCTTCAGGCGCTGCTTTATCACTTTCATCCACAGCTACCTCAGGCTCAACGCACTGCCCACCTGCAACTTGCATTCTGGACAGAACTTCCAAAAGGTCCTCTTCTTTTTCTAGCATTGCGATGACATCCTTTGGCAGGCACGTTCGTTCAAACCCAGACGTTTTCTTCCGGGCACAGAAAACTTCCAGTGGTGTTCTATTGTTCAGGTTGCGATGAGGGGATGAGTTTTTTTGCAGCTGGACGAATCTTAGCCCCTCAGCCCACTGAGTTGTGTCGTTGTCGATGGTCCAGGCTGTCAGCATCTGTTTGACATCAGCGTTGGACCGCTCAACAGATCCCTGACTCTGAGGGTGACGAGGGGATCCGTGCACGATGGTGAGTCCGGGCCATATCTCGATCATTTCTTTGATCACGTGAGCAGTGAATTCCCTTCTGTTGTCACTTTGTAGCACAGTCGGTGGCGTAATCATGCAAAAAATGTCAATTAAGTTGTAGGCGGTTTCTGCAGCCGTCTTCGTTGTCATTGGACGAAGAAAAAGGAACTTCGAGAAATGATCTTGATAAATAAGGATGTATTTGAATCCTCTATCAGGCGCAGACTCCATCACGATCAAGTCGACCTGACCTCGCTCTAAGATGTTTTTGGTTTGCAGTGGTCGGACAACTAGTCCCTTATTGGGCTTAGTTTTCTTTTTCTGGCAAGTTGTGCAGTTGGAGACAAACGCTGCTATCATCTTCTGTGTCACATTGTCGTACTTGTCAGCAATGAAGAACCTCATCTTCTTCTCACCTCCATGCCCAGTTGACAGGTGTGCATCCCACAGAGCATCGAAAATTTCCAACTTGGGCAGAAGGTATTGGATGCCGTCATCCGGATTCTTCCTGAGCTGAAAAGAAAAAAAAATGTGTGGGTGTGTGTGTGTGAGAGAGGGTGGGAGAGAGAGAGAGAGAGAGAGAGAAAGAGAAAGAGAGAGAAAGAGAGAGAGAGAGAGAGAGAGAAAGAGAGAAAGAAAGAGAACAAATAATGTTGCAATGGAACGTGTTAACTACTACTACTACTACTACTACTACTACTGCTGCTACTACTACTACTACTACTACTACTGTCTCTCTCTCTCTCAATTTAGCCCAACAGCACGCCAATAGTAAACAAAGTAAACAAACACACTAACATTGACACATGCGCAAGTGTTGTACTGGAACGTGTTGTTAAATCCTCTCTCTCTCTGTCTCTCTCTCTCTGTATGTGTATGTGCACGCATGAGTGTGTTATTGTGTGTGTATGAGTGTAAGTGTGTGTGTGTGTGTGTGTGAGTATTTGTGTGTGAATGTGTGTACTGTATATGTGCCAAATAGGGAATAAATAGTACAGTATTTAAGGCTTACCTTGATGATTTTCTGTAATCCTCCTACTTCCATAATCTCGAACTTTTTTCGCAGGTAATACAGACTTTTGTGTTTTTCAGAAACTGCACCACTTAACTGGTCAATCATGTCTTGGTATGTTTCCTGGTCCGGTAAACAGAATTTGGTGTAGCCTCCATTTTCAAGATGCTCCTCAAAACGAAGACGAAATTGTAACTTTTCAGTTTCCATGGCTGGATTTGGCTAACACTGACAAGTCAGGTGCTGATGTGTAGTATTGACTGAGGAAGTGTTCACTCTCTATTTTTGGACATCACGCAATGTAGTGAGAGACGCGCACGCAGGCGGATGATTTGACACATTAGGCAAGGATTTTGCCTACTCTGAAGACATTATTGCCTAAATTGTTGAGTAGTCGTGCCTAAAATGAAAATTTGCCTAATTTCATGACTTAGGCAGCCTAAAACATGAAATTTCACAATCTAGGCAAAATTTAACATTGATTTCACAAGTTAGGCACAGCTGTTGCCTATTTCACGAATTAGGCATAAGACTGCCTAATTCAAGAACTTAGGCATTTTCAGGATCTAGGCACGACACATGCATTTCAAGAATTGTGATGTGTAAGCTCTAATACACAAATGTCAGCCATGAACTTCCTGGTTTCAAAAAGATTTAACATACTGCATTTTTGATATTAGATAACATTTCACTTCATGTACAGAGAAAGCATGAATGTTGAAACGCCATTAATCTAAACCATCAATGTCTGCCACTGCAACACTTTAATCCAAACCAACAAAGGTTATGTCACTGCACTACTATTCAAAGCCAAAGCATCAAAGTATTGATAGTAAAATGCCATATTAAAGCAATTTATGCACACAAATTAAATATTAACCAAGTTTAACAGTACAGGTAGCAACTTCTACTGAAGCATCTTACTATAATTGAGCTAGAGGGTGAACCTGTAAGCAGCTAAAACTTCGCGACTATGCTATCAAAAATGATGAAACTTGGTGTTCTGCATCAATTTATGACGAAGAGTTACATGGACACATTTATCTGGGACAAAATTCAGGCTTTAATATTATTTTTTAACGAAATTTTTGAGTCGCGAAAAAGGAGGCACATTTTTGTTGAATAAACTGGAAAAGTGTGACTGGAAATTGCACCCTACGTAACTATTTACACATTGCTGGCCGAAAGTCAACTTACACATCAGTGTATTTTGCAAGGAATTGTGGTGTAACAAAACGATATATTAGTCTTTGCATTGAATTCAAGTGCTGTTATGAATGCGACCTAGATCTAGATATACAGCTTGGACTTGATGCATGCAAGGAAAATTTGCAAGATTTATCTTGCCGGGGTCCGGTAGTATAATTAATTATCTAAATTTTACCATATCAGCCAATTGTCAGGATGTAAACATGAAACACTGTAATGAATTTGCAGGTGCCAAGCAAACACATTGACAGTTCACACATATAGAGAGCATGTCATTCATGCATTATACAGACAATACCAAGTCAGAGTAACACAATGTTCATTTCCAGTTTACATAATCTCAAATTATTTCAATTTCATATTGCATGTATGAAATATACTGGTGTACATGCAAACAGCTGTGTAAGTTATGAATTTCTCTGCAAGTCAGTAAACAAGAGATGGAACTGAAAAGTGAAATATGGCGAATTCTCCTTTATCTGGAGCTTATTATTTAGACTCACAAGAGAAGGGCTGGTTAGAACCAGTTTTGGCATTAAAGGGCTTGCAACAAGGGTGCCAGCATGTTACCCTAAAAAGCCTGCAGGCAGGAACCAGAAAGTCTGAAAAGCCTGCAAACCTTCGGAGTTGCTACACAACCGGCCAGGAATATCACAAACCATACGAAACATTGTCAGCCACAAAATAAACGATTAAACGGAGTAAAGAGATGCATAAGATGAGAAAAGAGAAGACAAACTGTCACAGAGAGATTGAAATTTCTAACAAATAAAAATATACAATAAGCCAAGTTCCTATTTCAAGTTCCTAAAGTATATTTTTTTTCTACCTAGATGCACCTTGAACTATGTGACGATGTATATTGCAAAATAGATGCGTGTAGATTTATAGTAAATTATAGCACATATTATTCCTGTTCATTCTGCAGTTTGGCACTGGGTATCTCCAGCATTCAAAATAAATTGTATTCTATAATTTCAAATAGGAAAACATCAGGAAGCATACTATCATTGAGCAGTATTTATGCAAGGTGACACGAACACTTGTTAAATGTGTCTCAGAGAGTATGAATTTGTCTTGATGCATTGGATAAGGTTACTCACTGTAGCCACCAAATGTACTATAGAAAGGCGACATAATATATTAAAGATCTACTAAGCCATTTATGTAAGAAATTTCATGTTTTCATCAGATTATGACAGTCTAGGACTCTGGGAAATGAATTTTCAGACCTAATATATGTTTAGCCTACAGCAGATTTGGAACAGAAAAAAAAAATGCCAGCCACAACATTGTTAAGTTTGGTGGATCTTTTTTCCATATTTTCATCCTAAACATGCCAGTCCATTCTGTTGGCTTTGATCCCAATACAGTCGCACTGTGTTTTTTTACTTAGTCTTCTAAGCCAGCATTAAACATATTACATACACATATACTTTTTAGCCTATAAAACATTACCGCTGATTGAAATTCGATACCCCATCTTGGATGCGTTGTGAGGGAAAAAAAATTATCTTCCATGCCTAGGCCTAACTGCTAGTCAAATCGTGGTGGCGATTGAACTGTCACAGCCGTGTAATATAATGCAATGTCTCACAATTGGAACGTAAACTAGGGGGAAAAATGCAGAGACTGTGCTCATTTCCATTACTAGTACAAAGTTATGATGATACAAATATGCCCAAGTTTTGTATGGCTGACACAGGCGTGCAACACATTTTCATTGCTTTTATTTGGCCAGCATACTGACGATATGGGACCCATGGCTTGCAATCACTTCTTTCACTTTTAACCATTCTCAAAAGGATACATTTTTTATTTATTCATGAGAAACGACATGTAAATAGATGAAAGAAAAAAATGAAATCATAAACAACAATAAAATGAACAACACTTACAACTAGAAGGTGGTGTAGTTAGTGGGTCATCCTGGGTTACTGGAGTTCTCAGTAAAGACCTTGATGCTTGAGACAAAATGGATTGCTGATTTCCTTGAGAATTCTGTTGCTGCACTTGTTCCTGTTCCTGAGTAAAAATATGTTAAATTTTAATACCTCTTTATATTAAAAACACTCTTGCCAACATTTTCAAACCCACAATCACAAGGCTATAAATACCTTGAGATTCAAAGTCAGTTACTAATTAAATTAACACAGCAGTTCTGTTAGAGTACTTAATAACTTCACACAAGTGAGTACACTCTGTCACAGGTATAAAGATGACACTTTTATGTATCTTTTTGTCTTCTTTTTAAACACTGGAAAATCAGAGGCTGTCACAAGCATCTTACAGTAAAAAAAATGATGATACATACATGCCACAGCCTATTCTTGACAATTTAAGACAAATTCATAATTTTAGGCCTTATGACTGGAGACTGTACCTGTCATTCTGACATTCCTGCCAGACATATCTATGACATTGGATATTCTCCAGAAGTGCATCTGACCATTTGGAAATCAAATGAACTAACTGCAGACAATATATATATTTATATATATCAAAAAGCATTTGAAGCCAAATACATAAAGCCTTCAAGATCCATATTCATATAATTTGTCAGGCCTGTTAAATGCATAGTTTTCTACATTATTATGCAAACTTCTATTAAAGCAGAATAAAGTAATGCTGCTCACATAATAGGCACTAGTACTAAATTACTAAACCATATTCCCTTTCTCCCCATGGAGTGACAATCTTACTAATGCTCTTTTGCCTCTCATCAACAGCAAACTGTAAAGACTACGCATGCGTGGTGTGGTATACTATATTTTATTCTAAACCTGTACTTATTATTTCTTTCAAACTCAATCCATTTTAATAGTATCGGCCTGTACTGTACAGCAATATAAAAATCTTGCCAGAAATTTTTAAGAGTACTAGTAGTGCATTTCTCTATTACAATAGAAAAGTGGGCACAGTATTGTATTAAACAGTATTTTCAAACCATAACAAGCTTAATCGATTGCTTACGAACAATTGCCCTTGATATATGCATCACTGAAAGTACTCTTCTCAGAGCTGGGCTTTTTCCTCATGTTATAACTATTAGTAAGTTCAGATATCCCCCCAAGATAAATAAACTGTTCTCATTCATATTTCACAATAGAGACAGTATTCAAACCTATGAAAAACATGGTTTCTTTCTAACATGAATGAAGAAAACAGGGATAAAAATACACACTAGTTTAAGTTGTTGAAGCCCTGTAGCAGTTTTGACCTCGCTTTTGAGAAGTGATGACAAGAGATGTGAAGCTGAAGGCAATTTGGTGTCTGTTGTTGATGATGTTGATACAATAGGTGTGGATGTGAGGAAGTTTGTACTTGAGGACTGAGTACCCTCTTCATCAGTCAGCTGTAAAAGAAACAGTGACTTGCTAGGTGATTTCACGCAACATTATGTATCTTTGGACTGGAAGATATATTTGAAAGTGACAGAAAATAAAAGAAAATGTTAACCAAACTTGTCAACCATAACCGCCATAAAGAAATCTAATTTAGATTCAGTGCTGCAGGCAAAAGTACACATATTGGTACATATAATAATATTCCAGCCTTTAAGTGTCCATGACAATATTCTTGAAGTTAACAATTTTGCTTCATTTTTCTTTTCAAAGACTCTACAGGAATAGTGTAACACAATTGTCATTTCCCTACACAATGCTCTAAGAATTCTATACAAATATTTGTCCACTTCTTATACATAAAAGTACTTCCAAAAACATTCTAAAAGATGGAGTTTTAAAACACCATGCCTCAGCACTGAACAACTAAGCAAGTATTCCAGTATAACAGAAAGCTTTTGGTATTTGTGGCAACAAGACAAAAAGAAGCCATGAAGTGAGAATGATGTTAAGAAGCCAATAAACTTACTGTCGATTAGAGATTAGACACTGAGATATATACTAAACTTTGATAAAATAATATTTATTTTTCAATACTGCACTTTCTTTATTATGTTCAGGTAATTGTGTTTATATTGCATGCTGTAAAAATCTTACGACTGAGATGTCTTCTATAGAATCTTGAGTGCTTTCATCAATTTCACCAAGGGGTGTAGCGGCATCAGAAGCTTCTGTCACTGAAACAACAGGATTTAATTAATGATACTGACAATTGATAACAACATGAAGTCCAAGGGTCTTTAATACCGCAAAGTGTCAGAGAAATGCAACACTAATAACACGCCTTGAAAGTCATAAAAAGATGCGCATTCACTTATCGTGATTCATAAATTCTCAAATAACAGTTAAACACTATCAATGGAAAGAAGGGGCAATAAGCAAAGCATACATATATGCTATATGAAATTTTCAAAATTGTATTCTGGGATTATTAACAGCATCTTTCGCAATGTATGGAAAATTGTCCATGTAAACCATATGGGAATACAATCATAATCAATTAAAAATTGACCACAGGAGTTTTTCATGCTTTTTTTAATGCCGTGCAAAACCACTAAAGCTCTCCCTTTAACAATATGGGAATCTGGCTATGGATTGTGATCACTTTCACAAATAAATTTCTAACCAGTGACTACCATGAAAGTTTCTTTACCTGATGCTTTTGATTCATCATCATCGTCTTCTACTTTGATTTCATCTTTCACTTGTTCTTCTGAAGCTCGTTGCTCCCTGAATAAGACAACAAAATATATGCTTCTGGTACTGTTGCATAAACATATCATGAGCGCCAAAGAAAATGAACATTTATTACAGCGGTTACCGATTGCAACCTTTCTATAACATAGGGAATATTATTGCACATGAAATTTTTCTACTGAAATCCATCGGAAAAAATTACCTACATGACACTTTATGAAACAGTATCACCTAAAAACCAAGTCTTATTTGCTACTGTCTTAATACAATTAAATGAAGACTGGGCTTGCCCTCCTTTGCACAAGCTGAATGTAAGGCCTAAGATGATTTGAATTTGCATTCCCTGTTACTTTTCTATCCAACTGAAGGAATTCTACTGAGTGAAGCATTTGGCAGTACGATAATTATATCAGTTATTTCTAAAGCACTGGGCTTCTGCTTCCAACATGTAGTTTCAGATCCAGTTTCATACTTTTGCATTTGGTGTAATGCTTTCTCCCCACCACTTCTCATAATAAAAACCTGGTATCTTCATTCTCACACCTGTATAGTGCGATATGTATGCATAATTCTAGAGATTTTCCCTGCTGAACAAGTATTTAGTTTAAGAACCTGTTGCACCAGCAGTCTGCATTAACTATCAAAGCTGATTCCACATACACAATAACTGTTCCTCATTTCAACATTCTCCCCCTCTTCCTGAAAATCTATGTCTCTGTCTATGCTTTGGCTTTCATCATCCTCGTCTTCAGCTACTTCACTTTCCAGGATCCACAACTGTGTGGCGCTCCAGGAAAACTCATCGGATGATGCACAGGCTGCTTTTGAGATACAGGCCTTCAAGGTCATTTTTCTCAGTTTCTCCGGTTACTACACCTGACACTTTAAACGGCCATATCTCAAAAACTATTTGAGATATTGACTTCAAATAAAAAGCAAAATACACAGAAAATGCCCCTCTTTCATAATACATATATAATCTCAAAATGTGAAATTTGACTCATGTGAAGGGTTTTCCTAGAGCACCACACAACCTGTGAGAGTTTGATTTGCTTAAGGGCAGTTGTTTCTACTTTCTGTGGCTCAGTTTTACAATAAAGCTGAAATTTTATTGCTTTACCAAAGCCATCAATATAAATGTTAGTCTGAGCATTCCCAATAGGAGTGGCCACAGTATAACTCACTCTTGAATTTCCGTCCAAACCCCTTTGATGCGATCATCCCACTGTCCAGCCTTGATAGCTTCCACCTCTGACTTCAGCTGCCTGCAATTCCAGACTGATGTGTTTAGCCAGTGTAAAAATTAATACAAAAATTATGATATCAAATACTACTGAGGTGAGCACAAAACTCAAAATAATTTTATGATCAGTTTTAAAGAATTCCATGAACTGCCAGGAATACAAATGAAGAAGTGTTGAGACAAGCAGATGAAAAGACGACACTCGTAAACAAAGTCAGAAAAAGACAGGGAACATTCTTTGGACATATAATGAGAAGACAAGGACTAGAGCCTTTAGTAACAACAGGGAAACTTAATGGAAGAAGAAGCAGGGGACGACAACGCATAATGATGCAGGACGACCTAAAGGCCTGGCTGGGAATGCACACCACCAACGGTGTCATCAGGGCTATGGAAAATTGTGAGAGATGGAGGGTCATGATCGCCAATGCCTGCCGGCATGGCACTTAATGATGATGAACTCCCCCCTCCCTTCCACATCTGAATCACTATTCAAAGTTGATAGTTCGCATCATTTAGTACTTACAAACCGTTTAACTTTTCATTCTCACATCTGAGGAGCTCGCACTAGTATACTTACTTAAACTGTTGCTGCATTTCCATAACTTCTTTCTTCAGTTGTTCACTTCGTTCTATTGTCATCCTTCTCATAATCTGTAGGCTTGGTGTGTCTGACTCAGATCTGTCTCCACCTCTCTTTCGCCTTCAATGACAAATCAAATGAAAAACTAAAAACCAGCAAACAAAATAAATAATTATTCTTGACTGGCTTTTATTTGCAAATGACAAATAATGAACTTTGCATTAGAAGTCAATTGCCCTTTGACAAAATATTGCCACAGAGTTTCACTTGACCTGCATTCTCTAATGCCAAATTACAGATCCAGAGGATTGGTAGATGAGTGTTCAGTTATTTTCAACATAGTTGGAACAGACATGCTTATGGAATAAAACAAATCAGTTTTTTCCCCACTCACTTCTGATTTCAATCCATGGATGCACCAGGAAAACATTTTACCACCTTGCTTGGCATACTGACACAAGAACCATGCAGATGTATTTGTATTAGGACTTCTTTTCGCCTGTTCCATACTCTTTTACTTTATATCCACAATGAAAAGAGCTGCTCTGTCTACATATATTATGCACAAAAATATCTTAAAAAGACACATTAAAAGTATCTTTTATGATATAAAAATAAAGTCTTACTTTGGTTGCTCCAGTTGTTCCATAAGGTCATAATACTGACGAAGACAGTTCTGAAATAAATTTGAATTGGTGACTTATTTTAACAATTAAACAAAAACTTCCATTTTAGTTTCATTTTTATTTAGGCATATTATCAGAAAAAGCAACCCCCCAAGCATTACTTGAGAGTGAGAAATAAGTTATGATTTATCAATGGAGAAAATTCATCTCCTTTTATCAATACATAAAAGTGTTAGCTTGAGAAACAACCATCTGCACTGAGCTCAAGATAACTGGTGACAAACTGAGTG
Source organism: Onchidella celtica (assembly GCA_963931925.1). Taxonomy (NCBI): domain Eukaryota; kingdom Metazoa; phylum Mollusca; class Gastropoda; order Systellommatophora; family Onchidiidae; genus Onchidella; species Onchidella celtica. The sequence continues at coordinate 51,788,742 of OZ007567.1, read as the reverse complement.
GACGACAGGGTACTTCCAATCCCTGCAAGATCCGTTTAATCTCATTTTCACACACTACGTGCTTACCACAATGAAAAATGATATTTAACTGCCCAGACAGTTTTATTTCTGACACAAATCCACAGTGTTACTTTGTAAGCTTGAATGTACCTTGGTGTAACATAGCTTATTTGTGCGCGCTTCTTTTTGTGGATCTAGAGACTACAATGCCACTATTCTGCAGAAATGCCCACCTAACCTTTCCTCCTGCCGCACCATGAGGGGCAGGGAAGTTTCTAGCATTTGGCATGCGACCATAGTAGTAAACTCCCCCCACGTCAAAACATTTATCGGCAACTGGGTATTTTTACTTCCAGATTATCCTAGTATTGCTGCATCCCAGATGAAAGTTTACTAACCTTCTGGTGAAACCATTCTGGAGGTCTGTTTGGTTCTGCATAGGGCTTTATTGCTCTGCTTACAGAAACCCTGTTAAAATTGAAAACAAATAAGACAGTTGGTGAAATACCACTACAAATCCATGAACATTGTGTTTTCATGTTAAAAGCTTGTTAGTAGTGAAGTAAAACCAAAGAAATCCATTTCTGCTTTAAAACAACAACAACAACAACAACAAAATTACTGAAGAATTTCATATGGTTTGAAGCTAAAGCTGTGTATCACAATTTCAATTGATTAAACACAACCCCATAAAAATGAAAAAATTATTATTATTCTACAGCACACCTATCCCCAATTCTAAACCTTCCACTTTCAGTATGACCTATCTTCGTATAATTTCGACAGTAGCACAATCACATGCTTTTCAGTGAACTACACAATATTGTAACTAAAAGTGCACAGTGTAAAAAGATCTACCATTTCTACCACAAAATTTGAGCATATGACGCTATTGTCGAGTCAAAGACAAAAACAACAATTCTGCAACAAACCAATGCCGAATATTTTTGGATTAAATCGTGCCATTTAGTGATTTACTTTGCAAATAGTACTAATGTGATTAGATCTGTTCTTCGGGTTGCTGAAATGCAAATCTAACTCTCACAGGTCTGAACTTCTGTGGTCTGCAAGTTGCACACTTGGCAAAGAGAAGATGTACAAATCGAGTTAAAAAAAATACAACTAGATGAAATGAACCAAATCAACTATAAAATAAAACTAATCTCTTTGCAATTAGCTTCAGGCCTCTGATGCCTTAAAAACAAAAAGGAAAAAAATAACATTACCAATTCTGGTCTCCTATTTTAAAAACTGCACTGGCAAGACACAACTTTTCTCTCACAGACCAAACATCCAGAGGCTTCTTTGGTTTCAATCCTGTGTTGAGAATATATATAGATCATTTTATCTACTTGATAATCAGGTGAAATGTATACCACCTATAAGACTGCTATCAAACTTAAGTAACCTAATGTCACAAAAAAATTAGGAAAAGACTACCCAATACGTGACATGCCAGTATTGCCAGACCGCACCTTTAAATGTACCCAGCAGTTAATCATCAAGCTTCAGATAAACAAGAAAATATCACTATGAAAGACTAGGGGAGAGAGGGAGCCCCTCTGCCCCCACGCACAGCACGTGATGCACATGCACACACACTGCCCTGCCCCCCTGTAAGTAATGTCATTGTCCGGATCCACATACCCTGGCAGTTTGGAATATTTCATTATTATAAGAAAATATGGCCATGAGACGCATTCAGTATGCCAAAAAATTATAACATAATTAGTTCCTGTCTATGTCTACTTTATTGACGTAAATGACGTTGAATACATCGATCTAACTCTGCTTTGCCTTAAATTGTCCTTAAAATTACTTAAAACTGAACACAGTAATGTTGTCCATTGACATTAAAAATTCAGAAGGAAAAAAATATCAATTTCAGTGCTGTGCCTTCCTATAGAGGGCTAACTCGCCACAGCCCCTTTGAGCATGCCCGTTCTCAAATCGACTCCTTGTATTTTTAGGGGTCCGTATACCCCGCAGTCTGAAATATTTCATTACTGTATCAAAATCTAGCTATGAGAGACACTTGGAAGACCTCCCCTGAACAATGCTCATTTCAAGCTTACTATCAAAACTAGAGTGCATTCAATGCCAACCGCCTACTTGCAGAGCAAGAACACCTAGCAAGGTGCCTTCCTTGGTTTTATGGCTGCCCTCATAGGATTCAAAACGACCCTCTCAGTTTCATAATTACCTGGTGACATTCTTAAAAATTTTTATAGAGCCACCAATTTGCTCCAGAATATCAAGTTTTACAACAATACCATGTTTTTTATTTTACATTTCTGTAGTTGTGTGAATAACTGACTGAGGGTGCTGGCACACAATGTAATTTCTACCAGTATGTCAGCTGATTTTTTATTCGATCTAGGGTAAAATATGGAAATATTTAGAGGGTCATCAAAATCATAAGTACATCTGCCAACATGGTTCTATAATCACAGCATTTGTTCGCTGCTACATTTGCATTATGTGTGCTATATATTTTGGTCCCAGTGCTTCCCTCATTAATTTGCAAAATTTTATCCAAATTTTCCATCACTGAGACTAGTCAGGTGCAAGGCAGTATGTTCAGTAGACTGTCAACCATGCTTACAAAAATGTGCCGCCCGGGTGCAGCAAGATGTCTCAGAAGGCCACCTGCGCAACTGAACAGGCCTATGATCTAGAGTCTAGATCTCAACAAAATTCACCCCTGAGTCATAATTATAGTCATATATAATACTGACAGCAAACTATCACTTTCCTTTGATGCTGCTGTTTGAATCTTTAGCATCTTTGCATTTATTTGCATGTCATCGTTCATTTACTGATTTAAGGACAAAAAAATTATTATGAACTAGATAACCTACCGGGCATTGCCCGGAATAAACAATCATGTGCCCCCTCTCTCTTTCATATAATAAAAGTAATAAACTTGCTTCAGTCTTGCTTCAGAACTCATGCGCACCAGAACATTAGGCACCAAACTGAACGCTTGATACGTTTACTTTTTATGACATGTACGGTACTATATATTACGAAACAAACATGCAAAAATACAGATGTTACATATCAATAAACATTGTTAAATGTTATTTTTTATAAATACATGCTTGAAGTAAACAACTTTTAATTATAGCCATCATCTTCCTAAATCTCAATTGCCACCTTCCTGCCAAATTTAAGACCTGAAGAGTGTATAGTTTGGTCAGTTAGTCATGCCAAAGGTTGCAAGTTACTGAAATATATAATAGATATGAGGAACGAAGTGTTTATCCGTCGATACTGTCAGATAAAATTTACCCTAGGATTTTTTTTATCCGTCAACATATTCAATTCTGTATTCGCGAGTCATTTCCCCTGATTCGAACCCTTTCTCCGTCTTCCTCCCTTGTTCCGTTCATCCCGACGCGATCAATGTTTGTATTGGGCAAGTGTTGAAAACGATATTGAAATTGGAGTGACTTGGAATTGTATTGATTTAATGGATACATACGAAGGTTCAGGTCTAATCTGTTGATATGGGTTTCTTGGTTTGGTAATGCTTACTTAGTACTAGTAAGACTTTCCTCACCCTCACAGTTACTCAGGGTTCTCAGTAGCGTAGTCGTTAGCATCTCTGCCTGTCAGTCGGGGGGGGGGGGGGGGGGTGGTGGTTCGATTCTCAGCACGGCAGAAATTTTTTTTTCATAAGTGTTTTCATCAGGAATCAATGTTCTTTTTTTTTAATCCAAGAACAATAACGGAATAAATCCAGTTTTTTTTTTTTGGTATCTACATCTGTCAATTGGGGAACAGTGGTTCGATTCTCAGCAGGGTAGGTTTTTTTCTTCTTCTTTTCTTATAGAAGTCTTTTTATCAGTAATCAATCTGTTTGGTAATTTTTTTTAAAATCCAGCTACATCTATTATATATTTCAGTAACTTTGCAACCTTTGGCATGAGTAACTGACCAAACTATACACTCTTCAGGCCTTAAATTTGGCAGGAAGGTGGCAACTGAGATAAGAAAAATGATGGCTATAATTAAAAGTTTATTTCAAGCATGTATTTTTTTTTTTTGCCTGGGTAAAATTAAATAAAATTCATCTCTAATATCCCCCCCCCCCCCCAAAAAAAAAACCGGCCCACCGGCGCTGCACTGTGGCGACGATGTGCCTGCTCCAGTTATAACTGGGCTGCAATGGCACAAAGGCAAATTTCCCAGATGGGATTAAAGAGTTACACAAATACAAATACAAATAAAAAATTTAACAATGTTTATTGCTATGTAACATCTGTATTTCTGCATGTTTGTTTCGGTTTACATAATTATATATTTCACAAAATCTCCACCATTGAACGCAAAAGGCTTTTTTATTAGACCACCTATACTAACCCAATTTTACATGTTCATTTCAAATACCGCGGAGGGTGCACGGAAGTTTTTATTATTTTGATTAGTTTGGTTCTTGAATTTATAGAAAATGCATTGTTTTATCGTGCTGTCACTTTCATCCTCCATCTTGACTCCATTCTGTTATAGTACCGTGCATGTCATAAAAAATAATCATATCAAGATTGGTACGCAGTGTCCTGGCGTGCATGAGTTCTGAAGCAGGACTGTAGATTACTACTTTTATTGTAAGAGAGAGAGAGAGAACATGATTATTTATTCCGGGCAATGCCCAGTCCGTCATCTAGTTAGGAATAAATCCAGTCTGCTTGTTTCTTTGTTTATTTTTTTGTCATTAGGCATTAGTCAACCCTGCAAACCCGAGCTTTATCCGCCGATACTGTTGACGGCCCAAGATCTGCCCATAATGTTGCCGGATAAACCCAAGTATCCACTGATAATGTTGCCGGATAAACCCAAGTATCCACCGATAATGTTGGCGGATAAACCTGGGCAGCATCCGCCAACATTATTGGCGGATACACTTGGGCAGTATCCACCGATAATGTTGATGGATAAGGGCAGCCTATGACTATGAGGAATTGCAAATTTTGGCACTAGATCCAGATCTGGAATCTGGTAGCTCTAGATTCTAAATTTAAGCAATCCCTATCCTACCACCACATCCCCCCCCCCCTCGCAAAAAAACAAAACTGACCAGCGCTGCACTGTAGCAACCACATAGGCCTATTCCAAAGAAGTAGATCTATACAAATAGGCCTACAGTGATTCTAGTATTAGCGATGTGCGCTCCCGTTGCAATCTTTCATGATTAATCTACAAGTTGAGCAACCTTGTTTTGCATTCGATTGGGGGATGTTGTGATGAAAAGAGTGACTGGGGTCAGTACGTCTACGAGTGCAAAGAAGGAGTAGAATCTAGATCTAGGTCTAGGTCTAGATCTAGATCTAGGGTTAGATTAAGTGTTCACTGATCATATTATTCTAGATCTGATGTAGTAACGGGCAGTCTACAAAATAATTGAAAAAAAAAACTGTGGACATGCACATCAGTGCCACGTTCCAATTTCTTTCCCCTTCCTCCCCTCCCCCAAAATAAGGTCCCATAATCAAACTTACGAATATTCGAACCTGACGGAGCCGCCATCTTGTGGATTCTTAACTGGCACGAGCGACGCTTAATTTGGCCAGGTTTATTTCATTCTTAGCTTATTAATATATTATTATATAGGCTCGTATTATTATGTTGGCCTGCGTGGTTCTATTTTTGGGCACATAGTATTCTTAGAGGTTGGGTTTCTCTCAGAACAAAAACAACAACAACGAAAACTTTGCCTACACATTCAGAGGAATCGGAATAACATAGTGATAAATTTTACATTGTGTGAAAACAAAAATCGCAGTGTATGCAATATGGTTGGGTTGTCTCATTATTTTTGTCACGTTTGATTTGTTATCCACTGGGCTGAGCTGACGTGTAGCATATTCAGTCGGTGCTGTCAGTATAATTTGTTTTGTTTTGTTTTGCTGTGCAGTGATGGCGATTGACAAGAACACAATGGAATTAAAGCGAATAATCTTATTAGAAGATTGTTATTCGTTTCAGTGTAAATTTCACTTTTTGTCATTCAATCAGTGTATCAAATGCATAAGGAAATGTCTTGATAGCCTGTTTCAGAATTATGAATTCGTGACTTATCAGTGCATTTATTAAATTTACTGTCTATGTTAAACACTAACACATGCATGCTGATTTGCATCAATAAATATTATCTACCGGCATATAAAAATGGACTTGAGAGGCGTTCTCCGCGAACTCCTCCATTGTCACAGGTTGTAGGGAGGTGAAGTTTTTAGGACTGATAAAGTTCATGCTGAGCTTGGTTTTGAAAAAGAAAATGTTTAACTTATGCTTGCTTTTTTTTGTGTACATCTTTTCAGACTGCCAAGCCATTAGCATTTGACTCACTGTTGGAGAGTGAAACAGAATTGGTGACATATCGTAGAATAGTTGTTCATAAGTTAGAAAGTGTCCCAAATAGGAAGTGCTTCAAAAGAGACAACTGTCCGTATGGGTTTTCTTGTTTTTATTATGTACTTCGGATGAGGTCCTTTAGTTTCTCGGGGGCCCCAGCCTGGTGCTGTTGGCCCCCAAATTATTTAATTTAATTTATTATGTACTCTCATATTATTCACTTATTCACACTCTACACGCATGGAGTTCTCGATGGTTGCTAAATTATGTATAATATTGAACAAAAAATATCAGACATAGAAGTGTAAGGTAAAAAGTATTTAACTTTGTGCAACTGGGTTTTCTTGAAGCCCTGTTTTCATCAGCCATCAACCTTTTTAAAGCTCTAAATCTGGTAATATCATCGTTAATTCATTTTATCATGCTGTAAATTAAATGGGACATAACTGCACAGAGAAGTGATCACATTCACTTCCCTTGCAGGGAGTGTTAATTTTCTTTTTAAAGAAAACAATTACTTATTTTACTTAACTCTGGGAAATAATATACACTTTTAAATGCTAAATACCTATTTAATATTATTTTTGAGAAAATCAGATTGTAATTTACTACTATTTTAAACTAATATTTGATTTCTTTCTGACCCAGATTTTGTACAATAAACAGCCCAAAGCGGAAGCAACACGTAGTTCACTGGCATAAGCTGCCGGCAGTATACAGTTGCACTGACTGCTATAATACTTAGCATAGTGCTGTAAGCTAGGGTGGAACCAAAAGCACTGAAATGGGTAACAATAATAAGCATATTCCGTTTAGTAAACTTAATAATGCGATCATACTGATTGGCCTAGATATATCACTAGGTATCAGCTAGATGTAGCCTAGATCTATGTGGTCTAGCCACTCTAGGTAGATTTTAGATGACCACCCCTCGAGCCGCATAGCCTACATGTTGATGTCGACCACCGTGGCACTTTGTAACAAGTGTCAGCATTTGCCCGGTAGAGAAACAATCGCAGACAATACTGATAAATAGGGCTGCAGAACATGTTCATCTCCACATGTTTAGCTGTTTGCCCTGCAAACAATCACAGTTCGTGACAGATGGACAATGCAGCAGTGCCCAATTTGTGAGCCATTGTTTCTTCGGAACCTGAACCTCAAAATATACATAGATTTGTCTAGATCTACATTATAGTTTATTTATTACATACATTATTGTATTTTTAAAACAAAACCCTCCATGGGTTTTGCATGTGCTCCAAGGAAAAAAGAAGATTTATGTCAAAATTCATTATTATAGATGTGACACTGACATGGGGACTACAACTTCCATTTCAGTGAAGGCACGCAGCAGCGGCTACCATAGGGCTGAAAAATGTTAACAAATCAAGGCAGCCATGTAGCCAGAAAGATGGCCATTAGAGCGGTTCACAAGTAGCCAGCATAGAAACACGAAAGGGTTAAGACCTAAGCAATCTGTCATCTGGATTCTGCTAAGAGAGTGAACTAGTCAGTAGTAGTTAAACAGGAATATTGAGCAAATTTTCATTTGGTTTTTCTCAGTAAAGCAGATCATAGAAAACATGGAAAGACTTCCGAATGCGTTTTGTGCCAGTTTTGCCGGATCGCTCCTTTTAATGTACACAGCAGTGTTCCCGATAACGCACGCGCGTGCGTCTGAGACGCACAGACAGGATGACATGACGCAGGGAAAAATCCACACAGAGTTTTACTGACGCACAAATTACAAAATTTGGGGGTGTCTGTGCGTCATGAAAGTCCGGCTTTCCGCAGAAGTGCGACTGTGTGATTATCGCGGTGCAGTGTTCTCAGAAACGGCAGATATTTCTCGGAAATGCGTTCATGCGTGCCTCTGACTTAGGCCTAATGCGTTGAGAGTTGCGGCCCTTCCTCTTCTCGCGAAGTATCGGGAGGTATGATTAGTTTTTCTGTTTTGAATGTTTTCATGGCGAATTATTCAATATCTGACAATGACTCTCACAATTTACAGCTGAGAGTCATGATGACTCTCACAAAAAAATCCTGTAGGGAACACTACACAGCAGGTAATTGTCATGCCCTAATTTTTAATATAAATAAAAAATATGCCTAGATAGATTAACTCACCATGTCCCCTTGCTACCTGTTGTGCACAGTCGCACCTACAGTTAGCGTCCTCATGGGGATCCTTACGTTCCAGCAGTTTGGAATATTTCATTACTTTGAGAAAATCTGGCCATGAGATGCATTCGGAAGCTTTCTCAAGAAATATCCAGCTTAGATGCGTCCATCAGATATGCGCCTAATTCCAACATGCAGATTTCCAGTTTTATCAGCCTGATAGCTTGTGATTTAGTGCATATATAGTTAACACTTTCTATCATTTTCATTCTTTGAGTTTAGACCCTGCTCAGGTAAGGAATGGTAAATGCCAACTTGATCTTTTCACCTGGAGGAGTTGTTGGTTGAACCTGTACAATTCTTTATAAAATTTATGCCGTAGAGTTACAGATTTATAGAATAATAACAAATCCATGGTAAATGTTAATGATGAGATGATGAACTTGCAGTGAACTGATGCTGTTTGGTTAGCATGAAGCTTTCTCAGTTACTTTCATAGGAGTTTTGAGAGTGTGAGTGTTAGTTCATAATTATCCAAAGACCCCCTAAACTTGAAACAGGTTACTGGCACAGGTAGTTGCCAGTTTTACCATTCCTCCTTTAAAATTTTACCAGTAATATGTGTGGCACATGTCAAGCTAAAGTGTCAAAGACACCAAACTCGAAGAATTTCCTTTCCTTTGTTCAGTGCTTATCATCCAATTTTGGTAATTGAAAATCATGAATATATGGTGAATTCTGGTCTGAACTCATGAGCATTTATTGGTGTGAGACTCATCTGATGTCAAGACTTTTTTTATATCATTAGATTGACTAATCCAAACAAGTCCTTCCGTATTACTTTGAATTACAAATTACTACAATTTCATGACCATTAAATGACATATTTATTTTCATTGTGGGAGAAATCAAATTCAATATAATGTGCCTAAGGAAATAAGCGGTATATCATTAAAATGAATAACCTATAAAATGTCATAGGATCACAAAAGAAACTTTAATGCTTTTTGTTCTGTTTTACAGCCTTGCCGTCAGCACCATCTGCAGCAGTGTCTCTCCTGCTCAGCATCACCATTTTTGCATTGATGCAAATCTTCAAGGCAGACATTGCCTCTAAGGAGTATTTTACAGTGGCAGGAGGATTTGCGGGATCAATTTTATTTATAACATTGCTGACAGTATCCTTTGATAATTACATTATAATGCTTTAGGTTGAAGTGTTGATTGATAGCACTGGAAAGAAAGTTTGTACAGTATTCAAATACATACTGGTGCTAATAACTGAGGGTGTCTTCACATTTTTTTTCTTTTAAATTTGATATGTGGGGTTCTCAGCCTGCCACAGATTTCAGGTATATATCTGCCTGGATTGATGAAGATCTGATAATTGTTCATAATTACTAGACCTTGACATAGCAAAGGCAGGTGGCATTTGCAGATTTAATGGACTTATGGATCAAGGGAGAAATCAGTTATAATGCATTAAGAGAGGTTAGGTAAAGAGATGTTCCAGCAATATTTTTTGCCTGAAATTACAGTCCATTGCCTTAACCTAGATCCAGTTTACCAGCAATGTTGAAACACTGTTGTTTGGGAAAGGCTTCCAAACCAAACTTTTCCCAGAAGGTAACTATGTACCTTATCTTATCATGTTATACATAACAACAGTAGACAAGTAAACAAAACAATTTGCTTGTCTTGTTTTCATGATAATTTTCTGTTTTTTCTGAAGAATCATTCATTCATTGGAATGACATGCTTTTAATCTGTCACATCTATTGAGTGAGACATGCTTTGAATTTTTCGGAGATCGAAAAAAAACTTGGCTATTAGCATCTCGCAGTTGTGTATCAAACTGGAGCAGTAGTAACATAAATCTGATTGACAAATAAGAGATAGAAAAATTACATTAAAATATAGGATGTTATACAGTCGCTTCAGAAAGGACATTTTTATTAACAAAGACTGAGTGCAGTTGCAGGGAGCGCGTTACTTTGCATACCATGCACATACACAATGTCTGCCTCAGAATAGGCAATATCTATATTAATAAAAGTGAAACTTTACGACAATTGCAGCGCGCCTTTCGCTACTCCTCCGGTAATGCTGATTTGGTGGCCCTCAGATTTTATACAGCACTTAGTATTGACTGTCGTCGTGTCCCCGGCACAGAAAATTAAAAAATAATTAACAACCCGCAGAACGTTTGTATTAGTTTCTAGGTTGCGACACATTGGCATTCGGTCTATTTTTTCGGCAAATTAATGTAACTAAGATTGGTTCCGGTATAGACTGTATCACACTCACAAAACAACTTCCGGTTAGGACTGGTTTGAATGATGAGATTGAGTTCTAAGACTATCAAGTATAAAACTTTGTGTGTTCTCAATGTGCCTCGACTAGGAAAAAGAATGGGTCTGGAATTGGGAGATTGACGCTGCAGGGCCAAAAGTACAGGTTTGTGTTTTCAATATGCCTAGGAAAATATTATAATATTTCTTTTCCATTAACACATGACGTTATCACTTCCTGCGATGTGCAAACAAACTAACCAGTGCGCAAATCATAGCCATAATTTGACGGCTGCTGGTGGGACATGCAGTACGTCAGTGCGCAAAGGGAGAGCAGTAAAACGTATCTAAAAACAACAAACAAACAAACAAAAATAATAGAAATAAAGCTAAAGGAACAGGCAAAATGAAGCAGGTCCATAATAATCACCCAGAACTGAAACTAATAAATCGATTTATCCCGGGCAGGGTCGGGAACTCAGCTAGTATAAATATAAAAATCGTCATATCTATGGTAATAACACTGCTTCCTCAAAGTCTGCAGTTTAATTCATTTTGACACAATTTGCCATGAAGTTGTTTGGGGGCAAACGGGGAGCAGTGGAAGTGACTGCTTTTCTTGCCATGAGAAAACCTATTAAATTAAAATACATGAGAAGGGATACGAAGTACATGTAATCAAGTGTCTTGATTCTGCACCTCAAGATACACAAAAACTATATTCTATTATTGTTTGTTTTCATGTTTGCAGTATTGATTCTGTTTTATATAATAGAAGATTATTTCAGATTTGTTTTGATGATTGTTAACTTTCCTTTTTGCATATTCCACAGTAATTCTGTGTTTGTTTGGTGCAATGTTTGCCTCAGCTTTAGTACATAGGGTCTGTGTGACAACCTGGTAAGTTGGTAGCATATCACATCTACCATGCATATTATTTTGGTAGAGCGTTTTAGGCAAAATATCATGTTGAAGATTTCTAAAGGTGTTGGTGCATCTGTATGTATAACAACTGTAAAAGACAAAGCTGAATTAAATTATAATAATAATAGTTCGTCCATCAGGTATGATGATGACCTTAACAACACCAGAGGAATAAAGAACAGAAATTGTTGAGAATTTCAACACATGGACAATAAAGAGAACTAAAGGACACAGAGGACAGAATGGAAAGACTGTTCTTTCATGACTTATGGCTTCTCATGTGACTGATAAGTCCTATTTTTGCCCTGCAGACCCTTCCGCATAAATGACAAGAGTGCTCCGTTGGTTCAGTACCACTGGGCCTTTTCTTGCGCCGTTCTCTTTTTTTGATAGCCTGCTGGACTCTGTCAGCTTCCCATGCTTTGCTGCCTCTGGTAAGGGCCGCCCTCCAATTTGCACGATCAAACGAGAGCTTTTCCCACTCACTCACATCAATGGCAAAGGCCTTCAGTGATTGCTTGAGAGTGTCTTTGTAACGTCTCTTTGGGGCCCCAACATTCCTCGTTCCATTGGAGAGCTCAGAGAAGAAGATTTGCTTAGGGAGTCTGGAGTCGGGCATTCTGACAACATGTCCTGCCCAACGTAGCTGAATTTTTTTCAGGTGGCAGAAGATGCTCAATTCCTTGGCACGATTGAGGACCTCAGTGTCTGGAATTTTATCCTGCCATTTGATCCTTAGGATCTTTCTAAGGCAGGCCAGATGAAAGTGATTTAGCTTTCTGGCATGCGATTGGTACACTGTCCAGGTTTCAGCCCCATAGAGTAGGGTGGGAAGGACCACAGCATTGTACACTTTCAGCTTAGTGTCTGTGCGAATGCCGGCAACATCCCATACTCTCTTTCGAAGCCTGCCAAATGCAGAGCTGGCTTTGCTGATTCTAGAGAGAATTTCAGTATCAACACGAGCCGTGGAAGACAGTGTACTGCCAAGATAGGTGAAGTTCTCCGACACCTTCAGAAGACTGTCATGGACTTTGATATTTGGGGTCACAGGATACTTGTCGTCTGGAGTAGGCTGATGGAGCACTTCCGTCTTCTTTGTGCTTATTGTGAGGCCAAAGTTGTCACAGGCACTAGAGAACTTATCAACACAGTTTTGCATGCTATCCTCATCGTGTGCCAGAAGTGCACAATCATCAGCAAATAGTAGGTCACAGACTTGAGTACTTTTGGTTTTGGTTTTTGCCTGAAGTCTCCTGAGGTTGAATAGACTGCCATCAGTTCGGTACTAGAAAACAATAAGATGGAATTCTCATTATTTGAGTGCATCTTCAAAAGCCAGGAAAACAATGGTAACTGGTACTGGAGTAAATTTCATATGTATTACACTGTTACGTGACATAATAATATACATGTACAGGTACTAGGTGCACACCGTTTGAAACGGTAGTCAAAAGACTACTATGCTCCATTTTGAGAGGGATATGAAATACCCCTTATAAATGAAATGTTAAACAAAATGATCCCCCAAGTGCTGAGCAAAATAGAGTACACCCACATACAAAATTGATTTTTCATGAGCTAGGCATGTAACAAGGCATTTGTGATTACCTCCCCAGTTACATGATCTTTCCAGATAAATAATGTTGCCATGTCTCCAAGATTGAATTTTTCATATTTTCTTATCTCCGCAATAGTGTATGTTGATTTATAATGAAGTTCTGTACAAAAATTATATCATATTTCATTAACGAAGGTTTTTCAGATATTTTGTTTGAAAAGGTTCATGTGCCTACCAGGCACCAGTTTGTAAATGTTTGTCACTGGAATTTTTATCTCATACTGTGATTGTGCTTCGTAGATTTGGAATCTTCTAGATCATCTTTTAGAATGCATCCACTTTGTGCAAAGTATCAGAATAGTTTGTGAGTGAAGAATTAATTACATAAATCTACAGATAGTACAAATGGTAAAATTGCTATTATATGAAATTAAACTTTATGCATTTTAAGTTGTTGAAAATGATTAGCAGTCTCTTCTAAACCATGGCACTTTTTCTCTCCTCAGTTTGATCTTTTCCCTCTTGGCATTGTACTACATCAACAGAATTTCACAAAATGTATATGCTCCACCAGTGACTGTGGCTACTGCTGCACCTACAAAAAAGAGAAAGTAGATGTTATTTTATTTGTTAGTGAAGAGCTAGTACAAATGCAGATGAGTGATTGTCGTTTGGAGTTGGGTAAAGCATTAAGATAACCATTGTCAGTGAGTTTGTAAGTATATGTACTGTATGAATGATTCAAATCATGTTACTATTGGCCAGACTTTTGTTTCCTTGAGATAATTAATAGAACTTCAGGTAATTTCAGTGGGATAAAAAAGTTAAGTACTTAATATCAGGAAACTTTACTGGTGTATTAACAAAACTGTCTACATAATTTTCCATTAGTTAGTCATTTGAACTTTGTCAACGCTTTTGGATCACGTCATATCAGGATACCAGATGAACAATTGGCTTGCAAATATGATTTGTACACATTTAATCATATACATGATGCATTTTGCATTTCTTATGACCCATGCAAAAATCTTGACGACTGTTTTTGTGTTTAGAAAATTTGCATTCTGTGGCAAATTGATTAATCGGTGATTTGTTAACAACTGTTGAAATGACTCGCTAGGAAAAGTAAATTGCGAGGGTCCCATCATACGAAACGTAAAATGTCATAATACATTATACCGTAGCTTGTAACGTATCTTTACTTTTTCATTTAGCTGCATTTTCAATCCACAAATTCTGTGCAGAGAGGTTCACTTAATTGAGATACATTGAGCAATTCTGTGTATTTCTTCATGATCATGTCTTCACGTGGATCAGTTCCAGCACAGCAGATATTTCTGCGCAAACATACCTTTCTCCAGCCTGAACCTGAGACCAAATTATATAAAAGAGAACCGCGGAATTATTTTAGCCATTTATAGATATAATGTAAAACTTACTTAAATTGTGGAAAAATCTTTTATATGCAGTGTTATCTCATGCTTGCTAATAATTTTCAATGTAACCTCATTTGTCACGAGGATGCAAACTGAAGCAAAAGATTTGATATGAGTGCACATATTTTGTGACATATGGAAGTTCTATTCGTTATTCATAAATATTCATCTGCCTTCGTAACATTTTGGAAATCTAGACTCTAGATCATTTCAATGTGAATTGTTGACAAAAAATAAACGTTAATGATTTTATTTGTCAGAATTGTTTCTTCATCTTTTTCATTTTTGACAAAAGCTCCATTCTTTCAGGATTCTACATGGACATGCATGTGTGTTTTCACAAGCCTCACCTCATTTTGTTGTCTGTTATTTCTTATTTGGATCTGTACTCTTTCATAGTTATACTTTCAAATCAAAGGTCACAATTTCAAATTCTTGAGCTTCACCTGATTTCAGGTTTTAAATGTTTCTATTTATTTATCCCATACAGGGATGTCATACACAGTCATGGTATGGTGGAATGCCCAAATACCAAATATAACTTCAAGGCTTCAGATTTTAAATACAATGAAGAAATAGAGGCAAGAACCTCAAAAGATTTTATTAGCAAATTCTTAGAAACATGTTCACGTTAGGGTGATGATCTCTTCTGTCTATGAATACAGTCTGCCTGTCACAGCACACAATGATAACATTGCATGAAATAAGCTGGGTACAACCATGCGCCAGATTAATACTATCTCCAACTCATTTGCAACTCAGGATGACAGTGAATATGGAGCTTTAAAGAAATTGAAGTATGTAATAGATACATGTACTTAATAGGCCTCCATACATTCTTTCTGAACCAATAAAAAGTGCATACAGCCTCCCGATAGGTTTTTTGTTTTGTTTTGTTTTGTTCTACATGTATAATAAATATTATACATACCAAAAAGAACCAAAAACTCTCGGGAGACTATGCACTTTTCATTTGTACTGTACAATATTATTCTCAACCCATTGTTAGTTTCAGTGATATACATGTGTGTCAATCATTTGGCATAAATTTTCTGCATAAAAATGCAGATAAATATGCTGTATGCTATAAAAATAATGCCAATAAGCACTACCATTCAAGGAATTCGTACCAGTAGTTTTTGAAGAGGGACTCACAAGACAAATTCAGCAATGGCGATAATATTAATACACGGCTGTATTTTTGCAAATGAACACAGGGATTATGCTCCGTGTCACTCTACCACTGATGAGTGCGTGAGGGAAATTAATTAATGGCGATAATATTAATAGATGGCTGTATTTTTGCAAATGAACACAGGGATTATGCTCTGTGTCACTCTGCCACTGATGAGTGCGTGAGGGAAATTAATTAATGGCGATAATATTAATACATGGCTGTATTTTTGCAAATGAACACAGGGATTATGCTCTGTGTCACTCTACCACTGATGAGTGCTTGAGGGAAATTAATTAGGGAATGTCAATTGTAATCTCTCCAATGGGATGGTCAGTCGGCAAGAGAAAAAATCAAGTTAATGAAAGTGACTAAGTTTGAAGGCCCAATCCTTTGATGTCATTATCGGTGTTTCATGATACCAACATTACACCCGGACCAGTTCATTATTTTCCGTCCGCCGGCTTGTGCACGTACCATCCTTGTCAACAATGCAACAATTCGCACCACACCTCCTTCGTAATTGAACGAAAAAGGCTAGTACCACAGAGCTCTGTGAGTAGGAGTACTCACCGCATGCACGCACAAGCTGTGGACATGTAGTGAAAGAAGGAATGGTCCGTCTCGGTATTCTGCATCTCGGGTTACACTTAAAGTATTGACAAGATCATAGAAAAATCGGACCTTTCACGCAGAAATCACAGAAGAAATAACACGACAAAGATTATTCCACTTTTCCTTATGACGAAACTAAGTAGCCCTCATATTTCACAAACCGCTCCCTTTCATTTCAGGTCTTAAATAGGTTTTAAGATTCTTTTTTTATATAAAATAGCCTGACATTTAACAGATTTACCATGTATCACGGATCTCCTCCTCACATTTATACCTGTTGTACTTGTATCATTCTGTTTTCGGGTACGAAGATTTGGGATAAACCCATAGATATGCACTACTGTACTAGACTCCACGCTCCACGCGGCTCTCCGCCAGCCCTCTCTTTCCCTGCTCCCTGACGCGAGTCGGAACGGTCTGCATTGAAACCCCCTCTCAACATCGCAGTGTGGGCTGAGCGCTCGATGCTGGCCCAACCCAGCATAGCCAACGGGTTGAAAAAATAGCGGTGATTGTGATTGATTTTGTAACTTTAATTTGATTGTGATTGATT
Source organism: Onchidella celtica (assembly GCA_963931925.1). Lineage (NCBI taxonomy): Eukaryota > Metazoa > Mollusca > Gastropoda > Systellommatophora > Onchidiidae > Onchidella > Onchidella celtica. The sequence goes on along the minus strand of OZ007567.1, from coordinate 51,771,701 downwards.
TTGTAACTTAAATTTCTTTATAGTCACTCACATACCATTTCCGTACACTGTGACATAAAATTGAATAAAATTCCTCGATTAAAAAAAAAAACAACCCCAAAAAAACAACAGACTGATTCAACCGACACAACTCACCACAACTACAATGTAAAGCCAATGGTGTTAATGTATATGACAGGGCGGGAGAGGGTGGGGTAAGCCTAGGGTGAAGACAACGGGTGATGAAAATAGACACATAGATAGGGAGATAAACAGATAGATAGAGAGACAGATAGACAGACAGGCAGAGAGAGAGACAGATAGAGAAAGACACAGATAAAGAGCGAGATAGAGAAATAGAAGAGAGAGATAGATAAGCTAGATAGATAGATAGAATAAAGAGTAGATAAATAGAATATAGACAAATAGAAAAGATAAATAGATTGATAGAGAGACAGATAGGTAGACTGATAGATAGTGAGATAGAGAGATACATGTAGATAGATAGACAGATAGAAAGAAAGACAAACCGAGACAGATAGAGAGAGAGGGATAGAGAAAGAGAGCGAGATAGAGAAAGACAGATAGAAGAGAGAGATAGATAGATAAATAGAATAGAGAGATAGGTAGATAAAAAGATAGAGAGAATAGATATATATAGATAAATAGATAGATACATACATACATACATAGGACAGACAGACAGATAAACCTTCTCATAGTCAAAGGCCTACACGCTGCTCCGTTTACAAACACGATGGCTCAAATAATTAGTCGCGGCCCGTCCTTTGATGGCCGCCAGCGCCTTCTAACATTTTTTTTTCAATCCCATTCAACTCGTGGCGTGTCTGGGCATTGGATAAACCCAATTCAACTGACCGGTCTTACCTCCCTTGAAATGCTGTGGGATTTCCAACCCAAGGCAGAAATACATGTGATGTACAGATGAGTTTTTCGGAAATTTCAGACGACGAGCCCATCTAAAAATCCCAACCCTTAAGGTTATCTAGTCCAGTTAACGGATATCCGCGTCTGACATGACAAGAGTCAAGTACATGCTATAATATTACGTCCAATCGCCATAAACTAATCCTGCTAGTACTATTGTACTAAGCGTATGAGGATGAACTGAAGGCCTAATAATAGACGGAGGGAATATTGACAAGACAATAATGAAGATTTTGAATATTCGCGGACTGGTGCAACTGCACCACTGACAAACAGACACTTTCACACCACACACATAGGCACGGGGGAAAGGGGGGGGGGGCTGCTATTTCTGAACGTTCGAAAGAAGAGACAGAGTTTGTAGCCTTATGTCTGTGGAGGTTCTGAGATAAACAAACTGAAAAATGTAGCGACGTTTATTACTATTAGGCCTACCACCATTGACTTAGACACGTCTAAGAGAGAACATGCAGATGCTGCAAGCTTGACAGAAACCTTACCCTATAATTTTGTTACCAGGCGATGATCGTTCTTCAGGACAAAATACCATAATTAGTTACTGTATAATATTAATAAACATTACACACGAACGTTACATAGCACTGTACACTGAACGTTTTAAGAAAAAATTCTGCCGTGAAAGTGTCTTGAGGCCAGAAAGAGTTTACGAAAGAGCACATTTTTCAGCTTCTGGAGGACTCTCTGACCATACTCTCCCCCCCCCCCCCAAAAAAAATTGCTTCCCGCATGCCTGAGTCACTCACACACAAAATGACAGTCATACGCACGTAACGAAACAATGAATTGCAATATTTAATGGAATGGCAGCTTCATGACATGATCAGCGCATAAAAATACAAATAAAGTGACACTGAACAGATGCATGCAACATAAGTTCATTTAATAACATCGTTGCATTTTACCAGCCTTACCGCAGTTTAAAATCGTAAAGGCAGCAGTGGACCGTATGTATTCAAATCTTTTACTTTTATTTCTTAATAAAATTACAATCATTGATATCGGTTTTTCCTTCAAGGACTGGGCCTTACGTAAAATAGACCAAATGACGTTAAGCCCTGTCGTATCTTTCACCTGTACCAATGAAAGCCAAGCATTCTGCGCATGATTTTGCACGTTTGGGGTAGGCTTCACACAGAAGGTGACCGTCAAAGACAAGGCCACAAAAAAACAAACATCCATCAAGATAGAGAATCAGCACCACAGGTGAATAAGTCTGTGTTTGTGTTGTTCTGATTTGATTCGTACTTTACTGTGCCACAGAGATAGAAACTGACATACATGTACTTTTTGCGGCAAGTATAATACACAGTTTATGTAGTAATCTGACATTGATTGATCACTCATCTCTGAAAACGACAATCTTTGATATTATCTGATTAGGAATTTTGGCATGCAGGTTTGGTGCTGCCCCATCATGCCAGAGGCCGACTCCTTGACTGTATGCCCCAAGACTCGGGTATAAGGCCTAGACACTCTTTGATTGGATGTCCCCTGAAATGGATGCCCGGGACTGTGGTCCCCTCTGCCCCTCCCTCCCCTTTCTGCAGGCCACTGACTGGATAGATTAGTAGCCGACACACATACTGACAGACAGATCGGACAGACAGACGGATAGATATGCTGACAGACGGATAGATAGATAGATATTAGATACATAAATAGATAGATAGAAAGATAGATAATAGATAAATAGATAGATAGATAATAACCCTACGGAGATCCGACGCATAGGATTGACGTCAAGGCTGCACATAGGAATGAAATCGTACTTCAGCAGATTCGCTGGCTCGACTTCGCTCCGACGTCAGTCTGATATTGGGAATCCGCCATTACGGTAATCCGACCACACCTGGGGAAATCCTACACAAATCTACGTCAGACTGACGTAGAGATGCCGACTTTGTATGAATAACATGTATATGATAACTGGCAGCGCCATATGACAAACATTATGTAATGACACTATTGACAGTTAAAGTTTTGCACATGTTATGAACCAGTGGAGACGCGGGTGAAAGGCTGATTTCGCCCATGCGACAGTTTTGTGTGCATCAATTGAAAATTAAACTGAGAAGTTATTTACAGTATACAGCAACACCGGCAGGAAATGGAGTATCCAAAAATCTTTATTGGGGACCACGCCTTCGTTTATGTAAAACATGACAGAAAATCAAGGTTTTCCTAAAATCGATTCTTCTGGTCGAGTATGATCTCGTCATCTGCAGGAGAATCGTGTGAATTGAGAGATGAGAAAGGGCTATAGGTTAGGGCTGGAACACATATACATGTACATACATACGTGCACTTGTACTCTGTACGTCTCATCATACCTGGGTCAGACGGAAAACTATCCCCGGCTCGGTAAATGTCAAAGGTGCGTTAACTGCTCACTCATATAATATTAACCTTTGTTGACTTTTAACCCGCCCCCCCCCCAATACACATACACATTCACGTGCACACTTGCCCAGCTTACCGCGGCTAGTACATGCGGCTGGTAAGTTTGTTTTTTTTGTTATAGTTTTATCTTCAAGAAATAAATTACTGTATTGTTATTGCTAGTAGGGTCTTGTGAGATTGTTTGCCGGGACGTTGGCACAGGTGCTGTAATAACTGTAAAATTTGATTCCCTGTTAAAATTAATTTTACCTTTAAATAGTTTAATTAAACGATTTAGCGATAAGGATGGTAAAAAATGTTTTTGCTTTTGTTTTTCCTTTTCGTCACAACGAATTTTCCATTTTGATCTTTATAGCCTGCATTTCTTTCTGTGTTGAGTTAACTAACCTGCACGAGCATAATTATGTGTGTATGAAAGAGAGAAATAGAGAAAGAGAGAGAGATAGAGAGAGAGAGAGACCGAGAGAAGCATGCCCGCACACTACTGAACAATAATTATTTCAAGTGAAGACATCGACGGTTATTTTCCACGTTGAATGCATTTTTGCCTTTTCGAGAAAATAAGGATTGAACGTTTGAAGAGTTGTCTAAAAGCAGGGCCAAAATGCATACACAACATCCCAAACACATGTTATCTCGAAAAGTAGACCAACCTGTCCCCCAAAAATGGGTGAAGTGGGTAACAGTACTAACACTAAAAGCTAAAAGTGTAAGCTTTTATTTTTCGAAAAACCGATTGCCACTTCCATGAGAAAACCTCAAAATCGGCAAAATGTCGCTTACAACAATGTGACAAATACCTCTCGATATAATCAGTATATCCCTCAGGACTTGCTGATACTTGCCACCAGTTACTGACTAAACCGCTAACTAAAAGTGTGTTTTTGTGTTTTACTTAGGTCTTTATTTGGGGAGGTTCGCCGCTCTTGGCATTTACAGCTCGCTTTTCTTTGTTTTATTTGTCGTGCTGATGTTTTGTGGAAGAATTTTTTTTTATAATTTTGGCCTGGCAGCGGCCTTGTTAGACCTGCTCTTCTCGCTTTCTAGCTGACAAGGTAGGCTATCTTTAACGTGCGCAGCATGCATACGTGCCCTTCGAGTTTTTCGCCTTTATCCGAGAACCTAGCTGCTCGGTCCTACCTACCATAAGATCAGGATTAGGAATTTCCCCCCAAAATTCCAACTTACTTGCAGAGACCGGGAATCCAACCCGGTATCTTCGGCATTAGAGGCGAGCACCTTGCCTCTAGACCAGGGGTCACCAAACGTTTTTCACAGAGAGCCGGATAACTGACAGACTTAAAAGCGCGGCCCCCATAAGCAGTCTGTTCAATACTTGCAAGCCAGAAGAAAAGCTCTTGTTTTGAGGAAACTTGTCCATCCCGTAGCTCTAGCCAGGCATGTCAAACATGCGGCCCGCATGCGGCCCTTTAAAAGCAAAGTTGCGGCCCTCGTAAAGGTTTCTACAGTGCGAGCACATTTTATTTTCGTAATATAAATTTTATATATTTTATCGTATTTTTTCGTAATATAAATGGCAATGTTTGGTTCTACCTATGTGTGTGAACAGCTATTTTCTTTCATGAAATCAACAAAAACCTCTCAGAGAACAAGGCTGACTAGTTAGCATTGACATCTTTGATTTAAGTCGGAACGGCACAGACACTTCAGCCGGACATACCAAAAATTGTCAGCCAAAAAAGGTGTCAAACCTCAGGACAAAACACTAAAACCTTTTGAATAGTAGCAAATTAATGTTTCAGTTTTAAACTGTTGTGTTCTTTTAACTATGTTTTTGTTGCTGTTGCAAAATACGAAAATACTCTGTCCTTAATTTTTTTGATCAAACTATTTTATTAGTTTGTATTCATGGATGCTGCTAAAACATTCGTATACATATTGTATGTGCATACTAAGCAACAAAATATCCTGCAGTAAATTTTATTTAATGACTTCAATTAGTTGTACTGTGTGCAAATATTTGCCGTGTGTGGCCCCCATGATGACATAATGTGACCCAGGTGGCCCTTCGGGAACTTTCAGTTTGACATGCCTGCTCTAGACATCCTTGGTTTTATCAAATAAAATCAAGTACATGTACCATGGCGGGCTGGATGAACTGACGTCGCGGGCCGGATCCGGCCCGCAGTTTGGTGACCCCTGCTCTAGACCAGCGTGTCCCCCGAAAGTGTGTGACGTGGGTAAGACTAAAAGCTAAAAGTGTAAGCTTTCATTTTTCAAAACTATTTAAACAGACAATTGAGACTCGGATCACAACGCGATCACTGATAATTACCGAGACCAATGAGTCTATTTTTCGATTCCTTTCGTCTTTGAGTGTTAACTGTTATCAGAGTTTACCCACTGTTGGCTTCGACCGTTTTTACTTGACTGCCTTTCAAGATGTGTATTCACATTGACAGCAAAACTATTAGTGAATACCAAAGAATTTAACTTTTATTGAAATTAAAGTTAAACTCAAACTCTAATTCAAACTTCTGACGGTATTAGAAGCTATCAGAGAGAGAGAGCCAGAGAAAGAGAGAGAGAGAGAGACAGACAGAGAGAGACAGAGACAGAGGGGGAGAGAGAGAGAGAGAGAGAGGGGGGGGGGGGGGGAGAGAGACAGGGGGAGAGAGAGAGAGAGAGAGAGAAGCAGGCTTATCGCGGACAACGCCAGAAGCCTCGGCTACTTCAAAAATAAGTACATTTCATAACCACTTTCGAAGCTGACCGAGAGGTCTCGATGACACAGGTTTTCCGTCTGAAGATTTGTCACACTCACTTCATGACAAGCTCTTCAAATTACGTACTGATGTTGCCCATTGTATTCGGAGAAAATCTAAGGCTGACATAAGAGTCTCACACGGAACCACAAGATCCGCCATTCGATCTATAAAAGTCATACAGAGTGAACAGTCAGCACTGTGCAACATAAGATCCTAATATCCTGGACAACGTTAACTTAATCACATTAAACGTAAGTGGTACGGTTTTAGGACAGTATTATTTAAACGATCACATAATTGTGTTTTCTTTCGCACAGTAGTGCGCCTATTTAGTCGATTATTATTATTATTATATGGAATGGGTTTTTTATTTTTTTTTTTACTTTTCATGCTTTATATATTTTTGGGTAACCGTGTAAGTGAAAATGACATTTTCATTTGAATTTCTCCGCTGCATAACTGTGCATATCTTTAAATCCAGGTATCCACAGAGTATGAGTATAAGCTATGTTTCCTGTCATCAGAGAAATGGGTCAGAGACTTTTTAATCTAGGAACAAGGTCTTGGTAGTATAACATTTACCCCTACATAGAGTTTATGGATGAAAGGCAATCGTCAAATATAACAAGTGAATTGTTATAAACAATAAAGTTAAACAGGTGGAGACAAATTATTATGACTTAAAGACACTTAAAACCGCCACGGGCATCGTGTAACAATACGATATAAACATTAATTATTTTCTTTACCGCTTGGGTCAAGGGAGGGAAATTATTATTATATTATTCTATTTTGGAACTTCAGTCATTGTAAAACTTTTAATCCATGAGTATTTGTTGTGGCCCCCAAACCAGTAAAATATCTCTTCTGAATAGTTTTTTCAGCTTATTTTCTTTAATGAATGTTATAAACCTAATTTCACAGCCCATCGCCCAAGACACGAGTAAATTATCCGCGCAGTTTATTTTTTACAGCAACTCATAGCCTAGCCCAAGTCGGGGCTGACACAAAATGATGCTTCCCTCGGCATCTTCATTGGCATTATTGTACATGACTGTATAATTATTATATACCAACTTCCGAAAAACGACATTGGGAGATTAACATTTTTTTTTTTTTTACAAAACACAGGCAGGAAAAGCCAGGAATGGTAGACTAACAGACTCAACTTCGAAATTGTCCTCGCCGTGCACAGCACGAATTTATACCCACAGTTTCATTCGTCTGTCGCAAAATATATTTTTTCGAGAGTGAATTTACGTGAAAACCTCATTTTTCTAAGCTTTTTAGTTGTCTCTGAGTTCTCAGAGTAAGCTTTGCAGTTCACTTTTATCTAAATAGGTATAACAGGAGAATAGCCTTCTCAGCTGTGGTGTATTTATTAATCTAAATGCATCGGAAAATGTTCATGTTTCGATGTTTACCTTGTATAAATTGTGATGCCAAAGCATCGTGTTGCTTTATGGTAAGCGGCTGTCGATCCATGGTTAATGATTAATCAAATTTTGCTCAAGATACGTTATTTAGTAAATTATAAAAAGCAAAATAAAACACGTTTGATTGTTTAGGTCAACATACATGTAACTTTTCCATGAAGTCCAAAAAGTGTTAAATGTTAAAAGTATCATTTTACTCGGGCACTTATATATGATTATGATTATGTTATATAAATACTGAATTGCTGTATGGTAAGTGGACAGTTATAGCTTTAGATTACGTATTACACCATAATAGTGTTTAATATTTAACACTATAAATTGCCCTAGCCATAACATAGTTTTGTTGTTGTTTTGCTTGAGTGTTTTTTTTTTTTCTTTTCTTTAGTCAGGCACACCGAGGAAATAACGTGTCGTTATTGCGAATACTATTATTACTAGTTGATATCATTTGAGTGACAAGGCATCCACATGTCACTCGCTGTCGTGTTCTAGTCACATCTTGGTTTCATGTGTTCCTTGACTCGATAATGAGCCTGTATCTCGCACATGTGCGCATCTCCACTCCTTCGTACAGATTTTTAAAGAATGCGAAAATGCAACACAACAATGTCGCATGTGCGCGCTTAGACTAATTTTCATATCCTCTCCATTGCTCAGTCATTGACACACGTAATGAAATAACCAGTGGAAAACTTTCTACTGCTTTTTCCGACTCTCTAATCAACAAAGCCGCAAAGTAACAGAAATAGCAATAAGAAATAGAAAACTGAAGAATGTTGATAGGGAGTCGCAGTCGAATTACAAAGCCAAATGGAGAAAATATTGAGTGTTCACTATTCAGCAATGCAAAACTGAATTAATAATACCGGGGTTGCCGAAGGTGCGGCAAGAGACTCTTCAGAATAAGATTATAGAACTAGAACTGTAGAGTTCAAATTAAACAAGCCAGGTAAACCGAGAACTAGGGTTGGCAAACAGCGCTTCATCTGTGACTCCTCGTTTTAATTGAAGAAAAAAAAACATATAAAAAAAATCGGGAAAAAAATACTATAATGGAGCTAAGGCCCTTAAAGGCCCTTTTTGGGAGGGCTCCAAAACTCTGGAAGCATTCTCATCGCCTATAACTCGACTTATTGTGATGTAAGGGGATAATATAAAAATGCTGCAAACTCTGGGCAGTTTGTTCATTTGGCATAATTCACAAGTAAAATTCGCAACAAACATTTCCGACTCCATGCTTTTAGAACAGGGACCCGCTATTATGATCTATTTTTAGTACCGTGACGCCATTTCCCTCATCATTCATTCTGAAGGAAGCAAATTGTGGATCGCCTGTAAACTTTAGCGAAAAAGGGTAAACAAACTACAGAGTTGGCGCGGAATCCGACTCGATACTGATTCTGTCATTGTATTTCTTTGTCTGTGGAAGGAACATTACTTTGTGTCCTAGATCTAGATCATTATAGGTAATAAAGATATTTCTCCCGGGCAGGGCCAGGTAACTCAGCTAGTATTACTAAAGACTTTCATACCTGTTGTGGCCGACTCTTACCAGTAAATCTATCGAAATCATCATAAAAAGTTCTTTTCTGAAATGTTGCCGACCCCGGACCTTGGACTTAGAAAGTGAGACTGGCAGAAAGGAAGCAGGGAGGGTTGCGTTGAGGAAACCTATGAGTGAACTGCTACTGAAAACAACAGTACTACAGCAAAGGATCTAATACATGTATTGCAACTGGTATAACTGAATAGGTGGTCCAGTATGACGTTCATAACTCAAGCATTACAAATTACAATCAGATTTATGGGATAGGTAATATAAATTAATGACCCAGGACGATATTAACCAGCCATCAGTGATACTGTCACATGCTGTGATTGGATGGTTTCTGGTGATAAACTACATGCGTAAAATAATATATTGGGTATACTTTTTTTTTCTTGTAAACTAGATGAGGTATCCGGGATTGCCCGGGATGAACGTGTCACCGGACCTCCTCCTTGTTCGGTCGGTTCATAATAATGTACCCAAACTTGCCTGTTTCTTTGGTGGCATAATGATGGACATTTCAGCAAACTGCAGAGTGGGGAAAAAAGTGTCCAATTCCCTCTGTTAAGTACTTTTGTATCTGTTTGATTTCACGTATAAAATTTCGCATATTGTATTATAAGATAACGGAACTGATTTTGTGCGAAAATACGTGAAGAATCTTAACCAGTTCGAACGCCTGTCAGATGCAGTCCTATTGCAGATCATATGCACTTCAGACAGCTATCCTATTCAGATATATTACCATTACGTTGGGAGCAGAGGAACGGACACTACAATTTATTTTATATTACATACAGAGATAAATAACATTTCCAGAAGTAAACATAATGTTCTATACAATTACAGTTTGTATAAGTTTTAGCTGTACAAAAGTTAAACAACCATGAAATGTTGTGTCTTTTTGAAAAATAAAACAACTCTAAATAACGATATTTATAACGCTCCTCGTGGCCCTGCAGCAGAAATATGTCATACAAACCCGGGCGACCCTGATTGGACGGTGGTATAGGTAACAGAAACAGAGAACGCATGTTCGGACCACCATTTTCAGTGTCAGTCCATGTATTTGACCTCAAGCTAAGGTCATTGGTCAGTTATATTTTTTTCCTCTGCAATGGTCTCATAGTTACATTTTCTTTGATTTCGTTGTTTAGTGAGGGCATTGCTCGATACATGCACTAAAAAATAATTGTGGAGACTTTTCGACGAGCACGGTGATTCTCTTGAATATCGAGTTTGACTATCTCTAATCCATCCAGTCCGAGGTTATATGTTCGGTTTTTACGATGCTTCAGCTCTTCATGACATTCTTATTGGATTTAAATATTATTATTATTATTAGATGTAGGCTATATATTGCACACTATGGTCAGGTTATGCTTTCTAAAATGACCAATGTACGCATGTGTTATTGAGAAACATTGTGTTAATGATCACCCAAAGACTGCTACTAGACTTGACCAATCTATATTAGATATGATGGCAAATATTTGATCTCTCCAGCAATCCTCCGTTGGATTGTAATAACATTCATGTATGTTTACAACTAGCCAATACCTACAAGAGTACCTTTCACTCCTAGCACCAACGAACCGGTCAGCCTACCTATACTACCTCACCTTATTCCGTATCGTAACCTTCCCACCCTAGCCCGTCCCCACAGTCTCAGACATTTAGGAGGAAACCAAAAGAAATGGAAGCGAGAGCATTCAGCGCAGCTGATAGACGTTGCAGCACTGCGGGCACGGACGGAGCAAGAAGCTTTTGGATGTGCAGTGAACACAACTCAGTGTTTTCTTTATTCGGCTTCACCAATTTTACAAAAAGTTCCCAAATTCTGTGACTTTAACCTTGCTCTTAAGTGAGACAAACATTGTATTTCGTACTGGTCAGTTGATAGTAGTCTGAGCTTTACTCATGGCCAGTTGTTTGCCGCACCTTCTCCACTCGCTACTCTATTTGATGGCTGACCTAAGCTTACATTCAACCACCTGGGTTTGCCCAAAAATCCTGTTTTCTGCTATTAGGCTGCAGCCCCCTAAAACCAGGAATTTGGAGGAATTTCAAGTAATGACGTCCAGTAGACAAATAACAATAAGAAGTGTATACAATCTGAATGTTGTAAATAACTGTCGGATAGCGGAGAAGGGAAAGGCTTGCTACAATATCGTCAAGTTTCTCTTTCACTAGCAATGTTGTTGAGGAGGCATGCCAGAGTAGAATATGTTACAATTTATGAACATTTATAGATCTACATGCGCTTGTGTTATAATTGTAGAACCAGCCTTCCAGTCTGCCCCAGCTTCCTCACCCAGAATGACGTTTTAATCGTTAAGATAACGCGAAAAACGCGAGTAGAAACGGAATGAGAGCACTTCACGATGTAAAATATTTGATGCCCGGTTTTATCAAGAGTTAATTCAGATACAGACATAATATATTATTATATACCACTTTGTGACATTCTGGTGCTCTAGCTTACCGTGTCTTTGTCTTTTCGCTCCATCGTCATGGCTTACCGTAGAATCGAAAGACAGTCGAGAGATTAATAGTCGCCCTTAAATATGCTTGATGCAGTGAAGAAATCTTAACTCAAATTATATCCCGAATCCACGCCATTCGCAGAGAAATGATAATGATAATATTAGCGGTATATTTATTTATTCAGCCAAACGATCAAATTAAGTAATCGATGCCATGTGTAAACTAAAAAGTTGGAGTTCCGCCAGTGATCGCTGTCTTATCCAGGAGAAAGCCTAAATGCATCAACACATCTTTTTAAATTAGTTTATTTGTAAAGATAATTTACCTTATCTGAAATAATGTGTTCAAACCCGGTAATCCACATCAGTTTTTGCAGTCCACACAAGCAAATGCAGTATAAAATCAATTTGTGGGCATGTCTTCATTTCTCGTCCTGGGTTTTTAACAAAATGGTAGCACGAGTAAATCGTGGTATGTCAGCGTGTGTGGGGACCTGGGGGCGAGGGAGGGGGGCATTTACCTGCAAATTCGTGATGCACACAGAATTACTTAAAAATATACCTGTTTACTGGTTTACTGAATGGCTTTAGCTTTTTTTTTCCTTTTACATGAAGTGAATAAAATAGTTGTCAGAGAAAAATGTGACACCATTATTCTCTAGATCTGTTCTCGGTACCCACGGACTATCCTGCCATAAGATTTTCATTCAATGTGTTGTTTAAGATATTGCTTGTCCATTTAATACACAGAAGTTTAATATTTTACCTGCAAGTGTTTAAGCTTTTAAATTTTCTGAGAGCTCTTGATCGCGGCTCATCTATCGAAATATCCACTGAGAGTATCTGTTTTGATCCGCGACATTGGTTTTCGTTCACTGATAAGTTTTGAACACCAAAAGTCTTTTATGGAAAATCCCGTTCATTGAACGTAATCTTAAGTGTGCACTGGTTTATGATAATAGAAGGCTAGGTATATTTGGGCCGAATACGGCCTAAATAGCACAAAACCCTGGTTCCGGGTTATTTGGGCCGATAGTGCGAGCTTGCAGTTTGCACTGTTCCGGCGTGTTTTTGTTTTTGTTTTGAAAATACAGAATTTGTGTCCATACAGTTTTGCCTAAAGGCTGTAAAGGTAGCGTCAGTTACCACCGCATTTTCCGGTAGCCGGTAGCGTCAATTACCACCGCATTTTACGGTGGCCGTTGACGGTACGTTGATCGCCAATGGTTACCCCAGCCCCGTTTCGCCTGATTAATCAATCTGACCACCGCCCATTGACACAAACTGACCAGACCCTCACGCCCCCAGGTCCATCTGACCATTCCAGTGCACACTTGAATCGACAATGGACACCTTATTCCGCTGTGGCAATTGACACCCCCCTTGCCTAAAATACCTTCGGCCCAAATAGCACAGCACCGGGTTGCATAGGCCGTATTCGGCCTAAATGCACTCTTCCATAATGGAAATAACCCGACATGATACACAATGCGTATGTTGTGACCTTTTTTTGCACCGACAAACCCGTTTTGAGGTGAATGCTAATCGATATCAAGCAGAAAGGTGTTTACATAAGGGAAAAAGGGACGAACAAAACATATTAATATACTTCTTTGCTTTCGCCATGTTTACACCCATAAAGAATAATTATGTCTTTGTTTTGTGAACTCAGCATCAGGTTCACTGTCCTGTCTATTTGCTATGGATCCTAGGGGCTGGAGACCACGCGTCTGCCTTCAGTTGCGAGCAAAGGGCCCAACTCTATTTAATGAATAAGAGACAATGTAGTAGTTTGTCAATGTTTTTGACTTTGTCTGAAGAATCTCTTTTTTAACTCAGCATACCACTTCTCTTATTCCCGAGAAACGTAGGCGGACTGTCGTTTTGGGTGAGGGGGGCGCAGGGTTCGCAAAAGTTTTTACGTAAACTGCAAATTTGTATGACTATGCCATAAATTTTGTCATCTGCATTCGCTGTGTTAAAAGGCGTAAACCTAGGATGGAGCCACTGTACTGATTACGAAGCAGGAAACGGTGAAGTTATAAAGCACTGGTGGTATGATGTATTGGATATGTCGCTCTTGAAGTAGTTGTGGCTTTAGTAAAATAATGCTAAGATGGACTAAAGGACTAAGGCAGCTAAGTTTGGTTGGAAAAGATGGAATTTATGTTTACACAAACGGTTAGTGTGTGGATGGGAGTTCTGTCAATGCACGCAAACGTGGCGCACACATTTTTTACTTTACAGCTATACAAACACCAATCACTTGGATAACTTTTACAGTATATGAATATTTGTTATAACGCGCGGACGGGCCTCGACTGCATTTGAGACCCTCTCCACGATGCCATGAGACACTGTAAGTCTACTTCTTTGAGCAAATTATTTGAAAAATAATTCAGATTTTTAATATTCTGTTCCCCGCCCTTCGCGATACCCTCACCCAGTCGTCCCCGTGAAACCCACATTAATACTCTGTCTCTGACAAAATGCTCATGAAAAATACTGAAGTAGCCTATCACTGGAAAATATTCTCAGGTCTCTCATGCCCACGAATCTCCCTGGACACGAAGCAAAGTGAGTGTAGCAAAAAAGCTAACAGAAAATGATTGAACCTTTTCTCAGTGAAACTATCTCTTAATCACTTCAGCTATTACTTTTCACAAATATTCAGAAATGGAATCAATTATTTTGTTGTACAGAAAACGCTTCCGTGAAGAAGAAAGCAAACAATGAAACATACGCATCATTTTTGGGCCACATTGGGCCTCCATTCTCGCCGTGGTCGATTCTCCGATGCATAGTTTATATCTTTTCTAATGACGGCCATTATTCATATGGGATGAGTGTGGCAATTAATGATTAGTTTGGACAAAGCTACAGCGTGTCCCGCGTGTGCGCGCCATGGTCGCAGTACTTGAACAGATGGATGTCTGTTCAATACCTATAGAGACTGATACGAACAATAAACGCGTCCTACTTGTGATGCCCTCGGTTTATCGCTAGTCGGCCTCTCCGCCTCTGGGAAGATTGAATTGTGTTACACCTGAACAATTTCACGACTGTTTTTTTCGGATATTTTGTATCTTCTGAACCTCATAGGGAAATACAAACTTATGATGAAGGATGAAGAAGAATCATCTTTTAAGGGTGAGGAATTTTAAATGTGACAGAACTGTTAATGGTTGACAATTCAGTAATTAAGCGGAAGCACGTGTCTTATTGTTCATCTGTGGAGAAGTAGTACAAAGTCCCAATTTACATTAGCAGAGTTGAGTACGGGCAAGAAGCGTTGTAGTGAGGAAAAAAGATACAATTTCTAGCCATGGATTTTTGCCCGTCCTCATGTCATCATGCACTTTGGTTGATTGTCCAATGTTTGACGTTTTCAGTGAGCTATCACGATTCCCAAGAACACTGAAGTTGTCACGATGACCAATTTCGCTTGCACCCATCACATCGAGATTGGCGTTATAGATGGCCCAGGAACAGTGCACGTTCTTAGAGAACAATATACATTTAAAGTAACCGCCACTCGCAAGAATGAATTTGTTGAACAGTGGTTATTGGTGAAAAACAACACTCGCTTCCTTGTCACATGTCTAAAAAAATTGGACATGACAGCTATACAGGTAAGACCATCTTTTTATGATAAAATTTACTTTTCCAACAGTGATATCCTTTAGTTTGGCACCCCTAGTCAGACAATGTGATGAGTTTTAGGTGCTAAACTCACCGAACAGCCATCACTGTCATCCCACAGGTTTAGCTCATCAGTTTGAGCCTTGTCCATTTTGTTGTGCACGGGAATATTGCATACTCAATTTTAGGTACCGGTAGTGACAGCTCAAGAAGCTATTTTAATGTTTCATTCCTTTCCTCAAACTCAAGAAGTAAAACCAACAATAATAACGACAACAACAACGCACACCATATACCACTACTGAGACATGCAATCTCCTCATGTTAAACGTACCAGACTATCTGCTTAATGCCCAGCTGACGACCACCTTCCGTCGATTGGCCCTGATAATGGTTGCAATAAATGTAAACCTATGCTGATGTGAGCTTTCTTTCTTATTAAGAAACTGTATAATGGACATGCGCTTTCAGTGAACATTTTTAACCGCTCTTGCTCACACTTGGCAGCCCAGATAGGATGTCTACCGGCACATTGAAGACCGACATGGTACTTTGAAATGTCAAATTCTAATGAGGGCGAATTTGATCTTCCATTTTAATTAAGTGAAGTCACCAGTGTTACTTTTCACAGCGTTTGTGAAATCCCGAATGCTTCATAATTATACTTCATGCAAGACATAGGTCCACTGTTGCAGTTCATTTGCTCATTGCTTAATATATTCTTTAACAGAATGATGACTTTGTCATTAACTGGGCCCCATCTTCGAACTTGGACCAGCCATCAGCACACCAGCTGCCGAGCAAGGATTCGGTCTTCAACGTTGCTTTCCAGGTGAAGGACATCGAAGCATGCGTAAAGCGTCTCTCTGGACAAGGAGTGACATTTTCCAAACATCTTCGCACGGTACGAGACTCACTGGGTTCTGTAAAGACTTGCACCATCAAAAGCTGTGTGGGTGACATTTTCCACACCCTCATAGAAAAAGGATCATATTCCGGAGACTTCCTCCCAGGCTTCACGCCGGTGACAATGGAGGATGTAAATGACAGCAGTGAAAATTTAGATCCCTTGTTAGCAACGTTTGACCACGTGGCTCTTTCTGTGGAAATGAACACTGCCATGACTGTCATAGATTGGTACGAAAGATGTCTTGGCATGAAACGCTTCCTAATCAATAGGTACGTGAAAACAGCAAAGCTTACTAATGAATGAAAGGTTTAGTTATCTCATTTTCCTTCATTAAGGGCGTGCAATCATAATGTGTTTAGAATTGGCTTTTTCTTGCATTCCTCGAGCTGGCTATTCCATTCCTCAGCTAGTACAAAGTGACCCTCATAGGCTGATTGTATAGCACTGTCAAGGGCATCCCCTTCCACTTCAGTAATACTCAAATTCATGTTCCAATGCTTGTGATTTCCTTAATTTGAAATACTTGATTCTCGATGTGTTGTTTGTGACTCAGTCTTGACACAGACTTTCAGCAAATTTTGCCATCAGGTCATGTCGTGGAAAAGATACCATTTGTGTGTGTGTGGGAGCTTTTTTCAACATCAATTTCTACCCCATTAATTGGCATTCTCAGGCCAAACGTTGCAATGGGACCAGAACTATCTCATCCCCTATTTTTATCTTCCCGGGCATTGACTTGCCCCCCCCCCCTTTCCCTCAAATTGTCGAGTTGACGATTGGAGATTATCGTCTAAGACGTCATTTTTCATAAAAGGTAGAAGAGGAAGGAATGTTAAACTGCGAGTCGAGTCACATTATTTCTACTCGAGATTCCAAGTTTTGGCGCAACCATGCACATTTATCTTTTGTTCAAATTATGACTAAGTTACTAACAGTCACCATGATACTGGCAACTTCTTTCTCCCACACACAATTCCTCACCTTAATATATATTTTTAAAAATATCATTATACAGTGGATCAAAATCATGCATTTTTAAATTAGCAGTTCATTTTCTGTAGTTTCAGCCATCTTGCGGAACGGGTTTTCGAATATCATAGGCGGTGGGATGAGAATCGTAGCTCGTCTCTAAATGAAGTTTCGTTACCCACGCCGTGGGGAATATGTTAATATTATGGTTTAGATGTATTCCTTATAACTTATAACGGAAACTAAAATGTCATTCGTAAATATGCATATTCCTTACGAAATACCGTTGTTGTTGTTTTTCCGTATATTTTATCATATGCAGCAATCCCATGTTTTGCTCTCCGAAGAATTTCGGTACTTCTTTGGGCATTTGAATACAAAAACCGTGTTTTTCGTTAGGTGAATGAACCAAATGTTCAGACTCTCGCTCCATTAGTTTACTATTATTTCCTGATAAAATTAAGAACACAATTTACACAAAAATGTGCAACATTCGAAGCGACAACATTGGTTATTTCTTTAAATTGAAGTCTGTGTCTTGTGTCGCGGGCGAGTGAGCGAGGATCAATAATTACGGGGAGAAGGGGGTATAGTAAGATTAACTCACGGCAGACAATTAATGGAAAGCGTGGAATGTTGTGAGTTGGGGATTGGACAAGGCGAGATCAGTGTATTTACACCCACTGCACACAGAGAGTCCTAAGGGAACGGACGCAAGAGAGAGCCCAGAGGGCGAACATAAGGGAGCAGTCGGAAGACTCGTGTTAGTGTTTTTCCAGTGATGACTGGTAGGTTGAACTATGATTGATAATTGATGTACTATATTCTTCTGATGACCATGATGTAAATAAGTTATATGCGAGGAGTGTACAAGTCATGTGCTACTGTATTAATAGATGTGAACTTAGAGCGAGATCTGTACGTTAGGAGTGTGGATTTCTAGCCTAGCCTGAGTACTGTGTAATACGGGGGAGGTGTGTTACAGAAGAGAGGCGCAGTTGTGTGGTGAGTGAACTGTGGAATGTGTATGTACGCGTGATGGTTCGTAATGAGTGGTGAGGTGGATAGTAAGTGTATGATGTTATAGAGATGTAATGTTATTCTTATAGGTGCCGGGGTCGGGCAGTGAGGCCACCCGCGGTGGACGGACACAGGCCGGGGACAGGCTGTGGAGCCGTGCAGGCAAGGGCGTAAGGCCGACAGGCAGCCCAGCAGCAGTGGCGGTCTGGTCTAGGGGATTGGGCTGACCATAGGTCTAAGTTATGTACATGAGAGTTCTGTAGTACGACTTATATAGAGTGTTGATGTTAGGTCGAGTAAGGGCCTGGAAATTTATGTTGTAAAGCACGGGCTGTACGGTTGTGGAACCGGAGATAGGGTGATTGTATGGAAGAATGACCCTTGAATTGTAGTTGAATTGAATAATGTACCGTATGTAATTGAACGTATATATATTAATGTTATAATAAATGTGTGAGCCTGTTTGGTTGTTTTGTTAAGTGTTATACTTGGTCGTTTGTGATTGTTGTCCTGTCATAATAAGTACATCTTCCAGTTTGGAATTTGTTACAGTGGGGGCTCGTCTAGTTTACCTGTGATCATTTTGACATTGTGTATCCGTCCGTTAAGTTGTATTTCTGTTGTGGTAGGAATTTGTGCTGTTGTCTTTTGTTTGTTGAATGAATGAGAATTTTATGAATATGTATTGATGCATGTATTTTTTATGAATATGTATTAATGTGTGCTTAAATTCTTCAGAGAGTGTGTGTGCCAGCCTGAGGAGGCAAGCAGCCAGAGCTCCGGCATATATATTGAAAGTGGAAAGTTAAGTGGAATTGAAAAATTTTGTGCCCTGGATTGTGGGCTGTCCCTTAATCTGTCTTTTTCTCTGTTTTTGCTGTTTTTGTTGTCGTTATAGATTATACGGGCGGTGGAGTGGGTTTGCTGTGGTGAACCTAGTTTATCCTCTTAGGGAGGTGGGCTAAACGTGGAACCGCGTTCATCACAGTGAACAGTTCTTTAGGGCTTTCTATTTGTTTAGTTGTAGCGTCGATATCTTCTCTGTTTTGCAGGAAGACGTATTCTCTTGTCCCCCTTGTCTTACCTATCTGTAGATACGTTCTTTTTTTTTTCAGGCTCTGTTCTTGTTCGTACCTTGTAGTGTAAGCGGCGTAGTTAGGTTGCATTTTTTTCCCCAGTATATTTTTCTTTTGTTTAGAAACCTTTGTTCTGGTCTGATTCGTTGTTCCTTCATGTCTTTGTGGTCTTTCTTCTGAATTTCCTCATTTTTGTCTTTTCTTTTCTCTTTTGTTACCAAATATTACTATACATCTTGTCAATATAGAATGAGTTAGAAAGTATGTTATAAAATGTTCAATTAAGTATTTTTCTGTATTGCATTTGAGAGAATTGGGTGTTATTATATTTGGTATAATCTCAGGTCTCTGGTCGTGTCGTCTATAGTAAGTATACCGACAGGTTATTATATTTCAAATTGTATATTATATTCATAAATCCGTGGAATGGCGGATCTCCAGGAGCTCATGAGATTGGGTAATGAACTTTGCCTTGAAGGCGAAGAGCTGCGCAGCTGGCTTAAGGAGCAGCAGGCGGAGTTACGCGATGAGCGTGCTAAAGAAAGAGAGGCTAAAGATAGAGAGCGTGAACGAGAGGCTAAAGATAGAGAGCGGCAGAGTGAAAGGGAATTAAAGTTAAAGGAGATAGAAGCTCAAGAGCGGGAGATAGAGGCGCGAGTAAGAATCGCGGAGTTAGAAAGCAAGAAGGAAGCGCCAACGGAAACAGTTGAGCGGCAGGGACAAAATAAAGGTGGGGTTCGGATCAAGCTGCCGACGTTCGACGATCAGAAGGACGATATTGATGCCTTCCTTTATAGGTTCGAACTAAATGCACAACTGCAGTGGGGAGAGAACAAGAAACTATGGTCCACGTTCCTGGCATCTCTATTACAGGGTCGAGCGTTGACCTATTTTAAAGAATTACAGCGCGAGGACGTGCATGATTACGATAAACTGAAGTCCTTGCTACTTCGCCGCTTTGCGCGTACGGAGGAATATTTTCGGGAGAAGTTTAGGCGAGCACTGCGGATACTAGGGAAGATTTTGCTGCCTTCGTTGCCAGATTGACAGAGTATTTCACGAACTGGTTAGACTTATCGCATGTTGGCACAGAGTTTGCGAAGTTAAAGGACCTAATGATCCGTGACCAGCTCTATGCATCGTGTCATAGAGATTTGGTGGCTTTTCTTAAAGAAAATGAACCCGCGACGGTGCAGGAGGCGTCAAAGTTAGCGGAGGCATACCGTACGGCACATCCTTCCAAACCAGTGGCGAAGGCGTACGTTCAGGATGGCGGTTACATCGCCGTTGTTGAGGGGTCGCCGACAGGACGTAGCAAAGATAGGTCGCGTCCGCGTGGCAGCTTTAATGGACAAACTCAGGTCCCACGTAGGGGGTATGGCCAATCACCTGAATATGTGGCCGGTAAGTTTGACCGAGCAGGAGGGCGAGGTCGCGGTAATGGCCGAAGGCGTTTTGTAACCTTTGCCGATGATCGACGGCAGAGGGACTTTAGTTCGGGTCGCGATGGGTCACGGGGACCCAGGTCTTGCGGAACACAGGGAGCGAAGTGTTGGACTTGCGGACGCGTAGGTCATTTTTCACGGGAGTGTACGGCAGCGAAGTGTTGGAACTGCGGAAGAGCAGATCACATTAGCATCAATTGTCCTGCAGGTAGGATAGCGCCAAAAGTGGATGGCAGTCATAGTAGCTCCACTCAGTATTCTCCTAATAAATTTCAGCATGCGGCCGCGTGTGTTACATCGGACGGCAGAGGCGGACAGTATTCTGAGTGTCCCAGTTGTCGGAAATTATTATCTTCCGGTGTTTTACCTTGTGGGAGAAAAATTCCCGTTATTAATTCATGTCACACAGCTGGTGGTCTTCGGGTTTATCCAGGGTTTGTTGGCGACGAACCGGTGTCAGTATTGCGTGATACAGGATCTACCGTTGTAGGGGTGCACAGAGATTGCATTCGCGAGTCACAGCTTACAGGTAAGACTATTCCCTGTATTCAGTTTTTGGGCGCCATTGAGAAGTTACCTATCGCAAAGATAGAGATTGATACACCTTTTCTTAGCGGTGAAGTTGAGGCGGTCGTTGGATTATTCCCAGGGGCTCAGCTCATTATTGGTAAGGGGCTGTTCAAATACATTATTACACAATTTTGGGGACTTTTTGACCCCCCCCCCCTTATTACACTTTTCTTACAGAAGCCAAAGACCCCCCCCCCCCCCCATTCTGTATTATTACAATTTTGCATACTCGGTACTATTTTTTTTTAGCTTCACTAGTATAAGTCTATAACAGTGAACAGTATGTAATACAGCATGTATTAACGTTTTATTGGAAACAAATATCACAAAAACTCAGCAGTGAAAAAATCATCTGTAATGTGGTGGACACATACAGTCAAAAACAATCTTAATTAATAGTGACAAGAATACAGTTGTCACAAAAATGCATGTTGAGATATCGCAAATCCACTATAAGTGAAGTCAACTGTGAATATGGGCACATAATAGGAAAATTTTAAAAAATAATTGGGTGATCAATAGATAATAATAATAATAAAGATTTCTTATATATAGCGCCTTTCCCCACCAAGTCAGCCCAAAGCGCTGTACATATCATTGACATATTTACATAATACAGAAACACAATTACACATATCACATACATCTTAATTAACAGTCAAGACATCTTGTAATCATACACTCATATATATCTGGCAAGGACATGATGCTAATGAAAATATTTCCTAAATAGGTGCGTTTTGATATGCCCTTTGAATGCCTCTAAGGTATTACATTCTTTAATATCATTTGGAAGAGAGTTCCATACTGTTGGACCTGTAAAAGTGAAGACTCTCTGTCCATACCTTTTCAAATGAGCTCTAGGAACTGTTAATAGGTTTGAATTACTGGATCTAAGTCTCCTTGATGGTGTGTATGGGACAATAGGTCAGTTAAATAAGATGAACAATCATTCCTTAAAGATAAAAATAGTTTAAAAAATAAATGACAAATATTTTTTTTTCTCTCAGTTACCCAACCTTTTTACCTCCTAGGGAGCAAAAAGTGTAATATTACACTTGGGTGACCCCCCCCCCCTCATTACACTTTTCTTACAGGAGCCAAAGACCCCCCCCCCTCCGAGGTGTAATAATGTATTTGAACGGCCCCTAATGTGTCCCATGTGATTTCTCCTTCTATAGAGCATGTACAGGCATGGTCGCAGTCTAAGGGTATTGACTTTTGCAGTTGAGACACGTCGTCAGGTATCTGATAAGGGAAAAATTAAACCGTTGGCGACACCGTCGGTCAACCTTGATATCACACCAGAACGCTTAGCGAGATTGCAAAGTGAGGATCCATCATTAAGTCCATGTTTTGAGGAGGCGCGAACTGAGAAAACGAGGAAGTATAAGAACGGTTCATCTTCCTTTCTTATCCAAGGGGGCATTCTGTTCCGTAAGTACGTGACAGTGGCTTCGGTTCTGAAGCAGGTAGTTGTGCCAGCGTTGTTAATTGCAACAGTATTGCGTTTGGCCCATGATGTTCCATTAGCGGGTCATATGGGAATTGCTAGAACCAAGGAAAGAGTTCTGAAGAATTTTTATTGGCCTTCAATACACAGAGATGTCCGGCTATATTGTAAGACGTGCAGTGCGTGCCAAAAGACGACTCACAAGGGTCGCACACCCCAGGCTCCTCTTCAAACTATCCCCACGGTTTCGGAACCTTTTAAAAAGGTTTCGATTGATCTTGTTGGCCCCATTCACCCAGCTACTGATAGGGGGAATCGATTTTTTCTAACTATCATTTGTAATGCTACGAGATGGCCAGAGGCAGTTCCTCTTCGTACTATAACGTCAGAGGCAGTCGCGGAAGCGTTATTTGGCATCTTCGCTAGAGTGGGAATACCGGAGCAGATCTTGTCTGATAGGGGTGCGCAATTTACGTCGGATATGATGAAGGAATTGTTTCGCTTGTTTAGCATACAGCCCATCACTACCACTCCATATCACCCGCAGGCTAATGGCATGTGCGAGAGACTTAACTCGACGCTAAAGTCGATGTTGCGTAAGGTAGCTGCTGATCGCCCTAAAGATTGGGATAGGTATATCCCTGCAGTATTGTTTGCGTATAGGGAGGTACGTCAGGAGACAACAGGATTCTCTCCGTTTGAGATGTTGTATGGTCGTTGTCCTAGGGGTCCAACTGATGTTCTTCGGGACATGATGACGTCGCCATCATCGGGAGACGATGAGCAAATTTCAGTGTTTCAGTACCTTGTTGATTTAAGGCAGAGATTATCTTCAGCGCGCACTATTGCGGAAGAAGCTTCTAGTATCGCTTCGAAGAGAGCGAAGACATATAAAGATAGAGGTTCCAAACTGCGAATTTTTAAGCCAGGGGACAAGGTTTTGTTATTATTGCCTAACGATCATAATAAGTTATTAATGACATGGAAAGGTCCGTATACTATTGAGCGAGTCGTTTCGAAGGTAGATTATGCTATTCAGATTGATTTATCAGTTAAGGTTTTTCATGTTAATATGCTGCAGAGATTTTATGAGAGACCAGAGTATCTGTGTTCTCAGACGGAACCAGAGGAGAATGTCTTCACTGTTGCATGTACGGGGGTCGTAGACCAGTCAGACAGTGACGTGGGCGATACCGATGCACAGGAGGAAGTAGAAATTCAATTGCCGGAGTTAGCTCCGACACAGTGTTACAGGGACGTAAATGTTAGCCCTGACCTTACGAGTTCACACAGTAGGGAACTTCAGGCCCTGTTATCCTCATTCCCAGATGTTATCACAGATTTGCCGGGTCGTACTACGGTGATCCAGCACCAGATAAAGTTGACTTCGGATAAGCCAGTGTGTCTTAAACCTTATCCGTTACCTTTTGCTTCCAGAGATAAGGTTATTAAGGAAGTTCAGGACATGTTGAAGTTAGACGTGATAGAACCGTCAACATCGCCATACTCATCACCCATCGTCCTCGTAAAAAAACCTGATGGATCGGTGCGATTCTGTATTAATTTTCGGAGACTTAACACTATTACTGTAGGCGATAGGGAGCCTATACCATTCCAAGTGGAATTAATAGCTTCATTGGCTGGGTCGACGTGGTTCTCGAAGATAGATTTAACAAAAGGGTATTGGGAAATTCCTCTTGCTGAGGAATCTAAACAATACACGGCTTTTCAAACGCCCATAGGATTGTTTCAGTTTAAGGTTATGCCATTTGGGTTGGTAAACGCGCCAGCTACGTTTGCAAGATTAATGAGACTTGTATTGAAGGACATACCTAATGTCGTGTCATTCTTTGACGATATAGCGTGTCACACGTCGTCATGGTCTGAACATATTCAGACACTAACAGTAATTTTTAAACGGTTGCGTCATTTTGGTTTAACTGCTAAACCCGCAAAAATGTATTTGGCATGTCCAGAAATAGTATTCTTGGGACATCTCGTGGGTAGAGGTATTCAGAGACCTGAGATAACAAAAATTGATAAATTGGTAAGGTTGCAAATCCCTAAGACAAAGAAACAAGTGAGAAGCTTAGTGGGAGTTCTAAATTATTACAGGAAGTTCATTCCGAACTTTTCCTCTTTGTCATCTCCTCTTACTGACCTTACTAAGAAGGGACAGCCCGATAAGGTTCAGTGGACGTCTGAATGTCAGACAGCATTTAATAAATTAGTGACGGCATTATCATCGTCACCTATTCTGATATTGCCAGATTTTCGATCTAAATTTATCCTCAGAACAGATGCATCGGACTCTGGTGTCGGCGCTTGTCTTCTACAGGAGAAGAATGAATATTTACATCCTGTATGCTATGTCAGTCGTAAATTATTACAGAGAGAAAGGAAATATTCTGTAATAGAGCGGGAGTGTCTTGCCATTGTGTGGTCCGTCCAGAAATTAGGACGTTATTTGATGGGACGAGAATTCTGCATCCAGACAGATCACAAACCACTAACGTTTTTATCTAGGGATCGTTCGTCGAGCCCTCGGTTATCGAGGTGGGCATTGGCTTTACAGCCGTATACGTTCGTCATCCAACCTGTGATGTTTCCACTTTCTCTCACTAACTTTCTTCTGACACCAGCCGTGATGGGCACGGCACAAACACACTAAATAATCGACTATCTCTCTTCTATAAGTTATAACAAACGATATCTGTATTGCTTACATATATACAATAATTATTAATTCATTCAATAATAATAGGAACATAGGTCATACAATTTCATGTGAATTTCGATGGAATGAAGTTGATGCAAATCAGTACATGCTAATTAAATGGCTTCGTAATATTCAATCTCTAGCACATTTTATAAAACACATGGGAACATTCAGCATAAGGAAACCTCTCCTTTAGGGGTGTATGGCGCTATCTGGGCACTGGTTCTTCCTCTCTACCCTGGCTTGACTGCGCAGTTAGATCAACAGGTATCGGCAGGTACCAATAGGTCGGGAAGCCAAGAAGCCACGATGTCGTTAATCAAAGTACAAGAAGTTGAGAAGCCAAGAAGGTGTTGTTCTTCCTCCTCTGTAGAAAAACAATCGCAAAGTCCTAATCTACTGCTGGAAGGCATGACTTCCATACTTACTCCATGACGGATATTCATCATTAACACTTTTAACCGCTGACACTGTTATAAGTCAGGCTGCAGCTCCCATACTCCATAGGCTCCCATATAGGCAATAGAATAAACGATCAATACAGTTTTAATGATATTTACACGTTCCCCACGAAGAATAACGCTCTCTCTAACAGACCCCATCCCATAAGGTTTCGTAACATATATATAACGGCGTTTCCGTGACTCTCTCAGAGGCAGTAGTTATACCAAAGTAAACCCACTAGATTTAGGTTCTACAATCATGAACATTAAGTAAAATACACATACATCGTACAATTAACTTACCACTCAGCAACAGCCCAAATGCCGACAAGATACCAAAGATACCACGCTCTGACAAAGGATGTTTGCGGGTTCCCTGACCTTCCCCACTCACAAGACTAGTACAAAGTTACAGTTGCGGTTGTGGTCTCCTCTTCGGCACGAAGCTGGTGAGTGCTCTCAGCGGTCTGAAGTTGGAAGGAGCGTTCGGGGATTTATACCCAGTCAGGTAGCGTCCCAAGACGCTCACCGAGTGTACATTAGTTATCCTAATAGCCACCCCCGTCGACTCCACGTCAAATACTATTGAAACAGCTCTACCCCCCAAGCAATTCCCAGGTGATCTGATCGACAAGTACGGCGGTCAAGTAAACACTACCCTTTTCGGGTGTCAAAGCGCTTCAGTTGCATCGGCTACTTTCCCCCTCTGGCCTACAATAACTCTGTCTCCCCGCCGTTAGCTATCTTCCCACGCTAGCTATACCTTGCCTGTCTGTCGCCCTGTTACACAACCGATTCCAGGAACCAGTAACCATATCGCCGACTACCTTAGTCGAGCCTAGGTGGAAGTTTCAGGCGCTTGCCCATCGGAGGAGAGGAACGTTCGACGCACAGATGGAACAACGAGGAGTAGCAAATTGTGCACGATTGAAAACGTGATGTCATTGAAAATTGAGAAACATATGAACATTGACAGTGATCTGTGGGAACGATTCGTCGATCTTAAAATATTGACATTATAAATATTATATGAAGAATGGTTGATAGGTTGACTGATTTTGATTCTGTATTAGATATTATGTTTAGTTAGGTATTGATGATGTGATATATATATATGCATAGTGCAGGGCAAACGAATCGCCATGTTTTCCCCTGATTTCGGTACCATATGTGCTATAGGCATGAGTAGGTCATCTTTTGCGTAACTGTCGCATCATTTATTTTGATGCGATTTTGAAATTAATTGCATTAATTTTTTTGGGGTGGGGGATGATGTCGCGGGCGAGTGAGCGAGGATCAATAATTACGGGGAGAAGGGGGTATAGTAAGATTAACTCACGGCAGACAATTAATGGAAAGCGTGGAATGTTGTGAGTTGGGGATTGGACAAGGCGAGATCAGTGTATTTACACCCACTGCACACAGAGAGTCCTAAGGGAACGGACGCAAGAGAGAGCCCAGAGGGCGAACATAAGGGAGCAGTCGGAAGACTCGTGTTAGTGTTTTTCCAGTGATGACTGGTAGGTTGAACTATGATTGATAATTGATGTACTATATTCTTCTGATGACCATGATGTAAATAAGTTATATGCGAGGAGTGTACAAGTCATGTGCTACTGTATTAATAGATGTGAACTTAGAGCGAGATCTGTACGTTAGGAGTGTGGATTTCTAGCCTAGCCTGAGTACTGTGTAATACGGGGGAGGTGTGTTACAGAAGAGAGGCGCAGTTGTGTGGTGAGTGAACTGTGGAATGTGTATGTACGCGTGATGGTTCGTAATGAGTGGTGAAGTGGATAGTAAGTGTATGATGTTATAGAGACGTAATGTTATTCTTATAGGTGCCGGGGTCGGGCAGTGAGGCCACCCGCGGTGGACGGACACAGGCCGGGGACAGGCTGTGGAGCCGTGCAGGCAAGGGCGTAAGGCCGACAGGCAGCCCAGCAGCAGTGGCGGTCTGGTCTAGGGGATTGGGCTGACCATAGGTCTAAGTTATGTACATGAGAGTTCTGTAGTACGACTTATATAGAGTGTTGATGTTAGGTCGAGTAAGGGCCTGGAAATTTATGTTGTAAAGCACGGGCTGTACGGTTGTGGAACCGGAGATAGGGTGACTGTATGGAAGAATGACCCTTGAATTGTAGTTGAATTGAATAATGTACCGTATGTAATTGAACGTATATATATTAATGTTATAATAAATGTGTGAGCCTGTTTGGTTGTTTTGTTAAGTGTTATACTTGGTCGTTTGTGATTGTTGTCCTGTCATAATAAGTACATCTTCCAGTTTGGAATTTGTTACATCTTGCATGCAAAAAACCAGATACGCCTTTGAGGATGCTTACAGTTATGCCAGGTCACAACTTTGGTCCCAGGGCCTATCTGGAGAAGAAACCAACTGGATGCTCAACGTTAGATAGATTTAGAAATGTGCCTGCTGATTTTACACGGACAGCAGATATCTGACTTGAAATCTACCAAGTTGAATTGAAAAAGTTGACTTGGTTAGAAAGCACTTAAATATAAGGCAACGAACGCTGCTCTCAGAAAATGGAAAAATTCACTGAAATGTATTTACGTGCTAAGAGGTTATTGGCAATAGTATGAACAATCAGATCACCTCTTTCTTCCAAGTTTTCTGTCTTTCTTTCTCACATACACACCAAAAATAATTTTTTGTTACAGTGAAGAGGACCGGGACAACGGTCTTGTTCTATCAAATGCTAATATTGGTCTTCGACTGCGAGCCATGGAATACTGGAAATGTGCAGAAGTTGGACTGTTGACACCACACGAGGATGGCATCTCGAGTAGGCTTTCTATGGTTGTGGCTGAAGGCTTACCACCAGTTGCTGGTTGCACAGGTTAATGTCTCTTTATAAAGTTAAAAATTAACATTTTCTTGATCTGATAGTTTGAATTTTTCCTGTACGTCTGTTTAATTCCCCGGGAAACATCCTTCATAGGTCAGGAATTAGTTGCTGCTGCCTGCCTAAGCATCTTACGACTTGACAAAGTATAAAACGTACAGCATGAAATAACTGAAGAAAAAGTTAGTGCGATGCCATAGATTTTTCTATTCCATGACCAAAATAATAATGGGCATTAAAGCTTTTACAGATTTACAGGGTTCATATTATCCAAGGTGAAATAACTACTTTGCAAATTTGAAAAAAAAATAAAATTTACTGGACTATCAGACCAAGCAGTAGGCGGACTATCTGAAATTCAGCGAGGATTGCTATGACCTTAGTTTTATTATCTACTGAGTTAAAACTTCATTTTATTCCTGCAGAAGAAAATCAGATCGAATCTTGGATGAAACAGCACGGCGGACCTGGTATTCAGCACATTGCCATCACCAGCACCAATATCAAAAGAACAGTTAAATGTCTCAAACTGAGAGGAGTCACATTTGCAAACGCGCCCCCAGACGCTTACTATTCAGAAGTAAGAACTTCCAGCGGGTTGTGCTCTAAAATTGCATGTGTGAAAGGCGGCTATTAAAAGAATTCATGATTCGGCCATGCTTAGCAGTGTGGTTCTGCATTGTTGGGGACCCATTTCCCAGTGTTAGGCATAAGCCAATCTTGAAAGTGAACACATGGTTAAGCAGTTTTTTAAAAAAAATTATGGGCTTTTAAGTCGGGATCGGGGTTGAAACCAGTAAACATCAGGGAAAGACACTTAGGAAAGTCGCTAATTTGATCCCTGCCTTCAATAGACACGTCGGACATGAATTTGGAGTTCTTTCTTGTTCACATAGATTCGTAATGGATTAGGTTTAGATCTGCGGCTGAAGGGGTGTAATTTAGATTAAAGGGAGACGAAATGAAGATCATTTTCACCAAGTAGCTACACCTCGATACTTTCCTTTATATTATTCACTGAGCGTGAAATATGATTTGTGCCAGGAAAGGAGGTGACTTTATGTTGCGAAAATTGATTGTGTTTGATAAAACAACAATATCTAAGCAGTGCTGTGTAAATCAGAACGTCATCGATGTGTAAATCAGATTTGTGATGCGCAATCAAATGGCGATAAAGTCAGTATGGCCATGAAGTAAGATTGGACAATTCCGGGTTCAGATGAATATTTTCTAGCCAAAAATCATAAAACCCCCGTATCTTAGGACCACTTTATGATGTTTTTGTTGGCCCTTTCTACTGGCAATTTGGCAGCCAATGAATAATATCACCACTCTGTGATAGTCTGCCTTCTTTGTAATCTCACATCTTTATAACAATAAAGTGATAATAAAGCTTACATAAACATGCGACATCAGCGAATATTTGTCCGGGTTTGAGTTTGAGTTTGAAGAAAGCGTTGACACGAGAACGCTCGGATTGTGCTAGGAAAAAGCAAGACGATATGCAGAATGTAACAGAACGGTAGAACAGGAGGAGACCTTGCCAGAAGCGCTCACTAACCGCCCTAGTTTTGCTCGAAAACCACTAGTAATCGCAGTGCAGGCAAAAGTAATACTAATACTGACGTGATGATTAATACCACCATGTCCAGTTAGGCCGCAATGTAAAACATTGTCAACATTCATTATGGTGTCGATACAATTACGTCTGTAATTATTCTGAATTTATGATTCCCATAAGGTCTTCAAAGTGAATCTTGTGAGAGTCACAAGTTGTTATAAGTATTGCAGCTGTTTGATAGATCAGTGTCATCGTACTCCCGCTGGGTGACTTACCTTTGCGTAACATAATTAATCTTAATCTTAATTCACACCTGTCGTGCACCTACTGTTCTCCCACTCTTTTAAGTACACTAAGTTGGTCTCCAACATCAAAAAATAGTAATTTTTTGGTTCAAAACCAAACTCGCTGATTCATCTGTTTGTATCTTATCATCCTGTTTTCCTTTGATAGTAGGCTTCTGTGTCATAATTCGGATGTTGTTAGAATTCACGGAGCGTAAGTTGTGTTTTTACCAGGGCCATGAGAAATTGGCTGGTGGCCTTGAACGGTCCTCGCGAATTATAGTTGGTGAGTAAATAAATGTAAAGTTAAACTGTTAGATTCACGCTTGTCGGTTTTAATGTTCGTGATTAATAAGTAATGGAGTAGGGGTGAAACAAGGTGGGGATAGTTGACATTGTTAAGTATGACTAGACAAATTTTTGCACGTTAACTGGCTGGTAGAATAGTGCAGACGTATTACTACAATTAAAATGGTGGGAGGTTTCGGCCAATGGGATTGCTGAACTAATTGGGCCAGCGGACTAGCACTGCTGGGTAGTTGGATAGTATAAAACATCGTGTAACGTTCAGATTCATTGAATACAGACGAGCAGAAGCATCGTGTCGTGAAGTATCTCCGATTGGCCAGTACCTGAACTGTGTGATTTGAAGACTAGAAGTCCTTGCTAATCGGACTGACTGAGCTCTAGAAAGAAAGGTCTGAGTGGGCTGACCTTTAAAAGCCCACGCTGCGCTCTTTTGATGTTCGCGCCTACCAGTTTAAGCATAATAGAAGATCAGAGATAGAGAGAGAACCACAGCCTCATAGGAAGTCTAAGGAAACCCCAGCTGGCACTCGACGACGAGTGGCCCGTATTATAGATCTATCTCCATAGTATGATTGAAGTAATATAGCACATTGTTGATGAATTGAATAGTGATTGTGCATATATATATATATATAGTCTTTTGCAACTGCTTAATTACCTACAAGCCGAAGTGTGCTTCTGTAGGCTTTGAACGTACTGGGCTCTCCTAACATTCAAGCCCATATGATTTAGGGAGAGTTTGCCTGGCGACTGGCCAGTGGCGACTCAACTGTCACTTTAGATTGATATCTAGTTTCGTATAATATACCCATTTGCTATTGATTGCAGTACATCCAATAAGGAACCATAGTTACATGAATATCATAGATTAAGTTAGTAATTAGAATTTATTGCTTTGAATATACCTCTATTGTCTTTTGTTTTGTTTATTAATATTTAAATAATAAGATGGCCTGACCGGCCTGACATATATAGATCCTCTAGTTATTTAATACTTTTCTTGTGTGGTTGTGTCCGAGTGTGAGTTAGCTGCCTCTCGTGCAGTCATAACATCCCCAAGACCCTAACTCTGCTCGTGACATCTGGAGGGGACCCCACTGACATCTGGAGGGGACCCCACTGACATCTGGAGGGGACCCCACTGACATCTGGAGGAGGACACCCCATCTAGAGGATACCCTACCGTTCGTCGTGACATCTAGAGGACACCACTGACATCTACAGGACGCCACTAACATCTGAAGAGGACCCCGTCAACATCTGCAGGGATACCACTCTAGACTCCACTGTTATTTATGTCATTTTTGTAGTTTATAGTTTTGTATACTGCTAATTTTTTTTTTGTTTCTCCCCCACATGTCTGGCATGTCCTCTCGCCATTGATCCTGGGACCACTACGAGGGACTGGCAGCTACTAACAGGAAAAGACAAGACCAGCGCTGTGGACCAAGGGAAAGAGCCAGTCCATTTCACCCAGTTAAGTGAACCATCTGTATTAGTCGTTTGAGGGGTTCGTCGTTCCAGCTCCCCTACTTTTGACAGGCATTATTTTTTCTTTTGTGTTTAGATTAGATACGCGGGAGGTTGGAAGGGATCGAGACTCAGCATACCTCTTTTTGCCAGACTAGCAGATCTAGATGGCGTTTAAAACGGATAGGAGATTTGCTTTGCCTTGAATAGTTCTATAGGGGCCTGTTATTCGTATAGATTGTTAGCGTTCTATCTTCCTCGTACTTTTAGGAAGACGTCTCTCCTGTTCTTTTTCTTACCTTTTTGTAGATAGTTTCAGGCTAGTCAGGTCTGTTGTCGTTTGTTCTTTCTGTTAGTCTCGTCTCACTCTCCATGTAATTCTTTTCCCATTATAGTGTTGCATTATTATATTTTGTATTCATACTTGCTATATTATTGCCTGGGATAAATCACGTGGAGGAGAGCCAGAGAAAATGATGTGCAACGAAGCGGAAAGACTTGGAATAATATAAAGAGGCTGGCCCATGATAGAGAGGGATGGAAAGTGTTTGTTGGTGGCCTATACCCTGATCCAGGGTGAGAAAGGCAATGATGATGATGAAGATGATAAATCACGTGTCTAGGGCACCTTGAGAGATAATCTGGATATTAGAGTTCTTAGGCTTGTATAGCCAGGGAAGTTAATATCGTGAATATTGATTTATTCCGATTTATAGCAGAGGGAACGCTGCGAGGAGTGTACGGAAGATACACTGGAAATATTACATTGGTATCGTTAGTTAACGACCAATCACGGAAGCAGTAGACTGACTGCTTGAGGATTAGGAGAAATACGTGAAGGAGATAAGTGATCACTGAGATAGCTCAACCACTACTTGGTTGACTAAGACGTACAGTTTGTTGTTGATTTCGTTAATTTCGTTCATACTGCAGGAACGAACGCCCGCAGAGTGCAATTAATACATTGCTTCAAGGGAGAATAAAGTTAGAGAGTTTTGATAAGTTGTCCTCGATTAGGACATTATTATATCGCATTATCGACCGGTATCATGGCCGAACTACAGAAATATTTGGAACTAGCCCAATCATTTGGCATACCGGAAGCTCAGCGTGCTTCTTGGGTAGACCAGAAACTGAAAGAAGAACGAGAAGAAAA
The DNA here is from genome assembly GCA_963931925.1 of Onchidella celtica. Lineage (NCBI taxonomy): Eukaryota > Metazoa > Mollusca > Gastropoda > Systellommatophora > Onchidiidae > Onchidella > Onchidella celtica. Next base: position 51,738,253 of record OZ007567.1, on the reverse strand, counting down.
GGCCGCGGAACGAGAAGAAAAGGCCGCGGAGAGATTACGCCTGGAAAAGTCTGCGGAACGAGAAGAAAAGGCCGCAGAGATATTACGCCAAGAAAAAGCCGCGGAACGAGACGAGAGAGCCGCGGAACGCGCGGAGAAACAGGCTCAAAGAGAGTACGAGCTCGCGTTGAAACAGTTGGAACCGAAGCAAGCCCAAACTACCGGGGCTCCGGAATTTACTTCCAATAATAAAACGAAGCCTAAATTGCCAACCTTTAATGATAAGGTTGATCGCATTGATTCCTACCTCCACCGCTTCGAACTCCATGCTGTTTGCGCGGGATGGCAGCGTAGTGAGTACACATCATGCCTCGCCAATCTTTTGACAGGGAGAGCGTTGGAAGTTTTCCATAGCCTCACTATTGATGACGCTAGGGACTATGACATTCTAAAGACCGCGCTATTAAAGCGTTTCCAACATACGGAAGATGGATTTCATAAGCGTTTCCGCGATTGCAAGCCGGAAGCATCTGAGAATTTTTCCACTTACGTGGACCGCCTCCGCCACCTACTCAGCCGTTGGACTGAGTTGGCCGGTGTGGAAGAGGGAAACTACAAGAAACTATATGATTTAATACTTAAAGACCAAATATATATGTCCTGCCACACGGACCTGGTGGCGCATTTTAAGGAACAAGCCCCCAAAACTACCGTCGAGATAACATCGATGGCGGAACGGTATACTGCGGCTCACCCTAATCGATCGTTAGCTAAAGCTAAAGTAAGCGAACCGTGTTACGCCGGCGCTGCTACTAAGTCACCGGTACCGTCGAGACAATCAAGACAGCCCTTTCGACAGTCGCCGCAAGTTCGCCCACGGTCCGAGCCGCCGTTTAGCAGAAGGCAACCGAATCCCCATAAATTTTCTCGGGACTGGGAACCCCGATATACACGTCCTTTCCCTACCGGAGGACCGCGTAACAACTACTATTAAGCGCCCCCATTTCCTTCTTATCGAGGTACACCTCGAAGGGACGATAATCCAGTCTACTGTTATAGATGTGGCGCCGGAGGCCACATTGCGCGACAATGCAGAGTTAGATTAGATGCGGCAAATGCATGCTCTGTAGCATTCACCGAAAACCGCGGTGATAGAACTAGGAATGCCGAAACCGTCAGTAAGATTATTCCAGTTATGTCCGCCCTCCACGAGCGAGGCGCGCTGACATTGTATGAGGGAGGAGTAAACGCCATACGAGCATCCGTATTGCGAGATTCAGGCTGTACGACCGTCGGTGTACGTGAATCGCTGGTCCGTCCTGCACAACTCCTGGATCGCGATGCGACTGTCAAGAACAGATTAAGTCCATAAATACCGTGCTAGATCACGAGTTCAGTGTGTAAATTTTCACTTGTTAATTCTAACCAGCGTAATTTGTCCTTGAGCTGTTCTCGTGAACAGTTTGTTTGAAACACTTTTGTTTTAGAGATGGAAAGAAAGTGGGGCGAGATAGAATAAATGTATAGCTAGGAGTGACAGAGCCGTTCTCGACCCCGTGATTTTGATGAACACTTAGAAGGGAAGAGAAGGGGCGAATAAGGATAGATAGTTTAAGACGCTTAGTCGCGTTCAGAAATTCGTGCATAAAATGGGGTTTAAAGATTTCAGTAGTTGTTTTGACATTTTAAATTGACCTTGTCTGTATTAGTGCAAGGCCGTAACCGACTTATACAATAGAATAAATTATACTGCGAGCTCAGCTCGGAGCTGACCGCACCAATGAAATCTAGGGATTTGGACGGTAGTTGCAGGTGGCTAGACAGTATAAAAGTCTACCCAGACATATATCCTGCACGCCATACAGAAAACTCCAATCTGTGCAGGCGTCGGCACGATTCTGCCTGAAGAATCATAAAGTTGTACGACTCATGTCTAGTCCACTATAGACATTTGAGATGAATCCATATGCCTGAATGAGACATGCCCACCGCTATTGTCCATCGTTCCCTGGTCTCTAACACCAGGGACTAATCGTAAGTGTTTGTCTATTGATGTCTCAACCATGAACGAGGAGCTGAACCTAAGTTATCCAGTAGGACAGGATTGCCGCATATACTAGGAGTGCTACCCAAGAATGCAAGATAAAGATATATATAGACTTGCAACTAGTATGAATGTATGGCATACACATCTGTGAATTGTGATTGATTTGTCTGGATGAGGCTGGGCATTGCCAGCCCATCCTAGAGTAGATCTCTAGACTTAACTACGTCAGTTTGTATTGACGGGCTCGATTATTATAAGCGTTAGGCACAAATGGCTGAGATGACATTGTCGCCAGAGACCATATTAGTGTATTGATTGATATATATAGTAGGCAGACCAGATCTGAGATATATATAATTAGTACTTAGATTGTTAGTGAGTCAGAAGTATAATAATATTATAGGAATCTAGAGTAGAATTCTAGTGAGGTATTATTGAATTTGGATTTGATGCTGCTGATGTTGTCTTTACTATATAATAGATCTAGACAAAATTGTTAGGGTAATTAATGTAATTAAATTTGTGGCCCTGCAGGTCTGTTTATGAAACTTATTCAGATTGTTCTTATTGTGTGGCATGGTACGAAAGATTAGATATTAAGTACCTCTCGATTTAAATGCAGTCGAAACCTTAAGTAGACGGATTCCCCCCAAATTCGTAACATTTAGGATAGCAACATCGTAACAGCGACATGCATTACTTTTGGTGGTTCAGTTGAACATTTTCGTTTGGCGGAAATATATATGTTGACACACCGTTTATAACTGGTGTTGTCACGGCCTGTGTGCTACCAAATCCGGTCGCCGACCTAATCGTTGGGAATATTCCCCACTTAAAGGACGTCTCCGATGGCGAACTCGAGATTTGGGACGATGATAACGACATTGCGTGTGTCACGACAAGACAACAATCGCGTCGCCAGAGTGACGACACATTACGATCGCCTGTCGTCGACTTGGATGTGACACCCGAGATTTTTCTTAGCGAACAGCGCACAGATCCATCACTAAAGCCCCTCTTTGCTAAGATTCATCCGGACAACCCGGATACAACCAGGTTCTGCCTTAAAGACGACCTCTTATATCGCGTTTTTCGGGGAAAGCGCGAAACTATTTTGCAATTGGTCATACCAAGATCATTTCGCCAAGACATCACCCGCCTCGCGCATGACACGCCATTGTCGGGCCACCAGGGCAAAGCGAGAACAAAATCGAGAGTACTGTCTCAGTTTTTTTGGCCCGGGGTTTACGGTGACATAAATAGCTATGTGTCGCGTTGCGATACATGCCAGAAAAGAACCCTCAAAGGAAAAACTTCGCGGGCACCTATACAAGAGATGCCGCCGGTTTCCACTCCATTTCAACGAGTTGCCGTCGACATCGTCGGGCCATTACATAAGTCGGATAGAGGCCATCGGTTTATTCTATCAGTAATCGATTATGCCACCCGTTGGCCTGAGGCTATCCCGTTAAAAGAAATATCGGCCGATCACGTCGCCGAGGCATTGGTTACCATATTCACGCGCGTCGGATTCCCGTCCGAATTATTATCCGATAGAGGTCCGCAATTCACCTCCGACCTTTTCAGGAAAGTACTGGAACTCACGGGCATTAGGCAGAAACTTACGTCACCATACCATCCACAGTCCAATGGCTGTTGCGAGCGCTGGAATGCCACCATGAAAGCTATGCTGGCACGCGTTTCAGCCGATAGACCTGGTGACTGGGACCGTCGACTTCCGGCCATCTTGTTCGCATATAGGGAACTCCCAAATGCGACAACGGGTTTTTCCCCGTTTGAACTTTTATACGGTCGAAAACCACGTGGCCCGATGGCCATTTTACGCGATTTATACGCCGGTTCTGATGCCGACGTTCCTGATACGCGATCCGCGTATCAGTACATAGTCGATCTCCGACATAGAATAGTTAATACATGCGACCTGGCTCGACAATTTGCATGCGTACGGGCCAGGTCATTTATAGGTTATCGCGATCAGGGTAGTCGGTTAAGAACCCTGTCAGTCGGAGATCGGGCATTGGTGCTGTTACCAGAAACGAACAACAAGCTACTCCTCACTTGGAAAGGCCCCTTTCTAGTTAAAAAGCGACTCTCGAGAGTTAATTATCTCATTACCATCCGTGGTAACGATAAGGTGTACCATATTAATATGTTGAAAAAGTATATTACCGATGATCAAAGTCATCACGATCATTCATGCCATGTTGTGGCCCAAGCAAACGCAGCGATGGTCACTATCGATGACAACGACCGGGAACCATTACCTATGACTAGATCGCTCCTATCCTTGCAAGCCACAGAGGACGCGACTTCCGTTAATATCAATCCACAGCTGGATCAAAGTAAGACACAGGACATAATGGATCTTGTTCGGGAGTTTGCGCCAGTATTCACTGATTTGCCGGGTAAAACATCCTTAGTTCAACACGTCATCCGGTTGCACTCGGACGTACCCGTGTTTGTTAAACCCTACCCGCTCCCGCTGCACGCGCACGACACCATACAGTCCGAGGTGGAAAAGATGCTCAGCTTAGGAGTCATTGAGCGCTCGACGGGCCCTTACTGCTCGCCGATTGTACTAGTAAAGAAAACAGACGGTTCCGTTAGGTTTTGTATCGATTACAGGAAGCTTAACGCTCTAACCATTTACGATGCTGAACCTATCCCGAATCAGGAAGATCTATTTGCGCGATTGGCCGAGTCGTCCGTGTTTTCGAAAATAGATTTGGCTAAAGGCTACTGGCAAATCCCAATGGAAGAGGCCAGTAAACAGTACACAGCGTTTCAGACCCCTATGGGTCTCATGCAATGGAGGTTCATGCCATTCGGTCTCGTAACGGCACCAGCGACCTTTGCGAGGATGATGAACATCCTACTGCAGCAGACACCGTGCGTCCTAAGCTACTTTGACATTTGCGCTTTCCATACGAATTGGAAAGGCCATTTAGAGGCACTTCGTCAAGTGCTTAGTAAACTTCGAGATGCCGGGCTTACAGCTAAGCCTAGCAAAGTCTTCCTGGGTTATACGCAGATTAACTTTCTGGGACATACTATCGTCAAAGGCGTCCAAACACCGGACGACAGTAAGATAAGTCAGATTTTAAAACTCCAGGCTCCTCATACTAAGAAGCAGGTTCGTAGCCTGTTAGGCTTCTTAAGCTATTATCGGAAATTCGTTCCTAATTTTTCGGCCCTTACGGCCCCGTTATCCGATCTTACAAGAAAAGACCGACCCAATAAAATTATCTGGACTACGCAGTGCGCCACCGCGGTCGCGACAGTGCAGCAACTGTCCTCCAGTTCGCCGCTGCTTATCCTACCAAATATTAGGCGCACCTTCACCGTCCGCACTGACGCGTCGGACCAGGGAATTGGAGCTGTTTTGCTCCAGGAAAGAGATGGCTTATTGCGCCCGTGTATGTATGCTAGCCGGAAATTACTTCCGAGAGAGCAGAGATACGCTATCATAGAGCGAGAATGCCTGGCGATTGTATACGCTGTAGACGCGTTTTCCCGCTACCTACTTATGACGGAATTCGTCATCGAGACAGACCATAAACCGTTATTTCTAAAATCAAACCGAGCCAAGAACGCTCGTTTGACCAGATGGAGTCTGGCCCTTCAGGAATATCGCTTCATTATAAAGGCCATTCCTGGTGGAGACAATGTCCATGCCGACCTATTATCACGGTTGCCTTAATCTTGTTGTATTTTAGTCTGTCATATGTACTAGGGTTGGATGGGATTAGCACCTCATTCTGAGACCGAGGGATGGTATCACATATTGTTCACCCATTGTGAACACTTTTCACCTACCCCTGTGCTTTCCTTTGATCCAACAGCTATTTTACTGACGTCGACCCGTATTTTGGCCACACCAGACGTTGTTGCCCAGGGTCGAGGACGAGAAGTCATGGCAGACCAGGAGTCCAGATCCACTAATGCCATCGATGCTACTATAGTTATCTTTTCTTGATTATTATTCATTGTATGTATGCATTCCTGATGACATTCGCACAGGATCAATGTTGTACTCTAAAATTTTAGAGTTATGATTGTTAATGTCTACGTATTTAGAGGTAAGATTTAATCCTCAGAGAGATATATACTTTTGGACGGAGCCTTAAGGTTTTCATGTAGTTTTGTCCATCAAGGATACCCGTCCTGTAGGTTTTTTTTCAACTTTTGTAGTATTCTTAGTTATTACCTAGTTAAGTTCACCTTTCGAGCAATTTCTCGACTCATGCCTTCCCCTTACGATAATAATTTATATCGTTAAAATTGCAAATTTTAACTGGGGTGGGGGATGTGTCATGATTCGGATGTTGTTAGAACTCACGCAGAGCGTGAGTTGTGTTTTTACCAGGGCCATGAGAAATTGGCTGGTGGCCTTGGACGGTCCTCGCGAATTATAGTTGGTGAATAAATAAATGTAAAGTTAAACTGTTAGATTCACGCTTGTCGGTTTTAATGTTCGTGATTAATAAGTAATGGAGTAGGGGTGAAACAAGGTGGGGATAGTTGACATTGTTAAGTATGACTAGACAAGTTTTTGCACGTTAACTGGCTGGTAGAATAGTGCAGACGTATTACTACAATTAAAATGGTGGGAGGTTTCGGCCAATGAGATTGCTGAACTAATTGGGCCAGCGGACTAGCACTGCTGGGTAGTTGGATAGTATAAAACATCGTGTAACGTTCAGATTCATTGAATACAGACGAGCAGAAGCATCGTGTCGTGAAGTATCTCCGATTGGCCAGTACCTGAACTGTGTGATTTGAAGACTAGAAGTCCTTGCTAATCGGACTGACTGAGCTCTAGAAAGAAAGGTCTGAGTGGGCTGACCTTTAAAAGCCCACGCTGCGCTCTTTTGATGTTCGCGCCTACCAGTTTAAGCATAATAGAAGATCAGAGATAGAGAGAGAACCACAGCCTCATAGGAAGTCTAAGGAAACCCCAGCTGGCACTCGACGACGAGTGGCCCGTATTATAGATCTATCTCCATAGTATGATTGAAGTAATATAGCACATTGTTGATGAATTGAATAGTGATTGTGCATATATATATATATATAGTCTTTTGCAACTGCTTAATTACCTACAAGCCGAAGTGTGCTTCTGTAGGCTTTGAACGTACTGGGCTCTCCTAACATTCAAGCCCATATGATTTAGGGAGAGTTTGCCTGGCGACTGGCCAGTGGCGACTCAACTGTCACTTTAGATTGATATCTAGTTTCGTATAATATACCCATTTGCTATTGATTGCAGTACATCCAATAAGGAACCATAGTTACATGAATATCATAGATTAAGTTAGTAATTAGAATTTATTGCTTTGAATATACCTCTATTGTCTTTTGTTTTGTTTATTAATATTTAAATAATAAGATGGCCTGACCGGCCTGACATATATAGATCCTCTAGTTATTTAATACTTTTCTTGTGTGGTTGTGTCCGAGTGTGAGTTAGCTGCCTCTCGTGCAGTCATAACATCCCCAAGACCCTAACTCTGCTCGTGACATTCTGAATGTAAGCAATGCGTTCCCCAGTGTCCAATAGCTTATGAATTTCCTTTTAATAAAGGAAAGTAGTAATGACGTAATGTTACGAGTGGCATAAATGGCAACTCTTAGAACCCAGACCTTTATTGTGGAAAGCTTTGATGCCACATGTAACTCTCAAGGTGGCCAAATATTATAAAAACTACAAAAGATCTGTGGAGTCGCAGTAAGGCTTGAAGCAAAGTCAAAATATGGCAAAAAGAAAAATTTGTAGGTGGCAAAGCCTGGCAGAGAAATAATACCAAACGATACAATAAAACGCAAAGGGAAAGGGAAAAGCGACAGTAGGTGCACGGCAGCTGTAAATCATAATTAGTGATTAATTATGTTCAGTAAGGTAAATCCCCCAGCGGGGGCATGGTGGTACTGATCTGTTAAACAGCTGTAAAACGTCTAACAACTTGTGGTTCTCATCACATTCATTTTGGGGGCCTCATGGGAATCATAAATTCTTCCCTTTTCCTTTGCGTTTTATTGTATTGTTTTGGTATTCTTTCTGACACGAGGCTTTTCTACTATAACCTTTTCTTTTTGCCATGGTTGGACTCTCAAAGTGGCGCGGCTCACTCTGTTTATCAAGCTACAAGTCTGGCTTTGGTACAGTTATACTTACACATTCTTTTGAAATATCCACCTTATGACTTGTTTTCTTTTTAAATGTGGTGCACGATTCTGAAAGATCAGCAATTGTAGATGATGTTGACGATGGCTAAATGGCTGAACTATCAAGAATTTCGCACTACAACTCAATTTTGTCATAATTTCAGATGGGGAGATTAAGTGATATTCTACGTGTGGGAGAGGACGCTGACGCTCTCAAAAGTAATGGCATTCTCATTGACACAGAAGCTGACGGCATACATGAAGTAACCAACGACAACCAGAATATGAATGGTCACGTTAAAGAAAGGTTCGTAGACTTATCTTGTTCTGTGTTCCATTTTGTCTGGCTTGGCCAGTGTCATTTATAATGCGGTTTACATCCAGAGTATTGTGAAAATTCAGCCAAGGAAGCATTACGATTTGGCAATTTGTACTCGGCTGAAGAAGTGGTTTGACAGACAATTCTAAGCAGTTGTGCTTTTAATATTTACCCCGTTTAACATCAACATCATATCCAAGCATTGGAAACCACGGTTATATGGCTTTTCGCACACAAGCGAATCGTGGGGGGGGGGGGACGGGGTGGGGGGGAGGGGGGGACGGGGTGGGGGGAGGGGGGGGGGGAGAGAAGATCAATTTTATAAAAAGCACACTTGAAGTACAGCCATTATCTACATCAATATGTATTTCGTCTTCTTCCCATCAAAGAACTCCTCGTTCAAAATAATTATTCTTGTAGGTCTACACTGAAATTTCATTCTTAAATTCACCAATTCCAAGAAGCAATTGACAAGATACTTATGTCATAACTCGTGGAAATACTTCAAAAGGAAGGTATTCACAAATCACCACGTTTGGTAAAGAAACAGAACTAGTTCAACCGATTTTATTGAGATTATAATTTATACCTGCGGTTAAAAAAAAAAAAAAGCTGCTTTTTTCTGTTTCGTAGCACTGATGTGCCTGTTTTCTATTTTTCAGCTATTTACTACAGATTTTTACCAAGCCTGTGTTTAAAAAAGATCCCTTTTTTCTGGAGCTTATACAACGTGAAGGCGCCACTGGCTTTGGATCAGGAAATGTGGAAGCATTATACCGATCTGTACAATCCTACATCGTTGGACAGAAGAAAGATGATGCAAACACTTCACCTGATTACTGACAAGAATTTTAGTACTTTAATTAATTACCTCGTAACCAAACGATACAATAAAACGCAAAGGGAAAGGGAAAAGCGACAGTAGGTGCACGGCAGCTGTAAATCATAATTAGTGACTAATTATGTTCAGTAAGGTATGTTCAGCTGATTACAAGCAGGAATTTTAATACTTCAGTCATGGCTTAGCTTCACCACATCCCATGGCTGGCAAGACGTTTAGTACTGTAATTAACTCCTCGTCCCACGCCAACACACGACAAGCAACAATTTTAGTACTGCAGGTACTTGTGTCCTCTCTCTACTCCTCTTCCAACCAGAATTTTAGGAGTGGTCCTTTCCTACCCACTGTCTCAATGTAATAATAATAATAATAAGTCATTTCTATAGCGCCTGATTCCACAGAAGAGTGCTCTAAAGCGCTTAACAGTTCTCTCAGCCACACACACACATTTTCATCAACCTATACCTAATCACTGTCTCAACCACATGTAAAACCACATCCTTTTGTCCATACAAGGGAGTACGTTTTTGTTCTGATCGCTGGAATCAAATCAAATATCAGCAGTCCATCGCTTGAACCATAAGTGCGTAGTCTCCTCAGTGGATATTTTTTTTTTTTTTTAATGTCCTTTTTGCTAGAAGCAGTTCGAGATTGCTTTGGTTGTGTGGTTTGGCGCCTCAAAATTTCGACATTTAGTCCATTATAATATGTAGAATTGTTGGTTCAGTGTTATTTGTGCTTTTGTTGTTTGTTTGTGTGTGCGTGTGTGTGTTTTTCTAGTCATACCATGCACAGCTGGTTAAACGCAAAGCAGAAAATGAGCTGTAGCAATCTCCGATTCCCATGTCACATTTGGGCAGTTTCAGAAATTGCTATTCAAAAACAACCACCACTATTCAGTGCCAACAAACAGTCATAGGGAGCTCTGTTGTGCTATATTTTTGTAGTGGTGGTGTCAACGTTGTTGTTCTCTAGAGTAGTCAAATAAAGCGCGGTGAACTTTAGATGTATGTGGTTAAGTGATGTGCAGCAATCTCTCTTCATAAGACCAGATATATTATCTTTTAAATCAGTTATAGATTGCAGCTCGTGTGGCATTTAATGCATGCACATTACAGAGACTAAATCTTGTTTTCTCTGACCTGAGCTCAAAGCAGACCCCAGGCTTTTCTTACAAGTTGAAGACACATATTATGGATCACTGGCCAGATTCCACGCAGTTTGCTCTCAGACTCACTGGTTAGAATTTTCTCAAAAGTTGTTTCTAAAAATGACCCCACATTTCCTTGAATTACTGCTGTAGCGTGGGAGCTTGCATTGTGAGACCACTAATTTTATCTTAAATGCTGTATCGAGGATTCTGTTCATGTTTTGTTTTACCAAATTGGTGAAGGGTAAGACGCAATTTAGGCTGTGCTTTGTGCACAGAGTCTTTGCTGAGGCACACCGTTTAAGGCACTGACAGTAGCAAAAATTATTTGTCAAGTCTGTTTTGCTAGATTTGACAGTCATGTTTGAGGCATATGCTTCACTGACCTAATCATCTATTAACTCTTTAATTTTGCGTGACATATGAAACAGTTAACAGCTAGGTTTTAATTTTGTTTTTAACCCCAGCGTTCAGCCATTTCAAAGTCGATTTTAAATCTCTCGCGTCAGCAGTTCACAGTGCAAGTGTAATTTTATAATGTCAGTGGCGTAAGGAATTGAAGCTGTGTCCATGTGACGGACTGAAAGAGCAATGAAACTGGCACACGTAAGAGAGATTTTAAAACTGAAAAAAAAAAAAAATGATGTTAACAAATCACGAGGAACTTTTATTCTAGTTACTGTTGAACTGGTTTGTTTGAAACAGATTGTATTTTGTTATTCCATGAAATTGAGTAGTATTATTTTGTGTAATTCTTACAAGATGGTGAAATAGAAGGTTGATTTAATGAATTGACAATTTATTTCAAATCCTAGCAGTTTTTGTTCTTATTCCTGTTATTGTTGTTGTTGTGCATGTGGCTGTAGCAATGAAGGAGTGGACGAAGATCTTTGTTTCCCGAGAGCTTAGCCAAAGGCTGTTAGCCCTCTGTTCCTGACTGTCTCTCTTTGGTTTCTTCCTAGTTTTTCACTGGTTCTGGTTGTCAGCTGTCTTCGTCTGCTCTATTTTGATATGGAAGGCGCCAGAGATTAGAAAGTGCCACGGTGGATCTATGATGAAAATCAGTGAATACAAGTAATATTAAAGCTCCTTACTGACAGTAAAGTAAGAAAGACAACAGTCAAACAAACCACACTTTACCATAATGGAAGATCTCTTTATTTTTAAATTGGAGTGGTGGGGAGGGGGAATAAGATGATTCGTTAAGTACAAAACGAAACTGAAAAATCCAAAGCAGCAACAGCACATATGCTCACTAAAAAAAGCACTTATTGGTGGATTTTATCTAGATATACTATGAAAACTGTCATTAATAAAAAATTAAAAAAAAAAAAAAAAACCAAAACAAAACAACAATACAAAAAAAAAAAAAAAGAATAAATAATATAAATAATAAATCATGCTGACAATAATTATTATCAATAATTTTGGCCCATGACCGGAGAACGGGCAATAAAAAGCATTGAACATTGAGTGTGTACAAAAGGAAGTTTAAAATAAACTGATGTTGATTGATTAATGCGTGCTACTACCGATAAGTATTACATTTGCATCAGCACTTTGGTTGGTAATACATTCATAAAGATTATTTTCTGGCTACCAGGGCAAAGAGTAAATCAAATTATCGGAGAATTAATGTAAGCAATTGACTCAAAATGACAATAAGCGTCTGCTTAAAAACGATATAAAAATCATATTGTATCGCATACTAACATTTGTTCACCAAAATAAATTACTCCCGTTTTTTTGTACCCTTGAACACATATAAACATTAAGGTACTCTTCTGTGAAGCAAACCAATGTCATTGCAATGAACACACGCAAGAGATTTTGTGGGGGAAAAAAAAAGATGAATCATACAGCTCTGAGGAAAGATGAACGCCCTGATAGCAATGCAGAAATAATTAATAAGCCCAAAATTTAACCGTTCTCTACTGCGTGTTAGGCAGAAAATTCATTAGTAATTAATCTCCACTTGGATCTTACTGTCTTTTCTTCTCTTTCTCTCTCTCTATCTCTCTCTCTCTCTTTTTCTCTCTTTCGTTCCATCAAGAGCTCATCAATAGACAACAGTAGTTTATATGCTTTGACTTACCGGTGAAAATGATATGATTCTAATAATAATTACAGAAATAAATGTTTTTTTTTTCTTTAAAATGGCAATACAGTTCCAACTGGAGATTGCAGCTCTCCTTTTTCCTTTGCCTCCCTAAAAAAATAAAAATAAATAAAACTAAAATAGTGATAATACATGATTTCGACGGATGATTTTTTAGTACGTTGAATAATATGAAAATTATGTACAGTGCCGTTCAGCTTCCAAAGTGTCTGGTCAATAAGCTATTAGTAAAGTTGGAAGATGGGGTGTGCTGATAGAATAAATAAAACTGTGTAACAGGTATAAGAAACGATTCGAGAAAATGTACATTTTCACCTGTTTATGTTATCACGGCTAACTTAACGCTGTACTTTACAGTATTTCGGAGCCAAATTTCAAATGACTGTATATATTGCTACTGATCAAGTCAATGCCCTGCAGACTCTTCAAGGTGCACAGAGCAGTCTTAACGCATGGGCATATTGGGCCCTCGCCAGGAGGTCCCAAGGGCGCAGCGGACCCCATGTATGCAAATTTACATTCGATTTTGAAACGGGGAAGAAAATCTCGTGCATTACAAACGAATCTGCCCAGGAGAACACGATGATGTTAAGATGGCTTTGAAGACGCATCGAGATTTCGCTTAAGAAAGTCTCAGGGCGTACATGTTTAGGCAGTGCACCAATGATATAATACGCATATTATCAAAAACAACCTTATAACTCCAACAATGGACCATTTAAGTCATTTGCCTTACACTACATTACCCGGAAGGTTTAAAGATGTGGGGTGTGACCTCGTGATGACCTTTTTTTTGTTTTTTCAAACCTTAAATTTTGATTTCTTGATTCCTTCACAAAAAAAAAAAAAAGAGAAAAATTACTTTTGTATCGGCTGCGAGAAAACTTCCTCTTGTAGCATAAATCTACATAATAGAGGCATTTCTGATGCCATGGGAGAAACAGATCTGCCCTACTTTATTGTAATCACGTGCAACGTTTATCAGCTCACAATAAACCTGTTTAAAACAACAACCAAAGCTCTGTGACCAACACAATCGACAAGACAATTATGAGTACATGGCAGAATGAGTTATTATGAGATACATCAATAATTAAATGAATAATTTAAACATGAGTACAATAAATATAGTTTTGAGGCAAATTTAAAACGAATGTGTTTCAAAAACTCTGTACAAATGAATAATGCATGGCATCTATCCCTAATGGATCATTGACTTGTGTGTGTGTGTGTGTGTCATGATTCGGATATTGTTAGATCTCACGCAGAGCGTGAGTTGTTTTTTTACCAGGGCCATGAGAAATTGGCTGGTGGCCTTGACCGGTCCTCGCGAATTATAGTTGGTGAGTAAATAAATGTAAAGTTAAACTGTTAGATTCACGCTTGTCGGTTTTAATGTTCGTGATTAATAAGTAATGGAGTAGGGATGAAACAAGGTGGGGATAGTTGGCATTGTTAAGTATGACTAGACAAGTTTTTGCACGTTAACTGGCTGGTAGAATAGTGCAGACGTATTACTACAATTAAAATGGTGGGAGGTTTCGGCCAATGAGATTGCTGAACTAATTGGGCCAGCGGACTAGCACTGCTGGGTAGTTGGATAGTATAAAACATCGTGTAACGTTCAGATTCATTGAATACAGACGAGCAGAAGCATCGTGTCGTGAAGTATCTCCGGTTGGCCAGTACCTGAACTGTGTGATTTGAAGACTAGAAGTCCTTGCTAATCGGACTGACTGAGCTCTAGAAAGAAAGGTCTGAGTGGGCTGACCTTTAAAAGCCCACGCTGCGCTCTTTTGATGTTCGCGCCTACCAGTTTAAGCATAATAGAAGATCAGAGATAGAGAGAGAACCACAGCCTCATAGGAAGTCTAAGGAAACCCCAGCTGGCACTCGACGACGAGTGGCCCGTATTATAGATCTATCTCCATAGTATGATTGAAGTAATATAGCACATTGTTGATGAATTGAATAGTGATTGTGCATATATATATATATATAGTCTTTTGCAACTGCTTAATTACCTACAAGCCGAAGTGTGCTTCTGTAGGCTTTGAACGTACTGGGCTCTCCTAACATTCAAGCCCATATGATTTAGGGAGAGTTTGCCTGGCGACTGGCCAGTGGCGACTCAACTGTCACTTTAGATTGATATCTAGTTTCGTATAATATACCCATTTGCTATTGATTGCAGTACATCCAATAAGGAACCATAGTTACATGAATATCATAGATTAAGTTAGTAATTAGAATTTATTGCTTTGAATATACCTCTATTGTCTTTTGTTTTGTTTATTAATATTTAAATAATAAGATGGCCTGACCGGCCTGACATATATAGATCCTCTAGTTATTTAATACTTTTCTTGTGTGGTTGTGTCCGAGTGTGAGTTAGCTGCCTCTCGTGCAGTCATAACATCCCCAAGACCCTAACTTTGCTCTTGACAGTGTGTGTGTCTTTTTTTTTTTTTCTACCAGAAGCCAACAAGAGATATATCGGGGGGTCAGCGTTTTCATGAAACGAATGTCTTTGTTTTTTAAAGAGAATCCGCATGAACAACAGTTTTAAAAAATGTGCTCTCAATTGACGCAAGACTGTGCTGAAGGTGTATTGAAATCGATAACACAAAGAAATTAAATCTCATTCAACGTCAGCCAAATTGGAGACCTGCCTCGCCACAGTAAGTTATTTCTTGATGTAATCAATTTAAAAGCTGTTACCGACAGTTTAAAGTGGGCATACGGACCTTGTAATTAGGTTCACCATCACACCAGTTGGTCCACCCACAGCGCCCATTCCCGCCCCGGATTCAACACTCCTGGGGTCTTCACGACATACGCAACGGACTTTCATTACCATAAGCCATTCACAACGATACATAAAAAATATGTGAAGTCAATAAATAAATAATGCAGTAAGCAGTTCAGAGTGGTTGGTATGTGCGTTGAAATGCATTTAAGGAACGAAAAGAAAGTACCCTTTTTGATCAGCCAATTTCCTCTCCTCTACGTAGCCTTTAACTGGTGGTGGTGGTTGGGGGGGGGGGGGGGGTTCCAGAAACGAAGACAACGTGCAATCTTAATATTGGATATAAAAAAAAAATCATTTTCATTATGCCCATTATTTTCAGTTTCAGTCTCATCGTTTGTAAAAATCACCAATAAGAGGTTGCTCCTTGAAATTAAAACAGGCATTAAAGAGTAGGTTCTCCTGTCTACCGACCGTGAAATGCAAAGTGATATCACCCGTGAAACAAACAAAAAATTATGTTAAATCTCCCACCCTCCCCACCCCAGCCCCAGAAAAAAAAAGACAGAAACAACAACAACAACAACAAAAACACTTGATACTTGCACGCAGATTAAATATCAGCTTGATCGTGGCATTATGCCAGGTCTTATCGATACAGACAACAAACAAACAAATTTGTCCGCATGTGGAAGGATGTATCAAGTCAGACAATACATGGTGCTTTGTGAATCTGGGAAACAAAGGTGAATGAATTGTGAGGCAATGGTACGTCCGGGGGTTAAAAAGGTCGAGGGAGACGGCCGACACGTCTAGATCTTACCTATTTTATGCTTGGTGTCTGACATAAGAGGTGCTGGTTCTTGTTGTCTTCATAACCGGCGTAACTGATAGACAAAGGGAAACGTTTTATGGTCTATAGAGAGCAGCGTTCACCAGTCCAGCGATAATAACTGCTAAATTAATTATGCATGAACTTGGCCGCACTTAAACGGCGAAGAACATCACTGTCGCCAATGACCCCAGCTATCGCCTGCACCCAGTTACCTCATGTGAAATGACGGAGCCAGGGAAGGGGGGGGGGGGACTGATGATTACGCTCTTCACTGTTATTTTCTTTCTCCGATAAATTTTTCATTGAGCTGATCAGATTTGAAGCACATGAAATGTCTGTGTTCAGTGGGATTGCAGTAAATGGGAGGAAAGCATATGGGAGATGAATTGACCTTCACACAGTTTATGGAAGCTTGACTTGGTTATGCCATATTGTTTAGATCTAACACATGTAAGCCACTGTTTTATTATTTCCAGCAAACATGCAAATGCACCAATGCCATTAAATTTACAGATCTAAATATATCAAAGTTCAAAGGTCAGAATCACCCCAATGACGGTACGAACTGGCTGCAGTATTGTAATAAGGGGATTGTCTGTTGACATCATAACCGTAATGACCCGTGGTATACTCTGGAGTTTGTTTAGCCCTGGTGCTTATATTCCTGTTGTAATCCCCCTGTACATACACCACATCCTCCATTGGTCCAGCACTATCTGGCCTGCGCCGAGCTAATCTTGGAGATTTGCTGACAAGATCTGGACTTGAACCGTATCGTGCACTGCGTGGAGATGGCGGTGGCGGTTGCTTATGTCCATTGCCAGCGTCTGGATGCCCTCCACGTCTCTGCTGATGTTCCCTTTTAACCTGCCGGGGTCGTGACTTCACCCCACCGTTTTGATGCTGATGGTGCTTGCCGTGAGACCGCGATTTTTCTTTGGAATGTTTCCTGGACGAATCATCTTTGTGTGGTTTACCATGTCTGGAGTATGCAGGAGGTGCATCACGATTGTTTTCGTGGGGTGAGGATCGAGGTGGACGCTGGGTGTTTTCTCGATCGTCTATAATGGGGCTGTAAGCATGATGTCCACTATGCCGTTTGTAGGAAAATGGCTCGCATTGCATAGCGTCCACAACAGCATAGTAAGAAGGTGGATTGGGTGGCACAGGGGGGGGATGAACAAATGAAGTTGATTCGCATAGCTGGAGAGAAAAGTCTTCTTCAAATGCTCCAGTGCGGTCACCACCCTGTGGCTGTGATTTGAACAGAGGGTTGTCGTACTCTTTCATAACTGGCACATGTGCCTCTGATGACGAGGCTGAATTTTTATGTCCACTTTTCTTGTCACCTCTCATTGGACGGTCCTGCGGGGTGGTCCTAGCAGGTTTTTTTAAATGGGGACTATCTGATTTTTCAACAACCTCAGGACTTGTGCGAGAAGGTTTTGAGTCAGCGGCGTGGCTCTTTTTTCTTGATAAACTGGCGTAGTTTTGAGGCTGATACTGAAGACTTTCAGGCACATTGTTTGTCGCAGGAGGTGGAGTATTTACTGTTGGACCATTGCAAGTGGAACTGTTATTCTTAGGCACTACGGGTAACGTCTGTCCGAGTATTTCTGTGTCTGACGGTGGATCAGGCCATGGCTGATTTTCCCAGGATCCACTGCTGACCGTGCTTCGTTGAAGATCACCTGAATTTTGTCCTAGGGGCAATACAGGCATAGGATTTTCTTCGATGAAAGGGTTGGTATTTATCTTGCCTGTAGAATTTCCTTCTGACCTCACAACATCCTGTTTATTCTGTCCGTTTCTGTCTGGTGCTATCACAACAGGATCATCTAAAACCATCAAGTCAATTGTTTCATCAGGAATTGGATGCAGAGTTTGAGTCATTGATGGTCGGTTTGGGTTGGTGGGTGAGGTGACTTTATCTCTTCGCGGAGGCACAGGAGGTTTCATACACTCGGCCGCCCTCTGACCATTGGCATCTGAGGGTAATGGTCGATTATTGATAAGATCAGCAACCACATAAGCCCCATTTCGGTCATCAAAATGCCAGGAACGTCTCTGGGCAGTTCTGTTCTGCAGTTGCTGCTTCATGGTCTGTCTCTTGGCAGTGTCGTACGACTGTAGGTTGGTGTCGTGTGTCTCTACTATGTGAGTTCCTATATGAACATGTGGAAGATCATCATCGTGTGTCGATGCTGTGTATACGTCAGGGGAGGACATATGAGAACTCAGACATGATTCGCTCCTCTGAAGAAAAGGTGGATCTTTGGCATCAAAATTAGCCGAAGTTACTCCATACACGGTAGCAGAAGAAGGTCCACCAGCTGCTTGGACTACTGATTCGTTGGCAACCACCAAACGGTCTTGAATGCTGGGCTCCCTGATGCGTAATGAGTTTTGGCGCGACAGGCTCATGATCTGGCCAGGGTAACTCGGCACTGACTGGAAAACAAGGAGAGAAAGTAACTTATTTGGGTATGGCCTAAAATCAAATTTTCGAGAATATCAAATGTTGTTTCGAGTGAGGTTTGAATTGTCAGAAAACTGAAAGTAATGATTTAGCACATAAGGATCAATCTGTCGTGACGACTGCCATCATTTGCTGCCAAAGTTATTAGGAAGCGCTAATTGTTGTGAATTGGCCAGACCTGAGCTAAACTCTGACCGCAATTCTAACCGTGACACTTTTCTAATTCAGTCTAACCAGTTTGTCCAACTGCCCAAATAATAACGAAATAATTGTTCTCAGTACTCAATATTGGGACAAACCGCAGTACTGAAACTAAGGGGAGATAAATTGCCCATTTGGTCTGTCATGTAGCTATACGCCGTTGTGTCCCTTTAGAAAACCTTCTTGTTTTCTTTTGAAA
Source organism: Onchidella celtica (assembly GCA_963931925.1). Taxonomy (NCBI): domain Eukaryota; kingdom Metazoa; phylum Mollusca; class Gastropoda; order Systellommatophora; family Onchidiidae; genus Onchidella; species Onchidella celtica. Next base: position 51,719,149 of record OZ007567.1, on the reverse strand, counting down.
ATACATAATAAATTTACATGTATCTCAGCCGCAGTATGTTAGGACTAAAGAATTGCTGTTTGGCGAGCCTATCTCATTGTGAACTGCTAAGCAAGTCAAATCGCTTGCAAAACTCAGCTATGGCGCCTCTTCTGCTTGATAAACTGACCACTATAAATCTTTATGAGACAGTGATGGTGTGCATTGATTTTACTTCCGTTGAAACAGTGTACGAAATGCACAGCAAATGTTTAAATAAGTCGCCAAACAGTACTTTTGTGAGTGTTACTTGTCGCTTATTACGAAATTATAATATCACTGCTTGACAGATGGATGAATGGATGACTTCTTTGATAGATGAGTGAACTCCCCTTAGATTAGCACACCGCATTTATGTATTTCACAGTTTGTAACAACAAATCAACAACACTCTGTCTATCTATACCAATTTTGTAAAAAAAAAAAAAACTTTTTACCGAGTGTATGGGATTTGCGATGGCCATAAGGATACCACAGACAATGACTCCCGTCACAGAGGCAGCAGTTACTGGGAAAGCCCAATGGACAGCTCCTTCGCCATTCTTGGCTACGTCAATGATGATGGCCCCATACATTCCGACGCCAATTAAGCCGAAGATACCTAGGAATGAACGCACAAGAAATATACTCTATGTATAACCATACCATAAAAACATGTCCATGCTTTCCACAGACACTTACATTATTCTTTTTACATTATTAACATCTGTATACAGGACGATTGTAGAAGCAAAGGCCATGCAGAATGCAGGAACTATACAATATATATTGATACGAACTGCTTTAAAAAAAATAATTATTTATTTAAATGATTTGTTTGGCCATGCTGCTGAATGCAGCCGGTCTGATAAATTTCATTAGGTAAAATGAATGGATCAGCAGATGAAGGCTGTAACAGTACAAATTTGCGGCATCCCCAGTCTCCAGTCCTCCAAAGTTATTCTTGATATTTTTAATATTATTAAAAAGTATTTAAAATGCCAGGCGGGCCTGACTTTATTCCACTTTTCAGTTTAAGTACACATTTACCCGTCCTTTTCCTTTTTTTTTTTTATGTCAGTGATAATACATGTAGGCATGCACATTCTCTTGGAAACACCACTTCACGTGCACCAAGTACAATTTCCCTAGTGACCGCGTTTCTCCACTCCCCCCCCCCCCCGCCCCCTGTCTCTTTCTCTGTCCCCATCTCTCTCACACACATACATTATGTTATAGCACTAAAGTGCAGTCTGCCTTCTGTATTGAGTCTTGGAAGTTATCAAGCTGCTAGTGCTAAAAAAAAAAAAAAAACATTTACTAAAGCGTTCATTTCCATAGACCCTTCCGGCCCAGACACTCAATATACCATTATTTAAATTAGCCAGGAAATTGTACGGTCTGAGGAAGTTACTTCCATCTAAATGGCAAAGTATGTTATTATTGCTTTTGTTACTATTTTTTAAAAGTCTGGAAATATAATACACAAGATATTTTGAAGGTGAAAGTGGACAGACAGTTTATGGAGCCATCATGAAATGAGAAAGAAATGGAAAATCGTGAATCAATTCTAGGACGGGGTGGTCAAACTGCTGCTGGCGACTCACACAGGCACTTTCTTGACATGTAATAAAGATACGGTTCACGAGAATTTGTTGAATGAAAGATTTCTTTTTTTCTATAATGAAATGTTCAGACATTAGCATTATCTACCGTGTATAAACCGAGTGTCGGCAATAAAACTTTGGTATAAGAGAACATATATTAATGGCAGAAGAAGAACATGGACAAAAAGAGAATGAAAGAGCGTGTGACGAAAAACATGCAGTTTTGAATTTTAATTTTAGAAAGAAAAATGTAGAGGGCGTGCTTGGGGGACAATATAGATGTACAGCTGTTGAGAAAGTCTGGCGGCTCTTGCGTCTGTTTCATGTAGCTCTCAAGTTCGTGGTTGTAGCTCTTACGTCAAACAAGTCTAGCCAACAGCAGTCTGATATAAAACGCGTTCTGTTCAACAACATCGGGACAGGCATGTAAGAAACGGTGGGACTAAAGTCGTGTTTTCCTGTGTACGGAAACGGAAACGTCAACGGATACGTCAAAAATCCATCAAATAGTAAAAAAAAAAAAAAGAGTGTTTCCATGAGCACGTACAGATGAAAACGTCCTTTCTATTTCACTTCTTCAAGGGTTTTTTACGTTTCCGTACAACTGAAAACCCAGCTAACGCTGTGTTTACGTATGTACGGAAACGGAAACACCAAAAATCATCAAGTAGTGCAAAGAAAGAGTGCTCCCATGTGTATGGAAACGGCGTTCCCGTGCAAATGAAAATATTCGTTTATTTCACTACTAGAAGGGCTTTTTGGCGTTTCCGTTTCCGTAGACATGAAAACCCAGCTTTAATTTGTAAAGAATGTAAATGAAATGAGTGACTGGGGGATGTATTTAAAAGATTATGTTAAGAGAGAGACAATAATATACAAAATTATTTCTTCATCCACCACCAAGCTCACACACTCTCTCCATCCCCCAAATATTGTCGGGATTATTTCCCCATTTTTTATCAAGCCCAAGCTCCCCCTTCCCCCTTTCTTTCTCCACCTTCCCCCACCAAAGTGACCAAGAACATACATCTTGTTGTAACGTCTGGCATACGGACAGATAACGGATAGCTCGACTGCGGACATACTTTCATTCGTTGTGAAATGGATGGACTTGTTACCGCTTGTCCACATCCTTTACAATTAGTAACCTGATCACTGGCTCAGAAAATCTTACCCGCAGTAATGGCATTCATTTCCGGTCGTTTGGTCTTAGCCTCGTTCCCATCATCGATGTCATAGCGCGTGGCGCAGTTCTCGTACAATCCGAAGATCAGCGAGAAGACAGTGAATATAAACGACAAACACAGCATTGCTTGGCAGGCCATCGTGTCTGTGGAGAAGTTAAAGTTCAGACAATGAGGCTAATCAGCCGTAAATACGAGTGGTGCTTAAGGGACGTCAACAAGGTAATGAAAAATTATCTGTTTCTGAGATACAGGAGAATCATGGCAACCAGGAAATCAAGCCTGAGATTCATAAATCTCTCAAACATGCGATCTTCATTTCGCCTTCTTCTTTTTTTTTCTTTCCTCTTAAATAAGAACACACTTGTATAGGGAAATAGAGTGGCTGATTTCTTCAGTTCCTTCTTTTGTGAGAGGAACTGCTAGCGGTAAATAAAGACGTATGCAGTGAATTTCCCGAAAAAGATTGACGGGAGTTCCATAAACATGTTTACGAGTTAACTAAAAATATCATGTCGAACGAAAAATAACCATTTTTCTTGACTCCAGCCATTCGTAATTTGCAGATATTAAACCCAGCTAGAATAACAAATACTTTAAACCCCTTCCCCCCAAACCTCCCAGCCCACCAAATTGATGTGCTCCTTGTCGTGGATTCAAGAGCAGCATTAAATAATAGGACTAAATAGATACGTTACCGCTTTAAGCTTTGCTATAGTTTTTAGTTTGCTCAAATTTATCGTATAACTTAAAGTTTTGATTTGTTAAGTGACCATTTTTAATATTGTGTGTCTTTCGGTTACTTAGTACTCTGAGGTTCCTTAGAATCATGTCCCTACAAAGAAATTGGCAGCTCTTTTGAGCATTTAGAAATCTTTAGGAACAGGGACGGCGCAACCTGTTCATGTTGCAGCGTTATTGTGTCTAAAGGGTCATTTATATGCTCATATTGTCTCAAGCAGCAAAACGGCACACATAACACAAGAGATTGTGTAGAAAGTACCCTCCCTTGCCTGACTATTTAATTATGACCGAGGGGGTAATGATACCTTCACACGATGTAGATTATGTGTAATTTCTACTGGAAACTATCATTGACTTCCACCTGAGACTTCGTTACCTTGCTGCTATGGCAACTAAACAGCATCTGATGGCGCAAAATAAATCAGAGTGTGCTGGCCTCTGTGTTTATGAGATAGTTTCAAGGAGACGCCAGGAAAGCAAAAGAAAACATAAAATCTTGTTGAGACAACTCGCTTTAAGATAAGAGGCGAGTCGATGATGCAGCCAAGTGCCTACTGATCTGCTAGCACTGGAAATCTCAGAATGAAGGGAAGTCACTATAATGTGATACATTACTCCCCATTCTCACACTCAAATCGAAACATCTGATAATCTCTCTGTTTTCTTACTGATTGGCACAAAATCGACGAACGACATCAAGAATTCTAGGAAAATGATGTTGAATTTGATAAATTTAAGCATTGTGCAATGTCGCATTTCGCCCTTAACTTAATAAATTGAATTTAGATGAGTCATTTGCAGAAAGATCTGGCTGTTTATAGTCACAAACCCTTCTTCTCCCACCCTAAGTCTAGAAATATTAACTGCTGGAAAGCGAAGACAAAATTAATACACAGTTCTTTAGTTCTGAGACCGTTATTTGAGACACCGTATGAAGCCGGAGAGAATTAAAAGCAAAGACAAATCAAACCAAAACGAAAGCAGACATTAATTGCATCTTAAACTTCGGCTGAACAGTTTGTAGTGGTCATAATGTATATTTATATTAACTGTAGTTGACGCAAAACAGAAGAGACCACAAGGCCAATTACATCTTGCCAAAAATACAGAAATAATCCAAATGTCATGATGTCAAAAGCTTCACTTTGGGATTCTATTCTACATGTCCAAGATACTTCTTGCATTACATTATCGATCCACTAGCACTGTTGGGTGAGCAAGGTAAGAACAACAGAATACATGTATACATATTGCCATATCAAGTCACAAACAAAAACTTGAAAGTGTTTGACTTAAAAAACAACAAACAAACATGAATACTGAACAACTACAATAGCATGATTTCTTACAGGACGAAATTTCTGGTAAGGTCGTGCAGTCTGTGATGTCTGAGAAATCCGACCCCTCGCATACACGCCATAATCCTATGCTTACATCCACTTTTTCAATCAGGTTATAGTAGCCACGATACTTGTCCACCTGTGAATGTTTTACAATTTACAATTAAGAAGACATGATTTATAGGTCTGTAAATATAAAGCAGGAATGTAATGTCGTACCTTTGGTTTTTAATGTTGAAAGCCAGCTAGCTTCTCGTTTCAACTAGATTTTCAGAATTTTGTTATGTCAAACAACTGTGTCAGTAAAATACTCATTTTAAAGCTGAATTTGAGTTAATGAGCCACCTCAACATCGTTTCAAAACTGTTAGCCAATGGCGCAAAAAAATAAGCTGGAACGCCCGCTTTTTTAAAATGAAATTCAGAATGTGATTTACAGAGGCTGTCATCTCAGCCGGCGATCCCTTTATAAATGTGACAGAGACGAATGGGTGTTTCCATTCTTTTCCTAGGCAGAAAGAAATGTTCACATCCATCAGTGTGACACTGGAAAGAAAGCAATATATTTCAAGTCTCACAAACAGTCTTACCTGATAAGTAAATTTCAAGTCTCACAAACAGTCTTACCTGACAGGGGACAAGGTGGTCCAGAGGCAAGGTGCTCGCCTCTCATGCCAAGGGTCCCGGGTTCTAAACCCGGGCAGTGCAGGCATGTTGGAAAGTGGATTTTTCTCATATTTTCAAGTCCCTGGTCCTATTGGGGGGTAGGATCGATTAGTTCTTGGAAATTGGATTTTTCTCATATTTTCAAGTCCCTGGTCCTATTGGGGGGTAGGATCGAGTACCTAGTCTTCTCGGATAAGGACGAAAAAATTCGGAGGGCCCGTGTGCACGTTGCGCACGTTAAAGATACCTTGGCAGTTGGAAATCGTAAAGAGCAGGCCGAAAGGCCGCTGCCCGGGCAAAATTGAAATTAATAGATTAAAATTTATCCATATCATCTCCCCCCCCCCCCCCCCCCCCGCCAGAACAAGAAATAATAAAACAAGTAAAGTGAGGTGTAAATGCCAAGGGCAGCGAACCTCCTAAAATAAAGACCTCAAATCAATCAGTCTTACCTGATGTTTCTTCATCCAGAATGGGCTACTGAATCCGAGTAAGAAGATTGCAAATAGCGGAATCAAGGCAAGAAAACACACGCGATACAGAAGAGATCTGAAAACAGAGAATTACTAATTAGTCGCAAACAGATTGTATATGAGTGTGATACAGATCAAACACGTACTTGAAAAGGGTGCATAGCAACTTTCTGATTTACTAACAGACAAAGGCTGTTGCGCTGGCAGTTGTTGTGTTGAGGTGCATCAGCTAGAGTTGCAGATTTGCCATTTCGTACAGCGATGACCAGTTTCCGAAGGAACGCTCCCACTTGACGAAGATATGAAATGCTACCGTGCTCTTTGTAGCCGGATGTTCTGAATTTTACGAATACATTCAGGACCACTGCAGCAATTTTCAGCGGCCTGAGGATAACGACTTTGTTCTTGTGGAATTAGTCCACTTCAGATTTTCACGAGTTTCAGAATCTGAGATGAAAAAATACTTACTTTTCGTAAGAGTATAATATACGGACACGTTTAATTCACTATAAGTATTACAAATACATATTATTTATTATGACTTAAGTTTATACTCTGTGGAGCAAGTGTTTTAAATTATATGTACAGTATTTCATTCGCTATTGTTTGACCCGATTGAAAAATTAACTTTAATGCCCCTAAGAAATGTATTCATTCGAGCACACCGCATTCAGTTTCAACAGCAGAAACTTTTACACACTTCTAGCTCAAAGGGACACAAGACCTTACAAATTATTATATCTAGAGCACGCTGCTTATCTCTAATGATTCTGTCAGCGGGCTTTTCTCAGCTGTTCAACCCTGCTCGGATAGAACTAAGTTCAAGCGTGTGTGTTGTTTGATGGGGATGAGGGGGAGTCAAGAAATAGGGCAAAAAATAATTACAGTGCAACAATATATGACTTTTTCTTCAACGTCTCCGACACTTTTACATGCCTTCACACATACCAGTCGACTAACAGAAATAATAATATGTGAAAATACTATGCTTTCAGGGAAGTTAGTCTAGACTGAGAAATGTACAAGTGACATCATTCTGGCAACGGTACACATTGCGTGATAAAACGATTAGACCAGTGTATAAACAAGACATCCAGACTCCCATACTGAGTATTGACATGTAATCAATGAACCTGCTCGAGTTTGTGCCACTTATCTTATTCCCAATGTCTGTCAAAACTGACAGCGACGTAAGGCACACGCCTTGTTAAGAGGACGAAAGAAGCATTATGAACGCTACATATCATGCGCCCGCCTACACTGATAAGACAGATACGTATAACAATGCTATTAATTAATGAAACTGTAAAGCACTGTCTTAAATAACGACATAACCAATTCATCATTTTGTTTCATATGATGAAGTAGGAATCGGGAATAGAAAAAGAAGCAAAATACTGCAATGCGTCTACTTGATTGATGTAAATAAATCTAAAGACTAATTTCCTTCATGCATAATGAAAGTATCTTTGCCTTAACAGTTACGCTGCAGTGATCACATGCAGGAAAAAAAAATTACCATAATATTGCTTCATGTGTCATCTAGCTGTGGGGGAGTACTTGGAAAAAAAGATGATTGAAAATTTGATAGAAATGACAGGGTGATATTGTAAATAATTATTGCTTAAATATCATTCTTACATCTTAGCCCCTATACTATTTCTTGGTCGACATAAATCGCCTCTGTTCCCACAGGTTCCAGTTACATGCGGGCTTTCATGACACGACTAACATAATATTTCCTGTAGCCTTAACATTTATGGTACACCTGGATCCCTACCCTTAGTGGCAAAATCCTCTTCTAAAATAACCTGCCGATAGTGTAGAGTAAACAGTCACAGCGAGCTGCCACTAAGTGATAACAGATCTTGCCTACGTTATGCTCTTGGAGATATAACTATGGCAAACCATGTGAGCAGATAAATTTGGACTGCGGAAATAGTTGGCTCTTCATCTTCTTCAAGAACTGGCATTAGAAACATGCAGTTATAGCACATAGACATACATCTGTAACAGTTATACACATTCCCGTATGATTTAATGTATAAAATAATTAGGCCTATCAGGATTTGGAGAGGTATTTTACACATACACATGAATATTACAATATATAACAGATACACAAATTCCCAATAACATTATTATAATTTAATATATATACCAAATAATAGTCCTATCTCGATATCTCGAGGTGTATACATGCCATGTAAGTAAACATTATATGCACATTGGCCCTAAACGGAGCAAAAGTGACGTAGAGAACAGACCGGAACTCATTTTCACCAGAGTTAATTTCCTGCTACACAAAAGGGGGGCTATAACTGTAGAATGTTAAAAAGAAAAATCGATGCCCATATACGAAGGAAATCAAGCGCTATGTATTCTAATGACTGACTGCCAGTCATCATTTCCATTCATCATCCAGAAGACCTAGGAACAGGCAGCGACTTTGAAGTTCTATTAACAACGTAAAGCAGAGAAAAGTCACTTTTTTCTCTCTTCTTCTTGGATCATTATTTCTAATGCACTGGATAATTTGATCATCTCATACACTGTCGGTTTCCAATTAGATCTATAGCTTTTCTGATCATTGTAATTCCACGTATTTTGGTCCTTTGCATTAAGACTTAAAAAAAAAAAATTTGCAGGTGGCAATTCAGATGCTTTTTTTAAAGTGCTCTTTTGCATTAAACAAAATTTTTTTTTAAACATTGTCTAACACGATCTTTCAATCTTCCATGCCCCGTCTAGAGTAATAAGATTAAAACAAAAATAAGATCAAGAACTGACTAGTTAATGGAATAAAACAAAAAAACTGATTCTAAATCCAGCGAGACCTTTGAACTGTGGTATACTCCCCCAAGAGTGTTGAAAATGCTGATCAGGTTGATGTGCAAAATTTTGGCCACCAATACAAACAAACAGAAAAAAACAAATTGCCAAATGACCACGGAAAGCTGATAGATAAGGGAAAATGACACACCATTCACATCAGTCGTGCAGACAGTAGTCATGAGCCTCATCATGACGTGATCTCCTCGACAGAACTTCGTTATCTCATTTTGCAAAGAGCAGTGGTCTAAACTTTAATGCAATCTACATAAATAAGTCTGAATGCTCTTCTGTAGGTTGGAAACGAACTGGCAAAGAATGAGAGAGAGAGAGAGAGAGTCAGAAACAGAGAGGGAGGGAGCGAGAAAGAGAGAGAGAGAAAGAAAGAAAGAGAGAGAGAGAGAGAGAGAGAAACGAGTGAGAGAAGTGGGCTAAGGAGGTTCCTGCTGTGTTATTTCCAAATAAATTCATTCTTTGTCTAAATCATCGATTTCTGTATTATTTTTTCGTTCATTTTCTGACGATAGCCAGCAGAAAAGGTTAAATGCCTCTTTTTACCGCGGTAATTAAATGGTGAGCCACGTGGAACAGATGACAGCCAGGTTCTCGTGTCCTGTGTCACACACTTTTTTGGGGTTGCTTCTTCCTACTCACCCTCTCTCTGTTTCTTTCTCTTTTCTCTCTCTCTCTCTTTCTCCCCTCTTTCTCTCACGCTGTCACAAAGAAGCACACATACACAATCATATTCAAAATATCAACGTACACAGAAACTCATACATCTTGTCCCACACGATCCAGTCACGCCAAGAAAACTTTGATACCGAGTATAGTGTTATACAGATGAGGTGAGTGCTAGGCGCCCCTACTAACAGGCCAGGTAACCGAGATCTGGGTCATACCATCGGAGGCCGACAACGTTGGGACACTGATGCTTGCTTGCGTAATTTGATAAGGCCGGTGCCACACAGGCAATATCGAGAACCAAGTAGTTAGATATCGCGCACATCTTGGCACCAATACTTACTAAAGTCAAAGAGAGTGGTATCGAAATGACGAAAAGTGGTTGCATGTACTCAAATTGTCCCATTCCTTCCTGTGAAACTCAGTTTCAAAACAATGCTTGTTATAACATTGTCTTTGTCGTTTGAATATCGCTGGATTAACTGTTCATTCTGAGATCAAGAACATTCACATTATTAAAGTATAGTCTATAAGTGTATAATCATCTGCTAGTGTCTTTGCCATTCATATGCATTGTTATTGTAATGAGAGTTGCCTTTAAAGTTGCTTCATTTTGGAATTCATCGTGTTTTTGTCTAGAGACGTTGTGACATACAGCTGTAAATATGGTGAGAAAGTGCTCTGTGTTTGGTTGTAAAACTGGATACAAAAGTGAAGCTACCGACCAAAAGATAAGTGTTTATCGATTTCCCAAGAATGAGGAAAAGCGTAGGGAGTGGATCAGTAGTTTGCCCAACGAGCTTAAATTTGAACGTGTTACAGATAATATGGGAGTTTGTGCACTCCATTGGCCAAAAGACACTCCAATGATTCGGACATGTGGAGGGTATCATGTTCCAGCCGTTGCCCCATCTATCTTCCCAAATGTGCCTCAGTCGTGTATTCCAAGCACATCTCACAGAAAAACCCCTAGACCAACGAAGAAGTCTACACAAGCAGCGCGTGCAGTGAATGTCGACGAGATGCCACAATTTATGGAACTAGATACATTCAACTTGGAAACATTTAATGATGTGCTTTCTGACAAACTCAAAAGTATGGGGTTTTTTGCTTCAAATGCGAATGAAACACATCAGTATATTTTTCTGAGTACCGAGAGAAACGGTCCGATTCCAAATTACCTTGTATATTTCGAGCTAGAAAGAGACACAGAACCTTTGAAATTAATATTCAAGCCTATAGAAAGCTCAGGAGGATCCATCACCCAACAATTAAAGAACTTCGCTGCTGGAGTGAGTTAGATGAAGTTATTCGTTTTGTCATGACAGATGATGAATGTGGATTAGACAGAGATGTAACTAAGAGTAAATTCCTCGACAGAACTGTGTCTCTAATGAATTGTCCCAAAAACAGCCGCATCTACTCTACGGAGGACCTGCTGCTGGCTTTCACGTGGTATTCACAGACAAGAGCATTGTACCTCCAGTTGAGAGATTATCTTCAATTACCATCCTTGTCAACTCTCAAGAAAATCACCAGCATAGCTAAAGGCAGAAGTGATGATGTCCTGTTTACCTCAATCTTCGGAAGACAAGAAGAAAGAAGCAAGTACTGCATACTGATAATTGATGAGGTGTATGTAAAAGCTTCCGTGTCATATCGTGGTGGATCACTTTTTGGCTACCCTGTGGATGATCCAGAGAAATTGGCAACAACACTGCTTTGTATTATGGTCAAGTGCTTTTTTGGCTCTAAATCCTTTTTAGTAAAAATTCTTCCATGTCATGCACTGAAAGCTGCATTCCAATTTAATCAAGTCTCTAAAGTAATAACCTCTTTAGAGGCTTGCGGTGCAAAGGTCATAGCCATCATTAATGACAACAATAGGGTCAATCAGGCATTTTTCGGCATGTTCCAAAACTTGACTTCAGATAGTCCATGGGCCGCACAGTCACCTGTAGACAGTACCAGGCCATTATTTCTAATGTACGACACTGTGCATCTTCTAAAAAACATTAGAAATAATTGGATCACAGAAAAGACAAAGTCGCTGGACTTTAGACCAATAAATAGTAACGTGGTCAAAACGGCACGCTGGTCAGACATGGAGGAACTTCATCGACATGAGGAGACATCACTAGTCAAGCTCTCAACTCTAACGAGGACAGCAGTGAATCCATCCAATACTGAAAAGCAGAAAGTGTCACTGGTTCTGAATGTCTTTTCGGAGAAGACCAGCTGTGCACTTAAAACTTCTTCTGCGTCTACAACATCTTGGAAGGACACGGCTGCCTTCATAGACGAAGTGCTGCAACTCTGGAAGGTATTCAACACCAAAACGCCCTTTCAGCACATTCGTTTGAGGGAACCAGACAGGGCTGCTGTTGATCTCACAGGCAAGGGAAGCAGGCAGCTGGAAATTTTAGAGTACTGGGCTGACCGTGCCAAGGAAATGAAACCCTCCACACACCCCAGGATCAGGTCACTCAATAAAGACACAGCTGATGCTCTGTTTTGGACATGTAGGTGCCTCATTGACATCTGTCAGTATCTATTAACGACACAGACAGCTCTTCAGCACCAGTATGTGACTGTGGGTTTTTTCCAGCAAGATGCTATTGAGCAACATTTTGCACATTTTCGAATGTCAGCAGGGTGTGTCATGATTCGGATGTTATTAAAACTCACGCAGAGAGTGAGTTGTTTTTTTACCAGGGCCATGAGAAATTGGCTGGTGGCCTTGAACGGCCCTCGCGAATTATAGTTGGTGAGTAAATAAATGTAAAGTTAAACGGTTAGATTCACGCTTGTCGGTTTTAATGTTCGTGATTAATAAGTAATGGAGTAGGGGTGAAACAAGGTGGGGACAGTTGACATTGTTAAGTATGACTAGACAAGTTTTTGCACGTTAACTGGCTGGTAGAATAGTGCAGACGTATTACTACAATTAAAATGGTGGGAGGTTTCGACCTATGAGATAGCTGAACTAATTGGGCCAGCGGACTAGCACGCTGGGTAGTTAGATAGTATATAACATCGTGTAACGTTCAGATTAGGGGAATACAGACGAGCAGAAGCATCGTGTCGTGAAGTATCTCCGGTTGACCAGTACCTGAACTGTGTGATTTGAAGACAAGAAGTCCTTGCTAACGGACTGACTGAGCTCTAGAAAGAAAGGTCTGAGTGGGCTGACCTTTGAAAGCCCACGCTGCGCTATATTGATGTTCGCGCCTACCAGTAGGCGTGAGCAATGGTAATATATCTTATTTATTCAAGTATAATAGAGATCGGAGATAGAGAGAGAACTACAGCCTCATAGGAAGACTAAGGAAACCCCAGCTGGCACTCGACCACGAGTGTCCTGTATCATAGATCTATTGCCATAGTATGATTGGAATAATATAGCACATTGTTGATGAATTGAATAGTGATTGTGCATAAAATATAGTCTTTTGGCAACTGCTTAAATTACCTACAAGCCGAAGAGTGCTTCTGTAGGCTTTGAACGTACTGGGCTCTCCTAACATTTAAGCCCATATGATTTATGGAGAGTTTGCCTGGCGACTGGCCAGTGGCGACTCAACTGTCACTTTAAATTGATATCTGGTTTCGTATAATATACCTATTTGCTACTTGATTGCAGTACCTCCATAGTTACATGAATATCATTGGTTAAGTTTTTAATTAGAGTTTTTTGGTTTGAATATATACCCCTATTGTCTTTTGTTTTGTTATTAATATTTATGTAAACTATGGCCTGACCGGCCTGACATATATACGCTCTAGTTATTTAATACTTTTCTTGTGTGGTTGTGTCCGAGTGTGAGTTAGCTGCCTCTCGTGCAGTCGTAACATCCCCAAGACCCTAACTCTGCTCGTGACATCTGGAGGGGACACCTACCCTGCCACTGACATCTGGAGGGGACCCCACTGACATCTGAAGAGGACCCGTCACCCTCTGACATCTAGAGGACATCACTATCATCTGATGAGGACCCCGTAAACAGCTGCAGGTCTACCACTCTAGACTCCACTGTTATTTATGTCATTTTTGTAGTTTATAGTTTTGTATACTGCTAATTTTTTTTTTGTTTCTCCCCCACATGTCTGGCATGTCCTCTCGTCATTGATCCTGGGACCAATACGAGGGACTGACAGCTAGCATCAGGAAAAGACAATACCAGCGCTGTGGACCAAAGGAAAGAGCCAGTCCATTTTGCCCAGTTAAGTGAACCATCTGTATTTGTCTTCGTTTGAGGGGTTTGTCGTTCCAGCTCCCCTACTTTTGACAGGCATTATTTTTTCTTTTGTGTTAGATTAGATACGCGGGAGGTTGGAAGGGATCGAGACTCAGCATACCTCTTTTTGCCAGACTAGCAGATCTAGATGGCGTTTAAAACGGATAGGAGATTTGCTTTGCCTTGAATAGTTCTGTAGGGACCTGTTATTCGTATAGATTGTTAGCGTTCTATCTTCCTCGTATTTTAGGAAGACGTCTCTCCTGTTCTTTTTCTTACCTTTTTGTAGATAGTTTCAGGTTAGTCAGGTCTGTTGTCGTTTGTTCTTTCTGTTAGTCTCGTCTTACTCTCCATGTAATTCTTTTCCATTATAGTGTTGCATTATTATATTTTGTATTCATACTTGCTATATTATTGCCTGGGATAAATCACGTGTCTAGGGCACGTTGAGAGATAATCTGGATATTAGAGTTGTTAGGCTTGTATAGCCAAGGAAGTTAATATCGTGAATATTGATTTATTCCGATTTATAGCAGAGGGAACGCTGCTAGGAGTGTACGGAAAATACACTGGGAATATTACATTGGTATCGTTAGTTAACGACCAATCACGGAAGCAGTAGACTGACTGCTTGAGGATTAGGAGAAATACGTGGAGTTAAGTGATCACTGAGATAGCTCAACCACTACTTGGTTGACTAAGACGTACAGTTTGTTGTTGATTTCGTTAATTTCGTTCATACTGCAGGAACGAACACCCGCAGAGTGCAATTGATAAATTGCTTCAAGGGAGAATAAAGTTAGAGATTTTTCAGAAGTTGTCCTCGATTAGGACATTATTATATCGCATTATCGACCGATATCATGGCCGAACTACAGAAATATTTGGAACTAGCCCAATCATTTGGCATACCGGAAGCTCAGCGTGCTTCTTGGGTAGACCAGAAACTGAAAGAAGAACGAGAAGAAAAGGCCGCGGAGAGATTACGAGAAGAAAAGGCCGCGGAGAGATTACGAGAAGAAAAGCCCGCGGAGAGATTACGAGAAGAAAAGGCCGCGGAGATATTACGCCAAGAAAAGGCCGCGGAGATATTATGCCAAGAAAAGGCCGCGGAGATATTACGCCAAGAAAAGGCCGCGGAGATATTACGCCAAGAAAAAGCTGCGGAACGAGAGGATAGAGCCGCGGAACGCGCGGAAAAACAGGCTCAAAGAGAGTACGAGCTCGCTTTGAAACAGTTAGAAGCGAAGCAAGCCCAACCTACCGGGGCTCCGGAAGTTACTTCCAATAATAAAACGAAGCCTAAATTGCCAACCTTTAATGATAAGGTTGATCGTATTGATTCCTACCTACACCGCTTCGAACTCCATGCCGTTTGCGCGGGATGGCAGCGTAGTGAGTACACGTCATGCCTCGCCAATCTTTTGACAGGGAGAGCGTTGGAAGTTTTCCCTAGCCTCACTATTGATGACGCTAGGGACTATGACATTCTAAAGACCGCGCTATTAAAGCGTTTCCAACATACGGAAGATGGATTTCATAAGCGTTTCCGCGATTGCAAGCCGGAGGCATCTGAGAATTTCTCTACTTACGTGGACCGCCTCCGCCACCTACTCAGCCGTTGGACTGAGTTGGCCGGTGTGGAAGAGGGAAACTACAAGAAACTATATGATTTGATAATTAAAGACCAAATATATATGTCCTGCCACACGGACCTGGTGGCGCATTTTAAGGAACAAGCCCCCAAAACTACCGTCGAGATAACATCGATAGCGGAACGGTATGCTGCGGCTCACCCTAATCGATCGTTAGCTAAAGCTAAAGTAAGCGAACCGTGTTACGCCGGCGCTGCTACTAAGACACCGGTACCGTCGAGACAATCAAGACAGCCCTTTCGACAGTCGCCGCAGGTTCGTCCACGGTCCGATCCGCCGGTTAGCAGGAGGCAACCGAATCCCCATAAATTTTCTCGGGACTGGGAACCCCGATATACACGTCCTTTCCCTACCGGAGGACCGCGTAACAACTACTATCAAGCGCCCACAGTTCCTTCTTATCGAGGTACACCTCGAAGGGATGATAATCCAGTCTACTGTTATAGATGTGGCGCCGGAGGCCACATTGCGCGACAATGCAGAGTTAGATTAGATGCGGCAAATGCATGCTCTGTAGCATTCACCGAAAACCGCGGTTACAGAACTAGGAATGCCGAAACCGTAGATAAAGTTATTCCAGTTATGTCCGCCCTCCACGAGCGAGGCGCGCTGACATTGTATGAGGGACGAGTAAACGCCATACGAGCATCCGTATTGCGAGATTCAGGCTGTACGACCGTCGGTGTACGTGAATCGCTGGTCCGTCCTGCACAACTCCTGGATCGCGATGCGACATGCATTACTTTTGGTGGTTCAGTTGAACATTTTCGTTTGGCGGAAATATATGTTGACACACCGTTTATAACTGGTGTTGTCACGGCCTGCGTGCTACCAAATCCGGTCGCCGACCTAATCATTGGGAATATTCCCCACTTAAAGGACGTCTCCGATTGCGAACTCGGGATTTGGGATGATAACGACATTGCGTGTGTCACGACAAGACAACAATCGCGTCGCCAGAGTGACGACACATTACGATCGCCTGTCGTCGATTTGGATGTAACCCCCGAGATTTTTCGTAACGAACAGCGCACAGATCCATCACTAAAGCCCCTCTTTGCTAAGATTGATCCGGACAACCCGGATACATCCAGGTTCTGCATTAAAGACGACCTCCTATATCGCGTTTTTCGGGGAAAGCGCGAAACTATTTTGCAATTGGTCATACCGAGATCATTTCGCCGAGACATCACCCGCCTCGCGCACGACACGCCATTGGCGGGCCACCAAGGCAAAGCGAGAACAAAATCGAGAGTCCTGTCTCAGTTTTTTTGGCCCGGGGTTTACGGTGACATAAATAGCTATGTGTCGCGTTGCGATACATGCCAGAAAAGAACCCCCAAAGGAAAAACTTCGCGGGCACCTATACAAGAGATGCCGCCGGTTTCCACTCCATTTCAGCGAGTTGCCGTCGACATCGTCGGGCCATTACCGAAGTCGGATAGAGGCCATCGGTTTATTCTATCGGTAATCGATTATGCCACCCGTTGGCCTGAGGCTGTCCCTTTAAAGGAAATATCGGCCGATCACGTCGCCGAGGCATTGGTGACCATATTCACACGTGTCGGATTCCCGTCCGAATTATTATCTGATAGAGGTCCGCAATTCACCTCTGACCTTTTCAGGAAAGTATTGGAACTCACGGGCATTAGGCAGAAACTTACGTCGCCATACCATCCACAGTCCAATGGCTGTTGCGAGCTCTGGAATGCCACCATGAAAACTATGCTGGCACGCGTTTCCGCCGATAGACCTGGTGACTGGGACCGTCGACTTCCGGCCATCTTGTTCGCATATAGGGAACTCCCAAATGCGACAACGGGTTTTTCCCCGTTTGAACTGTTATACGGTCGAAAACCACGTGGCCCGATGGCCATTTTACGCGATTTATACGCCGGTTCTGATACCGACGTTCCTGATACGCGATCCGCGTATCAGTACATAGTCGATCTCCGACATAGAATAATTAATGCATGCGACCTGGCTCGACAATTTGCATGCGTACGGGCCAGGTCATTTATAGGTTATCGCGATCAGGGTAGTCGGTTAAGAACCCTGTCAGTCGGAGATCGGGCATTGGTGCTGTTACCAGAAACGAACAACAAGCTACTCCTCACTTGGAAAGGCCCCTTTCTAGTTAAAAAGCGACTCTCGAGAGTTAATTATCTCATTACCATACGTGGTAACGATAAGGTGTACCATATTAATATGTTGAAAAAGTATCTTACCGATGATCAAACTCATCACGATCATTCATGCCATGTTGTGGCCCAAGCAAACGCAGCGATGGTCACTATCGATGACAACGACCGGGAGCCATTATCTATGACTAGATCGCTCCTATCCTTGCAAGCCACAGAGGACGCGACTTCCGTTAATATCAATCCAGAGCTGGATCAAAGTAAGACACAGGACATCATGAATCTTGTTCGGGAGTTTTCGCCAGTATTCACTGATTTGCCGGGTAAAACATCCTTAGTTCAACACGTCATCCGGTTGCACTCGGACGTACCCGTGTTTGTCAAACCCTACCCGCGCCCGCTGCAAGCGCACGACACCATACAGTCCGAGGTGGAAAAGATGCTCAGCTTGGGAGTCATTGAGCGCTCGACGAGCCCTTACTGCTCGCCGATTGTACTAGTAAAGAAAACAGACGGTTCCGTTAGATTTTGTATCGATTACAGGAAGCTTAACGCTCTAACCATTTACGATACTGAACCTATCCGGAATCAGGAAGATCTATTTGCGCGATTGGCCGAGCCGTCCGTGTTTTCGAAAATAGATTTGGCTAAAGGCTACTGGCAAATCCCAATGGAAGAGGCCAGTAAACAGTACACAGCGTTTCAGACCCCTATGGGTCTCATGCAATGGAGATTCATGCCATTCGGTCTCGTAACGGCACCAGCGACATTTGCGAGGATGATGAACATCCTATTGCAGCAGACACCATGCGTCCTAAGCTACTTTGACGACATTTGCGCTTTCCATACGGATTGGAAAGGCCACTTAGAAGCACTTCGTCAAGTGCTTAGTAAACTTCGAGATGCCGGGCTTACAGCTAAGCCTAGCAAAGTCTTCCTGGGTTATACGCAGATTAACTTTCTGGGACATACTATCGCCAAAGGCGTCCAAACACCGGACGACAGTAAGATAAGTAAGATTTTAAAACTCCAGGCTCCTCATACTAAGAAGCAGGTTCGTAGCCTGTTGGGCTTCTTAAGCTATTATCGGAAATTCGTTCCTAATTTTTCGGCCCTTACGGCCCCGTTATCCGATCTTACAAGAAAAGACAGACCCAACAAAATTACCTGGAATACGCAGTGCGCCACCGCGCTCGCGACAGTGCAGCAACTGTTCTCCAGTTCGCCGCTGCTTATCCTACCGAATATTAGGCGCACCTTCACCGTCCGAACTGACGCGTCGGACCAAGGAATTGGAGCTGTTTTGCTTCAGGAAAGAGGTGGCTTATTGCGCCCTTGTATGTACGCTAGCCGGAAATTACTTCCGAGAGAGCAGAGATACGCTATTATAGAGCGAGAATGCCTGGCGATTGTATACGCCGTAGACGCGTTTTCCCGCTACCTACTTATGACAGAATTCGTCATCGAGACAGACCATAAACCGTTGTTATTTTTAAAATCGAACCGAGCCAAGAACGCTCGTTTGACCAGATGGAGTCTGGCCCTTCAGGAATACCGCTTCATTATAAAGGCCATTCCTGGTGGAGATAATGTCCATGCCGACCTATTATCACGGTTACCTTAATCTTGTTGTATTTTAGTCTGTCATATGTATTGGCGTTGGATACTGATTAGCACCTCATTCAGAGACCGAGGGATGGTATCACATATTGTTCACCCATTGTGAACACTTTTCACCTACCCCTTTGCTTTCCTTTGATCCAAGAGCTATTTTACTGACGTCGACCCGTATTTTGGCCACACCAGACGTTGTTGCCCAGGGTCGAGGACGAGAAGTCATGGCAGACCAGGAGTCCAGATCCACTAATGCCATCGATGCTACTATAGTTATCTTTTCTTGAGTATTATTCATTGTATGTATGCATTCCTGATGACATTCGCACAGGAGCAATGTTGTACTCTAAAATTTTAGAGTTATGATTGTTAATGTCTACGTATTTAGAGGTAAGATTTAATCCTCAGAGAGATATATACTTTTGGACGGAGCCTTAAGATTTTCATGAAGTTTTGTCCATCAATGATACCCGTCCTGTAGGTTTTTTTTTCAACTTTAGTACTAGTCTTAGTTATTACCTAGTATTCTTAGTTAAGTTAACCTTTCGAGCAATTTCTCGACTCATGCCTTCCCCTTACGATAATAATTTATATCGTTAAAATTGCAAATTTTAACTGGGGTGGGGGATGTGTCATGATTCGGATGTTATTAAAACTCACGCAGAGAGTGAGTTGTTTTTTTACCAGGGCCATGAGAAATTGGCTGGTGGCCTTGAACGGCCCTCGCGAATTATAGTTGGTGAGTAAATAAATGTAAAGTTAAACGGTTAGATTCACGCTTGTCGGTTTTAATGTTCGTGATTAATAAGTAATGGAGTAGGGGTGAAACAAGGTGGGGACAGTTGACATTGTTAAGTATGACTAGACAAGTTTTTGCACGTTAACTGGCTGGTAGAATAGTGCAGACGTATTACTACAATTAAAATGGTGGGAGGTTTCGACCTATGAGATAGCTGAACTAATTGGGCCAGCGGACTAGCACGCTGGGTAGTTAGATAGTATATAACATCGTGTAACGTTCAGATTAGGGGAATACAGACGAGCAGAAGCATCGTGTCGTGAAGTATCTCCGGTTGACCAGTACCTGAACTGTGTGATTTGAAGACAAGAAGTCCTTGCTAACGGACTGACTGAGCTCTAGAAAGAAAGGTCTGAGTGGGCTGACCTTTGAAAGCCCACGCTGCGCTATATTGATGTTCGCGCCTACCAGTAGGCGTGAGCAATGGTAATATATCTTATTTATTCAAGTATAATAGAGATCGGAGATAGAGAGAGAACTACAGCCTCATAGGAAGACTAAGGAAACCCCAGCTGGCACTCGACCACGAGTGTCCTGTATCATAGATCTATTGCCATAGTATGATTGGAATAATATAGCACATTGTTGATGAATTGAATAGTGATTGTGCATAAAATATAGTCTTTTGGCAACTGCTTAAATTACCTACAAGCCGGAGAGTGCTTCTGTAGGCTTTGAACGTACTGGGCTCTCCTAACATTTAAGCCCATATGATTTATGGAGAGTTTGCCTGGCGACTGGCCAGTGGCGACTCAACTGTCACTTTAAATTGATATCTGGTTTCGTATAATATACCTATTTGCTACTTGATTGCAGTACCTCCATAGTTACATGAATATCATTGGTTAAGTTATTAATTAGAGTTTTTTGGTTTGAATATATACCCCCATTGTCTTTTGTTTTGTTATTAATATTTATGTAAACTATGGCCTGACCGGCCTGACATATATACGCTCTAGTTATTTAATACTTTTCTTGTGTGGTTGTGTCCGAGTGTGAGTTAGCTGCCTCTCGTGCAGTCGTAACATCCCCAAGACCCTAACTCTGCTTCGTGACAGGGTGCAATTATTACATCACCGCCCAAGATGTGAGTCACGCTCATGCCATCGACAGGGCCAAGTTATTGTTGCAAAATGAGCCAGAAATAGATTATTCTGAAGCCCATCATACTTGTGATCTTTGCAACAAACAGTTGACAGATGAAGAGCTTCTTATCATGGATGACATACCCGAGACTGTAGGCAATCTTTCAACTGACGAACGAATGGCTCTTTTCTACATCGGGGGTTACATCGCCGCCAAGCACAGAGATTTGCAGGGCCTAGAGGGAGATCCATTATCCATCCCACAAGAAATCCGCCATTTCTCTGAAACACTGGACCGAGGTGGTTTGAGTTACCCTACTAAAGAACTTTTCCAGTTGTTAACATATGCATACGTCTTCTTCATAAACTCAAAAGAGTCGAGTTGCCGCAAAAGGCTTGTCAAAATCTTGAATGAGTTTCCAGCACTATTTCATATCGACATTGACGTTACCAGTGCTGTGGTGAGCAGGATCGTAAATATCCTAATGAAGCGTTTCTGTGGTAATGTTCAAGAGGAGAGTACATCCAAACAGCGGAGAAAAGTGGCCAAACTGACCTCACAGTAATTATGGAGTATTTTGTCGTGCTAGGAGCCTGCTATGTCATGTGGTGAGTAATGTTTCTTGATTCAAATTTGAAGAATTGATCTATATAAGGAAATGTGGAGCATCTGCTAAAATGTTTGCGTTGCATTTATCCTCACATTGGTACTGTTAGATTTTCATCCGCTGTTTTGTGTCTGTCTCTGTCGAGCCATTGAATTTCCCAATTATCTCTCATAATCTCACTGATCGAAAGAAATGGCTGCATGATTTGAAGGCCTTCTTTTTTTTTGTTTTACCACAATGTAGTACTGTTGTGTTGTTGTGAACTCTTGTTTATTCGTTCAATGTTCTGAGCAGCGCCCTACGGCCATGTACAAATGCATGCTGTTGCTCAGTTACTACTGACCCATACTTTTCACGATCTTTACCTCCCACTCCCTATGCCACTTGCCTGTCCCAGCTCTTGACGATAATATTATCGCTGATGTGTTAGAATGGAGGGAAATATAAGATTTTGTGAGAATCTAAAGTATTTTCTTAGAATAACCCAAAGATCTTAAAATAGTATTAACCCGGTGAATACTATTTTAAGATCTTTGGACTAACCTCACTCGCTTCCTATTGTTACACCCGCTTGTGTAATATGGACACGTACGCATCGTCGGCCTCCGATAATATGACCTAGATCTCGGTTACCTAGCCTGTTAGTAGGGGCGCCTAGGGTGAGTGCCATTCATTAATTCCAAGAAAACTGTTCGTAAATATTTAGATCATTTTTTACGAACACATGAGTCCATGAAAAATGCTCGGTGCGCACTACTGTGCACTGTGTACTACTGTAATACTATCCTATCTATCTATTGATCGCCGATTTTATGTGGATGATCCAAAGTGTCTCGACATCAATGACTTTGTGCTGATTCCTTTCGGTCTGGAGTGGTGAGCTTTGTTTTTTACCATTCGAAGAATGGGGCAGTTGCTAGTAATAATAATATAAAAAACTCACGTGGTTTTTAACAAGACCTACTGCCGCTCACACAGCTCGGATTTGCGTAAAATTTTACATGTGCCTGCCCTTCGACCCGCAAAAGGTTCTTTTTTAAATTTGGAGTCTTGAAAACGCGGGGAAGTATTTTTTTGAGTTAGCTTTATGCCGCTAATTGACTACCTCCGATCCTTCATTTTTACGAACACATGAGCCCATGACTTCATCACTTCCTGAAAAATTCTCGGTGCACACTACTGCGCATTGTGTACTAATAATACTATCCTATCTATTAATCGCCGATTTTATGTGGGTGACCAAAAGTGTCTCGATATCAATATCTTCGGTGCTGATTGCTTTCGGTCTGGAGTGGTGAGCTTTGTTTTTTTAACATTCGAAGAATGGGGCAGTTACCAGTGTATTTAATTCAAATGTCAGCTGGAAGCCCCATTTTCCCTAGCAATTGACTTTCTATGACAAAAACGCTATAAAAGTCTGATGGTATGTTTCATTCATGCCATTACACTGGTAATGAAGACCTCTATGTAATGTTCTGCAGCTACTATGGGTCCAAGTCATTTAAAAGATCGGAGGATTGCAAGTTCCATGACTTCAAGTGACACCAACTCCTAATACTTGCATGCTTCATTTACGTCACCATAATTGTGATGTGGACTGTCATGCAATGCACTACAGCGATGGGGTTTCCACTCCGCAATTTAACATCTAGAGAAGCGGACACTGCGTGACACCATGTGAAACTAATCCTTATGGCTGATATGGACCTTTATCACACGGCCCCACCATCACCTCCATTGCCGCCAATAAATAATCCCAATGCCCGAAGTCTTGTGGAAATATTGCTAAACAACACAGTCGGAAACACTTTCTTCGGCTAATGCCTTCTTTGGCATAATTGTTTATACCATACTAAATAGGTTATGAAGAAGCCTGGCTGTGAATCAAACTTGTGATAAGATATCAGCATCTAAATATAACCTGAACAATAAAGGCAGGTGAAAGGACTGGAATTCAGATTTTAACTAACAAATTGACTTTGGGGGCGGGGGGACATTCTCATCAGACGGAGAGTCAAATATGGCTGTTAGTACAAGACAAACAGGAAAATAAAAAACAAAGCTATGAAAATATTTGAACAAATTCTGACCTCCTGGACCATAAAACAGCTCCTTGAAACTCTGAAAATGCATCACTATTGTCTTCATCTGTGTACTTGTCACTAACGACTTCCGTTCTTATGTCATCCATTGTGCTCCTTTTCGTCTTTGCGTGGCATCATAGCGCTGTGCCTGAGAATTAACAAAAAAAGAATTGGATTTACATACAATAGGTATACAATAATGCCATGTTTATTATAACTGGCCAGGCCTTGTCATGAACCCATGTGACGCGAAAACTGACGAAAATCTATGATACAAAGGTGCAATCACTGTTTATGTGTGTTTTAATTAAAAGGGGCTTCTATACTGCGTGGATTTGGAAAAAAAAATCATTAACGATATCCAGTGTTTAGCATAATGTTAGTTTTTAAATCCCGACTTTGCTATTATCGGAGTCATCCCCGATATCGTTACGTCAAGACTAAACCGTATAATGAAAACATTTCCCCTAATGAACAAACTGAACCACAATATTACGAAACACCATGACGTAAAGCTCCGTGATATTTTACCAGCATGTGGTTTGTATGTAAACATGATCTATGACATTGTTTATGTTGTCAGGTATTTTGTTTGTGCTGCCTTCATATTTTTTCCTTCTTCTGTCTGACAAAGACGCAACGTTTCAGGAATTTGCATCAAACTCAAGAAGACGTGTTATATTTTTTTCCAGACCCTTAATTAATCAATTCCCAATTCCCTTGCTTCCCCCCCCCCCCGTCCCTTTTATTCCCATCTCCCCATCACCCCCCCCCCCTAATTTCCACACCTCCTCATCTCCGTTCCCCCAGCACTTTAGACGTAGTTGCTACAACCCACAGGAACCTTGAAACTGGAGCATGAACTTAGAGAGGGATGCACAGCCAAAATGACTACCCAGTGGGAAAGGTAGGTAAGTAAAGATGAGGACAGGTAAAGATATGTTAAACTGAAGGGGAGAAAGAAAAGTATGGAAACGAATGAGGAGAAGATGGGTTTGTTTACAGGAAAAAGTCGAACCAATGAATGGAGAACGAAGGTGTTGAGTTATCAGGGAATGTTTACAGTAGCCCCAGGTGAGATTTAGAGTCTCCGCGAATAAGAATTCCTACCAAACTGCCTTCAGTAACTTCAGTGGCAGAAACGTGTTGATATTTGTACTTTCTGTATTTACTAGATACTTTAAAATTGTAGTACCGGTAGTAATAGTAGTAGCAGTGGAACGGTGCTTGCAACTGATTCTCATATAATTATTAGGAATACTACTGATGCAGCCTAATGTTATAGTGATTCAGCCCATTTTTTGTTTTGTTTTATGAACATTATCAATTTACTGTGACCGATTATTAAATTTGTCAACCCCATACAGACTGGGACTTTCAAACCTCTCTCTCTCTCTCCCCTCCCCTCCCCCATCCAACTTCGAGGTTTAATGGATGAGGGATGTGCAAGATCTACATAATTATGGATGGTGATGGACCGGGGAGGTGGGTGGGGGGTCATGTCCATTAAAGGTTGACGAACACACTTCACAGGTTTAACGGATGTGAGATGTGAAAGACCTATATGGATTGTGATGAGGGAAACGAATACATTATTAAGACTTCTCTCTCTCTCTCTCTCTCTCTCTCTCTCTCTCTCTCTCTCTCACTCTCTCTCGCCCTCTCTCTCTCTCTCTCACTCTCTCTCGCTCTCTCTCTCTCGCTCTCTCTCTCTCTCTCTCTCTCTCTCTCTCTCTCTCTCTCTCTCTCTCTCTTTCTCTCTCTCTCTCTCTTCCTCCTCCCCCATCCGAGTTTTAACGAATGTGAGATTTGCAAAAAGGAAAACTGTCAACGGGCCTGTATTAAAACGAGAGCCCATCAACTGATTGTTACGCAAGAGCTACAGGATTACTCGTCAAGTAAAAGGCTCAGTTTGTCTGTCTAATTTAAAGCCCCAATAATCCCTCCAGTTCAATCTCCACAGAGCGAGGCCATAATGTGGGTTCATTTCTCTCAACTGCCTCGTGAGCCTGGACAAATTTCACCTTGAGCAATTTTTACTCGCCTCCGGGGGTTGATTGGGAGGGAGGCTGGTTGTTGGAGCAAAATATTGTTAAACCTTACAGTAATAGGCCCATTGCGAATGACGTCACAGAGTGTTTTTGTTTTGTTCTTCCGACATCCAAAATAGCCGGTGGATCAGCTGATAAGTGTAACTTAGAGATATGTCTAAGCGGTTAAAATGCCTGCTGGTTGCATTGCAGTTGACTGTTATGACAGGGGCGGAAAGGATGGATCCAAGCTGGTCAGTGTCACGAGCTGACAGGTTAAAATGGTTTGTGAGTTCATGCCAGTTCGTGACTTGTTTATTTTATCGAGACAGTCAGATTCCCTACCATCCGTGTAAAGAAGGGAAAGGAAGTGAAAGAATTGACGGAACGTCTCCCATGTGCATGTACACACGTGTCATTGTTTACTGTAGTGAACTACTTTTAGCTCGCCGCCGGTTGGTTCGCGACGCCTCAAGTGCTCGCAGTGCAAATTAGCTAACGAATCAAAATCAATGCTACAATGGCCATGGTGGTGCGTCGGTCGTTACATCAAAGATGGCCGATGTGCGCAATGGGCCTATAATACTTTCGTTAGTGTCAGAGGTTTGGACCCATGCATAGTATTCATGTTAATTTAATATATTAATTACGACCAGTAAGGGATGGTTGGTGGGAGTTTCTGGTAGGGTCTCCTTCTGTCATATCGTTCTGTTAAATTCTGCATTTCGTCTTGCTTTTTTCTTTGCATATTGTGACCGCTATCGTGACGATCGACGTGCTTTTACCAGACTCAAACATCAAACAAAACATCAATACGACCAATAATTGGCTGTCTTTCGTTTTGCTTTTTTCCTTGCATAATGTGACCGTCGTTGTGTCGATCGACGTGCTCTCGCCAAACACAAACATCGAACAAAACATCAAAACGACCACTAATTTGCTGTCTTTCGTTTTGCTTTTTTCCTTGCATAATGTGACCGTCGTTGTGTCGATCGACCTGCTCTCGCCAAACACAAACAAAACATCAATACGACCAATAATTTGCTGTCTTTCGTTTTGCTTTTTTCCTTGCATAATGTGATCGTCATTGTGTCGATCGACGTGCTCTCGCCAAACACAAACATCAAACAAAACATCAAAATGACCACTAATTTGCTAGTTTTAGACAATCTGCTGATAACGTATTACATGTATCTTACAAACTTCGAGAACAACCAATGACAATTCCTTTTTTCTTCTACATCCTCCTATTAAAATATCACCAAGCACAGAAGGACATAATTATTGGTATCAGTGACTCCCTGGCATGAAGTGGAACAACATGCGAACAACCTTCATAAAGACAGTGTCTGAGTTTTGGTTTTACGGCACTTCGGCACGACAACGCCTACTTTACACTTTTCACGGCTTTTTGGGTATCTTACGGTAGTTTGATTTTCAGAACTTGATCAATCAAAATTTCACAACTAAACCTCTAAAAGGAAAAGGCACGTATAAAATAGGTTTATCCGTGAGTTGAGTTTGAGTTTGGACTACAGCACGTCGACACGATAACGGTCACATTTGTGCTAGAAGAAAGCAAGAGGATAGAGAGAATACAGCAGAATGACAGGACAGAAGGAGGTCCTCTGTTTAACTGTACAGTTTTGACAAAGTATGAATTTTGTAAATATGTTAAAAAATATTTAATTGACCTGCAGATTTCAGCCGCCCTAAGGAAAGACAAGATGCCCTACATTTACACTGAATACGTGTTTCTACTTGTCATTACTTTTTATTTATTTATTTATTTATTTATTTATGTACTTATTTATTTATTTATTTATTTATTGTTTGCGGTAGATGTCACCCCATTATTTTCATGCCATTGTTTTTTGTTTTTGTGGAGGAGCTTTGTTGCTTCTTCCTCTTATCAGGAGAGGGTGAAGTTGCGAGTGGGGACTTTCATTAACCCTCTAGGCCCCGCCCTCATTTCTGTTTGTGGGCGATTTCTGATTTTGTGAGAATTTGCTCTTAGCGACATAATGATCATTTGGTGGATTTAGTGTATACTGTAGGAATTACCAAAATATAATTTTTCTCGCCTTGAGTTCTTGTAGGAACTGCAGCCGACTGATAAATTTCTGTGTATCACTGGTGATACGTGGCGCTTAGAGGGTTGAAGGTTGACGAATACATTATTAAGACTACCCTGTCTCCCCCCCCCCCCCACCCTTCTTTCTCTACATCTCTCTCTGTGTGTCTCGCTCTCTCTCTCTCTCTCACACACACACACACACACACTCTCCATCCCACGCCTCCCTACCCCGCGGAATCCCAGCTAAGCCTCACAGCCTGCGTTCCATTTAACCTGTCAACTGCCCATGCTGTTGTCGCGTGTTTCTAAATGCAGACGTCAGCAGAAACAAGGTGCAAAAAAATCCCCACAGCTTATTGCTGAATCAGTTCAACTCATTGAAAAACAATATGTCCATGTCTATGTTCACAGATTAAAAAATATCCACTTTGATTTGTTAGCCTTTCCCTCCCCCCCCCCCCTCCCTCCCTCCCTTTGTCTTAAAATTTATTCTTCTATTCCGCGAAACTCAAACACCGGCGCTCATTTCTTGGCATTTCTGAGAACTTATAAAAAAGAAAAAAGGAGAGAAAGGGGGGGGGGTGATTATAGAAGGAGAGAATATGGAAGAGAGACAAAGGCAGACAGACAGACAGATAGACAAACAGACAGACAGACAAGCAGACGGACGACAAACAGACAGAGCGGCAGAGTTAGAGAGAGACAGACATGCAGACAGAAAGGAAGACAGACAGACAGACAGACAGACAATTTTGTGAAAAAAAAATTATGCTTCATCAAGCCTGCATCCTATGGTGATTATCATTCGTGTTTTGCTGTTAAAATTAGCTTGTTCATTCGTGCATGTGTGAGGCCCAGCTGAATCAATACACAGTAATAATTATATCTTTTGAAAAATTGATGCATTTGAGAGAAAAATATAGTGCAGACTGCTGTTTGCATAGCTCAAGTGCTCATCGACTCATGAAAAGAAATACAACACTAAAAATGTATGTATTTCAATATCCTTTCCCAAGGCAATGAGCATGCGTGAACAAGAGGTTCCAATGGCGAAAAGTACCGTTTACTGTATATTAGCTGAGCTCAACACGAAATAGTGTAACGGTGAAATGCTCATTCTTTTTCTCTCTCCAACTTGCCCTCCAGTCCTCCAACTTTAATTTTCCCTTTGAGGTCTCTGTGTGTAACCCCCTCCTTCTGCATCTTCAATTTCCCACAACATCATGTCCTTTCCGGTTTGTCTTTTTCGTATTCATCACTTCCCTTATTTCCCTCATCCTCCGCATGTTCACGCGGGTGTCGCAAAACGAAGGGGAGGGGAAAAAATAGAGGAA